>CM059035.1:17129721-17784096 GCA_030279155.1 Forsythia viridissima | reverse complement strand
TCAATTAGGGTTAAAGTTAAAGTTAATATTAATATTAATAGAATAATAATAAAAATATGTATTATTTTAAATATATTTATAATTAAACAAGATAAGGTGGTTTTGAAGATATACTTACATTATGTACGGTTATATAATATCGTTAAATGATTTCACAATCATTTTCAAATGATATTAGAATTATTTGATATAGTATTTACTTTGTTGTTTCAAAAAAATTGAATGAATTAAAATTTAATTAAATGCCTAGAAATTAGAATAAAATTTTGGTCGCCACAATTATCATTCTTTCAAACCAATGAGATTGACTACCTTCCTTGAGTGTGGTCGTGCTTACTTATCAAGTCTTCTTTTGCGTATATGTAGAGGGAAGCAAGTCCAATCTATTCATTAAGGAGTCTAACAAGATTTTAATGTCACGTGTTTCAAAGAAGACTAGAAACATCTAGATTTTTCAACTATAGTTTTATTGGCAAACCTATAAAATGATTTCAAGATTTCCAAAACATCTCAAGCTGTTTCAAAAAGATAAGTTTGACATTTTTTAAGGATTTCACATTTTCCTCCAAGAAGGTCCTAAGCTCGTCAAGACTCTGCCATCTTTATAAGGGTGCTTGATTTAGTCCCAGATTCTAAGAGAGATAATGAGAAATGTCAATTCAAATATTATTTGGATAATTTGTTAATATTTAGTATTTACATCATAAAACATCAAACGGCATAAAGTTCAATCTCGAGTATACAACACCCTTATATTTACACTTGTATTTATAGCAAAAAAATGTTGAAGTACGCATGGGTCGGACGGTCCACAGCCAAGGCAGTCTAATAGGTCGAGGACCTACCATCACTCACCTTTGTAGGTGGGTCATGAAGTATTTAACCTATGTTGTCAAGTGCACCGAAGCTTTTTAATTTTTGAATTTTTTTTTAAAATTAAAAAATAAATTTAAATGTCATGGAAGGTGTTTTAGGGCTTGTTAGAACTTAAGGTTTATTTTATTTTATTTTGCATCGATTTATGTTACACTTCTATATTAAATTCTTTCTATTAAAATTGATATATCTAATGTGTGTTTATTTTTAACAAATAAACTGTAATTTTTAATTTTTGTATTCCCACTTTCAAATTTTTTTTTTTCCTATTTCTATTCCATGTAAACATTATTATGAAGCTTATCGTTTCTTGAATCAATTCTACATTATAGTCTTATTATAGCATTTTCAATACATTCTATATATTGTTATTTAAGAGTACAAATATTGAAATACATCTTATCTATGCATTGCTATATTTTAGTAAAATAAAATAAAAAAATCATATTTAAATATGTATAGAAAATATAATCTACATAAGAATTTAAATTTTGTTAATTCAGAATGTCTAATGCAACTTTGCTTTCTCGCTTTTGGTGGAATCAGGAATGTACCAGAACTTGACTTTGGGTAATATAAGTCAACTTACATTTCGTGTTACTGTTATGCAATATCATAAAGAAAATGAGTGGAATATTTCAATAGTCTTTATAGACAAAAGAAAGGTGATTACAACTAAACAAGATAATATTTTAAATAATTAATTATGTATGGCAGTATGGTTCAAATGCCAATAACCAAACAACAATTGTTGTCGACTTTAATTCCACAAGTTTACGGGTTGTTAACAAGTAATAAAGTGATGAGAAAAGTATAGAACCTACGAGAACTAGCGATTAATTAACTAATTTATTTATAGTTCTAATTTTAACAAGATAAAAACACAGATTTGTTTATAATTTCTATCATAAAATTATTCTACTAAATTTAAATTATCACGCAATCAAAAGTAATTTAAGAACAAATTTGAGTTTTACTAGGACTAGGCGAATCCACCTACACATTCATTAACCAATTATCCGTTAATCGCATTAACAAATAATTACCTTAGATTGAAAATCGGTGATTCTATAATATTCAAAAGTCTCTCTTGTCAGTCAATCAATTCTATATCGATATGGAAAATTAACTATTTCTAACTAAATTTTGAATATAAAAATATGCATTTAAATCACAAGAACAACCTAAATAGATTTCATAAGGCATAATAGTAATATTTATCTATTATTGGACCATATATTGTTTAATACAATATACTTATCTAGATTGACTCTCTAGAAATCAATAAAGATCATAAAACATTCTAATGGTGAACAAGTATTAAAACATAAAAACGGAAATAACGAATAATCAATCCGGAAGCAATTAATTACGAGAACAAAAAATTTTCTAATTAAATAAAAATGTGAAGTTTTATCATTCATCCTAGCAATAAGTAATTTAGCTGAAAATGATTTCGTAAAATACTACAAAAAAGTTGAATTAATCATGTCCAGAGGAAAAAGAAGAAAAAAGAAATAAAACCTGTGATTCCGGTCAAAGAATCTTCAATTCGTTCATTTAATCTTCGATTCTTGTGATATATTTTTTCTCTACTTTCGTCTCCCTCGATTTCTCTATTCTATACCTTTTATATATGTTTTTTAAGTGCTTATATTATAAGTTGTTAGTGAATGTGTGGATAAAAAGTAAGTTATAAGTTGTGGATCTTATAAAATGTATGGATAAAAAATATGTTTGACCAATTTGACCTGCTGAAATTATAATTTAAGCAATCCCAAACATATGCTAAATGTGACCATTTTTCCTTTCAACATCCACAACAAAACAACGCGGTAGAGACTAGTCAAATCATAAAATTTTTACTATTTAATTAACATAAATTGTACATACGGATACAAAATACATAGTGAGCCCAACTAACTATTTACATGTGATGCAAAATGATATCAAAAAATGAACATGTGTCCCCAAAATATAATGACTACATACTCTATGAAATGAGTCATACTAACTAACTCTGGTGTGTGGCTCTAACTTCAAACTCAAAAACTTTATCTCCAAAGCCAGTCCAGAAACTCAACTGCTACCTGATAAGAAAAATCATTGTTGGAAAATACATGAGTTGATAGGCTCAGTGAGTGATGATTTTCCAAAATAATTATATATTTTTTTTATTTATAGATATTATCGAAAACGATCTCACGTCAATTAACAATTCACATTATAACATCTCATAATAATAATAATAAAGATTGAGAGACATTCTCATAACGTAAATCAACCCAAGATCTAAACCAACATTTACATCACCCAAATTATAACAAGTAATATCAGTTCATAATCATGGAGTATTCATCAGCTAGAATATATATCATCATTTCATCATATCTTCATATCACAATATAATAAAAAATCTCACTAACATGTACCTTCTAATTAAAATATGTAATATAGTCATGCATGTGTATACCACCCTCAAAGCTAGGCACTCCCGTATACGGGCTTAAGGCCCCCTCAGTGTATGAAACTGGGTCCCAAAATCCTCTAATAATACATCATAGTACACGGTCAAGACCCCTCAGTGAACTATATTTACACAGCCAAAACCCCTCAGTGCACTAAAATAGATAAAATCACGGGCACTTTTCTGGTGGAGGTAAATATCACATATTTCTCACATTCCATTTTACAAGTAATCAATTCACAATCTTTATAATTTTGCAAATACTATACGAAATAACGTTTAATTATAATTACGTAAAATGACAAACAAGTCCTTAAAATCACACGTAACATAATAGTATAATTAATTGTCATTCTCTAGAAATATTTAATTTTTTCCACTCACAGAGTTATCTATTGGAGACTAACTCGACTGATAAACTGTCTCGATATTTGAATCGCTCCCTTAGATAACAATAGGATTATCCAAATCAAAACACGCTTATAATTCTCGTTCTTGTAAATTTCAATAATTAAAGCAAGGAATTGAATTGCTAATTCTTAATTCACTATAAACACACAATTAAACCAATTCTTAAAATCAAAGTTCATCTTCTTACCTTGTATTGTAGCCAAAGCAGGAAATTAATTCTTCCAAGCTTAAACTTTAACCGCTTTTCTACTTTCCAATTTTTCTCTCTGATTTCAAATTTTTTAATATGAATTAAGGTGTGAGTAAGGAAGAAAAAAAAAGAGAGATAATGGTTGCTATTTCTTTTGCTAAAGATGATAAGTGAAAAAGGAAATGAAATGTTAAAATGAGAAATAAAATGGATTTGCTTTCCAAGTCCATCCACTGCCTAACTCAGTCTTATTCCATTTTTTTTTTTTTGAAATTTGAAAGTTGGCCTGACATTTTTGACCTCCCAAGTTTGACTAAATTATTACAGACTTCAACCGACACCACAATCTTAATCCCATGAGTTAGGAAAATAGTGTTTCTCTAGTGGCCCTTCGACTGGTGATTCGTAAGTCCAAAGGACATGGTGAAGCTCGTCCACCCATGCACCTTTCAAGGCGTCCAATTTTCTTTTCAAAGTAGCTTTGATTATTTTATTTACATCATCGACTTGCCCATTTTCCTGAGTATGATAAGGAGTAGAAAACTGTGTCTAAATCCTTAAATCATCACATAAGTTCTACAACTTCTTGTTGTCAAACTGTTTTCCATTATCTGTGACAAGGGAATGTAGGGTCCCAAATCTGTAGACAATGCTCGTCCAGATGAACTTGGTGGTGTTTTCCTTGATTTTAGAAGTTAGTTCTTCGACTTCAACCCATTTCGTAAAATAACCAATGGTCATTATCTTAAATTGAGCGTCAACTATAGTCTTGGAGAGTAGAGCTACAATGTCAACACACCATTTAGCAAAAGGCAACAAAATACTTAAGAAAATATAAAGTACCGAGGTAAATTTTTGGTTCTTGACACAGTGCTTGACATAGCTCAAAGCATCATTTCTCATGGTCGACCAATAGTAACCTTCTCACAACATCTTATGCGCCATCGACCGTCCTCCTTCGTGGATGTCACAAATTTCTTAGTTTTTTTTTTTTACGGAAGCTTTTGAATCGTTAGAGAGTCCCTAATTTCCGTCATCCAGTTAGGCTATTCATTGATCATTATTACTTTTTCTTTTACCTCAATAGGTCTTCCAAAGTGCTTTATGAGAATGACTTTTAGAAACTTAGAATCCTTGCTGTTTGCTAACTATGATAGAGCATTAGCATTGCTATTTTTCTCACGAGGGATTTTAGATATCTTAAATTTATCAAAGGTGAGCAATAATTTCATGACACACTTAATATAAACCGGCAATCCATTATTTCTTGCTACAAAACTACCATTTAGCTGACTCACCACAAGTTGGAAGTTGTTGACCGTGAGCATTTTTACTTTCATTTCCTTGGTCAACTTTGTTGGCGTGAGTTGTCATTTAGGAGGAATTATAGGACATAATTTGTATGAAAAATCTTCTTTCTATGGTAGTGATTTTATAGCCTAAAATAGGATGTAAAATCTTCTTTATATAGTAATGATTGTATAGCCTAAAATTAGACCTAATCTCCTTATACAAATATGTATCATTGTTGGTGAAATAATATACAAGAAAATACTTTTTCTACATGGTATCAGAGCCAGGTTCTGATCCTAGACCTGTGGGTTATGGGCCCACCACGCGTCCATTGCGCCATTCGGATAACGCTATTGTTAAAGGATGGCTGATTAATTCCATGAACTCCTTACTGATTGGAAATTATATCCGTTTTCCTACGGTAAAAGACATGTGGGATTCAATTGCTACTATGTTCTTTGATGGCAGTGACACATCTCAAGTATATGATCTCCGGCGGCGTGTGACTCGACTGAAGCAAGCTGGTGGTTCCCTGGAAAACTACTATACCAACCTGCAGGGACTATGGTGTGAAATCGATTTCTGTCATCCAAATCCTATGCAATGCCCTGTTGATATCAAGCACTATAATCGATTCATTCAAGAAGAACGAGTTTATACCTTCTTGGATGGTCTTGATGATCGACTAGACAACATTCGAAGTGATATTTTACAGATGATTCCCTTCCCAACCGTTGAGCAAGCTTATGCCCATGTCCGACGGGAAGCCACCAGACAACATGTGATGACTGCCAGCGTGGGGCTCAAGGGGCTGTTTTAGCCTCCAAAGGCCTTACATTGGGCCCTTCTACTGGTGGAAAAACTACCAAAAATCATGCCTCTAATGATGGTACCAAGTGTTCTCATTGTGGGAGCACTAAGCATACTCGTGAAAACTGCTTCCAGTTAATCGGGTACCCTGACTGGTGGCATGACTTTCAAGAAAAAACGACGTGATGGATGAACAGGCAAAGCCGCGGTTGCTGCAGCTGAGCCACACCTCTCTCTCATACCACCATCCTCGGCTGAAACCTCTCACTCTGACTTAAGTATCTTTGGTCTTGCTCTTCTTAATTCTCACAGAGATGCAGACAACACTACTTGGCTTATTGACTCAGGGGCCACTGATCACATGACCTTTGATGCCAAGGACTTCTCTCAGACTTACACTCTACAACGCACTAGAATTGCAAATGCTAATGGTGTTATTTCTCCGGTCACTCGAGCAGGATATGTGACTCTATCTCTTTCTCTACATTTATCCAATACATTACTTGTGCCATCACTTTCTCATAAATTGTTATCTATTGGGAAAATTACTACAGAATTGGGTTGTGTTGTACTCATATATCCCACATTTTGTCTTCTTCAGGATATTCTCACAAAGGAGATTATTGGGCGTGGTACTAAGAGGGGATTATATTATGTGGATGATGTCAGTTTTGGACGAGCTCAACTCATGAACTATTTAGTCAGTGCTAAAGAAAAATAGATTTGGCTTTGGCATCGACGGTTGGGGCATCCATCATTTTCTTATTTGAGGCATGTTTTTCCTAGTTTATTTAAGCATTTAGAGATTTCTGATCTAAAATGTGATACATGTATCCTGGCTAAAAGTCACCGGGCCACTTATCCATTAAGCATAAATAAAAGTGATACCCCATTCGTATTAATTCATTCTAACGTATGGGGCCTTTCCCCTATTTCAAACTTGTATGGAGTTCGTTGGTTTGTCATATTTGTGGATCACTGTACTTGTATGACATGGCTCTATTTAATAAAATGCAAAGATGAATTCCTCAGTATATTTGAAAATTTTCACGCTATGGTACATATTCAATATGGAGCAAACATTCGTATTCTTCGATCCGATAATGATGGCAAATACGTTAATCAACGACTCCAAACGTATTTTAACAAACATGGCCTAATTCATGAAACTTCATGCCCACAAACACCTCAACCGAATGCCTTTTAAAGATTTTTCATTTAAGACACCACTCCAAGCTCTATCAACTTATGCGTCACTTCCTACAGCCTTAGTGCTTCCGCATCGAGTTTTCGGCTGTGTTGCCTATGTCCATCTACATAAGAACCAACGCACTAAATTATATCCTTGTGCAATTTGGTGTCTCTTCTTGGGCTATGGCACTCATAAAAAAGGGTACCGCTGCTATCATCCCACCACTAGACGACTCTATGTGACTATGGATGTACAATTCTTGGAAGCAGACATACTTTTCTTCCATTTTGTATCCAATTCTCTTCTTCTAGGAGATACATATGATGAAGAGTCAAATTAGCTAACACTTGATGTGCCTACTTCTCATGACAATGGAGTAGGACCTAGTGATGATTTGCATGAACATCCGACGAATGATGAATCAGAACTCGTTTTATTCTTTGATACCGACCTTCGGGTGGAGCATCTTACTTGTCCAAATGAAGCATATGCACCTCCTGACACCAAAGCTGCATCCCCTCACTCTAAAGTACCCACTGCCTCATCTCCCGAGAATACTCCTGAAGTAAGTGCACTCACTATTCCCCTAGATACTAATAACATAAATTCTTCTTCTGTTGGATACTCTCCAGACCTTGAGGAACGAAGGTCAAAATACCCAATTGCTAATTATGTCTCCACAAAAGGATAATCTAAACCTCTCAAGAAATTCACTCGAGAGCTCTCCTTATGCCAGACTCCCACGGGTGTTGAGGAGGCATGGGAGTCTGGCATTGGTAGATACCAAGTGGACCCAAGCTATAAAGGAAGAAATGGAAGCATTAATTAAAAACGATACATGGATTCTTGTCCCATTACCTGAAGGAAAGAAAACAGTCAAATGTAAGTGGGTATTCTCTATTAAACATAAGGCAGATGGATCTATTGAACGATATAAAACAAGATTGGTAGCGAATAGATATACACAGACATATGGCGTTGACTATCAAGAGACGTTCTCACCAGTAGCCAAACTAAACACAGTTCGGGTGTTATTGTCCCTTATAGCTAACCTGGATTGGCCTTTACATCAATTTGATGTAAAAAATGCATTTTTCCACGGCGATCTTGAAGAGGAAGTCTACATGGATATTCCTCCAGGATACACAACATCCTCTACAGTTGTGTGTAAACTACAGAGGGTACTATATGGGTTGAAGCAATCACCATGAGCATGGTTCGGGCGATTTATCCTAGCAATGAAGAAATATGGCTTTCTGACAAAGTAACTCTGACCATACCCTGTTCTTAAAGCATCAATCTGGAAAATTAACTGCTCTGATAGTATACGTAGATGACATGATTATTACAGAAGATGATACAGATGAAATCTCTCTACTTCAGAAGCAGTTGGCAATTGAATTCGAGGTGAAGAACCTGGGAGGGCTTAAGTACTTTCTAGGAATTGAAGTTACCAAATCTCCACAAGGTATATTTCTCTCCCAATGAAAGTATATTCTTGACTTACTGACCGAGGTAGGAATGCTGGATTGTATACCTACAGACACACATATTGTTTAGAATCACAGATTTAGAGAAGACTCAAGTCATACGCCAATAGATAAAGGAAGATAACAAAGATTAGTTGGTAAACTCATTTATCTCTCTCATACTCGACCAGATATTGCATATGCTCTAAGTGTTGTCAGTCAATTTATGCATAATCCAAGTAAGAGTCATATGGAGGCAGTAATTCGAACACTTCGATATTTGAAGTCATCTCTAGGAAAAGGACTTATGTTCTCAAAGAATGACGGTTAGTTAAAAGTTGATGGCTATGTAGATGGAGATTGGACAATCCACCGCAGGATACTTCATGTTTGTTGGGAGAAATCTTGTAACATGGAAAAGCAAGAAACAAAAGGTTGTTGCACTGTCAAGCGTCGAAGCTGAGTTTAGAAGAATGGATAAAGGTCTATGTAAGCTTCTATGGCTAAGAAAGCTACTATCAGAAATCGGTTTTGCTCTTAATTCTGAGATGAATCTTTTTTGCGACAATAAGGCGGCAATTGCTATGTCTCACAACCCTATCCAACATGATCGCACTAAACATGTCGAGGTAGATAGACACTTCATCAAATAGAACATTGAAGCAAAAATAGATCGCTTTCCGTTTGTGAAGTCTGAAGATCAGCTGGTGGATATACTTACGAAGGCTAGGTCTAGCAAGGGGTTCTACACCTCACTTGCCAAGTAGCGCTTTCAAGACCCCTATGTATTAACTTGAGGGGGAGTGTTGGCGTGAGCTGTCATTTAGGAGGAATTATAGGACAAAATTTGTTTGAAAAATCTTCTTTTTACAGTAGTGATTATATAGCCTAAAATAGGATGTAAAATCTTCTGTATATAGTAATGATTGTATAGCCTAAAATAGGACTCTCATATAAATATGTATCGTTGCTGGTGAAATAATATACAAGAAAATACTTTTTCTACATGGTATCGAAGCTACTCCAAACAAACATTTGAGCTGATTGAGTTTTATTTATATACTGGATACCTAATTGTGGTTTAATGTGTCTATAACTAGAAAATTTTGAAAAGGTTACAGTCATTTCTAAAAGATTTATTTAACTTTTGAAAATATTGAAACATATTTTATTATTGCTTTATTAATTAGGGTTAAAGTTAATATTAATAGAATAATATTAAAAATATGTATTATTTTAAATATATTTATACTTAAACAAGATAAAGAGGTTTCGAAGTTAAATACCTACATTTTGTACGGATATAATATTGTTAAAAGATTTCACAATCATTTTCGAACGATATAAGAACTGTTTGATATAGTATTATTTACTTTGTTGTTTCAAAAAATTGATAGTAAAATTAATTAAATGCATAGAAATTAGAATAAAATTTGGGTCGCCACAATTATCATGCTTTCAAGCCACAGTGACTATTGGAAATCTGATGGTCATGCTAAATCTGATGGTATTAAGTGATTGTATCTAGTTTGTATAGGACATTTTGTGATATACTCTTTGTTAGACATTGACGTGTATGAACAAACTGATTAACTAAATGCTTGTCTATATTTTAATGGTAGATCTGTTATTTATTAAATTTTATTCTTTAAAATAATAGAGTCCGAAGATAAGTTCAAAGTAACTTGTTAATCACAAGGTGTTGTGATTGTGAGATACAAGTTATAAATAACTTATTCTTGAAATATCTCTAGTCATTGTAATAATGATATACATATATCATTATTGCGGATAGACTAGCATGTGTTGCATTTCTTTTGAAGAAAGTAACTAATCTCATGAGTTAAGCTGTAGATGGACATCTGAATAAACACATGAATGTATTGTTATGAGAACATGACATTGGATGATCCTTCATTACTTGTTAGCACAAGCAAACGACAACTCAATACAATTACTCCCAAAAGTTTTGCTTTCGTCTGTTCTTGATTGTGGAAATCCAGATCTGTTCTTGCTATGTAGATTACCATTAGAGGTTGGACAATTAGGCAGTTGTGGTATTGAAGATTGCACTTCCAGTAAATCAGATAATCAGTTTTCACGATATTAATCAAAGGTAAACTTCTATTACGAATTCTATCTAAGTACAAGGTTGATCCGGCTTAAAGGAATTGTAGATTTAATTTTCGCTGTGCATGTATACCTTAATTTCTTACATTCTCTAGTGGCCGTTCTACTAGTGATTCATAAGCCCAAAGGACATGGTGAAGCTCATCCACCCACGCACCTTTTAAGGCGTCCAATTTTCTTTTCAAAGTAGCTTTGATTATTTTATTTTCATCATCGACTTGCCCATTTATCTGAGGATGATAAGGAGTAGAAAACTGTTTCTAAATCCTTAAATCATCACATAAATTCTACAACTTCTTGTTGTCAAACCGTTTTTCATCATTTGTAACAAGGGAATGTAGGATCCCAAATCTGCAGATAATGCTCGTCCAGTTGAACTTGGTGGTGTTTGTCTCGATTGTAGAAGTTAGTGCTTCGACTTCAACCCATTTCGTAGACTAACCAATGGTCACGATCATATATTGAGCTTGACTATACTCTTGCAGAGTGGACCTACAATGTCAACACACCATTTAGCAGAAGACCACGGACTACATAAGAAAAGATGAAGTACCGAGGTAAATCTTTGGTTCTTGTCAGTATGCTTGACATAGCTCAAAGCATCATTTCTCATGGTCGACCAATAGTAACGTTCTCAGAACATCTTATGTGTCATCGACCATTCTCCTTCATGGATGTCACATTTTTTCATGGATTTTTTGTAAGAGGTATTTAGCTTTACCTGGTTAGACATAGCAGATGAGTGTAGTGGAAAAACTTAAAAAGTACCCCATCTCTTATGATAAAGCGGGTGGCTCTTAGCCTTATTTTTGTTTTACGAAAGCTTTTAAATCGTTAGAAAGTCCTTAATTTCCATAATCCACTTAGGCTATTCACTGATCGTTATTATTTCTTCTTTTACCTCAACAAAAGCTCTTCCCAAGTGCTTTATAAGAATGACTTTCAGAGACTCAGAATCCTTGCTATTGGCTAACATTGATACAGCATCAGCGTTGTTATTTTTCTCACGAGGGATTTGAGATATCTTAAATTTATCAAAGGTGAGCAAGAATTTCGTGACGTGCTTAATATAAAACGGCAATCCATTATCTCTTCCTACAAAACTACCATTTAGCTGACTCACCACAAGTTGGAAGTTGTTGACCGTGATCATTTTTACTTTCATTTCCTTGGCCAACTTGAGACCTGCAATCAAAGTCTCATACTCTGATATGTTATTTGAGGTAGTAAATACGAAACACGTAGTGTAATTAAGGTGGTGAACCTCGTGGCTTATTAGTATTATACCAGTACCCATCCTAATTCTCCAGAAGATCAATCCACAAATAAGAGTCATCGAATCAACTCATAAGCCTCAGCATCCTCAACATCCATCAAAATTACAGGCTTTCTTATGAATTCTGCCATAAAATCCGCAAAAGTATAACCTTTAACAGATGATCTTGGCTGAAACTGGATGTCAAACTGAATCAGCTCAATGTCCCACTTTAGAAAACTTCTTGAAGTATTAGGCTTTTGGAGCACCTGTTTCAGTGCGTAATTGGTTAACACTTTGATCACATGACCTAAAAATAGGACTTCAATTTTCTGGAAGCAACCATGTGTGCTAATGCAAGCTTCTCCATATCTGGGTATCGTATCTTGGTGTCTTAAACATGTTTACTCATATAATAATACTGCTTACTCCCATCAGTTTGTACTAGCACCGCACTGGTTGCACTTGTTGAAACAATACAAGGACCTTCCCGAGGTAATCCTTCAAGACGGCCATGGCCTCTTTGTACTCCGCTGTCCACTCGTACTTCTCCACTCCTTTCAAAACTTAAAAGAATGGTGAACATCTATTAGTGGATTGAGAAATGAAGCGATTTAATGCGATGACCCTTCACTTCTTTAGATTTATGTGGTGACTTCATCTCTAACCTGGCTCTAATCTTTTATGGATTAGCCTCAATCTTTTGTTGATAAACCTTATAGCATAAGAATTCACTCGAAGCTACTCCAAACCCACATTTGAGCTAGTTGAGTTTTATTTGTGTACTGGATACCTAATTGTGGTTTAATGTGTCCATAACTATCTGAAAAGGTTACGGTCATTTCTAAAGGATTTATTTAGCTTTTGAAAATATTGAAACATATTTTATTATTGCTTTATCAATTAGGGTTAAAGTTAATTTTAATAGAATAATATTAAAAATATTTATTATTTTAAATATATTTATACTTAAACAAGATAAGGAGGTTTCGAAGTTAATTATTTACATTTTGTAAAGTTATATAATATCGTTAAAAGATTTCATAATCATTTTCAAACGATATTAGAACTCTTTGATATAGTATTATTTACTTTGTTGTTTCAAAAAATTTGCAGTAAAATTAATTGAATGCATAGATATTAGAATAAAATTAGGGTCGCCACAATTATCATGCTTTCGAACCACAGTGACTATTGGAAATGAGATGACTACCTTTCTTGAGTGTGGTCTAGCTTGCATATTAAGTCTTGTTTTGCATATATGTAGAGGGAAGCAAGTCCAATCTATTCATTAAGGAGTCTAACTAGATTTTAATGTCACACGCTTCAAAGAAGACTTTAGAAACATCTAGAATTTTCAATTATAGCTTTATTGGCAAACCTTTGAAATGATTTCGAGTATTCCAAAACATCTCAAGCAATTTCAAAAAGATAAGCTTGACATTTTTAAGGAGATTTACCTTTTCCTCCAAGAAGGTTGTAAGCTTGTGAAGACTCTGCCATCTTTACAAGGGTGCTAGATTTAGTCCCAGATTCTAAGAAAGAAAATGAGAAATGCTAATTCAAATATTATTTGGATAATTTGTTAATATTTAGTATTTACACCATAAAACATCAAACGGCATAAAATTCAATCTTGAGTACACAACACCCTAATATTTACACTTGTATTTATAGTAAAAAATGTTGAAGTACACTTGGGTCAGACGGTCCACTGCCAAGGCAGTCCAGTAGGACGAAGACCTACTGTCACTCACCTTTGTAGGTGGGTCGTGAAGTATTCAACCTATATAGCCAAGTGCACCGAAGCTTTTTAATTTTTTTTTTCAAAAAATTTAAAAAATAAAGTTACATGGCATGGATGGTGTTTGAGGGCTTGTTAGAACTTAAGAATTTTTTTTTTTTTTTTTTTTTTTTTGTCGATTTACTTTACACTTCTATATTAATTCTTTCTATTAAAATTGATATATCTAATATGTGTTTATTTTTAACAAATAAATTGTAATTTTTTTATTCCGACTTTCAATTGTTTTTTTTTTCTTATTTCTATTCCGATGTAAACATTTTTATGAAGCTTATTATTTTTTGAATCAATTCTATATTATATTCTTATTAGCATTCTATGGATTGTTATTTAAGTGGCACAAATGTTGAAACACTTTTAATCTATGTGACATTAATGTCTAATAAATAGATAATCAAATTCAAATTTAGTTTCCAATACTTTCTATATATATATATATATATATAATGTCAGACACATGCACAGACATTATCGTCTAAGTAGATAAGCACGGTAATCTTTCAACGAGGAGACAAACTTTATTTCCTCAATGTATTCAGGAGTGTCATAAGGGAAGACCGGTGTATTCTTTAGTGTATTATCGACATTTATTTAGTTATCTTACAAATAATTTGTGTACTGCCAGGTTTGTTGAGGGATGATGGAAACTTGTCCTTTTTGGGTATTGCAACCTTATTAGCAGTTAGCCACAAAGAGTTCAGAGCAATATACTATATGAGTAGTGATCTCCAACCCACGGTGGGTAGAATATCATTTGCCCACTGATGATGTGGGTTGACATGAGAGTACCACATCAACCTACACAATACGAGTAATGATCTCCTACCCACGGTGGATAGGATATCATTTGCCCACTGATGATGTGGGTTGATGTGAGACCCACATCATCTTGTGGCAAATTCTGGTCATCCAATATTCCGTCAAGATGGTATAACTCTTCAGATTTTGTAGTAGTATAGATGTATATACGTTAATTTTTGTTTTTGTGGGTGTGTAGGAGACAAAATATTTCATTGCTTTCAAGCATAAACCTTCGCAGAATTTGAACATATCAAATAAAATATAAATTAAAGGTGTTTATAGGGCAGCGTTGGAATTTCAATTAGTGTGTCCCTATGTCAAGACAAGTTTGACAAGTCCAGATCTACTATTCCAAATATATGTCTCTTTAGCCGTCCCATGACAGATATCTGGATTCAAGTTTGGCGCAGTTAATAGACCCAACACTATGATTTTGATGCACAATGCCGACTGTTTTAATGAATATTTTGATCAAATGTAAATGTGATTTTTAAGAAAAGAACATCAATAAAAGAAATTTGTTTACAAGGTTCAGCAAATGCCTACATTTCCTGAGAGAGATGTGGAGATACATGCTAATTACTAGCTAACTTCGTGTCAAGAGTGGGTTATAATTGGTTATAATTTCGTTATTTAATCAATATAAAAATTATCTCTTAACATGTCCCCGCAAGATGGTGGCTCGTTGGAGAACACCAATCTTGAAATTTGTGTGCTCGTTTAAGTCTTAGCCCATGTTTGTCAAAGCTTAAATTATTATTTAAATTTATCAAATTGGTCAAACATATTTTTTTATCTACATATTTTGTAGACTCACAATTTACTACCAATTATTATCCATACAATCAATATGATTCACAACATGTAAGTATTTAAAAAATAATAATTTCAGTACTATAAAACATGCGAGTGAGATTAAATTGCTCATTGTAACCTAATGAATTTGATACTATATTAAGAATTGAATCAGCACAAGCCTTTACATCATGGTTATAATTTTGACATTTAATCCATATGAAAATTATCTGTCCCTAACCTCAAGAGACATATATTAACGAACTTCTCTAGTTCATCACTTTGCAATTTCACTGCACGAAAACCATGTAAACAGCCTAAAGTCGTAATAATATTGTTACAGCCAGGAAGAAAACAAACAAAAGATTAACATATAGTGACCCTTGTTTAAATATAAGGGTATAATCTACATTGTGAGGGACCTGTGTGGCCATGTTTACTATCAATGCCTGAAACTGGAGGGCTATTAATAAAGAAGACCAAGACATAGCAGTCCCAGAGATTTCATGGTAGAATAGCAAGCATCATAAAATGTGGCTAAATGTAGAAACTGCAGGTCTGTACCAAGTACTTGTGACTTACGAGGCACCTGTTTGAGCCCGCTAAAGAATGTTTTCAAGTATAAAGACTGTGTCTTCTCCCTTACAACTAAAAATTCTTAATGTTGTTCAACATTAATTTCCTCTTCTAGGTTTCTATTCACCAACTTCCACATCATGTGTTTTTTCTATCATATTCATTTCTTCATTTATGGTCTTCACCCATTCTTCTTGATGTTATAGTTATTCTAAATTTTTTTGGTTCACTGACTAGAAGGCAGACCTTATAGAAAACGTCCCCGGACTAGCAATATGTGTATTGCCAATACAACTTGATCAACTGATCAATAGCTCGAAGAAATGTGTGTCTTTTTTTACAGAATGTGCATTGGATAATTGAAGCTAAAAAACTGAAAGAAAAAGCTGGGGACTATTGAAAGTATCCAACCTCTTATAAAGAAAGGTCATTCACTCCCAAGAAAGACAAAATAAAGGTTAGACAAAAAAGAATACCTCTCTTAAAACTCTTGTAAGAGATCTTTCTATCTTATTGATAAGTACAAATATGAACTTATTTAGGCCCACAAAAAAGAACAATTATGAGTTATATTAATTTTTTTCAGTTTAATGGCATGTTATTTTCTGATTATTTTAGGAAATAATCAAAATCAAGTATCAATCTGACGAAAGAACGAAAAGAGAGCAAATAGAAGAAAAATATATTCAAGCCAACAGACACATAGACTTGGGGGACTTGACATGCAAATACCAAAGGAATAAACGCAGGAATTCAAAAAATCTAATCATGCAATCGCATGGTTAATAATGGCTGCGATCACAGCAAAAGAAAATAAATTGCACAACTTAAAGTAATTGAACCATGCGATCGCATGGCTTCCTGAGACAGCAACTTGGCAGTTTCCTGATTGGATTACAATTCTACCAAGTTCAAACTAATTCAACTGCCTAAGCCACGTTTTGGGGATTATAAGGAGAGTATAAAAGCTAGAGAATAAACATATTGCAAGAGACGAATTTTGGGGAACAAGATACAAAAGAAGAATCGAAGATCGAGGAACAAGATTGAAGATTCTTAAGCTGAGATCACGGGTTTTATTTATTTTTTCTTCTTTTTCTGCTGGAACATGATTGATACAATTCTTGTGTTAATTAACAAAATCACGTCCGGCTAATTTACTTATTTCTAGGATGAACGATAAAACCTCATGTTTTTAATTAATTAGAAATTTTCCGTTTTAGTAGTTAATTACTTCTTGATTGATTATTCTTTATTCAATATTTTTAATGTTTTAATGCATGATCACCATTAGAATATTTGGTGATCTATATTGAAATTGAGAAATTCAATATAGATTTAGTATTTGGTTTTGAATAACATATGGTTCAATAATAGATATAGATTACTATTATGCTTTATGAAATCCGGTAAGGTGTTCTTGAGATTTAAATACATATTTTTATGTTCGAAACTTGATTAGAGATAATTAAGTTCGAATATTGATATAGATTTGATTGACCATCGAGAGAGGCTTTTGATTTTTATAGGATCACCGATTTTCAATATAGAGTAATTAACAGATGAAGCGATTAATGAATAATTGATTAAAGAACATGTACGTGGATTCGCAAATCCTAGTATTAGTAAAAAATTGAATTCTTTCTCACCATTTAAAGTTGACTATTGATAGTTAAGATTTAATTAAAATAGTTAGAATAGTTTAGAATTGAAACCAAAAGCAAATCTATGTTTTTCACATCGTTAAAACGTAACTTATAAATTAATTGATTAAATTGATATATAGTCCTTGTGGGTTCGACACTCCATTAATTACTATATTATTTGTTAACGAACCGTACACTTGCTGGATTGAAATCGCACAACAAAGTTTTGACGTCGTTGCCGGGGACTAGTTTTATCAATTACCACGTTAATTGATAATTTAATTTTTAACAACAGTTTTTATTGTTATTCATTTTATTTTTAGTTTTGTATTTATTCTAAATTCTTTGTGTTACTGTTGAATTCCAACTATTTTCTAAAGTTTTAGGTGTTAAGTGCGTATGCGCCGTACAAAGGATCTTGATCTATTTGATTTAGATCCAGAGATCGAACGGAGCTTTTGCCAACGACGACGTGAGCGAAGAGAAAAGACACAATGGAAGATAACCGAATCCAAAATCCGTTACCTGCAAATGTAAGAAATAATCTTCCACCAGTGGCTCGATCAGTTGAAGTTAATGAACGATATATCCTTATGGGTGAGTATATGATACCACCGATTGTTGAAAATCGGTCCAGGATAATCTATCTGCCTTATGGACACGACAACTTCCAATTGAGACCAGATGTGATTAATTTTTCTCAAATAATCTACCGTTCTATGGTATGACAGATGAAAATCCTCATTACCATATTTCTCGCTTCGATGAATACTGTGGAAATTTCAAATACCACGGTGTCAATGAAGAAGCACTGAAGATGAGGCTCTTCCCACCCACATTGAAGGATAAAGCTAGAGAATGGTTAGATTCTCTACCACCTGGGAGCATCACTACTTGGGCAGATCTGATCCAGAAATTTACACTGAAATATTTTTCTCTGGCCAGAGTAAACAGACTAAAGTATGAATTTTCCAATTTTTAACAATCTGAATTGAAAAACTTTCACGATGCATGGGAAAGATTCAAACAACTGCTCAGAAAGTGTCTAAGTTACGGTTTTCCTTTAGCAACTCAGAATCATTTTTTCTACTCTAGTTTAGTTCCAAGCAGTTGTTCTTCAGTCGATTCTGCAACAGGTGGCTCTATCCAAAATAGATTTACCGATGACCTCCATGACTTATATGAAACGATGAGTGAACAGTTCATTATGTGGCCAGACAAAGGGTTGTAGAAGAAAGCAACATGGATACATGAAGTATACACCAATTCGCTTGTATCGGTGAAAATCGATGCATTGGCAAAGCAGATAGAAGCAATGAAATATTCTCATTCAGCCAATATGGTTCAGATGTCTCCACCAATATGTGTAACATACAGGGCAAACCATCAATCATCAGAATATCCTTTGACCAAAGTTAATATGTTATCCCCTAAACAAGTTGCATAGCTCAGAACTTTCAGTGACAGCAGTATAATTCGTACTCACAGACTTACAATCTAGGATGGAGAAATCATCCAAACTTCTCCTGTGGCAACACCCAAAATATTCAGAATCTGCCAAATCAAGAGAGACCACAAGAGAGAAAATGAGGATTGGAAGAAACTGTCACGCATATGGAATCTGAGTTAAAAGAGATGCAGAAAAGACAAGATGTTGCGATAAAGAATATAGAAAATCAAATTGAGCAGTTAGCTAAACTATTGAACGAGCGACAACCAGGCACATGGCCAAGCAATACCGAAGTTAATCCAAAAGAGCGAGTCAATGCAATCACCACGAGAAGTGGAGTTAAGTTGCCAGAAATTCATGTGAAAAGACCGGGTGTTGAAAAGAAAACTACGTTAAGTAAAGAGAGAGATAACAAATTAGATGTAGAAGTTGATCAAGAAAAAGAAAGCTTTCCACCAGATTATATTCCGCCACCAGTCAAAGCTTATGTTGTTCCAATTCCATTCCCTTAAAGGCTGCGAAAACATAAGCTAGACAAGCAATTCGAGAAATTTTTTGATGTTTTCAAGAAACTCCAAATCAACATACCTTTTGCTGATGCTCTAGCCCAGATGCCGAGCTATGCAAAATTGATGAAGGAAATTCTTTCAAACAAAATAAAGTTGGAGGAGCACAAAACAGTCATGCTTACCGAGTAATGCAGTGCTATTTTGCAAAACAAGCTACCGTCGAAATTAAAAGATCCAGGGAATTTCTCTATTCCTTGTATTGTTGGTAGTTCATTTTTCGAAAAGGCATTATGTGATTTAGGTGCTAGTATTAATTTGATGCCTTATTCTATTTCAGGCAACTAGGTTTTGGAAAAACAAAGCCAACTACAATATCACTACAGTTAGCTGATCGATCAGTTAAGCGCCCACGTGAGGTTATTAAAGATATTTTGGTAAAAGTGGACAAATTCATATTCCCAGCTGACTTCATTATCTTGGATATGGAGGAAGACATGGATGTACCACATATCTTGGGATAACCATTCTTAGCTACTGGACGAGCACTAATTGATGTGCAAAAAGGACAGCCAATGTTGAGATTGAACGAAGAGTAAGTCACTTTCAACGTGTTCAAAGCAATCCAATATCCAAGCTCCTCTGACTCATGCTTTCAGATCGATATCATTGATCACGAGGTAGCTAACACTTTTTCTTTAGAGAATCCTTCAGATCCGTGGAAAGCATGTATTATGCATTCTCAAGAAGAAAATTCTGACTCTCCAGTTCTTGAAGAATGTGCCAGATATTTACAAGAGTTTAACAGATGGAAAGAAAAAATAAATACATGGATCTGAGTACCACACATCCTGAACAACCACCTTCAATTCAAAAGGCTGCAACTCTTGAGTTAAAGCAATTACCTTCTCACCTTAGGTATGCTTATCTCGGTGAATCATCTACTCTTCTAGTCATCATTGCAAATTCTATCAATTAAGATCAGGAAGATAAATTACTCTGAGTTCTGAGAAATTACAAATACGCCATCGTGGACTATAGCAGACATCAGGGGTATCAACCCGTCCATATGCATGCACAAGATTCTAATGGAAGAGGAATATAAACCAACAATACAACATCAACGTAAATTGAATCCTCATTTGCAAGAAATAGTCCGAGCTGAAGTTTTAATACTACTTGATGCCGGTATCATTTATCCTATTTCAGATAGCACTTGGATAAGCCCGGTTCAGGTAGTGCCTAAAAAAGAAGGGATTACGGTTGAGAAGAACGATAATAACGAGCTCATACCAGTCAGATTGACTACCGGCTGACGAGTTTATATTGACTACAAGAAGTTGAATGATGCCACCCGAAAAGACCATTTTCTTTTACCATTCATTGATCAGATGCTAGAACGGTTAGCGGGTCATTATCATTATTGTTTTCATGATGGGTATTCAGGCTACAATCAGATTCATATAGCACCAGAAGATCAAGAAAAGACGACATTTACTTGCCATTACGACAAGTTTGCATATAGGCGTATGCCATTTCACCTATGCAATGCTTCTACTATATTTCAACGTTGTATGATGTCTGTTTTCTCAAATATGGTCGAAAAATTCATTGAAGTTTTCGTGGATATTTTTTCAATTTTTGGATAATCATTCGACGAATGCCTCAAAATTTGGCCCTGGTACTTCAGCGTTGCGAGAAAATAAACTTGGTACTTAATTGGAAAAAGTGCCACTTTATGGTCCAAGAAGGCATCGTGTTGGGACACAGGATTTCTGCTAAAGGCATTGAGGTCGACAAAGCAAAAATTCAAGTTATAGAGAAACTACCTCCTCAGACAACAGTTAAGGGAATTCGGTCTTTTTTAGGACATGCAGGTTTCTATAGACGGTTTATAAAAGATTTTTCAAAAATAACTAAACCGTTGTGCAGTTTGTTGGAAAAAGAAGTCAAGTTTGAATTTTCAGTAGACTGTCTTAAAGCTTTCAACATTCTCAAGGAAAGCCAAATTTCAGCACCAGTCATTGTACCACCTGATTGGGATCTACCGTTTGAACTCATGTGTGATGCAAGTGACTTTGCCATCGGGGCAGTTTTGGGGCAGTGTAGAGAAAAAGTCATACATGTCATATATTATGCCAGCTGAACTCTGAATAACGCTCAAATAAATTATGCCACTACAGAAAAGAAATTACTAACAGTAGTATTTGCCTTCGAAAAATTTTGATCATACCTCATTGGATCGAAAGTGATAGTGCACATGGACCACACATCATTGAAATATCTTTTTGCTAAAAAAGATGCAAAACCAAGACTGCTTCGGTGGATACTGCTTCTTCAAGAGTTTGAATTGGAAATTCGGGATAAAAAGGAGAGCGAGAACGTGGTAGCCAACCACTTGTCAAGAATAGAGAAGTCAGAAGGGAATAAAGAAGGTGAAATAAATGAGAAATTTCCAGACGAGCAGATTTTTGGAATAGAGCAGATGGAAAGCGCACCATGGTATGCAGATTATGTGAATTACCTTGCAACCAATATCGTGCTGCCTGATTATGATCATCAACACTGAAAAAAGTTCTTTTCAGAACTTAAATACTATTTTTGAGAATATCCTATTCTCTACAGACGGGGTGCTGACCAAGTAATTCGGAGATGTATACCTGGAGAAGAAATGGAAACTGTCTTGGAGCAATGTCATTCCTCACTATACGAAGGTCATTTCGGTGCTACCAAAACAGCAGCCAAAGTCTTACAATCCGGGTTTTATTGGCAGACATTATTCAAGGATACTTACAGTTTCGTAAAAAAATGTGACAGGTGCCAAAGGATGGGAAACATATCCCGAAAGCAAGAAATGCTCCTTAGAAGTATTTTAGAGGTTGAACTTTTTGATGTACGGAGAATAGACTTCATGGGACTGTTTCCACCATCGTTCTCAAATTCCTACATTTTGGTGGCTGTGGACTACGTTTCAAAATGGGTAGAAGCTGTGGCCTTACCGACCAATGATGGCAGGGTGGTGGTGAATTTCCTCAAAAAGAATATTTTCACGCGTTTCAGGACTTCTCGAGCAATCATAAGTGACGGAGGTAAACATTTTTGCAACCGACAGTTTGAAACACTCTTGGAAAAATACAGTGTGAAGCACTGTGTGGCTATTCCTTACCATCCACAAACTAGTGGCCAGGTGGAAATCTCCAACCGGGAGTTGAAACGGATCCTAGAACTTACAGTGAGTACCTCGAGAAAAGATTGGTCGAGAAAACTAGATGATGCTCTATGGGCATATCGAATGACATTTAAAACTCCAATTAGAATATCACCATATCGCTTAGTTTTTGGGAAGGCGTGCCATTTACTAGTTGAGTTGGAGTATCGAGCCTATTGGGCATTGAGGAAGTTGAACTTTGACTTGAAAGAAGCCGGTGAGAAACGACTGCTTCAATTGAACGAAATGGAAGAATTCAGGTTTGAGGCTTATGAAAATGTGAAACTGTACAAAGAGAAAACCAAGAATTGGCATGACAAAAACATTCAAAAAAGGTAGTTTGGGGTGAGACAAAAAGTTCTCCTATTCAACTCACAACTCAAGCTCTTTCCTGGGAACTATGTTCAAGATGGTCCGGGCCATTCACGGTAGTGAAAGTCTATCCACATAGAATGGTAGAAGTAGCTCATGACACAAAGGGGAGGTTCAAGGTGAGCGGACAAAGGCTAAAGTAGTACTTTGATGGTGATTATTCGAAAGAAAGGTCTTTCACCACTTTGAGAAATCCGGAGTGATCACCACGACAAAGTCGAGCTAAAGACTTCAAACAAGCGCTCAATGGGAGACAACCCATTTTCTCCCTTTTATTTCAATTTCAACATTATTTCAGTTTTAGGAATTGATTCACGTTTTTGCATGTTTTTATGTTTTTAGGACACAACGTATACATTTTCAATTCTTAACCATTTAGCCACTTTAATCATCGTTATTTTGCACGAGCACACACTTAATTTTACTTAATTCATGTTGAGATTAAGTAGTTTAAAAAAAAAACTTTTTTTTGAAAATTGAAACATGGTGCTTACTATTGGATCGCATGGTTAAACCCATTGCAATCGCATAGCTTGGGCAGAAAACATTCTGCCCAGAAACTAGTAGTCCTGCGATCGCAGGAAATTCCCTCCTTGCGATCGCAAGGACTACTAGTTAAGTTAAAAACCGGGAAAAGCCATTCATTTCAAAACATATACTTTCAATCCAAAAACCAAGTCTCTTCTTCAATCCGTGATTCCAAACATAAACATACACACAGCGGGGTTCCATTTCTTGTTAATCATTCATCCATAAGCATCAACTCTATGAATTCAAGGGTAAGTTCACAATTTTTCAAATTATTTTTGGATTTTTGACATTATTTTACATAAATTCGTGCATTTTGATAAATGTAGAGAAAATGTTGATTAGTTTAGGCTTGAATCGAAAAGGGACTATATATTTGATTGGGTTTAGATGAATAGGTTGTGGAAATTTTTTCCTTTGATTGAATTCCCAATTTTGTCAAACCCATGAAGAACAAACCTTGCATACAAGGTGTTTAACGAAATGCCCCAACCAAAATTTTTGCCAAATTTTGGAAAAATGTGATCCTAGGCTAATCTATTTGACTAATGCTATCACTTAGGATCATTCACTTTTATCACCAAATTCCACCCTTAATAAAAAACGGGAAATCAGGCCTGCCATGGCCGCCCACTGCAGGCCACTTCAGCCTGTTTCCGTTAGCACTTTTGTCTCCCGTCCGTTTGGCCCAAATGACCTCAAAACCCTTTGAAATTTGAATATGTGGTAGACCAAAGTATGTACTTCCATGCCACCATCTTCCATTTCACTTTTGCACATTCTTAGGTAGATTTCTCGGAGCACGAAGTAGCCTAGTCTAACACAATTTTTCGAGAAATCTTACCTATTGTTCGAGATAGTTTGGGGGTGACAACTTTAACCGTATATGTCATTTTTCATATCTAACTTGTTTTTGTTCATTTTATAGGTCATGGCTCCAAAACAACCCCCAACCGCCACCGAAAAGAGAAAGAAAAAGGCTTTTGGAGTCACTTCAAAGAAAGCTCAACTAGAAATCGTCGACTCTCGCCACTATCTTTCTGTGGAACACGAAGAAAGATTTAAAAAGTTCATTAGCCAGTGGACCAAATGGGGGGAGCAGAGGTTACAATTGGAGGACTTTCTTCACTCCAAGCTATGTAACATCATCGACGTATGTGGCTGGTCCAAGATTGCTGACACACCGTACAAGATGTACTCCCAGCTCGTCCATGAATTCTACACCAACTTCAACCATGAAATTGACATTCACATAACAGAGCAATATGGGCAGACATGGGTACGGGATAAATGGTTCATGCTTACCCCGAAGGTCATCAACGAGTACTATGGTATAACTATTGAAGATATTCACCTGCTACCCACTATTTAGGACATGGGTGAGGTGGCCTAGTTTTCATATGGCCGAGATGATGCATGGCCACTACCCGAGAGGGACTTAGAGCATGACAAATTGACAGACTCCATTCTCATCCTGAATGTGTTTGTGAGCCACAATATCGACCCGATAGTGCACTACACTACTATAAATGATGTAAGGGCTCGACTATTATACCATCTCACTCACATGAGGAAGTTGGATTTGGGAAATTATATCTACACCCTTATCAGCATGCTAAGCTTCCAAACAGACAAGAGGCACACTGCCATCTTTCCAACTCTGATCAGTGGTATCTGTGAAAAAGTGAGGGTCCAGATCTTACCAGCTGAGCCATAATTGAAAGCCAAGGGACCTATCAACCGCTATGCCTTGGAAATTGCAAGAAGGCACACTGTACGATCTCTGGAGGTAGCCCCAGCCGTAGACGAGCAACCTCAAGAAGAACAGCCAGCCACACCACAGCTAGTCGCACCTCTTGGAGACATAGCATCCATGCTACATCGACTACTAGAGGGTCAGGCTGAGCAGACACAGCTCATTGTTGCTATGTAGACTGAGTTGCACAAGGTGCAGCAGGAGTTGACGACGTTACGATCTCGAGTTGATACTTTCCGACACACTCAGTTGAATATCGAGACCAGTCAGTAACAGACTGAGCTGGAACAGAGCCAAAATCGATCCGACTACAACCAGGTCAAGAGGCAGCTAGATAGATGTGCGGGCAAGCTGGATGATATTCATGACCAGATTTGTAGGCTGACTCCCTTGCCGGCCCCTCCACCGGTAGAACCTTCCACACTACTTCTCCCGGCACCATCCGACCCACCTCCGAGAAGTCTTTAAATTTTTATGTGTTATATTTCTTTTGAATTCTTACATTGGGAACAATGTATGTTTCAAGTTTGGGGGTGTTGATGTACTAAAATGAAAAATATTGATGTACTAAAATGAAAAATTTGCTTGACTTAATAAATAATATTTGATTTTTGATTTTTGATTTTTGATTTTTAAGTTATTTTGGTTTGACAAAAAAAAGCACATTTATGTAATATGAATAGCCTTGCCGGCTAATGATGCAAATTTTTTTATTATTTAAAGTTTAGCTTTAATTATGAATTGTGAACAGATCATTACCTTGTTTAAATGTGCGGCTATTTAACCATGTTTAATATAGTGATGTGTTGGTCATTTATGATGATTTTCAGCTATGTTGATGCACCTAAATTGAAAACAATAGGATATTTTTTTGAAACTGAGAATCATCTGTATCTCGAACCAGTAACCAATATATTGAGAAAAGTGTGGTAGATAAACTGTGATGGTGGCTATCTAGGTTGTGATGGATTCCATGTATGTTGAAAAATTGTGTGGAAAGACTTGGGAATCATCGACCTAAAGCTGATTACATGAGTCATTTAGAAAGCTTAATGGACTGAGTTTTACATACTATTAATATCTTATAACTCTTTTCATAGCTTATTTGATTTGGGTGAAAAGGCCCGTATGAGTTTCTCAAAACCCGATGCCCTAAGGTTCGAAAGACCTGGGAGTCATCGACCTAAAGCTCGTTACATGAGTCATTTAGAAAGCTTAATGGATTGAGTTTTGCACATAAAATATATATATATATATATATATATATATATATAAGGAAAAAAATTAAATAAATAAATAAATTTTTTTTTCTGCTAAAGCCAGTGAAAGTTCCTTTGCAAAGTAAATATGGGGATTAGATAACTAATGTGTTTGACTTACTTAGTAGAAATTTTCTGGTCGAGAGTGCTCAGAAATTAGAGAATTTTTAAAACCCTAGGTTGTCACGATTACTAGCTTTCAACCAGCTTTGAACAAGAAAATAATGAGTGAACTGCAACCTTTGAACCAAAAATCTTGGGAATTGAAAGGGAACATCATTTTGGGAGAAGTGTACCTTACGAGAGGAAAATGAAAAGTTCACCAAGTGGTTGGGCTATCACCACCATAGAACATATGTGGATCAGATTAACTACTCTCACACACATCTCAAGTATGGTTTAAATAGAATCATGTTTGCAATAGTATTACCTGAACACTCGTCATGAATTATAAGTTTTTCTTTTTACAAAAGCTGAAGCAAGAACGGCAAGCTGTTTATGTTGTGAATTGTGTTATAGCTTATTTCATTAATTGCACGATTATCTTTAGATAGTTTATTCGAGGATGAATAAAATTTCAAGTTTGGGGTGTTTGATAAGTACAAATATGTACTTATCTAGGCCCACAAAAAAGAACGATTATGAGTTATATTAATTGTTTTCACTTTTCAGTTTAATGGCACGATATTTTCTTATTATTTTAGGAAATAATCAAAATCGAGTATCAATCTAACGAAAGGACGAAAACAGAGCAAATAAAGAAAAATAGATTCAAGCCAACAGACACAGAGACTTGAGGGATTTAACATGCAAATACTAAAAGAATAAACACAGGAATTCAACAAAACTAACCATGCAATCGCATGGTTAGTAATGGATGCGATCTCACCAGAAGAAAATAAATTGTAGAACTTAAAGTGATTGAACTATACGATCGCATGGCTTTCCGAGGCAGCAACTTGGCAATTTCCTGATTGGATTACAACTCTACCAAGTCCAAATTAATTCAACTGCCTAAACCACGTTTTGGGGATTAGAAAGAGAGTATAAAAGCCAGATAATAGACATATCATGGGAGACGAATTTTGGAAAACAAGATACAAAAGAAGAATCGAAGATCGAGGAACAAGATTGAAGATTCTTGAGCCGAGATCACGGGTTTTATTTATTTTTTCTTCTTTTTCTGCCAGAACATGATTGATACAATTCTTGTGTTAATTAATGAAATCATGTCTCACTAATTTACTTATTTCTAGGATGAACGATGAAACCTCATGTTTTTAATTAATTATAAGTTTTCCATTTTAGTAGTTAATTGCTTCTTGATTTATTATTATTTATTCAGCATTTTTAATGTTTTAATGCCTGATCATCATTAGAATATTTGGTGATCTATATTGAAATCGAGAGATTCAATATAGATTTAGCACGTGGTTTTGAATAACATAGGGTCCAATAATAGATAGATATTAATATTATGCCTTATGAAATCCGGTTATGTGTTCTTGAGATTTAAATACATATTTTTATGTTTGAAACTTGATTAGAGATAATTAAATTCGCATATCGATATAGATTTGATTGACAATCGAAAGAGGTTTTTGATTATTATAGGATCATCAATTTTCAATATAGGGTAATTAACAGCTAAAGCGATTAACGAATAATTGATTAAAGAATGTGTAGGTGGATTCGTAAATCCTATTATTAGTAAAAATTCGAATTCGTTCTCACCATTTGAAGTTCATTGTTGATAGTTTAGATTTAATTAAAAGAGTTAGAATAGTTTAGAATTGAAACCAAAAGCAAATATGTGTTTTTCACTTCGTTAAAACATAAGTTATAAATTAATTGATTAAATTGATATCTAGTCCTCGTGGGTTCGACACTCCATTCATTACTATATTACTTGTTAACAAACCGTACACTTGCGGGATTGAAATTGCACAACACTTATTCATAGCTTCTCTTTGTTATCTTTTCTCACAAATGTATCTAACTTGATTGTTGGAGATGAATCCACTGCCACCATCCACTTCAACAGTCATAAACTGCGTAGCACAATGCTCCATATATCAAAAACAACTCAAGATGATTCGTTTCATCTTTTGGTCAAAAAAAGTCTAACAAGCTTGTGATCTTGTTTCAGATTTCAAAATTTAGGCAAGATTGAATATAATCCGAAATGCTATGATAATTTTCAATGATTTCGAAGACATCTTTTTAGGTTTTAGTTTCATGAACCATGATTGTGCAATAAATTATTATGAATAACATATTTTATTGTCTGAGATGGAACAAGAATCATGTGTTGAAAGAGTTAAGGATGGTAACGAATTCTTGAAGCTTGTGAATGTTCTAACAATAATATAAATCAAACTAAGAAGAGAATAACAAAGAGAAAGAAAGAAGAACCAATCTTATTAAGCAAACGGTATGATATGATAGAACCAATTTTATTAAGCAAACGAGATAATAAAATAATAGATACAACTCGTAATTATACTAATGCAAACCCTAACCTATATAAGTTAAAACACTCTATTATTAATGCTAAAATATTACTAGTATAACTCTACTAAATATAATATACTACTAGTATAACTCTAACATCCCTCCTCAAACTGACGATATTACAACAAGAAGCAGTGAGAGGTTTCCAAGCAAGAAACAAAAACGATGGACCGGATGAGACTTCGTGTAAAGGTCAGCAAGTTGCAATGATGAAAAGATAAAATGTAAGGAAATAGTGCCATGCTGAAGATGGTGGTGAATAAGATGACAATCAATCTCAATATGCTTTGTTCGCTCATGATACACAGAGTTGTAGGAGATTTGAATTGCATTCTTATTATCACAATATATAGGAGTTGGAGAGGAAAGATGAACACACATGTCTGCAATTAACGAACGCAACCATACAATCTCAGTGGTAATGGACGCCATAGCACGATACTCTACTTCAGTAGAAGAACAGTTTGGTTCTTACTCTTCCAAGAGATAAGAGAATCACCCAAAAATAGACAAAAAACAGTATTGTAGAAAAAAGAGAAAACGGTATAAAAGAAGAAGAGAAATGAAATGAGAAGAGAAGAAGGGGATATGAAGGGAGGCGACACCATGAGAGAGAGAGAGAGAGAGAGAGAGAGAGAAATAGTCTTTATTCAATAATCAAATTATCAAATACCAAATTTCAGATTAACCAGAAACAAAACCAACTAATTCTAGGTTACTAGACTAAATTTCAAATCCAAATTACTAGATGCAAATACCAAATACCAAATCCCAGATTAACAAACTAAAACAAATTTCATATTGTCACCTGGATGCAAAACCAACCAAATTCCAGAATAAAACAACTGGGCAAATTCCAAATTCCAAACTGACTTAGACATAAATACCCAAAACAAGCCTGTTGACGTTAAAAAATGTTTTGTATTGATTCCAAGCCAACTTAATGTTAAAGTAGTGAGGTCAGCTACGACCGTAGTGGGTAACAGATATGTAAATGTGTTGGAAAACTTGTTGGTATAATCTTTTTAAGAATGCTTTTTATTTTAGCAATTGAATGTCTGACCTGAAGGACATTTATGTCTCTTATTTATAGAAAAATATGCAATCATGACTAGTAATTAATGCCAAGCTCAGCATTAATTACTTACAAGACATCCTCTTTTTTAGCATTTATTGTGAAGTGACTCGCATTAATTGGGGTAGCTAGCCTGGCGCCTGACATCTGAAAGGACAGGCTAGGTAGGTGACATGAGCCTGACCAAGAAAGGATAAGGTCCGACCTGAATGTTCATGGATGAGGTCCAACCTTCATGCATTCTAAACTCGAACCTCGATCAAAGCTAGGAAGAGGTCTGACCTGGACTATCCTCATAATTGGGATCAGAACGGCATTCCCATTGGTTGGCTAATCGAAAATTACATGGTTGATATGACAGGTCAGTTCGGATATCAACAATTTCTGCCAAGACCAACCTTGGAATAAATCAAGGGTGCTTTTAGTTCACTCCTCAAACTGTTATCCATATTGATCTGAATTCTCATATGACAAATGGACGTGGCCTATCTTGCGATCCAGGCCGTTTGTTGACAAATGGCACAATCCCAGTGGTGATGTCAGTTTTTTGTGTGGCTCGAGGACGTGTTTTTAAAAGAGCGCCATCATTGCTCTGACATCTCATAAATAGGGCATTGATTGAGTTGACCATTCATAAATAGGGCATTGATTGAGTTGACCATTCATCTTACCTTAACGCGCTCCATTTAAAATACTGATTCATCCGATCTGATCACCAGAGCGGTCTCTTGTATTTGAGCTAAGGGTCAAAGCGATATCATTGTATCTGAGCTGAGGGTTAGCTGGGACATCGTGCCGTTATTTCTGAACTTAGGTACCCATTTCTCTTTCTATGACGTTATTCCTTTTGTCTTCTTCTGGTTGGTAAGATGTCTAGTGAGACTGGGGGCGAAAGTGAGAGAGAGGCGATGTCTTGGGGAGGAGGTCAAGAGGAGGAGGTTAGTTCTGGTAGGATAGTAGAGGGGATAGATGAGGATGAAGTCCTTAGTCCAACTCCCTTGACCACTGTTCCTCCATTAGCTAGGTCATCCCCACAGGCCGAAGTGAGTAGTAGCAGGGGAGGCGTGCCTGAGACTTTAGGTCGGCAAGAAATAGAGGTTGAGTTCGGCCATAGGTCTGCCCCGATCTGGAAATGTAAGTCATTTCTCTCTGAAGTCAATGCAAAACAACTTGGAGACTAGCATAGGGCTTATAAAGTTCCTAACGAGATAGAATTCTTTGTCCCCGGTCCCGACGACCGAGCTGATGATCCGCCGTTGGGCTTCGAGGCCTTAAACCAGGACGTGCTGGCTGCCGGACTCTATCTTCCCTTCCCTAGAATAGTTAGGAAGTTCTTGCGAGAGTGGGGAATAGCTCCGACCCAGCTTTGCCCTAACAGATGGAGGATCTTCATAGGTTTTATTATTTTGTGGAATCAGCTCGGATTCTTCCGACCTTCTGTTAGGGAATTTAATAGTCTGTGGTCGGCCTGGTGGTACGCGTCGATCAAAGAGAAGACAAGAGGTAGCATCATCACCCAGACCCTGGACTCCGTTATGAATTGGAAAAAATTTTGGTTCTTTGTCCAAGGTCCCTGGTAGTTCTCCGAACATGATACAAGGCAGGATGTAAACATTCCAGTTCGTTACCACGAACTAAGTAAGCCAAATTTTATTCATTTAGGTTAGTACACTGGATAACTTACTGATATGTCTTACTTGTTTCCTCTTCCAGGGTATAACTCATACGACCCTACAAAAGAATCTTTAGAGAGAGCTCGGAAGGCTCGAGCCATCAGCAAGGACTTTCAATCTAGCAGTACTTTAATAACCGAGGAGAACTTGATATCAGCTCATCTCTCTGCATCCCTTTTAGATCATCCCCAACCTTGTGAGTTTGAATTCGGGACTCACTACTTGGCTGTTATTTCATTCGCATCCGTGTAGTTCAGTTCTAACTTTGTCCATTTTCAGGTCAATCCAGAGAAGAGATGAAGGACATATCCACCCTCTTAAAAAAGAAAGGTCATGCTGGGAAGAGCAATAGAAAAGCTCTTGCCGATGATCAAGTGCCTTCAGCTCGACCTCGGCCACAATCAGAGGCTGCTCTCTAGCGCGTTCTGAGCCCAGCACAGAGCGTTGAGGAGATAACTTCCTTTTCGGTGTGTGAGAGAGCCATCTTTTTCTCAAAACACCCGACCTACTCTACCGTCCTCCCAAGTTCCCGCCATTTACTTGGGCTCAACTCTAGAGAAAGACGAAGAATATTTGAAGCTCTGCGGGTCTCTCTCCAAGTTGGTCCGTGACTTTTTTATCGAACTTCCCAACCAGGAGAGATATTACTGGTCTGCCCTCTTCGACCAAGAGGGCGATAAGTGTGATTGGGAAGAGCTGGACTCTAGTTCAACAGAAATATCTGAACAGCATGGAGACCGTAGAGTCCATTATCGCAGCGTCAGTTAATTTCTCCAGGACGGCCATTCAGCTTACCTTGACTGTTGAGAAGATGGAGAGAATGTTAGCTGACGTCCAAGTTATGAGGAAGGAAGGTAGGAAGGTTCTAGTCGAACTGGCTGAAGAGAAGAGACTTAAGGCCACCTCCGAGGATGTTTTTATGAGCTAGGAGGAAGAACTTAGGAGAAAAAAGGCCAAGGTGAAGGCGTTGGTAGAGGAGCTAGAGGCGGCGAAGAAGAGAAAGGCGGAGCTGGAGCATGAATTGGAGGCCGAGAGGAAGAGCCAAGCCAAGCTTAGAGCTGCTCTGGATAAGACTGTTGATGGAGACGAGGTCGTGGCAGATTTCAAATCCTCTGACGCTTACCTGGACGATCAAGAAAAGGTCTACTTCTTGACGATGGAGGAACTGATTGAGACAGCAGCTGAGAAACATCCAGACAGGGATGTTCAGTTCTTGAAGGACGACCTCGCCGAGCTGAAGAGAAATTCCACATTCAATCTTCCGTCGCCCGAAGAGGTAGATCAGTCTGGTGCTGAAGAATGAGCGCTTGCTGTAATATCTTTTGTTGTAGTGTACTGAACTTTAATGTACTGGACTAAAATGGCAGTGAAAATTTTTCGTTCTGTTAAGTTTGATTTTTCATTTTAATTGACTTCTGACTTCAAATATCTGACTTTTGACTTCGAAGGTCTGACTTCGAAGATCTATCTTGACTTCTGACTTTTGACTTCGAAGATCTGACTTAACTTCTGACTTCTGACTTCGAAGATCTAACTTGACTTCTGACTTTGGAGGTCTATCTTCAAAGATCTGACTTCTGATTTCTGACTTTTGTCCTTGGTACATGGACGAGCTGAAACTTTGAATACTAACGTCCGACCTGAGATCTATATAGGTTTATATGCGTGAATGTCCCCAAGTTTGTAGCTCGGCCATATGGTGTGAATGTACGATGTTGGCGTTTCCCACTTTATAGCTTTTATTCTCACACTTGACTTTAGATTATTGGCATCATACCTCGGGTCTACATCTGGTACTTTACAGATTGGTCCTTTGGACGATCTAAAAGTTTAATCACCTCAAAATTTTAGAAAAGTAGGTCTGTCATTTGGACGAACTGTGTTTCACAGAATATTATGTCCGTGGGAGTAAAGAATTTTAGTTTTGACGTTGGTGACGTAGCAATTACGCCATCCAACGCGGGTATGGGCTATGTTGGACCTATATGTCCAAAGGATTGTGATCTTGATCACATCCTTATTTCGGACTATGTCTAGACTTATTGTTTTTGACATAAGTCTTCATCTCACAAAATGGTCATTCACTTCATAAATGTAAGAACTTTTTACAAGGTGGAAGCCATGGCTTCTTTTGACAAAAGTAGTTCACGCCCGTGGGCCTTTATTGATAAGCTCTACCGGCAATACTTTTTCAAGTGTTCAACATTCCACGGATGCATAAGTGATAGCCCTTCGACATTTCAGAGCTCGTAAGCTCCATTTTTGAAGACTGTGATGATTTTGTATGGTCTTGGAGCAAGTGTCCCTGCTTTGCTTTCTCTTGTTGCTAGGAAAACCTTTCTTAAGACAAAATCTCCAGCTTTGAACTTTCACTATTTGACCTTGCTATTGTAATATCTTGCACTTCTTTGTTTGTAAATTGCATTTTTTAATTCTGCCCCCAGCCTCTTCTCCTCTAGTAGGTCGAGCTTGGCTCTTATGGCATCATCGTTGCAATTTTCATTGAAAGTTCAAACTCTGAATGATGGGAGTCTGAGCTATACTGGAATGACGGTTTCGGTTCCAAAGGCTAGCGATAATAGTGTTTCTCCTGTGCTGGACCGACATGTTGTACAGTAAGACCATAGTACACTTGTAAACTCTTCTATCCAGACTCCTTTCAGCTCATCCAGGTGCGTCTTCAAACTGTTCTTGATGATTTTGTTGATAGCCTCTACTTGCCCATTGGCCTGGGAATGATTTGGATTGGAGAAGTGTTTCCTAATTTTCAGCTCTTCACATAATGTCCTGAGCTCGGAAATGTCGAATTGCTTGTCATCGTCCATGATGATTGAGTAGGGGACTCCAAACCTACATACGATCGATTTCTATATGAAATCAGTGGTTTTTTGTTCTATTATTTTGGCCAGTGGTTCTGCTTCTGCCCATTTGGTGAAGTAGTCGACAGCGACTATGGCGTATTTAGTTCCACCTTTTTCCATTGGCATGGGTCAGATTAGGTCAATCCCTGACTTTGAGAAGGGCCATGGGTTGAGGATTAAGGTCAGCCCTTCCGGATGAGCTCTGATGGTGGGGGCAAACCTCTGGCATTTGTCACATTTTTTAGAGAATTCGATGGAGTCTTTCTTCAGTGATGGCCAGAAGTACTCCTGCCTCAAGATTTTGTGTGCAAGTGATTGGCCCCCAGTGTGATTCTTTAATGATGGCTTCGTTTTCCCTTAAACACCTCAGCAAAGAAAGTGAGAAACCTTTCTTGAATAAGACGTTGTCTATGATTGTGTACCTGGCTGCCCTGATCCTTAATTTTTTCGCTTCTGTGGTAACTGTTGGCACCTTACCATCCTTTAAAAATTTGATGATCTCATCCGTCCAACTAGAGTTCAGGTCGGCCTTGGTGAGGATGTGCTCGGGTTGACTGATTGCTGCACTATTGATTCTTCCGATTGGGATGTTCTTCAGCTCTTCAGTTCCTTTGCTGGTAGCAAGTCGTGCTAAAGCATCAGCAAGGCTGTTTTGAGTTCTTGGGATCTGTTTAACCTCGACGGTGTTGAATGATTTGAGTTCTTCTTCTACTATTTCGTCCTTAGTTTGGTAGGACTTGTTGATTTGATTGACCACTAGCTGGGAGTCGCTGTATACGAGTAGTCTGAGTGCACCCATTCCCTTCGCAAACCTTAAACCGGCAATTATGGCCTCGTACTTAGCCATGTTGTTTAAGGCATGGAAATTAAATCGTAGGGACTGACAAAGTAGCTCTAGGTCCGGGCTCATTAATACTACCCCAACTCCAGTGCGTGTTTCCGTCGACGACCCATCTACAAAGAGAGTCCAAATTTCTTCTTTTTTGGCACTGGGCTCGTGTTCCAGACTGAACTCAATGACGAAGTCAGCTAGAGTTTGGCCTTTGATGGAAGTCCGGGGTCTAAAGTGGAGTTCAAACTGGCCAAGATCTATTGCCCATTTCACAAGTCTTCCAGAAATATCTGGTTTTAGGAGGACTTGCCTTAGGGGATTGTTTGTCAAAACTTCTATTGGATGTTGTAAAAAGTAAGGCCTAAGTTTCCTTGCTGACATAATAAGGGTATAGGCCAATTTCTCCATGGGGTTGTACCTTAGCTCAACATCATGTAGAGCTTGGTTGACATAGTAAATAGGATGTTGGATTCCTCTGTCTAACCTAATTAGCACGGAGTTGATTGAGTGCTTTGAGACCGCCAAGTAGAGAGTTATGAGCTCTTCAATCATTGTTTTTTACAATAGTGGAGGTTGTGCGAGTTGAGCTTTGAGTTCTTTGAAGGCTAGCTAACATGTTTCATCTCTTTTGAACTTCTTGCCACAGCGTAGAGCATCAAAGAAAGGTTTGCACTTGTCTGTAGATTTTGAGACAAAACGACTGAGTGCCGCTATTCGCCTAGTTAGACTTTGTACTTCTTTGATTTTGGTAGGAGGTCTCATTTCTTATAGAGCTCTAATCTTCTTCGGATTGGCCTCAATACCTCTTTGGTGGATCATGTAGCCTAAGAACTTATCTGGTCCGACACCGAAGGAACATTTAGAAGGATTGAGCTTCATCCTATATTTTCTCAGCACGGAGAACGTTTTATCGAGGTGTCGAATGTGATCTATGGCCTTGGTGCTTTTTACAAGCATGTCATCAATATATACCTCCACTGTCTTTCCTATGAGTCTGGAAAACATTGTGTTGACTAACCGTTGGTAGGTTGCTCCCGCGTCATTCAGTCCGAAGGGCATAACTCGATAGCAGTATAGACCTCGGTCAGTTATAAAGGAGGTATTCTATGACGACCTCTGTTATTTTTTTTAATTTTTTTTTTCTTTACTTCAGGTCTACTAAAGGTTCTCAATAGCGGAATTAGAAAACTAACTTTTTAAAGAATTTAATATCCTTTTTAAAATAGGACATGTATTTTTCTTTTTCTGCTTCAGGTCTGAAGGATACTAGTATCCTTGAGTTGAGTTAACAAATTAGTTTCTGATGGATACTAATATTGGTTATATATATATATATATATATATATTCATGTTTCATTTTATTTCCTTAACTTCCAATGTTTAAATTAATATTATAACATACTATTTTAGAGACTTTAAGACTGAAACTAAAAATAAAACATTAAGAATGTACAAAACATAATACTTTATAAACTTGATTATATAATCTTAATCACAAACATAGTAAATAAGATTCTCTTACATCTAAACATATCGGATTTCTAAAATTTACAAAATTATGTTTCCTGATTTACATTAAAGAACCAAAACAACATTATAAGAAAATCTTCAAAAGAGTTGGATCAAAAGAAAACGGTTGTATTTTATGTGATGAAGTATAAAGTCCTTAAGAGCTCCATAGATATCGTGTCGAAAATAAGGACCGTCTTATAACTTCTTTCCTTAATACATACTCCGGGCATTTGAGGAAAGTGAAACCAAACTTCTCTCTTTGTAATAACATGAAACTCCCTCCCATCAGTGCATGTCTGACTCCAAGTCTTTACTATCTCCGTGTATTGTCTATCTATTCTCTAAAAAGTCATAAAACGACTTGTAAGCGGTAAAGCTTAGTGAGTAAAACAACAATCAAGGCACATAGGATACAAATATGTTGTCATTTAATTCATACAATTCATGAATACTACTTATTAAACTTATAATCTCATATATGTATTCAAATGAAATTCAATACATAATCATTCAATAACATATGGAAGACTTAATCTTTATTAATCACCACATTTATATACAAATATGTAAAGAATATAGAGTTGCACTTGAACAAAAATTTGCATTCCTTGAAGTGAAAATTTAACTCACATAGATCATTTATGAATCAAATATAGAATGCATATGCAACCAAATTTTATCTTGTCTTTGGGCCCATCCCATATATATAAATTTGCATACCGAACGCTCAAACTTTATGCTTAAAATAGCACTAAGGTCACAATACTTTCTTAGAGCAACTTTTTGCTCATTTGGGATCCCAAAGGTCCTATGGCCTTAACTCCTCAAACAACCCTATGGCTTGGAGTTCATAAACGGCCCTATGGCCTTAACATTCATATGGCCCTGTGGCCTGTGACCTTAACATATTGGACCCTATGGTCCATGAGGCAATTAACCCCTTAATGGTGTACAAATCTTAGGGACTTAATTGTGATTCATGATTCATCTTATTCTTTCATTAATCATAAATATAGACTTCTTTAATGATCATGAATTCACATAAATATCTCAAATCTTGACAAGCATGTTTTCATTATATAAAACATAACAATCATGCTTGAATGGAACAAAATCAGAATATAACATATGTACAATTTCTATATGCTGTTATGTAAGAGAGCTATTAGAAGCTCGTGTAAGAATTAATATACAAGGTCTAATTAGTTGGGTAGGACTTTATTATTTATTGGACCAAATTAGTCAATTAGATTAATTAATTGGGTCCATTTGTTGATGGGTTCTAGTTTGACTAAAACTAGGGCTAGGGTTAGCCCTACTTATAAATACAAAGGCCACGATAGATTAAATCACAAGTTGGTTTTCATTACTTGCTAGTACAAGAAAAAGACAACCAAATACAAATACTCCCAAAAAGTTTCGCTTTCATCTGTTCTTGATCATGGAAGTCTAGATCTGTTCTTGATGTGTGGATCACCATTGAAGGCTAGACAATTGGACAGCTGTGGTATTGAAAATCGCACCTCCAGCTAGTCAGAAATGAGATTGCATGATATTCATCAAAGGTAAACTTCTATCACGAATTCTCTCTAAGTACAATGTTGATCCGGCTTAAAGAAATTGAACATTTAATTTTCGCTATGCATGTATACCTCAATTCTTTACAGTGGTATCAGAGACTACCTTGTTACTTGTTAGAGTTCGTTATACTGCTTTAATGAGTCTAACAATAATTTTTATTGGTGTATTAATTTGATTTGAGTTTTGATAGTTTAAAATAAAGTAAAATAAAAAATTGTGAATTTTTAGAAAAAGAAATCTGAAATTGTTTTGGGTTTACTTGGAACAGATCAAATTGGTCAAAAGTCGAGAAGGTGGTTGGTGACGGCGGTAGGAATTAACCATCGTAGGTGCGGATCCTCTGCTTTGCGAAGGCAGCGGATTGTTGCTGTTTAATCAGAAGTCGTCACCGCTGATTTTGCGACGGCACAACCATGGGCCGCTGCTGGAAGTAGCAGCGGCGATAGGAAGTTGCTATTCGACAACAAACGGTAGTGGAAAGATGCTATTCGACGATAAACGGCGGTGGCCACCGGTGTTAGACACCGATGAGACCACCGCCATGAGAAACGACGTCGCCTTGCAGAAACCCTAAAGGGTTTTTGTGTCGTTTTGGCAGATTTGGAGATGGGTGCAAACCCTTAATTTTTGAAAGAAACAATAGGTGCCTCTTATGCAATTTTAGAAATTGCATGAGAGGCCCACTGGTTTAAGATTAAAATGGGGCTTTCTATGTAATTTAAGAAATTGCATAGAAAGGCCATTGATTTTAAAATTAAACGGGCTGCAATTTTAGAAATTGCATAGCTAGTCCTCAAAATTTTAAAATTAAAAACAGAACTCAAATGAAATTTTATTTATCTTGAGAAAATGTAATTATTTAATTTTTAATGCCGGTTAAATATTAATTATTGAATAAAATTCTTTTTAAATTATATTTTGAATTTTTGACCCGGTTAAATTTTGACATTACTTTATAAAATTACAATTTTGACCCTATACAAATGTTATCTTCAATTAGAGTATGACTTTAAATTGGTAGATAAAATAAATTTTGAGAAATCTCCTTTATGAATAAAATTTATTGATTAGTTTGATTAATAACTTAATTTTATTGTTGGAAAATTAATTAATTATTTAGATTAATTATTTAATTTCGTCTAATCCGTTCCAAAATGTCTAAAAAGTTTAGACTTATAATGTCAAAGCTGTAAATTTAGAAATTAATATAATTTTAAAATTAGATATTAAAATAGATATTTAGTGGATGATTACGGACTCGACCAATGTGATTCGTTGTATGGTTAATTATTTTTGTTGATTGTTGGTTGTGCCTGTGAGCCTATTATTTAATTAAATGGTCCTGCGAGTCTATTATTTATTTAATTGAGTTTTTGAACTCTTTATTTAATACGGACCTGTGTGTTCATTTATTTGGGCTTGCGTGCCAACTAGTATAGGATACAAGTTGTAGTTGGGCCACAAGGGAGCAACTAGTATAGGATACATGTTGTAGCAAGAGATGGAGATGTTTGCATTAATCATTCGATGAACGAATGCAACGTCCCTTAGAAATTGACCGACTAATCTTTCTTTTGGCTCAGGAAGATTTGATAGATAAAGTCAATAATCATCCACAGTTATAATTATGTATGATTGATTGCATGTTAAATGTTAGTTAATATACATAAATGTGATGAGACAAACCCCTATTTATCAAAATATTAAATTCGTATTAAATGGTTAATACAACGTGCCTTCTATTGTTATAGTGAAAAACCAGAGTCCATTATTGATGTCAGTTTGTTGAGTCACTCAAGGCTGCTCGCTCATGGATATGTTTATCACTATGAAACATTTGATGTTTCTAAACGATATGTCGAATTTAACTAAAATTTTATTTTTTGTTGAGTCACTCAAGGAAATAAAATTTTAGGAGCACAATCAAGTAAACAAATAAGATGTGTGCGACAATAAGTTATCTAATTGATGATATAGGAGTCAAATAGAGATGTGATTGATAGAAATATCTACCTGGATGTTTTATTAGGATTTGTTGAGTCACTCAATATTTTTTTTTTATTTGATCGAAAATGTAAATTAGTATAGATCAAAAAAGAACAAATACACCGGACATACCCGGGCGAAGCAAGAAAAACATTGTCAAGAAAAAGGAAACAAATACACTGGGCATACCCGGGAAGTCAAAAAGGAAAGGAAAAACCAAACTAAAAACCTACAAGAAATGATCAAAAGGAATTAAAACATGAGGATACAAAGAAAAAAAAACTTTGTATACATGTGTTTTAATTCTTTTAATAACACCATCCGTAGTAGGCTTGAGATGCTAAAAAAATGATCCTATTTCTAGTAATCCACAGTTGATAGACCGTTGCCGCAAAAGCCAATCGTCTTCCTTTACATTGCCACGTCGTGCCTCTAGCCTCCTTTTTCAACCATTTTAGTGCGCTTGGAATGGTAGTCATGGCTCTTCGAATACCCATCCACTAACGGATTTTGCTCCAAACCTCTTTACAAAACGTGCAAGCAAAGAATAAGTGCACACTGGTTTCATCATCCTGCGAGCATAGACTGCAGGAAAAGTTAATGTCCAAAAATAATAATTTATCTTTAGTAAAAAGCTTTTGTTTCACTACCAACCAAAGGATAAAGGAGTGTTTTGGCGATAAATAGGATTTCCAGACATCCTTGGCCCAATGAACAAAGCTCCATTTGTCTCGGAAATAATGATAAGCATCCAAAATACCATTTCCCGATCTCGTGTTCCAGCCAGTAAGCAGACTAATAACAGCAGCGCAATTCCCTTCTGTCTGACAGATTTGGTTTCGAATTTTGCATATTCGTTTGATTAAAGGCAAGTCCTTTTTGGCCGAAGTCCAATCCCAAATAGACAGCCCTCTCATATAAACATGGTTGACCCATCTAGCCCAAGTAGTATCTTTTTTAGGTGGAAATTCCACAAGGATTTAGCCAGCAGCGCTGAATTCCAGTTTTTTATGTCCCTAAAGCCAAGTCCCCCTTCAGATTTCGGAAGACAAACCTCTTTCCAAGCTACCAATGGTTTTTTAAATGCCCAAAGGAAGTTACGGCAAAGTCTTGTAACCCTATCAATTACCGCAGTTGGGACGGGCAAGATTGATAGCCAGAAGCACTCCACGCCTTGAAGAACTGCTTTAATAAGCTCAGCTCTTCCCGCATAGGATAGAGAAGTAGATGTCCACGCATTAATATAATTTGCTATTTTATCAACAAAGGGAGCACAATGAGCAACTTTAAGCCTTGCTGCTGCCAGCGGAATCCCAAAATACCGAAAAGGCATAGTACCAATATGAAATCCCGAGATCTCCTTAATATCATCTAATTCCTGTCCGTAAATTCCAGCAGAGAAAAGAGAAGATTTAAGAGCATTAGCCTGAAGTCCCGAATATAAACCAAACTGCTGGAGGCAATTCATCAAAATTGTAGCGGAAGGATCATCTACTCTAGCAAAAAGCATCAGATCATCAGCAAACGCCAAGTACGAAATACTAAGCTGACCACATTTAGGGTGAAAATTAAAATACTGATTGTCCGTTTGGATCTTAAGAGATCTCGAAAAATACTCCAAGCAAATAACAAAAAAGAAGGGAGAAAGAGGATCTCCCTGACGCAACCCCCTTCTTCCATTAAAGAACCCAGATAAGCCTCCATTAATGGAAATCGAGAATGAAGTTGTTGTAACGCACTCCATAATCCATCCAACGAACAAAGGTGGAAACTTCAGTCCCACTAACACAGCACGAAAAAAGCCCCAATTAATTGAGTCAAGCCTTCTTGAGATCAATTTTAAGAACACATCGTGGTGAAATCCTTTTTTTATTGTAATGCCTCATCAATTCTTGAGCTAGATGGATATTATCGGTCATACTTCTTCCCCCAATGAAACCAGATTGAGCACTGTCAATCAGCTCGTCCAGAACTGGAGCCACTATTTGAGCAAGGATCTTGGAAATAACTTTATAAACAACATTGCAACAAGAGATAGGCCTATAATCACCAACTGACTGAGCCTGACTTGTTTTGGGAATCAGAGCAATAACAGTATGATTCAGCTGTTTAAGAATTCCGCCAGATTGAAAAAATTCCAAGATAGTCGCAATTAATTCTTCACCCACAATATTCCATGATTTTTTAAAGAAGCAAGAAGAAAAACCATCCGAACCCGGAGATTTATCATCCCCAATATCAAAAAGCACTGCTTTAATTTCAACCGGATCAATTGACTTGCAGAGTTCGGTGGCCTGATCAGGGGAGATAAGAGGACCAAAATTTAAAACATTATCATTAATAGGTTGGCAGGCAACCTCCGTTCCCAAAAGGTTTTTATAAAATGAATCAAATTCAAATTCAACTTCCTTGAGCGACATAGTGAAACTGCCATCTTCCTTTTCAATGGCTGAGAAATGATTCCGTTTGGTGTTACGCTTAACCAAAGCATGATAAAATTTTGTGCACCTATCTCATTTCATGATGAAATTAAGCTTAGCTTGCTGGAAGTAAAAATTTCTTTCGGCCTCCGACAAAATACCAGCTTGTTTTCTAAGCCTTGTGACATCAATGTGTAGCTGCTCATTCAGAGGAGAATCGTGAAGTTGAAGCTGAGCCGAAGCAAGATCAGTCCTCGCTTTTTCTGCTCTAGTAGAAATGTGACTAAAGTGAAGTTTATTCAAGCTTGATAGAGGCCCCTTCAATCTCTTGAGTTTTTTGGAAAAGGAAAACTGCTTATTTCCTAAAACTCTATCGGACCAACTTTCTTGGACAATAGAGCTAAAGTTGGTGTGCTCAGTCTACATGTTAAAGAATTTGAATTGCTTACGTCTAGTTTCCTGATAATGGAAAAGAGTGACCAGACAATGGGAGTGATCCGAGAGGCATCCTGGCACCAGGAAGTCTGCTTCAGCCAGGAAATCCGTAACCTTCCATCTACAATTAACCATGGCTCTATCAAGTTTACTCCAGATAGAATTATTAGTCCAAGTAAAAAAACATCCTTTGGATCTGATATCCGAAAGGCCCGCATCCATACAACAATCTAAAATATCATTAGTTTCGTAATGGGCGACCTCAAGAAAGGCCTTTTCAATTTCAGCTCCTTGTTGTAATTGTTGAGAATTATTTGCAACCTCCTTTGCCTTCAGATTTACAGTCGAAGGATTAGTTGGGACAGAAAGAATGTTCGGAGCATCTTTTCTTCCCGAAGGATCATCAATGTCAACTTCATTCAAGAGGTGCTCATGTTCTGCATGAATCCCATTGCTTTCCGTGGACTGAATATTAGCAGGGCCAGAATTATTTTGATTTGCAACATCAATAATTTTGGATGCTACTTTATCCATAACACTATTAGTCTTACAATCAGAGGGGCGATGACCAAAAATTTTACAAGTAGTGCAAAATTTCGGTTCATGTTCATAAAAAACTTTCTGTTCTCTAATAGAACCCGTAGGTAATTTCATACGGACACTCCTAATCAACTCCTTAGAGGCGTCAATCTCCACCAAAACACAAGCATAAGAAAGCCTTTCCTTAGTATAAGTTAACTTATCAGTAGTGATGGGTTTTCCAACCTTGGAAGAGATTTTACCCAAGGCATCCGGAGTCCAGCAGTCTAATAGAAGACCTGGGAGAGTAATCTAGACGGGTAAGAGGCTGATTTCCTTATCATCAAACTCAAAGCATTTAGGCAAAATTTTCATCATTAATGGACGACCAAAAACAAAGTAAGGACCACCATTTAACACCGTTTCTCTATCAACAGCATTGCCAAATTTAAAAACGAGCCAACCACTGTTATGAACAAAATAGTGATATTGAATATTCCAAGAATCGCATAACTTAAGGAGAGCAGACTTACCAGGGAACTTACCTGCGATATAACCAACAAGACAGCAGCCCCACGCAGAGTCCACATCTAAGACATCAGAATGTTCAATAACAATTTCCTCAGCTTGGTTTTCATAAAACTTCGGCTTGAATCCTTGTTCCTGATTTCTATTGTCCTTGAACAAATTAACCCACGCACCAGGTTTTTTCTCTGGGTCAGGAATTTGATCGAGCACCATGTGTTCATTACTTTTCCCAGCTTCTTCTTGCAACTTTTCAGATGAACAATCCATCTCCGTGTCATTTTCACCCAAGGTTCTAGAAATGGAGAAGGATTTAGAGCAGCCCACAACAGCTTCTGAGTTGCTGACATCATTCCTCGCGAAATCCATAGCCGAAGAGGAATTCGCATCTTCTGTAGCATGACTCGGAGCTAAGTTTCTTTCAACCAGATTTTGGACTTTCCCAAGGAGTCTAGCGGAAGGAATAGCATTTAGCAATGATGATTTTCTCCTACCCATTGAGAAATGAGCAAGAAAGAAGAATCCAGGAGAGAAATCGCAGACCAGACTGGAGATGCTGAAACCCTCGGACTCGCGAACTAAACCCAAACCAAGAAATTCAAAATAAAAAGCCAAAAACAACTCTCAACAACTCGGAGAAGAGAGCAGGAAGGAGAACAAAGCTTAACAGAACGATTGAAGCAGCAAATCAAGTAAAGAATGAAAGCAGGAATCAAACTAGAGAGTTTCTCTCTCTAGAATGAAACAAAGTTTCTCAACGTTCTAATAAAACAAAAGGATCCTAGCCCACTGGAAATCTACTCGATTCTATTTATTAATGTTTGAGGGTCATTAATTCAATTTAAACATTGAGAGTATAATTAATTTAATATAAGTCCATAATTAAATTAATTTTCTATAATAATTAATTTTATGTTTTATTATTTCAGTATTGAATTATGAGTATCACATGAATTTGAGAGGCATATTGGATGCCAACAAACTTACTGAGCCAAATTTCTGGATTGGCACAGCAATTTGAGAATTGTTCTCAAGCACGAAAAAATTTGGATATGTCGTTGTGTCACGGACCGACTCTTTCAGTTGCGCAGTACGACTATTTTTCGCTCCATGCGACAGTAGTTTCACTATATTCAACTACCTTCCGCCTTTTCCATCACGAGTCTAAACATAACCCGTTGCACATTTTATCCACAAAGCTTACTAGCGTGTAAACACTCGAACGCATCCATGCGCCGTACTTGATGCCAAGGCGCTCACCTATTCGCAATGCACATCTTCGTCTATGTTCTCCAACTCTGTTGAACCGACTTAGCTAGCATCCCCGTATGCCCATGCACAACCTACGGTCCTCTCGAAGCATACTCGTTCCAACAACAACGGACCCTGCGGCAAGGCTAGAACCTATAGCCAAAGTGCACGAGTTAGCATACGAGGCTTTTAGAGTACTTTCCTCGATAGCTCAATCGGCCTAGAGGTGTTGCCGTATCGTTAGCGTAGCCCTCGGGCATAGCAATACTCTAACGGTAACCTCAGGCCTCTTCTGAGTGCCCAACGAAGGCACAGAAAGCCAACGCCACCCGAAGAGTTCCCAAACTTTAACGAGTATTTTAGCCCTCTCTTGAGGTGCCTAAAGCAGTCCCTTAGGTGCCCCTATGGCCCCTAAGGATTGCTCATTTAGTGCACGAAGTTAGCCCGCAGGCTACCCCTCTGTTAGGACGGAAGCACGGAGGAGACTGGCCGACTGCTCACCAAGCATGCCTCCCTTACAATAGATACGGAAAAATATCCCAAGTGACACCAATAGACGTCTTTTGGCTGAAGAATCATAATTTATATAACCGGTGTTCTCGACCTCCAAATGACACTCCGTTTGATCCGTAGCGAAGCTAACATCTTCAATATGAAGTCCAATAAGTCTTCAGTAAATACTCATGTATTGAAGATGATTTGTTATATTGAAAAAATTAAACCAATTGAGTTTTATCATGGACCACGAACTAAGTGTTTCCTTAGTTATGCAGTCCCCACTTAATAACTTTTTGCAGTTCATTATGAACTTCAAAATGAATAAGATTCAATGTACCCTATCTGAGTTGTTGAATATGCTAAAAACTGTTGAACCCAATATAAACAAAAGGAAAGGGCAAATTTTGGCCATTGACACCTCTAAGAACACTAATAGGAAATCAAAAAGGACCTTTCAGAAAGGATCCAAGAAGGCCAAATATGCTGGAAAATAGTCAAAGTAGACATGGTAAAATCCAAGTTTGATGACCCGTGTTTTCACTGTGAAAATAAAAGGACATTAGAAGAGGAATTGCAAGGCATAAAAGAGATAAAACTAATAACTCATATCTTTGGTAATGCATACTCAGTCATATAGATGAAAAATGCATCACCAAGTTATATAAAGATGGATACTTGGATTCAAATGATTATGAATCATTTGATAAGCGTGAATCATGCCAGTTGGGCAAAATGACCAATACACCATTTTCTGGAAATAGAGTCGGAGTTATAGATATTTTGGGTCTTGTACATACTGATGTACATGGACAATTATCTAAAGATGCTAGAGGTGGCTTTTTTCACATCATCACATTTACAGATGACCATTCTAGATATGGTTTCATCTACTTGATAGAATTCAAGAGTGAAGTCCTTGAAAAGTTCAAAGAATTCAAGTAAGAAGTAAAAATGCAAACTGAGAAAAATATTTAACATTTAGATCTGATCAAGGTGTAGAATATTTGAAGGATGAGTTTTTAGACTATTTAAAAGAGAATGAGATTCTCTCGCAGTGGACTCCACCGTATACATCAACACAAAATGGTATATCTGAAAGGAGAAATCGTACCTTACTTGATATGGTGCAATCAATGGTTAGTCACGCAGTTCTTCTAAAATTATTTTGGATATATGCACTTAACACTGCATGTTATACACTAAGCCATGTCTTATCTAAATCGGTCAATAAAACTCCATATGAGTTATGGAAAATGAAAAAGACCCGATCTTTCATACAAGAAGGTTTAGGGATGCGACACTTATCTGAAGCGTGTTGAATCAGATAAACTAGGAACTAAATCTGATAAATGTTTATTTTGTGGAATATCCAGGGTAAACTACATGATACTATTTCTACAATTCCATTGAGATGAAGGTCATCGTATCGAGACTTGCTGTATTCTTAGAGAAGACAGTAGGAGAAAAGTAGATCTTGAAGAAGTTTAAGAAAGCACAAATAAAATTGACCAATTAGATGTTTCAATAGCTAAGCTTGCATCTGATGAAGCACAGATTGGGAAAGTGGGAACCACCAGTTTTCAAAGATACACCAGCTCTGCGTAAGTCGAGCAGAGTCATCCATTTATCTCTGAGATACGATCTCCTGATTATTAGTAATGTATTACTAATCGAGGAACATGAACCTACTACTTACGCAGAATCGAAGTCAAGTGTTGAGTCAAAGAGATGGTAGGAAGCCATGGAATCTGAGATGAACTCTATGTACGAAAACAAGATTTAGACTTTGATTGACCCGCCTGAAGGGGTAAAACCAATAGGCTGTAAATGGGTTTACAAGAAAAATGTCGACATGGATGGTAATGTTCATACTTACAAGAAAAGATTGGTTGCGAATGGTTACAAGTAAAGAGAAAGAATTGACTTTAACGAAACCTTTTCACCAGTAGCCACGTATAAGTTAATTCGAATTTCGCTTGCAATAGTAGAATACCATAACTATGAGATCTGGCAAATGGATAACAAGATCGCATTCCTTAATGGAAATCTTAGCGAAGATGTGTATATGGCACAACCTGAAGGTTTTGAATCCACATAGCCAAACAAGGTATGCAAACTACAGAAATCCATATATGGATTAAAGCAAGCTTTTTGGTGCTAGAATCTTCGTTTTGATGAGACAATCAAAATGTTTGATTTTATCAAGAATGAAGATGAACCATGTGTGTATAAAAGGATTAGTGGGAGTAAAGTCGTGTTTCTAATTTTGTATGTGGATGACATCCTATTATTAAGAAACGATGTCCCCGATGCCAAAAATCAGTAAAGTTGTGGTTATCCAAAATTTCTCTATGAAGGATAAGAGAGTGCCAGCGTATATTCTCAGTATAAAGATCTATATAGATATATCTAATATAATGATTGGCCTATCTCAGACTACGTACATAGATAAAATCTTGAGAAGATTTAGCATAGAAGAGTCTAAGAAAGGACTCTGTTCCATCGAACATGGGATCTATCTCTCGAAAGAGATGTGTCCAGAGACAAAAATTGAAAGAGATCGCATGGATAGAAATTTTTATGCATCAGCAATTTGATCTATCATGTATGCAATGCTATGTACTCGACCGGATGTTTCATATGCTTTGAGTGTCACAAGTAGGTTCCAAGCAAAACATTGGATCGTAGTCAAGAACATCCTTAAGTTCTTAAGGACTAAAGACATGTTCTTGGTGTATGGGAGAAATGAACATAGAGTTCAAGGTAATGCCGATGCCAGTTTTCAATCTGATAAAGACGATAGAAAATCTCAATTTGGATATGTATTTACTCAAAATAGTGGTGTAGTCAGTTGGAAAAGTTCCAAACAAGAAACGACTGCTAATTCAACTACAGAAGCCGAATATATAGCTGCTTCAGAAGTAGCAAAGAAAATGGTCTGGATCAAGAAGTTCATTACTAAACTTGGAATAGTACCTAGCATTGTTGATCCAATAACTTGTATTGTAATAACAATGGAGCCATCGCACAAGCGAAGGAACCCAAGTCTCATCAATTATCCAGTTATATATATTGAGGCAGTATCATCTCATCAGAGAGATAATATTAATAAATGACATAAAGTAGAACGGGTCTCGACAGACGATAATGTAGCATATCCTTTGACAAAGTTGTTGTCCCATCACAAGCATGATAGTCATGCTAAATTTGATAGTATTATGATACTTGAGTGATTGGATCTAGTTTGTATAGGACATTTTGTTATATACTCTTTGTTAGACATTGAAGTATATGAACAAATTGATTAATTAAATGCTTGTCTACATTTTAAATGACAGATCTGTTATTCTTAAATTTTATTATTTAAAATAATAGAGCCTAAAGAAAAATTAATAATAACTTGTTAATTACAAGGTGTTGTGATTGTTAGATACAGGTTATAAATAACTTATTCTTGAAATATCCCTAGTCATAGTAATAATGAGGTACGGATATCATTATTGCGGATAGACTAGCATGTGTTGCATTTCTTTTGAAGAAAGTAGCTGATCTCACGAGTTAAGATGTAGAGAGACATCTGAATGAACACATGAATGCATTGTTATGAGAACATAACATTGGATAATCCGCCTAGAGATTCCACATGGATAAATATCCAAGCATTAGTGGTAAATCTCTAATGTGCGGTAGTGGATTTGGTCTTTTGACTTGAGGACATCATAGAATTTTATGTGAGGACCACTATACTTTGGCAAGCGTTTGATGGGATTCGAAGATTTTGAGTCACAAGGAAGATGTCGTACGGGTATAGTGAGAATCATATAAAAGTTGTGAATGTCCAATATGAAGATTCATCACTCCTGAAAAGTAGGAGATTATAACCTATATTTTGCCTACTTAAGTTGATATAAATTTCCTCGGCCGGGGTGGAGTTTTGAGTTGAAAATGTTTCAATCATAACTAAATTAGATCAACAAAGAGTTGAAGTGAATAATATAATTGGTTGAAATGAGATTGACGCTGATCCATATCTCTTAACCAATTGGGTTATATTGATGAAGGTATTATATTTCCACGGTAACGATACATATATTAGTTCTGTCATATCACATGACATTTTCCTTCACATGGATTGCCTTGACACATTGCTAGATGTCAATTATGGTCAGCGACGTGAATTGATCGATCTCGGTAAATCGATGAGAATATCACTGCGTTTGCCATCGTGAATGGGAACCTAATAAGTCACACACATAAAGCGAGAATTGAACATCTAGAGTTGGACCTTGTCCAAGTGGGAGATTGTAAGAATTAATGTCCAAGGTCTAATTAGTTGGGTCGAACTTTATTATTTATTGAACCAAATTAATTAATTAGATTAATTAATTGGGTCCATTTGTTGATGGGTTCTAGTTTGACTAAAACTAGGGCTAGGGTTAGCTCTACCTATAAATACAAAGATCACGACAAATTAAATCACAAGTTGGTTTTCATTACTTGCTAGCACAAGAAAAATACAGCCAAATACAAATACTCTCAAAAGGTTCTGCTTTCATATGTTCTTGATCGTAAAAGTCCAGATCGGTTCTTGCTGTGTGGATCACCATTGGAGGCTGGACAATTGGACAGCTGTGGTATTGAAGATCACACCTTTAGCTAGTCAGAAATCAGATTTCATGATATTCATCAAAGGTAAACTTCTATCACGAATTATCTCTAAGTACAAGGTTGATCCGGCTTAAAGGAATTGAACATTTAATTTCCACTGTGCATGTATACCTCAATTCCTTATAGCTTGTATCCAGAATACCAGAAGCATGAAAACAAGGTACTAGAAGTACAAAGTCATGGAACGTCTTGCACCAGGCAACTTACTGCAATAACTTTTTATGGTTTCAAATATAATATTTTAAAGTTGCTCAATATAAAATATTCAACTTAACTACTTCAAGAAGTTAAATTAAGGTTCTATGAGACGTTGGAACATTTGAATACATTAAATTTCGATAAAATACAACAAAGAGAAATTTGGTAATACTGGAAATAAAAATTATGAATTACATACATATAAACTACTAAACTACTCCTTAGAACTTTATAACTCTCTGTGATTGAACAACTTGTGAAAATAAATGAACAATATCATGTTGGAATAAAAAAAAAAACCACTGATTATAAGGCTGTAAATTGTACTCTTAATCTATAAAAACAACAACTTCAGTAAACAAAAGGGCATAGTATCATTGCAGAATTATAAGAAAGGAAACTTAGAAATAAATAGAGATCTCTAAAGGAAATTTCTTGATTTTAACATAGTCTAAATAAAATTATAAAATTCCAACATAAACACCAATTAATTTAACATAAACAAGGAAAAGAATGGATAATTTATGAGCTACTGCGGAATTATTTCTTAACTTAGGAATAAAATGGACATAAAGACAATTAAATATTTTCCTCACATAAATTTCTTGATCTCAAGTAAGATAGATTAGAGTTGCTCAAAGTAAAAATATTATATTTAACTAACTTCAAAAGTTGAATTAACTGATATAAATCCTTTGAACTTTGTAAACACTTAGTCTTTATGATTTAGTTGTAGAAATTCAGCCAAAAGAAAAGTACAATTGTTGGTGGTAAAAACTCAAGAGATTAAATACATGTAAGGCAAGAAGCTAACCTTTAAGAACCTTAAAAATTTCTGAATTTAATTTCCCATTTTGAATGAGTGAAAACATTATTTTAAAGTAAGAAATAATACTGCTGGAAATCAGAAAACAAGTGCAAGAAACAACATACTGTAAATGATGGAAACTAATAAGGAATTGCAAGAACATAATTGTTGTATTTTCTGGAAAAAGATGAAGAAATTGCTGGAATATCATCGGTAAAGCAAGATAATTAAGGAAATTTTCTTGATTCCAACACATGTATAGCAAAATTCTAAAATCCACATAAACATCAATTTTCTTGAATGAATTACTGCAGAATTTCTTCTTACTTATGAACACATAGAGCAACAATTCTAAAATTCTAGCATAAACATTAAAAGTAAAGAAAGAACAAAATCAAAAGTATTAATTACTGCAGAATTATAAACACATAAATGTTTTACTCACTTCTTTTTTGTGTGAATTTCTTAAGGGCTGAAGTAATCTATTTATAGGAAAATCAAAGGTCATGTTTGGTTTTACTTATTTCTTTGCTTTCAAATATTTTATTTTAAGTTCAGCCAAAGAACCCTTAAGAAGTCATGATGACTTCTTGACAAGTGTCCCTTAAATATATTATTTTAATAGAAAAATAGGTAGATTTTAATGTTTGAGATGCCATGTTCGGGTCAATATTTGAAGGTCTTAACGAGATCCAAACTGAGAGAACTTTATACCATTGCGAAGTTCTTGTTACAAGCTTCATAACCATACACATGCAAAATGAACGGATCATCCGACTACGACTCACTCAAAATAGGTTTCTTGACCACGAAAATCTATACTTGGCCAAAATTTCAGATTTTACTTAACTTTGGTTCAACTTTGGTTCGACTTTCTGTGCTTATCCCAACTCGAAAAGTCTACAAATTTGATACCAAAACGAATGTCTCGACATGAACTTCGAGGTGGTATAACATCCATCGCACATACTTTAACGTACTACTCATAAAATGCTTATGAATTAGGCTCGAATATAATGGTAAAACTGTAATTTATCCAAAATTTCCAGATTTCCTGATTTTGGTTCCTGTCTTTAATTATAAAGTATGACTAAGTTGTTCCTAATATTCCAACTTCAATTTCTTCAATTTTGGTCCTTAAAACTTAATTTACACATTTATCTCTACTTTTTACATCATACGCCATAGAAAAATTTCAATTCTTGAAGAAATTGATCTTTTGAACTTGAAGTATATTAACAGCCGCAATAAAATTTAAACATAAAATTTTCAGGACGTTACATATTCTCTTGATCACTCTCGTGCATTGGGATTTGGTTGTAGCCAAAGTATGTATCCATAAAACTCAAGAGTTCATGCTCGGCCGTGGCATCCACCATTTGATCGATTCTGAGGAGTGGAAAGTTATCTTTTGGGCATTCTTTGTTCAGGTCAGTGAAGTCAATGCATACTCTCCAAGTTCCATTACTCCTTTTTACTAGGACAGGATTGGCCACCCATCGGGGATATAGTGATTCCTTAATGAAACCACATTTGAGTAACTTGTCAACTTCTTTGGCAAGGGCTTCATACCTTTCCGGATTGAGGGGACGTCGTCGTTGTTGCTTTGGTTTCACATTCGTACTGGTGTTCAACCTGTGGCATGCGACCTTGGGGTCTATTCCCTCCATAACTATGTGTTCCCATGCGAAGATATCCACGTTATCCTTCAGGAATGTTGTGAGTTGAGATTTCATTGGTTCGTTGAGCTCTTTCCCAATACGTAGGACCTTTTCATGATGGTTGGGGCCGACCTCAATCAGTTTCAGTTCTTCCACTGGTTCGACCTTCCACTCATTTTGGTCTGACCTAGGGTCTAGACGTCTGAGCTCTTCCACTGGCTCTTTTTCCAGTTCGTCCATGTTTCACCTGGGGTCAACTTGTCCGAACTCTTCTTGTAGCATATCGATACCTAATTAGGGAAATGTGACGTTGCAGCTCATTGTCACCATCTTACTTTCTCTTACTATTCATACTTCGTGGAGAGTGGAGAATTTTATGGAATAGTGATAGATGGATGCGGCCGCTTTGAGTTCATGCAGTATTGGTCGTCCCATAATGGCATTGTAATTAGACGGGAGGTCTACAATCACGAAATTTACGATGACCCTTCTATGGCATGGAGGCAGGCCGAGCTCCACCACAAGGGCAATCTATTTCTTTGGATTTATGTAGTCCCCCCCGAACCCCTGTAGAGGCTTTGGGAATGGCCTAACATGTCAAACGTCGATCTCCATTTGCTTGTATGTTCTCAAGTATAGAACATTTACGGAGCTCCCGTCGTCCACTAGCATTCGATGGATATTAATTCCCAAGACGAGCATAGTAATGACGAGTGCATCCGAATGTGGTTGCAATACGTGGGATGCATCTTCCTCGAAGAAAGAGAACTTCTCCGTAACTGGATTGGTTATAATGCCTGACAGCTCTTGATAACTGGTATGAGCTTCCCTAGAGAGTTTATGGCGTTGCCTCATTGATCCTTGTAGGTATTAAGTTCCTCTAACTATCATGTGAAATTCACCCCATCCCCGTTGATGTGGAGGTGAATGTGGCAGTTCAGTTTGGTCATGTGGTAGAAGTGGCTCAACTCTTCCCGACGGTCATGCTAGGAACTCTTTTAGGTGACCACACCTAATGAGGCTCTCTATTTTACCTTTCAAGTCTCGACAATCATCGGTGTCGTGCCCAGAGGACCGATGATATTTGCAGTACTTCCTTTGGGTTTAGTTCAGACGAGTTTGCCCTCATAAGAACTGGTTTTTGGAGGATTTCCTTGCCTTTGGTTTTCATCAGGACATTCTCAAGTAAGGTATTCAAGATGTGGTATCCCTGGAACCTCTACGGAGCGGGTCTTGGCCGACCTGAGTGCTGGAACTCCGGTGCTTTCTTGGGACTTTCTTTCTTCTCTAATTTGAAATCTTTTTCGTTGCTTTTGACATTATCTCTCCAGTTGGACTTGTCATTCTCTTGGTCGGAGGTTGCTTCTTCAACACTGATGTACTTCTCAGCTCTAGCTAGGAATTTTTGGTATGTCACCGGTCCATCTTCGTGAACAAACCACCAGAACCGAGTTTTGGTTTGTAATCCTGATAAGACAGCCATTAGAGTAGCGTCGTCGGAGATTTTATCCACTTCTACTATCTTTTTGCTAAATCTATCTATGTAGGACCTCAAGGATTCAGTTCGGCCTTGCTTGATGCTGACAAGGCGTTCCTTGGAAGTAGATCGAGTTCTTGTCCCCATGAAGATGGAGATGAACTGAGCTGATAGGTCACTACAACTCCGTATAGAACGCTGCAGTAGTTTTTTTAACCATATCATTGCTCTATTTCCAAAGGTTAGAGGGAAAGCTCTGCACATGATTGCATCACTGGCCCCCTGGAGTTCCATCCAAGAAGTATACCTATCAAGGTGTCCGACTGGGTTGTTTCTGTCCTCATAGCTGGTTAGCTGTGGCATTTTGAGCTTTTCTGGCAGAGGTTTTGCTAGGATGTCCTCCGAGAATAGAGAGCGTCGATCAGTTATGTACTCTTCTGGGATGTTATTTTGTTTAGCTTCGAGCTCGGCTAGACGTTGTTTCATCATATCTAGTTCGTTTGGAGCATTTTGTACACGCGATACTACTGTAGATGGGGCTCTTTCTTTCTTTTGGACTTTCTCTTCGTGCGGTGTAGGTGGGACCAGAGAGGGATGACCTAGATGGTCAAAGACGCTCGCCGATTGTTGTGTGGCAGCCTTTCTAGGAGGAATGGGTCATCTGTTCTCGCCTTCCTTGCTTCCTGATGGATTTTTCTTGCTGAAATCCAATCTTCTTTTCACGCGACGATCTTCAGATTTGTCACGTGCTGGTGACTCTGCTTCTGAGTTGGAGATATGTCTAGTGGTAGCTTGATTTTTCTCAAGTCATTCAACATCGTGAGTTAGGTATTCCAGCTTTTGTAAAACTACGTCCTTTTTTAGGGCGTGGGTTTGAGCTGAAGTTTCTCCTTGATGACTTCGACGGAAGACCTAGGGAAGATCAACGTGTTGGCTTCCAGTTCTTTCATGGCTAAGAATCCTTGAGTCGTGACTGCGGCTCATGTTGAAGGTGTCTTTATGGGCTAAAGTGTTTAGGTATGATGATTGGGTGTTGATTTTTTGGTAAGTATGTGGAATATAGAGAGCTTTTTAGCGTCTCCTCCTTCTAGCGCCAAACTGTTGACGTTGAAAAATAGTTTGTATTGATTCCAAGCCAACTTAATGTTAAAGTAGTGAGGTCGGCTACGACCGTAGTCGGTAACAGATATGTAAATGTGTTGGAAGACCTGTTGGTATAATCTTTTTACAAATGCTTTTTATTTCAGCAGTTGAATGTCCGACTTGAAAGACATTTATGTCTCTTATTTATAGGAAAATATGCAATCATGATAGGTAATTAATGCTGATACATACAAGACATCCCCTTTTTGGGCATTTATTGTGAAGTGACTCACATAAATTGGGGCGGCTAGCCTGGCGCCTGACATCTGAAAGGACATGCTAGGTAGGTGACGTGAGCCTGACCAAGAAAGGAAGAGGTCTGACCTGAATGTTCATGGATGAGGTCCGACCTGAATGCATTCTAAACTAGAACTTCGTTCAAGACTAGGAAGAGGTCCAACCTGGACTATCCTCATAATTGGGATCAGAACGGCATTCCCATTGGTTGGCTAATCGAAAATTATGTGGTTGATATGACAGGTCAATTCGAATATCAACAAAGCCAAAGGGTCCAAGTAATCTAATCAGTCAAAACCAAAACAACCCAACGAAACTACAAGAAGACTCTAAAAAATAAAACAAAGCCAGATGACAATATTTAATAGAAAAAAAAAAAAAAGACTTGGCCGGGCGAGTGGCTCAAGCCCACTCGCCTGAGAACGGAAGCGATTTCAAGTTTAAACCAAGTCGGATCAAACTTGCTTTGATACCATGTAAAAGTTATAACAATAATATAAATCAAGCTAAGAAGAGAAGAACAAAGAGGAAGAAAGAATAACCAATCTTATTAAGCAAACGTTATGATATAACCAATCTTATTAAGCAAACGGGATAATAAAATAATAGATACAACTCGTATTTATTGTAATGCAAATCCTAACCTATATAAGGTAAAACACTCTATTATTAATGTAAATATTTGCAACACAATGTAACAGAATTGGGTGAGAGATACCGAGAAGCATGAAGCAGTCCCATATGGCACAGCTGATTGTTATTACAGCCAGTTCCGTTGTTCCTGATCAGTCCTAACAATGGCAGCTGTATGCTGTTCAGATTTCTTAGTTCCATGCTTTTTATCTAATGGATAAACTTCCCAGCAACCATTCCTCCAGTATGTGTGATTTACTTCTGGAATATGTTCAATTTTCCAGTATTCTTCACCATGTTTTTCTCGAGAGAGCGGCACAATAAATTCATCTGGCATATCAAAAAATTCAAGCACTTTTAGGTCAGCAAGATGTTCGATTCCTTCAGGCACACCCTCCAACGAGTTGCATCTCTGAATGATAAGCTTCTCCAGATGAGGCATGGCACCCTCCTCAATGATCACCTGACTCAAGGTTTCTAATTTGTCAAGACCCAATAATTTCAGCTTCGGAAACTTTCCAGCCTTGAAACACAGTTTCTTCCCCACATAACTTGCGAGAAATTCAATATGGACTAGATTAGGCAAATCTTGGAGATATTCAAGTGGATCATCGCTTAATTGACTCCATCTAAGGTATACTTTAACCAGGCTTGGAAGAGATTGTATCCACTTTGGAAAATTTGCTAAACGCCCGGTCAAATATAGCCGTTGAAGGGAAAGAGGAGGCGAAGACAGGTGACTAAGATCGAGGACATCTCCCTCTATTGATCTTAGACCTAACGAGCATAGCTTTTGGAGCTTCTCAATGCACAAACATAGAGCTACTCCATCTTCGGTTCTCAACTTTGTAATGCTAACTCTCCTCAGTTCGGTCATCATGGCTATTTCTTTAAGTGCTATGCTTCCTGGATATGCATCGACTACGCCAATTTTCTGCAAGAATTTCAAGCAACCCATTCCTTTGAATACTTTGAAACCAAGTACATAATCATAAGGTAGATATGAGCCCGGTACATGACGATATACTAAAAGATGGCGAAGATTTTGGAGTTTTAGAATCTCAACTGGCAACTCATTGATATATGTCTCTTTAAGATCTAATATCTCTAGCTTCTGAAGCTTCTTAATAGATCTTGGGAGGCTTTTGATCTTGGTGCTTCTCAAGCTTAGATACCTCAAATGAAACAATTCAAGAACAGCCTCTGGGAACTTCTCCAGAGGAACTCCCCTCAAATCTAAAACTTTCAGCATTCTACAGCTTTTAATCAACTGTAGAATGCTCAAAATAGATTGGGGATCTTCCACATGGAACGATAGAAAGGAACAGAGTCTGGTGCCATAGCGCTTGACATCTGTTTCTATGAAGCTCCCATGGACTGAGAGGTGTCTAACTCTTCTGGGCAATGTCATGTTCTGCTCATTGGTGCTTGTTACAAAATTCTGATCTCTTGATTTTGGAAGAATAATCTCCCGATAAAAGTCATGCATACGGCTCGTTTTGATGCTTCCATCATCGTTGGTTGTCACGGGACTAAGCAAGCTTCTGTTGACAAGCTCATTGAGGTACCCTTGTGCAAGTTCTTCTACTGATCTTCCCATTTTTTGTTTCACAAAACCTTCTGCTATCCACTGTCGAACTAGTGTTTTGTGTTCAATCTGATGATCCTCGGGATAATTGCCCAAGTACAGAAAACATGTTTTGAGGTAATATGGCAGATAATCGAAACTGAGTGACAAAATTATTCTCATACTCTCAAGTTTATCATTACCTTCCAACTCGGAGCCAAGGCTGCAATTGAGCTTGTTCCATTCATCAACATTAATCTCATTTTTCGTAGACAGCACCCCGCTGATTGCAACAATGGCAAGCGGCAATCCTCCACATCTTTTCAAGATGCTTTTGCAAATTTCAATTAAGTGTGTAGGGCATGGGTTCCCCCTGAATGTCTTCTGTGAAAATAGAATCCAGGACTCTTCTTCAGACAAAGGATTCAATTCGTGCACATAGCCATCAGTTTCTTTGCTACAAGATGAAGCCACATCCATGAACCTGGTTGTCAGGATGACACGACTCCCATTATTCTCATTAGGTAATGCATATCTGATAGCTTCCCATGGATGAATACTCCAAACATCATCAAAGACTAGCACATACCTGTGAATATATGGACACCAAAACAGTAAAACTAAGAACACTAGACTACACTCTTTGGATCAATGAAATTAGGCAAGAAAGAAGAACTTTCGAGGAGCAAAAAAGAAACTGAATTTACTAAGGCAGAACAGATATATAATGCATAAACTCTTGTTTTCTTTCAAAACAATTTAAGAAGAGAAATTAGCACAGGAGTTCAAAGGTACCTTCTTTCGCGCAAGAAATCTTTGATTATGGCTTTCAGTCTATTACCATCCATGCTTCTAAAGTTTTCAGGAGGAGTTTGCTTCATTTGATCAAACAGTTGCTGAATTGTGTCTTTCAGTAGTTCCTCCACCACGAATGACTGAGAAACCGTAATCCATGCGTAATTCAGGAAATGTTTCTTCACAACAAAATCATCATACACTTTCTTAATCAAAGTGGTTTTCCCCAAACCTCCCATCCCCACCACTGAAACCACCTTAAATCGTGATTCCCCCTCCACCAGCCACCGAATTAGCTGCCTTTTCGGATTTTCAATTCCCACAATCTCCGTTTCTTCTAATAAAAGTGCATCGCCTCGACGATCAATCCCTCTATTACTCGTAAATTGCAGTGTTGAAACTTCCTTGGCAGGAACATTAGACCTATAACCATACCTCTCATGTCCCTTTGCAATATCTATGATTCGGGATTTGATGTTTTGGATTCCAGAAGCAATTTCAAGTTGGGGCCCCGTATTTCGTACACAGAAAATTAGTTTCCCCAGAAAACGATCATTTTTGTGGTGGGATTGGAGCATGAAATCATCTATAATGTCTTCAGTTTCATATGCAACATCTCGGACTTGCTTAACCCAGACTTTGAGCTCTGGATCATTGTTATCTTCGGCATCAGCAGCTGTGAGAAAAGCTATCATTCTCTCAAGTTCATCTCTTATAAATTCAACTTCCTGCTTTACATTTTTGAGCAGATTCACCTTTTCCTCCAAAAAGATTGTGAGTTTGTCAACAACAAATAACACTACAGACTCTGCCATCTTTTGGTCCCGAATTCTATGAGAGCAAATGAGAAATGCTATAAATCAAACTGTTTTTTGGATAATTTGTTAATGTTTGCTGCGTAGAGGCATCAAACAGCAGAAAATTATATCACTGAGGACATAACTCCCTTGTATTTGTAGAAGCAATGTTGAAATAGAGGGAAAACTAGGGTTGGACGCGGGGATTAGCTATGTTGAGTAATTAATATGGCTCTACTATGTTGATACATTGTTATATTTATAGTAAATTTGGAAGTGTTTATAAGTACTTATAAGTTAGTTTACATTATTTTTATTCATTCATTTTATATAATTCACAATTTTTATTCACTTTTTTTGTAAGCATAACATTAGAAAACTAAAATTAAATTAAATCTCATGTGACACCTCTATGCTAAAACCTTTCTATGAGATTTGATAGTTTTAATATGTAAAATTATATAGTTTATTACAACTTATTTCTAACTATATTACAATGTGTTTTTGTTAATACTTTTGAACTAATTCTAAATTTGCATGTTTGGTAGGTTATACATTCATTTAAAAAATAAATAAATTATTAGTTATATACTAGTATACCGATTACTTACGGTGAGATTTGACCGTATACTCTATTATGATGATAGATTGATGCGGTGAACAGATTTTGGAGATGATTGGTGGAGGAAGATGACTGATTGGAGATGATTGGTGGAGGAAGATGACTGATTGAGGGAGATGGATTGAGAATGTGAGCAGATTTTGGAAATGATCGAATCAATGATATGGATTGAAGCGGTCATTAAATTTTTGAGGATATGATTTTGTGAGGGAAGAAATTGAATACGTAGTGACACAATGACGTTTAAATAATTTTTTCTTTTTGTAGTGGAGAAAAACTCCCTACGATCATGATTAACTACAATGTTATCTATTATTGTATATCAATGTCCTTAATAGTATTATTCACGACATTTGCGTGATATTATTGGGTTGTACAAGTCAACTTCTTTAGGCTCCACTTGAAATAAAACTTAGTATAAACACGACAAATGGTACATTTCCCTATTAATGTTAAGCAATTTCGTAAAGAAAATGAGCTGGGATAAGGACTTAATTATTCAAGTAGACTCTAAAGAAATGACAAAATAGAGGTCACAGCACCCACTTGATCTAAATACCTTTAAATAAGTAATTCGTGTAATCAAATCATATGTGCATCCAATGCCAAATAAGGTTCTTTTTAGAATTGAATTACCAAGTAAATTTATGTATTGGTGGCAGCCGGCAGGATATATTTAAATACACATAGAAAATATAATCCACATAAAAATTTAAATTTTGTTCAATGCAACTTCGCTTTCTCGCTTTTGTGGAATCAGGAAAGTTTTGTGCAATATCATGAACAAAATGAGAGTATATATTTAATTTACAATATCGTGTGCAATAGTAAAGACAAAAGAAAGGTTGTTACAACTAAACTAAACCCACTTGATCCAAAAATATTTACTTCAAAATATTTTTTATCTTTAATCTACAATGAAAGTCTCCTTTCGATGATGCACGTAGTTCTATTTATGTGTATGTCACGTTGTCATATGTGTCTAATGTCAAAAAATGATCTTTTTATTGTAAACTACCATAGAAATTCTCTTGATTGACGATCAATATGAAAATTGAACATGATTCAATGAAATCGTGAAAAATTAAAAATAATCGAGACGGGGTCGGAAATTGTTTATTAAATATTTTCAAAAAAATAAAACTACAACCTTGACCGTTTACCACTAAACAAGATATTCTTTTAAATAATTAATTTTATATGGTAGCATGGTTGAAATGTCACAACCAAACACGGACGTTTAATTAATTTTTTCTTTTCGTAACAGAGAAAACTGCCTACGGTCGTGATTAAATATAATGTTATCTATTATTGTATATCAATATCCCTAAAAGTATTATTCACGACATTCAAGGGAAATTATTGAATTATACGAGTCAACTTCTTTAGGCTCAACTTGAAATAAAATTTAGTATATATAAACACTACAAATGGTACATTTCCCTGTTATTGTTAAGCAATTTCCTAAAGAAAATGAGCTGGGATAAGGAATTGATTATTCAAGTAGACTCTAAAGAAATATAAAATAGAGGCCCCATAATAGCTAAAGGGGAGGTCACAACAACCCACTTGATGTAAATACCTTTAAATAAGGAAGTCATGTAATCAAATCATATGCATCCAATGCCAAATAAGGTTCTTTTTAGAATTGAATTACCAAGTAAAGTATTGTATTGGTAGTTGGATATAAAAAGAGATTTCATAGTCAAATTGTTTAATTTGTCAACAAATGAAGGTGAATGGAACATCAAGAGATTACCAAAAAGGTCAAAAGATTGTGATGCTATTTGAATTATAATAATCCGTTTCATTAAATTTGCACATGTCCTACTTATAAAGATGGCCTACAAAATGGATCAATATGTGAATCTTTACATTCAAGAAATCATAAGTCTACAAGGACGACAACAAATGAACTAATACTTTAAAATTCAAATGATTTTCACTATATTCATTAAAATTTTCTTTAAAAAAAAAAAAAAGACAAATGATTTTCACCATATTCAAAATAGTGACCAATCTAGCCATGTCTTCCTGTTGGAGGAACCTAATAGGTACTCCAAATTCTGAAGTGCAAAACATAGAGCATGTTAAGGATTATTTTGTAAATGCCCTTTTTAAAGCTTTCGAGTTTACCATATAATTCTCAGTCATTGGTCTATAAAGACACATTGACATCTTGTTAGATATTAGTCTAGAGTAATGATATAGCACTTATGGTGGGTAATAATTATAGCACCCACTTGACACGTGGCATCACCACATTTGTCAATTTTTTTAAAATTTAAAAAGTTATAAACAACTTTTTAAAATACAACCAATGTAGTGATGTCACGTGTCAAGTGGGTACCATAATTATTACCCATCATGAGTGCTTTATCATCTTTCGTCTAGTATAATATTAGATCTTATGTTATATAAGTCAAATCTTTCAATTGTTTGAGAGGTCCCCATGAGTCTATCTACTCTTGTATGAAATTATCAAAATTTCCAAGGATGTGAAAAAAGGCGTGACAGAGAATGTAACATTTCTACTTACCACCATTTTCACCCCAAACCCCGTTTTTGTTACTTTTAACCCCAGTTGACCCTGCATTTCCCCGATTATATAGTATGGTCATGATTAACATATTAACACTTGATTTATGCAGTTTCTAACTTAAATACAAAAAATTAAGATAGATATCGATGATCTATATGAAATGTAGATGAATGAAACCTAGAATGCTAGAATTGGCAATGATAGATGTGAGTAATTGTTCAACTACAATACAAAACAATATTATCTATATTATAATAAGACCCTATGTGTTTACACGAGATGTATTATTGTTAATGAGTTGACCATCCACCAATGAGTACTCTTCCTTATATTCTTCTTTGGAAGTAGAAATTCAAAAGCTTTACATGTGATGGCACATGCATTTATAATGGTATCTTACTGTCTTCTAATAAAGAACATCAACTCTTTTAATTTGCATCTTACAATGTGGATCGAGCACTTCCCTAATTGATTAAAATAAATTCATTAATTGTTCAAACTTTAAACGTACACACGAAGATGTACACATTGATCAATGATGCATTTCTTCAAAAGTAAATAAAAAAAAAATGTAAACTTACTAATTAATTAACTAAATTACAGGTTATTGACTCCTAATTAATAAAGAAAATGAAACCCATTATCGATAACAATTAAACTATTTAGAAATTTAATTATTACCTTAGCTAGGTGATGGTCAAAGCTCGTAAATTAATTAAGATGCTTAACAATATTATATAATCATTATTTTCCTTATGTTCCCATTTGATATTTCACAACCAGAAATTCACTTTGAACCACGGAAGTTATTTAGTTTCGTCGAAAAATAATTATTCAGAAATTTTTTATGATAAAAGTTTATATCGATAAAAATGATATTTCTTGTAATAACTTCTTATAATGTTAATTTTAATAGTCCAAATTGTTCATGATGAATCGACTAGTCCAGTTCAAGTCTAGGTCTGCACATCAAACCCCAAATCAATTCTTGTCCATCTTCGAATAGACTTATATATCGATGAATCGAATCATAATTGAACCGTGACATGAATATTGAGTTTCCATTTTTATCGGATGGGGTGGGGGTAGGAGTGGGGTATGGGGGAGTTATTTGATAAACCAGAAGAAGCCATTGGTTGAAAAGAAAAAAGATAAGATAAACTAAGATGAAAATCAAAAGGCAAAAGAATGCATGCATGAACTGGAGTTGTGAATATGGGCGGTGGTGTGCAGGTTTCCTCGTAGCACCAAATTTGAAGCAGACTCCCATTTGGAAGCCAAGAAATTATGATGACCAAATGTTAACTGAATTTGGTCCTTCCGCAACACCAAATAATGGAATAACGAGTCAGATTTTCTTGTCGTTCGAGAAGGAGGGGAGGGGAGGGGAGGGGAGGGGATGGGGGGGGGGGGGGGGAGTGGGAATCTATCCAATATTAACTATGAATCTTGTTGAAAAACAACATATGCATTGTGATCTCTTGAGTATTGGTGGATGACGATAGACACCAAAGCACTGGATTGCACGTGTGTTATTGGCTATATTGTTATTTGAGTTCATACGATACACCGTTGTGGGATTTGGGGCCCAAAGAGATAAAAATGAATAAGATGTAAATCTGAGATGAAATTATGATATTGAGAAAGACGTGAATTCCGACCACGAGATCATAATGAACGAAAGGATAGGAAATCATGCATAGATTCATGAATGTCGTTACTTATTGAGTAACCATCGTATATATAGTTTTGCATTTGAGGTGTTATTATTTAAGGTTGGTGCCTACTCTGATATGACAGGACTATTGTATACTAGATACCTAATTTGGTTTAACGTGTCCACGACTGTGATAATCTGAAAAGATTATAGTTATTTCTAAAGGATTTATTTAGCATTTGAAAATATTGAAATATATTTTATAATGTTAATTCTCGATTGTATTTTGCTCTCTCTCTCTCTTGATAAGTGCATTTTGTGCACTTATTTAGGGCTTTAAACTAAGCTTTTATTTCGTTATTTTATTAATTTTCTACTTAATTTGGTGCATTATCCTTTATATTTCAGTTTTGGATCCGTCTATAAGAAATTAGAGAAGAATGGATGAAACGAGGTATAAATTGAAAGATATTTTGAAAGTATGAGGATCCAATTGCACTCAATTGAAAGTTGAAGGACCACATTGGAGATTATCAAAAGTTGAAGGACAAATTGGGAGATTATCAAAAGTTGAAGGACGAAATGGGAGATTATCAAATGTTGAAGGACCAAAGTACAAATTATGAAAAGTTTGAGGACTAAAATGACCAAGACCCAAATATTGAGGATCAAATTGGAAGGTGTGGAAAATGGAATGACCAAAGTGTGAAGACTGAAAATAGCCAACTGGGTGATCGCCCAGATTGAAAGCTGGGTGAGCGCCCAGCACTGAAACACAAAAGCAAAATGCAATTTGCGGTAACTGGGCGATCACCTAGTGTAAATTTTTGTTGCGAGATTTTTTTTCCTTTTTGAATTCTAATCTAGTTAGGTAACTTTTGGCCCACGATTTCTAGATATTTTTTGACATATTTTGGGGCACCATTAAGGTAGTATATATATGAGTTATTAACTCATAATAGGTTGTTGAGTTTTTCGGAGAAGAACATAGACGAAAGCATCAAAGGGAGATCAAGATTACTCTTTTGAAGAATTCAACGAACATCAAGATCAAGCAATTATTCTTTTAAGTTTTCTTCTTCTCCGGGTGATTAATTCCATATTTTCTTCCCCTTCTTATTTTCTTATTATTAGTATGCTAAGCTAGTTTAATTAGTGCTAGAATTACGATAAAACTTGTCGTTCAAATTCTTTCATATTGAGACATAGTTTTTGACAATTTATTTCAATATAGTTTTGAATAATTAATCTTGATTTGTTTGCATCTGCAATTATATACATAGCAATTGTATGATTGTTGTGGTGTGTTTTACTATCAAAAGATCGAAAGTATGCTAGACGCTATTTTAATTATCTTAAAGTCCGATAGGTGATAGAAATATACCGCTATACTTTAGGTGATCTTTAATTATCCACAGGAATTTAATGCATTTGTTTGTATATGCATTCTTCATAGAAATATAGTCGAGTCATACATATGAATATGTTTAATTTTATTCGAGAGAAATTGTTGAACAATCTAGGGATATTGATCTTCATAACTGTAGTAATTTGTCAAGACCAAGAATCAAGATAAAAGAAATAACACCTACAAGTGGATTTGGAATTCTAGTACTTTCCCTTTCTAAATTTAAATCAATGTTTTTCACCAATTTAATCTTTCAATTATTTGAGCCATAATTATTTTATTGTCTTTAGTTTACCATTTTAATTAGTTATTAAACACAAAATCTTCCATAGTTCATTAGATTCGGTTAAGGTTAATGTGATTGTAGCGGAATTATCTAAATCTTCGTGGGAACGATACTTAGACTCAAAATCCAAAATCCATTTTACTACTTGAGCGATCCGTGCACTTGCGGAATTATTTAAGACATCAAATCGCTGACAAAGTTTTTGGTACCGTTGCCGGGGATTTAGTTTTAATTCTTTTCAATTACTTTAACACTAATTCGAACTTATTTATTTATTTGCTTTAATTGCTTATTTTCTTTAAGATATTATAGTGTTTGCTTTGTTTCTTTTCAGACCATTGAATGCGAAGTATGAAACATGAATCTCGAATTCCAATTGATCCAAAGATTGAACGCATTTTTTACTGTAGGCAAAGAGAAGCAAGAAAGACACAACAAAAAGACCAAAAACAACAAGACATAATGCAGAACAACGAGATTGATCGGGCAAGACAGGAGATTGATGAAGACAATATGCTAGTTGGAGACTTTTTGACTCCACAAATCATTCATAACCAATCTAGCATTGTCTACCCACTTTTTGGGCAGTCGAACTTTCAGTTGAAGACTAACGTCATTCATCTATTCCAGAATTGTCATCAATTCTATGGCAGGATCGATGAGAATCCACATACACACGTTTCAAGATTCTTGGAAATGTGTCAACACTTCAAATATCAAGGAATCTTAGACGACACTATCCAGCTACGTTTGTTCCCACATACTCTTAGGGACAAAGCTCTTGAGTAGTTGGACTCATTCCTAATTGATAGCATAACCACCTGGAATGATCTAGCCCAAAAGTTTTGCACAAAATTCTTCCCACCAGCAAATGTTTCGAAGTTGAAGCATGATATATTCATATTTCAATAGCCAGAAACAGAATCTTTTGATGAAGCATGGAACAGATTCAAGAATATGTTAAGGAAGTGTCCTCATCACGGTGTTGGCAGGAGGCAACAAATTCAATATTTCTATGCTGGACTACTCCCTTCATTTAAAAGCATGATTGATTCTTCATCCAACGGTTCTCTATCTACCAAAACAGTAGTTGAAGCTTTGAATTTGTTTGAAAGAGTAGCTACCACCACCGCCATGTGGCCATCAGATAGAGTCGTACAAAAGAGAACTGTAGGAGTACATGAGATAGATACTTTCACAGCATTATCTGCACAGATAGAGTCCTTGGCACACAAAGTGGAAAGTATGTTATATTCAGCCAATGCAGTGCAAATAAAGAAATCAACATGTGAAGAATGTGGAGCCAGTCATAGTACATCAGAATATCATATTCTATCACTACAGCCTGACAGGTCGATTATATTCAAGGTGGTCAACGCCAGCAAAATAATCCATATTCCAACACATATAATCCAGGTTGGCGAAACCATCCAAATTTCTCTTGGAGGGATAATCAAAATAAGGCTAGGCCACAGTTCCAGCAGCCAAAAAAGAGTACATCATTAGAAGATTTGCTCAACAAATTCATCGTGAAAACAGATCAGTACATAGAAACTACTAATCAATTCATAAGAAAGACAGACACCTCTCTTCAAAATCAAGGTGCTTCAATAAAGAATCTAGAGACACAGATAGGGCAGATGGCAGTTGCTTTATCAGGCAGAGCACCAGGTACTTTGCCTAGTAATACAGAGGTGAATCTCAAAGAACATGTTAAAGCTATTACTACTAGAAGTGGGGTTCAGTTACCAGAGATCCATGTAAAGAGATCAGTTGCAAATAAAGAAGTGGTACCTTCCACTGATAAGGAACACGTGGAACAGACTGAGCAGACAACAGGTATGAAAGAGAGTTCAGGCACACCACAGGTTAAGGCAACCGTTCCTATCAAGCCATATGATCCTCCGATCCCATTTCTTCAGAGGCTACAAAAGCACAAGTTATACAAGCAATTCAAAAAATTTCTTGAGATCTTCAAGAAACTACATATCAACATCCCCTTTGCAGATGCACTTGCTCAGATGCCCAGTTATGTGAAATTCTTGAAAGACATTCTTTCAAATAAACGCAAGATGGAGGAACACGAGACGGTGATGTTGACAGAAGAGTGTAGTGCTATTTTACAAAATAAACTACCTCCTAAACTCAAATATCTAGGGAGTTTTACAATACCTTGCACAATTGATGATTTTTGTTTTGATAAAGCTTTGTGTAATTTAGGAGCTAGTATTAACTTGATGCCGCTTTCTATTTTTAGGAAATTAGGTTTGGGGGAAGCTAAAGCAACTACGGTAACTCTGCAGCTAGCTGATCGGTTTATTAAACATCCAAGAGGAGTTGTTGAAGATCTTTTGGTAAAAGTTGACAAATTCATCTTCCCAGCTGATTTTTATCATTCTCGACATAAAGGAAGATAAAGATGTCTCACTTCTTCTTGGTCGACCATTTTTAGCCACTAGTAGAGCTCTAATCAATGTACAAAAAGGCCAACTAATTTTGAGGCTTAGCGAGGAGCATGTCACATTTGATGTCTTCAAGGCAATCAAATATCCAACCGAGTCAAATAGATGCTTCAAAGTTGATGTGGTTGATGATGCAGTTCATGAAAATTTTCATCTCCATAATCCATCAGATCCATTGGAGGCTTGCATTGTGCATTCTCAATCCTCTCACGTTGATTCTAGTGAGGTTGAGATGTGCGCAAGATATCTTGAAGCTAATCCTCCATATACACGCCGACCACGCTTTAAGGATTTGGGCACAGGTTCTACAAAACATCTGCCTTCTGTTCAACAACCTCCAAAAATAGAGCTCAAGCAGTTGTTCTCTTATCTCCGTTACGCCTACTTGGGGTAACCCTCTACATTGCTTGTAATCATTGCAAATTCTATTAATAAGCTTGAAGAGGAAAAGTTACTCCGAGTGCTTCGAGAACACAAGACAGCTATTGGGTAGTCTATTGCTGACATCAAAAGTATCAACCCTACTCTGTGCATGTATAAAATCCTCATAGAGGATGATTTTAAACCAAGCATTGACAGTCAGAGGATGCTGAATCCTAATATGAAAGAAGTGGTCAGAGCAGAAGTCATGAAGCTAATGGATGCAGGGATAATCTACCCAATCTCAGACAGTGCATGGGTAAGTCCAGTTCAAGTAGTACCAAAGAAGGGAGGTATCACTGTGGTTCAGAACGAAAAGAATGAGTTGATTCAAACCAGAACAATCACACGATAGAGAGTTTGCATTGACTACCGCAAACTCAATACTACTACTAGGAAGGATCATTTTTCCCTTCCGTTAATTGATCAGATGTTGGAAAGATTGGCTGGATATTCTCATTACTGCTTTTTGGATGGCTACTCCGGGTATAATCAAATTCCAATAGCACTTGAGGATCAAGAGAAGACCACATTCACGTGTACCTATGGCACATTTGCTTACCGTAGGATGCCTTTTGGTCTATGCAATGCTCCTGCCACTTTCCAGTGTTGCATGATGGCCATTTTCTCTAATATGGTGGAGAAATTCATTGAAATATTCATGGATGATTTCTCGGTATTTGGCTCATCATTCGATGAGTGCTTGGAGAAATTACACCTGGTTTTACAGTGATGTGAAGATACAAATTTGGCTCTCAACTGGGAAAAGTGTCACTTCATGGTTCAAGAGGGCATCGTGTTGGGACATCGAATTTCAGCTAAGGGGATTGAAGTGGATAAAGCAAAATTTCAGGTTATAGAAAAATTGCCACTACCAACTTCCGTAAAGGGTATTAGAACCTTTCTTAGGCATGCCGGGTTCTATTGTCATTTCATCAAAGACTTTTCAAAAATCACAAAACCTTTGTGTACTCTGCTGGTCAAGGATGTGCCATATGTCTTCTCTGAAGAGTGTCTGTTGGCATTCAACACTCTAAAAGAGAAGCTCATTTCAGCACCTGTGATAATTGAGCCTAATTGGAGTCTACCATTTGAACTTATGTGTGATGCAAGTGATTATGCAGTTGGAGTAGTGTTGGGGCAGCGAAAAGATAAAATTTTTCATGTGATACACTATGCTAGCAAGACTTTGAATGATTCACAACTCAATTATGCCACTACTGAGAAGGAGCTCCTGATTGTAGTCTATGCCTTTGATAAATTCAAATCATATCTTGTTGGATCGAGGGTGATAGTTTACACTGATCACGCAGCCTTGAAGTATTTATTGGCAAAGAAAGATGCAAAACCGAGGCTGATTAGATGGGTATTACTTCTACAAGAATTTGATCTCGAGATAAGAGACAAGAAAGGAAGCGAGAATGTAGTAGCTGATCACCTATCGAGACTTGAGCAGGAAGAGCAGATCAAGAGCTTGGATATTAATGAGGTGTTTCCAGATGAACAGATTTTTCATTTGGAAAAAGCACCATGATTTGCAGATATAGTGAATTTCTTGGCCAAATCCATCATCCCGCCAGATTATTCAAGTCATCAAAAGAAGAAATTTTTCTCTAACTTGAAGCACTATTTTTGGGAGGATCCCATTCTCTATAGACGGGGTCCAGATCAAATAATTCGGCATGTATTCCTGAAGAAGAAGTCTCTTCGATACTTGGGCATTGCCACTCTTCAGCCTACGGTGGACACTTTGGTGTCTCTAAAACAGCTGCTAAAATTCTATAGTCTGGGTTCTACGGGCCTTCCCTCTTCAAAGATGCTTACCTTTTTGTGAAGGAATGTGATCGATGCCAGCTTACAGAAAATATCTCAAAAAGGAATGAAATGCCTCTCAACAGTATACTTGAGGTCGAACTTTTTGATGTTTGGGGTATTGATTTCATAGGGCCATTCCCTTCGTCATTCTCGAATCAATATATTTTGGTTGCTGTAGACTACGTCTCCAAATGGGTTGAAGCAGTCGCCTTACCTACTAATGATGCACGGGTTGTGATGGATTTCCTAAAAAAATGCATTTTCACTCGTTATGGCACACCCCGAGCCATTATTAGTTATGGTGGTAAGCACTTTTGTAATCATCAGTTTGAGTCTTTGTTGGCTAAATATGGCGTTCAGCATCGCATTGCTACTCCTTATTACCCTCAAACAAGTGGGCAAGTGGAAGTCTCCAATCGGGAGTTGAAGCGGATTATTGAGGTAACAGTGAGTTCATCAAGAAAAGATTGGTCAAAGAAGCTAGATGATGCTTTATGGGCCTACCGAACAGCTTTCAAAACTCCTATAGGCATGTCTCCCTATCGGCTAGTTTTTGGAAAAGTGTACCATTTACCGGTTGAGTTGGAGTACCGAACATATTGGGTTGTCAAGAAGTTGAACTTCGATTTAAAGGCAGCTGGTGAAAAGAGACTCCTTCAATTAAATGAAATGGATGAGTTTCGGTTGGAAGCTTATGATAACGCAAAATTGTATAAGGAGCGGACTAAAAAGTGGCACGATATGCATATTCAAAGAAGAAATTTTGAGGTTGGGCAGCAAGTCTTGTTGTATAATTCTCGCCTCAAGCTTTTTCCGGGCAAGTTGAGATCTAGATGGTCGGGTCTGTATACAATCACAAAAGTCTATTCGTATGGGGTGGTAGAAATCAGTCATGAGAGTAAAGGCACGTTTAAAGTCAACGGGCAGCATTTGAAGGTCTATTGGAATGGTGGATTCTCGAAAGAAAAGTCTACCATTCATCTTGCACACCCGGAATGATCAACTCGAAAAGTCAAGCTCTAGACTATAACTCGAGCGCTTAATGGGAGACAACCCATTTTTCTATCCCTTTCTCCTTTTTAGACGTATTTCTTTCAATGCATGCTGTAGGAATAGTTTTATTGCATTAGTTTTTTGGTTTTGCATTCGTTTTTGCACTAAGTTGGTTTTTAAGGTGGTTTCGTCATCACTTTCATTTTGGCACGCAATTTAGATTTCACGTGTTAGGTTAGGTCTAAATACATCTACTTTGGATAGATGATTACTTTTGCATGCTGTTATGATATTTGCTTTAGACTTTAGGTGTAGTCTCTTTCCATTTTAGCTTTTCACTCAATTTTTGTTTTTATTACTTTTTGATTTTAATGGTTCATCGTATTCATTTCTTGTACGCCTTGAACTTTTGGCATGTTAAGTTCGGAATATATTCATTTTCTACCTTTGATTAAAAAAAAATTTGGTAAACTGGGCGATCGCCCGGGTTAATACGAGGCGATTGCCCCATTAGGCAAAAGTTGGGCAGAATGCCCAGTGTTAAGCCCAGGCGATCATCCGGGATTTGCCTAGGCGATCGCTCAGGCTTGTTCTGGGCAGAAAGTCCAGCGCCTAAACTCCATCCGACCATTTTGTTCATTTCCGAATCACACAACCCCAAGCACTGTTGCCTTCATCCCCACACCACACATAATTTGCATCTCTCTTGGTCATACATCACTTCATCTACATTCAAGCACGGTTTCAATCCATCGCATTCCCGTCATAATCCTCGAATAGGGCAAAGCAACGCAAAAGGTATGATCTTTCTTCATCTCCTCTCATTTTTGCTTTTGAGCTTCAATTTTTCGGTTTCATCTTAATTAATTGAGGAGGATGGGCTAGGTTAGATGTTGGCTTGTTGATTTATTGCTTTTGTGGTAGAATATTTTGGGCTAGCTTCACTTCCCATTTCATATAACTTCAGCCTAAAATGAAGTTGCACACTAGGTGTTTGATAAAATGACTGAGTGCCATTTCTTGTGATATTAGGGCTAATCTTTGATGGAATTTTCCCTACTCTGTTAAGCTTGATCATTGTGCGTACATTCAACAGAATTACATTACAATTTGTCCAAAACACTTCATCCCATAGTAGGCAGTCATGGCATGCCATGGCTGGGCACCTGCCAATTCACGTCCACGTATTCGTCCCCCTCTCATCCCACTCATACGACCTCCGTTCTACTTAAATTTTGAATATGATAACAACCAATCTATGCAGAACCATATGTCCGGAGATGGCTCGGAAAAATTTCAATATTTCCTTATTTTTTTCGGTGGTGTAAAGTGGTGATCGGCCACAGTTTCAAACAAGAAATTTCTCTCCATCTTTTTTTTTTTTTGGGTTTTACATATTCTTTCATTTCTATGGTGCTTAATGATTAATTTTTCTTTTTCTTGGGTAAAATGGCACCAAAACGAAAAGACCCACCGACAAAAAAAGGGAAAGAGAAGGTCAGTTCATCATCTGGTCGACGCCGACCAGTGGAAACAAATGTTGATGACGGAGGTATCCTAAGATTTTGGGGTCCCGAAGAAGAACATATCTACAACAAGTGGTTAATGCATAAACATATATAGGCCGAAAGGGAGGTAATTCTGACAGACTTCTCCTACTCTGAAATGGCGAACCTCATTCATTCTTGTGGTTGGCAAAGGGTCGCAGGCAAACCTCATTTGGCCTACCCACTATTGGTCAAGGAATTTCTTGCCAATTTCAATCACGCCATTGAGAAACCTAAAGCAGACCATCGGTACACCACTTGGGTTTGTGGGAAGTGGATTAAGTTCAGCCCCACTGTGATTGACAAATTTTATGGACTGACTGCCAACGATATTGAGCCCGTCCCGGCCGATCTTGACATGACACAAGTGACTTAGTTTCTTTATGGACGAACAGATGCTTGGCCTCTCATGGGACCCAAATTCCTACACAACCAGCTGACAGAGAGTCTATGTATCTTCCATATTTTTGTGTGTCATAACATCGATCCTACCTCCCACCGCACGGACTTCAATGAAACTCGAGCCCAGCTCTTATATCATCTTGCAAGTGGGTACAAAATTGACTTGGGGACTCACATATTCTGATTCATTGTTGATCTTGCATCGTAGTGTGCATCTGGCCAATCTCCCATGTTCCCTTGCCTCATTAGTGCACTTTGCCTAGCAGAAGGGGTGCCATTACTTCCTCATGAAGAGCCCGAGACTCCTGAACCATCTATCAACAAACGGACATTGGGAAATCCTGTGGCCAGACGAGCAGCGGACAATCCAACTCCGATACCAGTTGCTGAGACTGATCGCCTATTGCGTCATATTTTCACCCAGTTATCTGAGCAGGGTTAGGTTTTGAGCTCCATTCAGCGTACTCAACAAGCCATGTAGCGCATGGTTGACCATATAAGAATTGAAGTGGACTCCTTGACCGTGTCAAACATTACGCTCAAAGGGGAGCAACGGACTATAAACTACACATACGACGATGTCAACCACCGAATGCTCCATTTTGCGCAGCGCATGGATGATTTTTATACCATCATCTATCAGCCCTCAACCCCAAGCGCTCCTCACCATGGGTCCACTCCTGTTGCACCAGCCAATCCACCAAGACCTTCTTCTCTACATTCACCCCGGGAAAGTACCTAATCTTTTCCTCCTTTAATTTTGTTCAAATTTGCTTACATTGGGGACAATGTACTATTTTCATTTGGGGGTGGGTAAAGTATCAGGATACTTAATGGCTACTTTTGAATTCGCGTATGCGTATCACTCGGGTATGTATAATTGGAAAAAAATAATTATTTGTCTAGTTGTTGTTAAATTTCTTACTGCCAATGATGATGTTTGTTTGAAAATTGAGTACATGTTTAATGGAATATTAGACAACGCTTGAACTCGTACTTTTATCTGAATACTTATCCATGTTAGACCTGTTTAATGAAGCACATAGCCACTATTGACTTATCATTTATTGGGACCATGATTTGAGTGTATGAGTTGATATTGTTGACTTAGTATCATTATGAAAAATTATGTTTCTAAGTCCTTAAGCTAGTAACCAAACTGTTTGAAAACAGTTTGGGGGTGTTCAAGTACTACTTGTCTTCTGAGAATTTTGATGGTTTGGGTTTTATGGGTCTCATCTTTGGTTGAATAGGTTATAGTCAAGAAATCTAAACCGAGCACTACTCACTACTGATAAAATAAAATAAAATATCTGACTTGAGCAATTAAGTCTGTTAGGGTATCTTGAAACCTGGTGCCCTAAAGTCATCTGACTTGAGAGCCATCGGCCCAAAGCTCGTTACATGAGTCGACAAAAAATTACATCTTTACTTCTTTTATAGCTTGTGGGACTCAAGCAATTAAGTATGTTAGGGTATTTCAAAACTTGGTGCCCTATGGTCATCTGACTTGGGAGTCATCGACCCAAAACTCGCTACAAGGGTCTTATAGAAAGCTCATGAGAGAGAAGTATTGCACTGGATGTAAGATCATTTATATTAGTTAAATAAAATAAGAAGAGTGAAAGTGCTCGGTAAAGATTTCTAGGTTAGAACCTAAGAGATTGAAGATGAGAATTTAGAAATCACTCACCATCCTAGTTCTGAGAATACAAGTTCTAATTTTTACCACCTTATTTGAAAAAAAAAAAAAAAGCATTGTGTTAATCAATAAGAACCAAATTCGCTAGAACACATTGGGATTGGAGAGAAAAGCATTAGAAGCGTGATAAATTATGAGAGGTGTAAGGAAGAAGTGTCTACATAGGGTTCAGGACTATAAAGACATCAACAACACAATATTGGTCGTGGTCTAATACATGTGTAAGTTTAGTTTTTGGCTAATCACACACTCACTAAAGGTTGAGCATTGGATAAGTGAAAATTTTTTGTGTTGTTTGATCTCTTTCTAAACGTGTTACTTTATTTTTCAAACATGAGGCATATAGTAAGAAATTTGACATAAACTCAATCCCTGTTCATTTGTTTAGCTCAGTTTAAATTTCTCGTTTATTTTTATTTTTCTTCGAGGACAAACAAAGGTTTAGTTCGAGGGTGTTTGATAAGTGCATTTTATACACTTATTTGGGGCTTTAAACTAAGCTTTTATTTTGTTATTTTATTAATTTTCTACTTAATTTGGTGCATTATTCTTTATATTTCAGTTTTGGACCCGTCTGTAATAAATTGGAGAAGAATGGATGAAAAGAGGTATAAATTGAAAAATATTTTGAAAGTATGAAGATCCAATTGCACTCAATTGAAAGTTGAAGTTCCACATTGGAGATTATCAAAAGTTGAAGGACCAAATGGGAGATTATCAAAAGTTGAAGGACCAAAGTACAAATTATGGAAAGTTTGAAGACTAAAATGACCAAGACCCAAAGATTGAGGACCAAATTGGAAGGTGTGGAAACTTGAAGGACCAAAGTGTGAAGATTGAAAATTGTCAAGTTGGGCGAGCGCCCAACATTGAAACACAAAAGCAGAATGTAATCTGCGTTAACTGGGCGATCGCCTGGAAATACACAGGGCGATCGCCCAGTGTAAATTTTTGCTGCGAGCTTTTTTTTCCTTTTTGAATTCTAATCTAGTTAGGTAACTTTTGGCCCACGATTTCTAGATATTTTTTGGCATATTTTGGGGCACCATTAAGGTAGTATATATATGAGTTATTAACTCATAATAGGTTGTTGAGTTTTTGGGAGAAGAACATAGACGAAAGCATCAAACGGAGATCAAGATTACTCTTTTGAAGAATTCAACGAAGATCAAGATCAAGCAATTATTCTTTTAAGTTTTCTTCTTCTCTGGGTGATGAATTCAATAGTTTCTTCCCCTTCTTATTTTCTTATTATTAGTATGCTAGGCTAGTTTAATTAGTGGTAGAATTACGATGAAACTTTTCGTTTAAATTCTTTCATCTTGAGACTTGGTTTTTGACAATTTATTTCAATATAGTTTTGAATAATTAATCTTGATTTGTTTGCATATGAAATTATATACGTAGTAATTGTATGATTGTTGTGGTGTGTTTTACTATCGGATGATCGAAAGCATGCTAGACGCTATTTTAATTATCTTAAAATCCGATAAGGGATAGAAATATACCGCTATGTTTTAGGTGATCTTTAATTATCCACAATAATTTAATGCATTTGTTTGTATTTGCATTCGTCATAGAAATATAGTCGAGTCATACATATAAATAGGTTTAACTTTATTCGAGAGAAACTGTTGAACAATCTAGGGATATTGATCTTCATAACTGAAGTAATTTGTCAAGACCAAGAATCAAGATAGAAGAAATAACAACTACAAGTGGATTCAGAATTCTAGTACTTTTCCTTTCTAAATTTAAATCAATTTTTTTCACCAATTTAATCTTTCAATTATTTGAACCATAATTATTTAATTGTCTTTAGTTTACCATTTTAATTAGTTATTAAACACAAAATCTTCCAAAGTTCATTAGATTCGGTTAAGGTTAGTGTGATTGTAACGGAATTATCTAAATCTTCGTGGGAACGATATTTGGACTCAAAATCCATTTTACTACTTGATCGATCTGTGCACTTGCAGAATTATTTAAGACATCAAATCGCTGACATCTCTCTCTCTCTCTCTCTCTCTCTCTCTCTCTCTCTATATATATATATATATAAGATAAGGTGGTTATAGTTAATATTAGTTTTAATAGAGTAATAATAAAAATATGTATTATTTTAAATATATTTATACTTAAACAAGATAAGGTGGTTTTGAAGTTATACTTACATTTTGCACAGTTATATAATATTGTTAAATGATTTCACAATTATTTTTGACTGACACTAGAATTGTTTGAAATAGTATTTACATAGTTGTTTCAAAAAAATTGATAGTAAATTTAATTAAATGCTTAGAAATTAGAATAAAATTTGAGCCGCCACATTTATCATGCTTTCAAACCACAATGACTGTTAGAATGAGATCGACTACCTTTCTTGAGTGTGGTTGTGCTTACTTATCAAGTCTTCTTTCACATATATGTAGAGGGAAGCAAGTCCAATTTATTCATGAAGGAGTCTAACAATATTTTAATGTCACGCGCTTCAAAGAAGACTTTAGAAACATCTAGAATTTTCAACTATAGCTTTATTGGCAAACCTATAAAATGATTTCGAGTTTTCCAAAACATCTCAAGCTGTTTCAAAAAGATAAGTTTGACATTTTTAAGGATTTCACATTTTCCTCCAAGAAGGTTGGAAAGCTTGTCAAGACTCTGCCATCTTTACAAGGGTGGTCGATTTAGTTCCAGATTCTAGCTAAGAGAGAATGAGAAATGCCAATTCAAATATTATTTGGATAATTTGTTAATATTTAGTAATTACATCATAAAACATCAAACGGCATAAAGTTCAATCTCGAGTGTACAACACCCTTATTTTTACACTTGTATTTATAGAAAAAAATGTTGAAGTACGCATGGGTCGGACGGTCCACAGCGAAGGTAGTCTAATAGGTTGAAGACCTACCATCACTCACCTTTGTAGGTGGCTCGTGAAGTATTCAACCTATGTTGTCAAGTGCACCGAAGCTTTTTAATTTTTGAATTTTTTTTTTCAAAAATTAGAAAAATTAAGTTACATGTCATGGATGGTGTTTTAGGGCTTGTTAGAACTTTAGGTTTATTTTATTTTATTTTGCGTCGATTTACTTTACATTTCTATATTAAATTCTTTCTATTAAAATTGATATATCTAATGTGTGTTTATTTTTAACAAATAAACTGTAATTTTTAATTTTTTTATTCGCACTTTCAATTTTTTTTTTTCCTATTGCTATTCCATGTAAACATTATTATGAAGCTATGGATTGCTATTTAAGGGCACAAATATTGAAATACATCTTATTATCTATGCATTGCTATATTTTATTAAAATAAAAAAATTACATTTAAATATACATACAAATTCTATTCTACATAAAAATTTAAATTTCGTTAATTCAGAATGTCTAATGCAACTTTGCTTTCTCGTTTGGGTGGAATGAGGAATGTAACAGAACTAGACTTTGGGTAATATAAGTCAACTTACATTTCGTGTTATTGTTATGCAATATCATAAAGAAAATGTGTGGGATATTTTAATAGTCTTTACAGACAAAAGAAAGAAAATGCACGGTATTGTCCAATTAGGTTATGCAGATGAAAACCTTAGCTTGCGATCGAACCCTTGATTAAACATGCAGTCGCATGGTTAATTGATTTCTGGTTCCTGAGTTTTTTCTTTTGTATTTGTATGACAAACTCCTCAATTCTATTTATCTGTTCAATTGAGTCTCTTTTCCTCCCGTTTGCTTTCTTTTCGTTGATCAACACTTGAGTTTAGTTATTTTTCTATAATAACAAAAAACAATACGCTATTATGCTGAAAACATATAAGAATACTCATAACTGCTCCTTTTTGTGAGTCCCGATTAGTACAACTTTTGTACTTATCAGCTAATTTATTTATTTTAATGTTTGTCCAATAAAAGAACTAAATATCCTTTATAATTTAACCATATTACATCACATACACTAGACTTATAAATTAAAAAAATTGAACTATTTAATATCTCAATTTTTATTGTGATATAAAGAGTTTAAAATAAAAAAATTGATATTATAATTTGAAATGTGAAAAAGTCAAAATATTCACAATTTTGGGAACATTTACTATTAAATGGTAATGATAATTCAAACATAATAAAATATAAAACAAGTTGTGGGTCCCTTAAAATATGAAGTTGAAATGTTAATAAAAGTTGTGACTCCTACAAAATATGTGGTTAAAATTAATCATTGATTTTAACTTTAACTTTTTACTAGTTTTTAAAGTCCACCTGATTAGTACAACTTTTGTACTTATTAAACACCTCCAAACTTGAACTTTTATTCGTCCTTGAATATACTAATTGTTGACAATCATGCACAAAACAAATTAAATAGGGACAAATTTCACAACATAAATAGCTTGCCGTTCTTGCTTCAGCTTTTGTAACGACTTATAATTCATGAAAAGTGTCCAGATATTGCTATTGCAAACATTATTCTACCTAAACTATACTTAATCCGATGTACTAAATTTCTATGGTGATGATAGTCCAACCATTTACTCAAAATTCTCCTTTCCCTTTCGTAAGGTGCGCTTTTCATCAAATTGTTGTTTTCTTTCAATTCTCGAGATTTTGGGTTTAAGGTTATGCGTTTATTTTCTTGCTCAAAGCTGGATGAGAAAGCTAATAATCATGACTAACTAGGTTTATAAGGATTCTCTAATTTTTGTGTGCTCTTGATAAGGAAGTTTCCACTAAGTAAGTCAAACGCATTAGTTACCTAATCCCATGTTAACTTTGCAAAGTATCTTTCACGTTGGCTTTAGCAAATAATAATTTTTTATTGTTATATATATCTTATGTGCAAAAATCAGTTCATTAAGCTTTCTAGATGACTCATGTAACGAGTTTTAGTCCGATGAGCTTTATTATTCGAGTCAAAAAGGCTACAAAGAAAGTTATTAGTTATTAATAGTGTGTGTGTATATATATCTTATGTGCAAAACTTAGTTCATTAACATTTTTAGATGACTCATGTAACGAGCTTTAGGTCGAAGAGCTTTTTTACTCGAGTCAAAAAAGCTACAAAAAAAGTTATAAAATATTAATAGTGTGCAAAACTTAGTTCATTAAGCTTTCTAGATGACTCATGTAAAGAGCTTTAGGCCGATGGGCTTTATCACTCGAGTGAAAAAAGCTATGAAGAGAGTTATATAATAATAATAGCCTAGTTCTGTGCATGCAATAAGTTCATGCACGATGATTAGATTTCTAACATTCGGTAATTACCTAGCTTCCTCCAACTGGCCTAAATTGCTCCACACAATTTTTCAGCACGCATGAAATCAACAAAAACCTAGATAGCCACCATCACTACTTAACTACTACCACACTCAATCGTTCTATTGGTTACTTCTTCGAGATGCAAATGGTCCTAAGTTTATAGTTATAGTCTCAAAAAGGAATCCTATTGTATTCGAGAAAATTGCACCAACATAACTAAAAATCATCATAATTAACCGGCACAACATGATATCAAATATGGATAAGTAGCTTCACATTTAACCAAAACTACAAATCATGAATTTAAACAAAACTCAAAAGTAACAGTTTACATCATTAGTTGGCAAGGCTATTCATGACATGTAAGCTTACAAGCAAACACAAATATTATTATTTTTTTAAAACTTAAACATATCATACAATTGAAGTGTGTGCCTGTGTTGAATGACGATGAAAATTGTTCTTCGTTACCTGAGATTTGCAAATGCCTAATTTAAGTCCTAGAAAAAAATTTACAAAAAGTCAATTGAAATCCTAAAACTATATGGTACAGAAATTGAAATAAAAGATTAGAAAAAATGGGTTGCCTCCTATTAAGCGTTTATTTTTCGTCTTAAGCTTGACTTTGTCATGGTGATCACTCCAGATTTCTTAAGGTGGTGAATTACTCTTCTTTCGAAAAATCACCATCTAAGTATTATTTTAGCTTTTGTCCATTCACCTTAAATATGCCCTTCGTGTCATGAGCAACTTTTGCTACACCGTGAATGACCTGGACCATCTTGAATGTAGTTTTTCCAGAAGGACCTTTAGGCATGAGTTGAACAATAAAACTTTTTGTCCAGCCTCAAATTGTTTTCGTTGAATGTTCTTGTCGTGCCACTTCTTCGTCATCTCCTTCTATAATTTGGCATTTCCGTAGGCCTCAAACCGAAATTCATCCATTTCGTTCAATTGAAGCATTCTCTACTCACCTGCCTCTTTTAAATCAAAATTTAGCTTTCTCAATGACTAGTAAGCTCAATGCTCCAACACGACCAGTAACATTCCAATTAGAGTTTTGAATGCAGTGTGATATGCCCAGAGCATCATCAAGCATGTTCGAACAATTTTTTCTTGAGGTACTCACAGTTAGCTCCAAAATCATTTTCAGTTCCTGGTTGGAAATTTCTATCTGGCTGCAAGTTTTTGGATGATAAGGAGTAGACACTCGATGCTTCACACCATAGGATTGCTCAAGGGGTCCTGAAATGCGTGAAAATGTTCTTTTTGAGATAATTCACTACCAACAGCCATCATTAGTGGGTAAAACTACAGCTTCTACCCATTTTGAGACGCAGTCTACAACCACTAAAATGTATAAATTTGAGAATGATGGTGGAAATGGTCCTATAAAATCGATTCTCCATACGTCGAATAATTCAACCTCTAAAATGGTTTGAAAGGACATTTTTTGCTTTCAGAACATGTTTTCCGTCCTTTGGCACCTATCACACTTTTTCACCAAACTGCAAGCATTCTTAAACATTGTCAGCCAATAAAATTCAGATTGTAAGACTTTGGTTGCAGTCTTAATAGCACTAAAGTGCCTCCGTATGATGATGAATGACATTGTTCTAAGACAGTCTCTATTTTTTTCTCATGTACACACTTTCGAATGACTTGATCTGCATCCCTTTTGTAGAGAATATGATCTTTTCAAAAGTAGTATTTAAGTTTTGAAAAGAAATTTTTTCGATGTTGGTGATCATAATCAGGTGGTTGCTTGCAAGGTAATTCACATAATTGGCATACCACGATGTACTATCTTCTTTTTCTAACTGCTCTATTCCAAAAATCTGCTCATCCATGAATTTTTCATTTATTTCACCTTCTTCATTCTCTTCTAACTACTCTATATTTTTTATAGTGGCATAGATTGAGCGTCATTGAGAGTTCAGCAGGCGTAATATATAACCTGTATGAATTTTTCCCTTCGCTGTCACAAAACTGCTTTGACAGCAAAATCATTTGCGTCGTACATGAGCTCGAATAGTAAATCCCAATCACATACCAAAATTACTGGTGCTGAGATTAGGCTAGCTTTAAGGAATGTCCCAGAAATAATCGAATACCTTTAACTATTGTCGGCGGATGATGTTTCTCTATAACTTGAATCTTTGCTTTGTCAATCTCAATGCTTTTAGCTAAAATTTGGTGTCCTAATACAATCATTTCTTGGACCATAAAGTGGCACTTTTCTCAGTTAAGTACCAATTCGTTTCTCGCAACGCTGAAATACAAAGGTCAAATTTTTTAGACATTCATTGAATGATGACCCAAAAATAAAAAAATCATCAATGAATACTTTAACGACTTTTTTGACCACATACAAGAAAATTGACATCGTACAATGCTGAAATGTGACAGGAGCGTTGCACATGCCAAATGGCATATGCCTATATGTACACGTGTCGTAAAGACATGTAAAGGTCATATTTTCTCAATCTTTTAGGGCTATATGGATTTGATTGTAGCCTGAATACCCATCAAAACAGAAATAACTAGAATGACCTGCCATTCTTTCCAATATCTGATAGATGAATGGGAAAGGAAAATGGTCATTTCGAGTTGTGTCATTCAACTTCCTATAGTTAATACATACCCGCAATCTGGTATTTAATCTGACTGGTATAAGCTCATTATTGTCATTCTTCTCAACCGTAATTTTTTCTTTCTTAAGCACCACCTAAACTGGGCTTACCCAAGTGCTATCTGAAATAAGATAGATAATACCTACATCGAGTATTTTAAAAAATTTGACTCAGACTATCTCCTACAAATGAGGATTTAATTTGCATTGATGTTTCACTGTTGGTTATATGCTTCTTCTATTAGGATCTTGTGCACGTAGATGGACGGGCTGGTACCTCTAATGTCTGCTATAGTCCAACCAATGGTTGATTTATATTTTCTAAGTACTCAGAGTAGTTTATCTTTCTGATCTTGATTGATAGAGTTCGCAATAATAACTAGGAGTAGATGACTCACCTAAATAAGCATACATGAGGTGAGATGGTAACTACTTCAGCTTGAGAGTCGGAGCCTGTTGAATTGAAAGTGGTGGTTGAGGAGGTGTAATGACTAGTTCCATGTATTTGTTCCTTCTATCTATTCAGCCCCTTGTACATATCTGGCACATTCCTCATGAACTAGAGAGTCAGAATTTTCTTCTTGAGAATACATAATGCATACTTCCCGTGGATATGAGAGATTTTCCCAAGTGAATGTATTGATTGCCTCATGATATATGATATCGATCTGAAAATAAGATTCGGAGGAGCTTGGATATTGATTTACTTTGAACACGTTGAAAGTAACTTTCTCTTCGTTTAATCTCAACAATAGTTGTCCTTTTTGTACATCAATTAGTGCTCATTTGTTATCTAAGAAAGGCTGTCCCAAGATAAGTGGTACATCCATGTCTTCTCCCATATCTAAGATAATGAAGTCAGCTGGGAATAAGAACTTGTCTACTTTCACTAAAATATCTTCAACGACCCTACATGGATGTTTAACTGATCGATCAGCCAACTGTAGTGACATTGTAGTTGACTTAGCTTCTACGAGACCTAGTTACCTAAAAATAGAATATGACATCAAATTAATGCCAGCATCTAAATCACATAATGCTTTTTTGAAAAATAAACTACCAACTGATCATGGAATAGTAAAACTCTCTTGATCTTTTGATTTCGGTAATAGCTTATTTTGCAAGATAGCATTGCATTCTTTGGTAAACATGACTATTTCATGTTCTTCTAACTTCTGTTTGTTTGAAAGAAATTTTTTCATAAATTTTGCATAGCTTGGCATTTGAGCTAAAGTGTCGGCAAAAGGAATGCTGATTTGAAGTTTCTTGAACACATCAAGGACTTTTATTGAATTACTTGTCTAGCTTATGTTTCGCAACTTTTGAAAAAAATAGAATTGGAAGAACATAAGCTTTGACTGGTGGCAGAATAAAATCTGGTGGAAAGCTTCATTTTTCTTGTTCAACTGCTTCGTCGGATTTGTTTTCTCACTCTTTAATGAACACAGTTTCCTTTTCTCACCCATTCTTTTCACATGAATTTCTGGCAACTCAAATCTACTTCTCATGGTAATTTCATTTACTTGCTCTTTTAGATTGACCTTAATATTGTTTAGCCATGTGCCTGGTTGTCGCATGGTCAATAGTTTAGCTAACTACCCAATCTGATTTTCTACATTCTTTCTGATAATTTAGTGAAAGCTTGTTCCCATCCTCATTTTCTTTCTTATGTTTTTCCTTGATTTGGCTGATTTTGAATATTTTGGGTACTGTCATATGAGAAATTTGGATGATTTGTCCATCCAGGATTAGAAGTCTACGGGTAAAGTTTATTCTGCTGTCGTTGAAAATTCTGAGCATATGCAGTTTGTTCAAGTGATGATGCTTCTGCAATAGCCAAATGGCACTCTGATGATTGATGGTTTGCCCTGCAAGTTGTACATATTGGTAGGGACATCTGAACAATGTTGGATGATTGAGAGTGTTTTAGTGTTTGTATCTGCTATGCCAATGAATCAATTTTCAGTAATCGTGAAGGTCGCCAGCTGGTCTATTTTGGATAGACCTGCTATGGAATCTATTGAAGAACGACTGTTTGGATCTAATCCAGAGTAGAAATAATTATTCTAACCCGCTAAAGAAAAACCATGCCTTAGACACTTTTAGAACAGTTCTTTGAATATTTTCCATACCTCGTGAAAATTTTCCAAGTCAGATTTTTGGAAATTGGATATTTCATGCATCAGTCTGTTCACTTTGGTTAGAGAAAAGTATTTCAGTGTAAATTTTTAGATCAAATCTGTCCAAGTAGTGATACTTCTAGACTGTAGAAAATCTAACTATTCTCTAGCCTTATCCTTCAGAGTGTGTGGGAAGAGTCTCATCCTAAGTGCCTCTTCATTAACACCGTGATATTTGAAAATTTCATAGTATTCCATGAAGCAAAAAAGATGATAATGAGGATTTTCGTTTGTTTTCCCATAAAATGGCAAATTGTTCGATAATAAATTAATCACATCTGGTCTTAACTAAAAGTTCTTAAGTCCAAATTATGGGTAAATTATATTGGACCAATTTTCAACAATCAGAGCATCATATAATCATCCTTAAGAATATCTTGTTCATCAACTTCAACTGGTCGAGCCACATGTGCAAGATTATTTCTCATATCTGTAAGTAGTGGATCATGGACCCAGTTGTTATCGTCCATTGTGTCTCTCTGTTGTTTTTTCTTTTCCTGTTGTTCACATTGTCGTTGGTGAAAACTTCATTCGATTTTTGGGTCGAAATCAAATATATCAAGATCTTTTGCATGGCGCATACACAATCAACATCTAAAACTTTAGAAAATAGCTGAAATTCATCAGTTACACAAAGATCTTAGAAGGACAATAAAAATAAAATTTGTTAAAAATAAATTATCAATTAACTTAGTAATTAATAAAACTAGTCTCCGGAACCAATGCCAAAAACTTGTAGTCGATATTAATCCTGCAAGTGTACGAATCATTAACAAGTAATAAAGGGATGAGAAAACTATCGAACACACGAGGACTAGCAATTAATTAACTAATTAATTTATAGTTCGAATTTTAACAAGATAAAAACACAGATTTATTTATAATTTCAATCCTAAAGTTATTCTACTTAAGTTTAAATAAATCTAAATTATCACGTAATCAAAAGTAATTTAAGAACAAATTCGAGTTTTAGTTGCACTAGGATTCACGAATCCACGTACATATTCATTAATCAATTATCCATTACCGCTTTAGCTAATAATTATCCTAGATTGAAAATCGATGATCCTATAATAATAAAAAACTCTCTCGATGGTTAATCAATTCTGTATCGATTTGCAAAATTAACTATCTCTATCTAAAGTTCAAACATAAAAATATGCATTTAAATCACAAAAACACCCTAAAAGATTTCATAAGGCAAAATAGTAATTTCTATCTATAATTTGACCCAATGTTATTCAATACAATGTGCTTATGTAACGGACTCTCTCGAAATCAATAAAGATCACAAAACATTCCAATGGTGACCAAGCATTAAAACGTAGAAAAATGGAATAAGGAATAATCAACTCGTAAGCAATTAATTACGAAAATGGAAAAACTTCTAATTAATTAAAAACATGAGATTTCATCGTTCGTCCTAGCAATAAGTAATTTAGCCAGACATGATTTCGTAAAATATTAAAAAACTTGAATTAATCATGTTATGGAGAAAAAAAGAAGAAAACAGAAATACAACTTGTGATTTCGGCCAAAGAATCTTCATTCTGTTCCTTTGATCTTTGATTCTTGTGATATATTTTTTTCTCTATTTTCGTCTCTTGCCATTTCTCTATTCTCTACCTTTTATATGCTTTCCAAACTTCTAGAAACGTGTTTTATGCTATTGTTTTCTCCTAGACTGAATAGATTTCTATTTCCATCAGGAAACAATAAAATTCTTCACTTTATAACCATGCGATCGCATGGTATTGTCCAATTAGCTAGGTTCTGCAGATGAAATCTTTGGCTTGTGATTGCACTCTTGATTAACCATGCGGTTGCATGGTTAATTGATTTCCAATTCCTGAGTTTTTTTCTTTAGTATTTGGATGACAAGTCCCTCAACAATCTTTATATGTTAAATTAAGTCCATTTTTTCATGTTTTCTTTCTTTTCGTATCTTTTTTGTGGGTCTCGATCAGTACAACTTTTGTACTTATATTGGGAATGAGAAATTGCCACTTCTCAAGGACACGTCAACTCTGCGTAAGTAGAGAAGGTCATTTGTTCTCCTTAGAGATACGATCTCCTGATTACTAGTAATGTCTTACTAATTGAGGAAACCTACTACTAACATAGAATTGAAGTCCAGTGTTGAAAATCAAAGAGATGATAGGAAGCCATGGAATCCGAGATGAACTCCATATATGAAAACAATGTTTGGACCTTAGTTGACCCGCTTGAGGGGGTAAAACCTATAGGTTATAAATTGGTTTACAAGTAAATTGTCAGCATAGATGTTAATGTTCATAGTACAAGGCAAAATTGGCTGCGAAGGGTTACAAGCGAAGACAGGGAACTGACTTTGACGAAACCTTCCTACCAATAGTCATGTCTAAGTCAATTCATATTCTATTTACAATAGTAGCATACCATGACTATGAAAATTGGAAAATAGATGTCAAAATTGCATTCATTATTGGAAATCTTAGTGAGCACGTGTACATGATACAACCCGAAGGTTTTGAATCTACAGAGCCAAACAAAGTATGCAAACTACAGAGATCCATATATGAATTAATGCAAGTCTCTCGGAGTTGGAATCTTCATTTTGATGAGACAATCAAAATGGTTGCTTTTATCAAGAAAAAAGATAACCATGTGTGTATAAGAAGGTTATTGGGAGTGAAGTCATGTTTCTAATTTTGTATGTGGATGACATACTATTATTAGGAAACGATGTCCTAATGCTAAAATCAGTAAAATTGTGGTTATCCAAAAATTTCCCCACGAAAAGTATGAGAGAGAGAATTTACATTCTCGATATAAAGATCTAATAGAATGATTGGTCTATCTTAATCTACATACATAGATAAAATCTTGAGAATATTTAGTATGGAAGTGTCCAAGAGAAGACTATGTCCCATCGGGCATGAGATCGATCTTTCAAAAGAGATGTGTCCAAAGACACAAATCGAAAGAGATCGCATGGATAAAATTCCTTATGCATCAACAATATGATCTATCATTTATGTCATGCTATGTATTCGACCAGATGTTTCATATGCCTTGAGTGTCAAAAGTAGGTTCAAAGTGAACCCTTGTGAAAAATATTGAATAGTAGTAAAGAGCATCCTTAAGTACTTAAGAAGAACTAAAGACGTGTTCTTGGTTTATGGAGGAAATGAACTTAGAGTTCAAGTTTATGTCGATGCTAGCTTTCAGTTTGATAAAGACGATAGCAAATCTCAATCTAGATATGTATTTATTCTAAATGGTGATACGGTCAATTAAAAAAGTACTAAACAAGAAACGACCGCTGATTCAACTACATAAGTCGAATATATAGCTGCAGTGAAGGCAACGGTCTGGATAAAGAAGTTTATTTATGAACTTGGAGGAGTTCCTAGTATTGTTGATCCGATACCTTGTATTGTAATAACAATGGAGCCATCGTACAAGCTAAGGAACCTATGTATAATTAATGATCCAGATATATATATTGAGGCAGCATCATCTAATTATGGATATACTCTTGAGAAATGACATAAAATAGAATAGGTCCCAACAAACGTTAATATAGAAGATTCTTTGACAAAGTTGTTGTCCCAGCACTAGTATGATGGTCATGCTAAATTTAATGGTATTAAGATACCTAAGTGATTGGTCTAGTTTGTTTGGGACATTTTGTGATACACTCTTTGTTAGACATTGATCTGTATAAATAAATTGATTAATTAAATGTTTGTATACATTTTAATGGCAGATCTGTTATTTTTTAAATTTTATTATTTAAAATAATAGAGTCCAAAGAAAAGTTCATAGTAGCTTGTTAATCACAAGGTATTGTGATTGTGATATAGAATTTATAAATAACTTATTCTTGAAATATTCATAGTCATAGTAATGATGAGATATGAATATTATTATCGCGGTAGGCTAGCATGTGTTGCATTTCTTTTCAAGAAAGTAGCTGATCTCACGACCTAAGATGTAAAGGGACATCTGAATGAATACATAATGCATTGTTATGAGAACATGACATTGAATTACCCGCCTATAGATTCCACATGGATAACTATTCAAGTGTCAATGGTAAATCTCTAATGCGCAGTAGTGAATTTGGTCCTTTGACTTGAGGACATCATAGAATCTGATGTGAGAATCGCTATATATGAGCGCTTGATGGAGCTCTAAGATTATGAGTCACCAAGATGATATCGTACGTGTATAGTTAGAATCATATGAAGGTTGTGAACATCCAATATGAGGATTCGTCACTCCAGGAAACTAGAAGATTATTCCCTACATTTTGACCGCTTAAGTTGATGTAAATTACCTCGGCCGAGGTGGAGTTGTGAGTTGAAAATATTTCAATCATAACTAGATTAGATCAACAAAAAGTTGAGGTGAATAATACAATTGGTTGAAATGAGATTGACGATGATGATCTATATCTTTTAACCAATTGGATTATATTGATGAAGATATTATATTTTCATGGTAACCACACATATATTGGTTCTGTTATATACCACATGACATTTTCCTTCACATGGATTGTCTTGGCACATTGCAAAATGTCAATCTTGGACGGCGATGTGAATTGATTGATCTAGGTGAATCGATGATAATATCACTGCGTTTGCCATCGTGAATGGAAACCTAATGGGTCACACACAAAAGGAGAGAATTGAGCATCTGGACAAGTGGAAGATTGTAAGAATTAATGTCTAAGGTACAATTAGTTGGGTCGGACTTAATTACTTATTGAACCAAATTAATTAATTGGGTCTGTTAGTTGTTGGCTAACAAAGTTCTAGTATGACTAGAACACAAAATTCTAGTATGACTAGAACTAGAGTTGCGCCGCCTCTAAATGCTAGGGCCACAATAGTTTATGCAACAAAGTAAATATGTCTTCATTACTTGCTAGGACAAGCAAGAAACAGACCCAATACAAACTTTTCATCTAATCTTGATCGTGAAAGTCCAGATCTATTCTTGTTGTGTAGACTACCATTGGAGGCTGGAGAATTGGACAGCTGTAGTATTGGAGGTTGTACCTACAGCTAATCAAATAATCAGATTCTACGGTGTTCATCGAAGTAAACTTCTATCACGAATTCTATATAAGTACAAAGTTGATTCGGTTTATAGGAATTGCAGATTTAATTTTTGTTGTACATATATATGTCAATTCTTTACACACCTAACATACCTTCATCCGAGACAACGGTCGAACAAAACATTCTCCAAGTAGACCAATCTGACACCGTAAACAGCCACCAAACACCACCACCCAAACTAATAAATCTTAGAAGATTCAAAAGGGTCTGAAGACCTTCTTCTTGGCTAAGAGACTTCATGTGTTCCCAAGTCTCAACAATCAATCCTAACCAAGACTCAACTCTTGTAGCTAAGGCACACAAAGGCACCAAGTATACCATTTCTCACTATGTCCCTTGTTCAAACGTATCACCCAACCATACGTGTCTATTTGCCAACATTTCTTAATGAGTTGAACCAACTACCTTTGCACAAGCTGTACATGAGAAGAAAATGGGACTTTGTCTTTCATTGCCTAGCCTGAAGGGAAGAAGCTAATCTGTTGTCATTGGGAGTAGAAAATTAAACAAGAGACAGATGGTAGCATCAAAATATACAATGCTCACTTAGTTACCAAAGAATACAACCAGATAAAAGGCATGGACTACAGAGAAACCTTTGCACCAATTTCCAAGCTCACAACAATATGGTGTTTATTAGTCATATTTGCAGCTAATAAAATGTTCATTGCATAAAATCGATGCCCAGAATGCCTTTATCCATGGTGATCTCGAAGAAGAAGTCTATATGCTTCTGCCACAAGGTTATATTCGATAGGGAGAGACTTCACTAGTTTTTCAACTTTACAAATATCTTTATGGACTTAAACAAGCTTCCAAATATTGGTATTCTATGTTTTCTGCTGTTATATGTCAAGTGGGTTTTAAGCAGTCCTTCGCAGATTATTCCCTATTCACTAAAGGTAACCACAAGTCAATTACTAAATTTTTAATTTATGTAGATAACATGTTTATAACTGGGAACGATGAATAATAAATTGCAAAGCTAAAGAAAATCGTTCCATTACATATAACTTTTTCCTCATGTATCTTTGACATCACGACATTGACATCGTTATGATAACAATAACGACCTTGATGTCGTTACATGTCCAATAACGACATTGAAGTAGTTTCAGTTTAGTAACAGGCACATGTATGGATTTGACATAACGATATTGAAGTCGTTATGATACAAATAATAACATTGAAGTAGTTCCAATACATTTTAAGCCTCGGCATTCGTCCAGCATTAATCTGGGAGTTCACCTAGTAGAAGCAAAAGTAAATCTGCTTCTGTTTTCACCAAGTAGGCGAACACCCTCGCCCAGGCTAATTTCATGTGAAATATATATTTTTTAAAAAATAATTTCTTTCCATTTCATTTACCAATATTTGAACAATATTACAACACATATAACTGATGCACATGTATCGGTTTGACATCACGAGATTGATGTCATGTTGACAACAATAACAACATTGAAGTCGTTTCAGTGTAGTAACGAGTCGTACATGTATCGATTTGACATAACGAGATTGAAGTCGTTATGATAAAAATAACAACAATGATGTTGTTCAGTTCATATAACTTGCGCATTTATTGATTTGACATAAAGACATTGACATCGTTATAGTAATATTAAAGATATTGATGTCGTTTCAATATGAAATACAGCTATAACTACAATAAAGTTGTTTTAGTTAAAAGGTAACAAGATTGATATTGTTCCACATAAAAAATTTGAATTGAACGTCTACAGCCACTTACATGCCTCCAACATACTTAGGAAGTCCGAAAAAGGTTATCAACTGGGATGATCCCACTCTGACGTTGAAGGAAAGACGAACGGAGTTACCTTATTCCCATCGTAGAACTTCAAAGGTGGTTAACAACACTAGGAACTTCTAAGGTAGTCGATACAGGGCACGTCTCTCAAACTAATTCATTGGTTTTACTTGAAAGTAATGCTTATACCAAGGAATGATGCTTTGAGTCGACCGAAGTGCTAAATGATAGTTGAACTGACATAACGACATTGGGTCATTCCAGTTCTAGGGAGATGACATTTATGTTATTCTAGTACAAAATATAACTATTACTATGTTGAAGTTGTTTCATTCAGAAGGTAACAAGATTGGTATCGTTCTGGTTAAAAAGACTCAATCGACCATCCACAGCCACCGAATATGCCTCCAACATACCTAGGAGGTCCAAAAAAGGTTATCAAGTAGGTTGATCCCATGAGAACGAGGAAGTAAGGCAAATGGAATGACCTTCTTTCCATCAAAGAACTTCGAAGGTATGGTAGACAACATTAAAAACATTAAAGGTAGTCGATACGAGAATGCTCCTTGAGCCCATTCGACGGTTCTTACTTGGGAATGATGCTTGCACTCAATAGAGATGCTTCAAATCGACTAGAGTGCAAAAAAATAGTCAAACTCACATAAGGACATTGTGTTCGTTCTAGTTCTAGGGTGATAACATTGATGTCGTTCCAGTAAAAAATACGGATACAACTACATTTGAAGTCATTTCATTAAGAAGATAACGAGATTGGTATTGTTCTAGCTAAAAACAACTATAACGACATTGAAGTTGTTCCAGTTCACATGTGACGACATCGAACTCGTTCGATTACAAATACAACTATAATGACATTATAATGATGTTTAAGTCATGCAATTCAAATGTATATGATATTTCTCTCACTTCAGTACACACACAACTATAACGACATTGAAGTCTTTCAGTTCATTTGTGACGTTTATGTCGTTCCAGCTCAAAACTACGAAAAAGAAAACGATATGTATGTCGTTTGTTTTTAGAAAAAGGAAACGATATATGTAAGTGAAATAATTATATTGAAGTCATTTCAGTTTATTCTTAATGACGTTTATGTGTTCGGTTTCAAAAGGATTTTAGTCATTTAATTATTCATTTTTTCATTTTGTTGTACCTCTAGGGCTTTTAGCTAAATAACATTGAAAGGAGGTTTTTTAAATGAAGATATTGATTGACTAGGCCTATTAAATGAATCCCCCATTGGATTTGTCACCTGGTTAGAGAGAAGATTAAAGCTGGTCTAGTAGTCGCACAGTTTGTCAATTCAGTAAGATAAATAGCTGATATGTTTACAAAAGCCCTTGGGAAGTCACTTTTCAAGAGTCATATGGGCAAGTTGGGCATTTCAAACATTCATGCTCCAACTTGGATTGGAGTGTTAAAGTTTGATTTCCAAAATAGGAAGATACTGATGTTGTGCATATTTTGTGATTGTCGAAATTGTGGAGATTTTTCTATACTCGGTGAATATAGCTTATTTTTAGGCAGATTTATTTCTTTGTAATTTTTGTCAAGATGGTACGAATTATTTGAATATGTAGCAGATTCTTTGTAATAAAACTACTGATGATTGACTTTTCAAAACTTTTCTTGTGTTGATTGACTTTACAATTGATATTTGTAATATGTTTGTTTATTTAACAAATAAACTGATTTTTTTTTTTGTTCTTATTGCTATTACAATGTATACATTATTATAAAATTGAAAATTTTCGTTTGTTTTCAATTAAAATTTTGTTAAAAAGTTGAAGTCAAAGTTAACAATTAATTTTAACAACACATTTCATCAATTTTTACAAAAACTATGATTTTAATCAAAATCAAACATACCGTAGTCTTATTATTTGTTACGTACAATGATAAGTGTATTTTGTGCACTTATTCGGGCCTTTAATCTAAGTTTTTATCTCGTTATTTTATAGAATTTCTACTTAATTTAGTGTATTATTGTTTCTATTTCTGTTTTGGACTCGTCTAAAAGAAATTGTTGAAGAATAGATAAAAGAGCAATAAATTGGAGGATGTTTCGGAAGTACGAGGACACAATTGTACTCAATTGGAACTTGAAGGACTATTTTGGAGGCGATTGGAAGATTTGAAGAATAAAATAACTAAAAATCCAAACTTGGAAGACAAAAAGTGCAGGTTTGAAAAGCTTAAGCTGGACGATCTCCCAAGATTAAAGCAGGGCGACTCCCCAACACCTAGGAATAAAATCAGAATGTCAAACAGTTGGACTGGGCGATCACCCGGTAATGCACTGGGCAATCACCCAATGTAAAATTTTTTGTGGATTTTTTACTTACCTTTTAGAGTTCGACTCCAATTAGGAAACTTTTTGGGAAGCAATTTTAATAATTTTTTGGGATCCTTTTGGGCACTATTATGGAACTATATATATCAATTATTAACTCATAATGAGGAGCCAAATTTCGAGAGAAAAACAAGAGATGAAACACGAAACGGAGATCAAGATTTATTCTTTCAAGAATTTAATGAAGATCAAGATCAAGATTTCATCTTTTAAGTTTTTCTTCTTCTCCGAGTTATGAATCATATTTTTTCATTTTCTCTTTATTTTCTTCTTCCTAGTAGGCTAGATTATTTTGTATCAGGATTACGATGAAACTTGTAGCTTAATTTTTCTATTTGGAAACTTGATTTTTGACGATTTATTTCAATATAGTTTTGAATAATTAATTTTACAATTATATACGTAGTAATTGTATGATTCTTGTAATTTTTTTTACTATCAAGAGATTGAAAACAGGCTTGACATAATTTTAATTATCTTAAAGTTCGATAAGAGATAGAAATATACCGCTATTCTTTATGTGATCTTTAATTGTCCATTGCAACTTAATGCATTCTTATGTATTTGCATTCATTATAAAGATATAGTCGAGTCATACATATGAATATGTTTGATTTTATTCGAGAGAAACTGTTAAACAATTTAGGGATATTGATCGTTATAATTGATGTGCTTTGTCAAAATCAAGAATCAAGATAGATGAATTAACAACTATAAGTGAATTTGGGATCCCAATACTTTTCTTTTCCAAAGTTAAAGTAATCCTTATCAAATTTAATCTTTTAATTACTTGAGTTATAATTATTTAATTATTCTTAGTTCATATTTTAGTTAGTTTAAGAAACCAAATTTCGAAAAGTTAATTTCATTTGGTTAAGGTTATTATAATTGAATTGAATTATCTAAATCTCGATGAGTACGATACTTGGACTCAAAATCCACTTTATTACATATGCGATCCGTACACTTGCAAAATAATAAACATAAAAATTGCTAACATATAATATACATAATCCATTATGTTATATCAAATGCGTGCAAAAGTATTATTAGTTACACTTTTCCAGACACCTATAATTGTCGAGCATTTGCTTTCTCGCTTTCGTGTACGTATGTATAAGAACTAATATTTGGGTAATATAACTCAATTTATTTATTTTCCACTTGTAGGTGAGAAAGAATAAATAACATTATATTTAATGTTATTGTTATGCAATTTCATAAAGAAAATTAGTGGGATAAAGACAACTAATACTTTAGTAGTCTTTAAAGAGAAAAGAAAGGGAGGTTATATATAGCTAAAGCCACTTGATTCAAAAACATTCAAAACATTTATTAACTTTAATTTGCAATGAAAATCTTATTTTGCTGGTGCATGTAGTTCTCTTACTGTACACTCCACTTTGTCATATGCGTCTAATGTTAAAAAGGTTTTTTTTTTTTTTTTTCAATCGCAAATTATTATAAAAATTCTCTTAATTAACGTTTAATATAAAAATTGGATATGATTCGATGAAATCATGGAAAAATAAAAATAACCATGATGAAGTAAGAAATTTTTTATTTAATATTTAAAAAAATAACTACAACTTCGACAGTCTACCCTTAAACAAGATATTCTTTTAAATCGAATATATGGCATTGTTCAATCAACAAACAAATGTCGTGTCAATGACTTAGTAATTCACTTATTTTAAAGTTTGTCCAAATAAGAGAACTAATTTTCCTTTATAATTTAACCATATTACGTCACATATACTAGACTTACAAATTAAAAAATTAAAATATTTAATATCTTTATTATTATTATGATATAAAAAGTTTAAAATAATAAATTGATATAGTAATTTGAAATGTGAATACTAAAGTCAAATATTCACAATTTTGGGGAAACTTACTATTTTTTTTATAATGATAAAAACATAATGAATTGTAAAACAATCTAAGGTATTTCTTATTTAAGTTGAAAACTAAATTGAGATATTCATCAGTATAAATTAACATTTCAACAATAAAAAAATAAGAAATTTATGAACTGGTTAAAAAGAACTAAATTAGATTAGGTTTTTGATTCACAATTAATAATCAGTACCTGATTAATGTTATTAATATAAATATATTAAAATTTATTTAAATAATATATTTTTTATTTCGTAAATTGTTAAATCATATTTATTTTGTTTGTGATTTTCTAAAATATAATTAAAAAGTATGTTGATAATTCATTACTTATTAAATAATTTCAAATATTATATTTTCATTAAAATCAGAGGAAATAGTTACTCTTAAGAGATCGAAAAGATTATGGCACGTCATGTTTCAAGAAATGACATAGTTACTTTTACCCTTCTTGACCGTCTCTCTATGCACTCGTACATTCTTTATTACTAAGTGACTATTTATAAGCCTTAATTGGTAATCCCGATTGATCTAGAGTCCCTTAATTGCTACTATCGTGAACCACCTCCTTTGCCAACTGAAAGTGGACAATAAAATTGATCTCCCATTGACGAAGGGCCATAGGCTGATGACAGGAGTGATATCTTGGATGAAGAGCTTTGGGATGATAGCAAATTGCTGGCACTTTTCATATTTTTTCATAAAATCATGAGAATTTTTTTTTCATTGTTGGCCAGTTGTTCCCTTGTGTGAGTGCTTTCTTAGCAAGGATGAATCCACATGCATGGTTACCGCAAATGCCCTCGTGAACCTCGCGCATGATGTAATCAGCCTCTTCTTTATATATACATCGTAGAAGGGGCAAAATGAACCCCCGTTTATACATTATCCCATATTGTAACATGAATTTTGCGACCCTTCTACGAAGCTTACAAACCCTATCTTTTTCTATCGGTAATATCGGGTATGTCAGGTAGGCTATGATTTTATTCATCCAATTTAAATTTCTCTGACCCACATTGTTGTTGGTATCAAGACATCTTCGTTCAAGTAATAAAGTGATGAGAGAGTGTCGAACCACGAGCATAGATAATTTTTGTTAAAATCCAATTCAATCTAACCCTATTTTAAACACACAATTAAACATGTTGTTTTGATGAATAAACTAAGAATTAAAAGTCGATAAAAATAAGCTAACAAGAAAATTACTAAAAGAGAATTTTTGGAAATAAAATCAAATAGAGAAATACACTAGGAATTCGACTTCACCAATTACTCCACTTTAAAGCTTCATTTTCCATTATCAATTCCAAAACGAGGTTAATATGGCAATCAATGTTCCTAAAATATCTAGTAATCTCTCCCGAGTAGAGCCAAATCTATTTTTACACAAGACTCTCAAGCATTCCTACCGAGAGAACGCATATGTAAAAATGCTTTAAAATCCAAGAACACCCATTTGTGATTGCACAAAGTATGAAAGTGTATTCCTACATTCCATCAACTCTATGTTGTTAATTAAATGTGCTAACCTAATTTCGACCTCCCAGTAGTAAACTAGGTCACAAAAGTATTTCAATGGTGATCAATCATTTCAATACACAATAAACTCAATAATAAACAACCATAAAAATCAAGAATATGAAATCAATAACAAGATAATTCAACTTTAAAGTTTCATAAATGGATTCATCCCATTCCTAGTAAAATAAAGTTAGCCCATCATATTTACAAAAATAAAATAGGAAATAGATACAAAATACATCACCGGGTGTAATGAAATTTAGAGAAATTGAAGATTGAGCTTGAGCCCATGGTTGTCTAAGATTGCCCAAAATGAATCTTCTTTCATCTTCATCTTTCTCACCAAAATAACCCAAAATGATATGCAAAAACTAAAGAAAACCATGGAGTTTTCTAAGAACCTATTTTGTTTCTCCTTCCCTTTCAGAGGGTTTTAGTGAGGGAGAGAATCCAAAATCTGTAAGAAAACGGCCACTTAAAACTCAAGAAAAGATAAAAGTTGAAAAACAAAACAGCCATTTAAAAGCTGAACAAAAACGCGGACTGCCAGAAAATGAACCATGCGATCGCATGGTTATATTCCTTGCAATCGCATGGTAATACCCAATAACATTATGCTGAAAAATTGTGCATGTTGCTATTGCGAGAATTTTTGCCAATGCTATCGCATGGGCAAAACTGCCATGCTATTGTGGTTTGATTTCGATTAATTGTAATTTCAGTCTCCGAACTATTTGAAATGTTGACTTTAGTCCTTCAATTTTTGGTTATCTTTCATATAGGTCCTCCGTAAATTGCAACTTTGGTCCTCCATCTTTTGACATATTTATCATTTGGTCCTCAGAATTCTTGATTTGCACAAATTTAGTCCTTTTTGCTCATTTTTCGCATGGATATCTTCCAATCATCATCCAAGCTCGGGTTTTTACCTAAATAATCAAAAGAACATATATAAATAGTAAACTAATTAAAATAACTCACAATTATCCATTTTAAAGGCTAAATTAAGTGCAAAATCCGCACTGATCAGCAAGCATGCAAGTAAACACAAATATTATTATTATTTTTTTAAATTTAAACATATCGTACAATTGGTGTGTGCATGTGCTGAATAACGATGAGAATTGTTCCTCGTCACCTAAGATTTGGTAATGCCTACTTGAAGTCCTAAAAAACAAAACTTGCAAAACGTCAATTGAAATCCTAAAACTATATGATATGGAAATTGAAATAAAAGATTAGAAAAAATGGGATGCATCCCATTAAGCGCTTATTTGCTGTCCTAAGCTTGACTTTGTCACAGTGATCACTCCGGATTGCTTAAAGTGGTGAATGACTTTTATTTTCGAAAAATCACCCTCCAAGTATTGTTTTAGCCTTTGTCCATTCACCTTAACCCTGCTCTTCTTGTCATGAGCAACTTTTACTGCATGGTGTGGATAAACTTTCACTATCGTGAATGGTCCTGACCATCTTAAACATAGTTTTCCCAGAAAGAGCTTTAGGTATGAGTTGCACAATAAAACTTTTTGACCAGCCTCAAACTGTTTTCGTTCAATGTTCTTGTCATGCCACTTCTTCATCTTCTCCTTGTACAATTTGGCATTTTCGTAGGCCTCAAATCGAAATTCATCCATTTCGTTCAATTGAAGCATTCTTTTCTCACTAGCCTATTTTAAATCAAACAGTAAGCTCGATGCTCCAACTCGACCAATAAATGGCACGCCTTTCCAAAAACTAGACGGTATGGTAACATTCTAATTGGAGTTTTGAATGCAGTGCGATATGCCCATAGAGCACCATCAAGCTTGTTCGACCAATCTTTTCTTGAGGTATTCACGGTTAGCTCCAGAATCCTTTTCAACTCCCAGTTGAAAATTTCTACCGAGCCGCTAGTTTTTTGGATGATAAGGAATAGCCACTCGGTGCTTTACACCTTATTTTTCCAAGAGAGTTTCAAAATTTCAGTTGCAAAAATATTTACTTCCATCACTTATGATTGCTAAAGGGGTCCCATAAAATCGATTCTCCATACATCGAATAATTCAACCCCTGCTTTCGGGATAAATTTCCTGGCCTTTGGTACCTATCACACTTTTTCACCAATCTGTAAGTATCCTTGAACAATGTCGGCTAATAAAATTTAGATTGTAAGACTTTAGCTGCAGTCCTAATAGCACCGAATTGGCCTTTGTATGATGAGGAATGACATGAAGACAGTCTCTATTTCTTCTTCAGGTGCACACCTTTGAATTACTTGATCTGCACCCATTCTATAGAGAATATGATCTTTTTAAAAGTAGTATTTAAGTTTTGAAAAGACCGTTTTCGGCGTTGGTGATCATAATCAAGTGGCACAATGTTGCTTGCAAGGTAATTCACATAATTGGCATACCACGATGCACTACTTTTTTTACTGCTCTATTCCAAAAATATGCTCGTCTATGAATTTTTTATTTATTTCACATTCTTCATTCTCTTTTGACTGCTCTATCATTGACATGTGGTTGGCTACCACGTTCTCGCTCTCCTTTTTATCCCAAAATTTCAAGTCAAATTCTTGAGAAAGTAATATCCACTTCAACCTCAGTTTCACATCTTTTTTAGCAAAGAGATATTTTAATGCCGCATGGTCCGTGTGCACAATCACTTTCGATCCAATGAGGTAATACCGAAATTTTTTGAAGGCAAATACTACTGATAGTGGTTCTTTTTTTGTAGTGGATAGTTCAATTGAGAGTTCGGTTGGCATAATATATGACATGTATAACTTTTTTCATTCGCTGTCCCAAAACTGCTCTGACGGAAAAATCACTTACATCGCACATGAGCTCGAATGGTAGACCCCATTCAAAGACCACAATTACTGGTGCTGAGATTAAGCTGGCTTTAAGGGTTTTGAAAGCTCTAAGACAGTCTATGGAGAAGTCAAATTCGATTTCTTTTTCCAGCAAACTATACAATGGTTTGAAAAATCTTTTATAAACTGTATATAGAACCCTGCATGTCCCAGAAATAATTGAATACATTTAACTATTGTTGGTAGATGAAGTTTCTCTATAACTTGAATCTTTGCTTTGTCAACCTCAATTCCTTTAGCTAAAATCTGTTGTCCTATACAATCCCTTCTTGGACCATAAAGTGGCACTTTTCCCAGTTAAGCACCAAGTTTGTTTTCTCGCAACGCTGAAGTACAAGGGTCAAATTTTTTAGATATTCATCGAATGATGACCCAAGAATTGAAAAATCAACAATGAATACTTCAATGACTTTTTGACCATATTCGAGAAAATTGACATCATACAACGCTGAAATGTGGCAGGAGCATTGCACTGGCTAAATGCCATACGCCTATAAGCAAACGTACTGTAAAGGCATGTAAAGTTTGTCTTCTCTTGATCTTCTGAACTGTATGGATTTTGTTGTAGCCTGAATACCCATGAAGAAAACAATAATGAGAATAATCTGCCAATCGTTCCAACATCTAATCGATGAATGGTAGAGAAAAATGTTCCTTTCGAGTTATGTCATTCAACTTCCTATAGTCAATACAAATCTACAATTTGGTAGTTAATCTGACTGGTATAAGCTCATTATTATCATTCTTCTCAACTATAATTTCTCATTTCATAGGCACCACCTAAACTAGGCTTATCCAAGTGCTATATGAAATATGATAGATGATACCTGCATCGAGTAGTTTTAAAATTTTGGGTTAGACTATATCTTTCAAATGAGGATTTAATCTACGTTGATGTTGCATTGTCAGCTTATATGCTTCTTCCATTAGGATCTTGTGCATGTAGATGGACAAGATGATACCTCTAATGTTTGATATAATCCAATTGATGGCTGATTTTGTATTCTTTAAGTACTTGGAGTAGTTTGTCTTCCTGATCTGGATTGATGGAGTTTACAATAATAACTGGAAGAGTAGATGACTCACCAAGATAGGCATACCTGAGGTGAGATGGTAATTGCTTTAGCTCGAGATTCGGAGCATGTTGAATTGAATGTGGTGGTTGAGGAGATGTGGTGCCTAGTTCCATGTATTTGTTTATTCATTCCATCTGTTTAGCCCCTTGCAAATATCTGGCACATTCCTCATTAACAAGAGAGTCAAAATTTTCTTCTCGATAATGCATAATGCATGCTTCCATGGATCCAATGGATTTTTCAAAGTGAATATATTAGCTGCCTTGTGATCTATGATATCGATCTTAGCTATCAGAGGAGATTGGATATTGAATTTCTTTGAACACATTGAAAGTGACTTGTTCCTCGTTTAATCTCAACACTAGCTTTCCTTTTTGTATATTAATTAGTGCTCGTCCGGTAGCTAAGAAAAGTCGTCCCAAGATAAGTGATACATCCCTATCTTTCTCCATATCCAAGATAATGAAGTCAGCTGGGAATATGAATTTGTACATTTATAGATTATTTTTCATATCTACAGGTGGTGGATCACAGACCCAACTTTTGCCATCCATTGTATTTCTTTGTTGTTTTTCTTTTCTCATTGTTCACGTTGTCGTTGGTGAAAACTCTGTTTGATTTCTGGGTCGAAATCAAATATATCAAAATCTTTTTGCATGGCTCATACACAATTGACTCTTGAAACTTTAGAAAATAGCTTAAATTTAGCAGTTATAACAAATAACTTAGAAGGAGAATAAAAATAAAATAATAAAATTTTTTAAAACTAAATTATCAAGTAATGTAGTAATTAATAAAACTAGTCCCAGCAACGGCGTCAAAAACTTATTGTCAATTTTAATATCGCAAGTGTACGGATCGTTAATAAGTAATAAAGTGACGAGAAAAGTGTCGAACCTACGAGCTAGGACAAGCAATTAATTAACTAATTAATTTAGAGTTTGAATTTTAACAAGATAAAATCACAGAATCATTTAATTTCAATCCTAAAGTTATTCTACTCAAGTTTAACTAAATCTAAATTATTACGCAATCAAAAGTAATTTAAGAACAAATTCGAGTTTTACTAGCACTAAGATTCGCGAATCCAACTACACGTTCATCAATCAATTATCCGCTAACCGCTTTAGCTAATAATTATCCTAAATTGAAAATTGGTGATCCTATAATAATCAAAAGTCTCTCTGGATGGTTAATCAATTCTATATCGATAAGCGAAATTAACTATCTCTAACTAAAGTTCGAACATAACAATATGCATTTAAATCACAAGAACACCCTAAACAGACTTCATAAAACATAATAGTAATCTCTATATATTATTGGCTCCATGTTATTCAATACCACGTGCTTATCTAGATTGACTCTCTCAAAATCAATAAAGATCACACAACATTCCAAAGGTGATCAAACATTAAAATGTAGAAAAGAGAATAAGGAATAATCAATTTGGAAGCAATTAATTAAGAAAACAGAAAAACTTCTAATTAATTAAAAACATGAGGTTTCGTCGTTCATCCTAGTAATGAGTAATTTAATCGGACATGATTTTGTAAAATATTACAAAAGTTGAATTAATAATGTTCCAGAGGAAAAAGAAGAAAAAAGAAACATAACCCATGATTTCGGCCAAAGAATCTTCAATCTGTTCGTTTGATCTTCTATTCTTGTGATACATTTTTTTTCTATTTTTGCCTCCCACGATTTTTCTATTCTCTGCCTTTTATATGCTTCGTCAAACTCCCAGAAACGTGCTTTACGTTATTTTTTTTTATTCTGGACTAAATAGAGTTCTGTTGGAAACAGGAAACAATAAAACTCTTCACGTTATAACCATGTGATCGCATGGTTCAATACCTTGCAATTACATTGTATTGTCCGGTTAGGTTCTGCAATGAAATCCTTGGCTTACGATCGCACTATTGATTAACCATGCAGTCATATGATTAATTGATTTCCAGTTCCTGAGTTTTCTCTTTTGTATTTGCATGACAACCCTTAAATTCTCTTTATCTGTTCAATTGAGTCCCTTTTTTCTTTTTTACTTTCTTTTCATTTGATCGACACTTGAATTTTGTTATTTTCCTATAATAATAAAAATACGCCATTATGCTAAAAATATATAAGAGTACTTGATAAGTACAATTTTATATATATTGGAGCTCACAAAAATGGACGATTATAAGTACTCTTGCATGTTTTCAGTTTAATGGCACGTTGTTTTCTTATTATTTTAGGAAATACTCAAATTCAAGTATCAATCTGACAAAAAGACAAAATAGAAGAAAATGGGACTTGATTGCTAAGAAAAGATACTTGAGGGGCTTGGCATGCAAATATCAAAGAAAAGAATCCAAGAAAGCATCGAAGATAACCATGTGATCGCATGGTTGTCCAAGGCTGCGATCTCAAGTCTACCTTTTCAACTGCAGAACTTAAAACCATAGAACCATGCGATCGCATGGCTTTCACGAGCAGTTAGTTGGCAGTTTTCTGATAGGATTGAAACACTACAACTCCAAGATAAAACAAAGACCAAAGACACATTTTGAAGGGTTCGAAGAGCAGTATAAAAGGGAGAGAATAGACAAATAGCGGGAGACGAATTTTGGAGAACAAAATACAAATCAATAATCGAAGATCGAAGAACAAGATTGAAGATTCTTGAGCCAAGAACACGTGTTTTATTTATTTATTCTTCTTCAATTAATTAGAAGTTTTCCGTTTTAGTAGTTAATTGCTTCTTGATTGATTATTCTTTATTCATTATTTCTAATATTTTAATGTTTGATCACCATTAGAACATCGATATTGAAATTGAGAGATTCAATATAGATTAAGCACGTGGTATTGAAGGGTCCAATAATAGATAGAAATTACTATTATACTTTATGAAATCCAGTTAGGTGTTCTTGTAATTTAAATATATATTTTTATGTTCGAAACTTGATTAGCTAGAGATAATGAAGTTCGCATATCGATATAGAATTGATCGATCATCGAAATAGGCTTTTAATTATTATAGGATTACCGATTTTCAGTCTAAGAGTAATTATAAGCTAAAAGCGTTTAACGAATAATTGATTAAGGAACGTGTAGGTAGATTCGTAAATCCTAGTGTTAGTAAAACTTAAATTCGTTCTCAGACTTTTATTTTGATTGCTTGATAATTTAGATTTAATTAAACATATTTAGAATAGTTTAGGATTAAAATTACAAAATGAATCCGTGTTTTCACATTGTTAAAACGTAATCTATAAATTAATTAGTTAATTGATAGTTAGTCCTGGTGGGTTCGACACCTTTCACACCACTCTATTACTTGTTAACGATCCATACAATTACATGATTAAAATCATACAACATTACTCATAATTATTCTTTTTTGTTTGCCCTGATCAGTACAACTTTAGTACTTATCAGCAATGACTAGTAATTCACTTATTTTGAAGTTTGTCCAATAAAAGAACAAATTATCCTTTATAATTTAACCATATTACATCACATATACTAGACCTATAAAAAATTCAAATATTTAATAACTTAATTATTATTATCACTACGAGAAATGAGGTCAATAGCGGTAACATAAGTCGTCGCTAAAAGATAAATTGTCGTCCTTTTAATTATATAGAGAGGACAATATCGTCGATGTATGTCGTTTCAATAGATTAGTCCCTCTAGGTTAATAGCGATGACATATTGTCGTCGCTACATACATATGAATCTATAGCGATGATGCTATCGCCGCTACATTGTCGTGGTTTGTTTCTCGAAGTTAGAGAAAATGTGACGACAAAGTCGTCGCAAATGTCGTCCATGTTATCTGAAATAGTAGCGAGTTTGGATCGTCGCCATTAACGTTTAGATACTATATTTATTTATATAATATAAATATAGAGACGACAAAGTCGTCGCTAATGTTCATTAATTTGTTTTATTATAGCGAAGACTTTGTCGCCGCTATAAACATTCTAATTTTTTTTAATTGTTTATATTTTAAATAATATAAATAATTCTATTATACATAAAATCTACATATCCACCAAACCCCTAACGTCGTCATCATTCTCGTCATCGTCTTCCTCTAGCACAACCCCCGGTATACTATAATTCAGATTTGCCATAAGACGTTGAATTATTCTCTCTATTCAGCACGGCTGAGCCTCATAGAATTAATTTCATTCTGGGGAACTCCAGAGAAATGATTGGATGTTCCTCGTAGGGCGTTCGATGCAACGATCGAATCTATAGAAGGAGAGGCGCCCTTCAGAATCTGTCCAACCCCCACGGACATGTCTTCATCGTTCTCTGAAAACTTCTTTTGCAATAGTATGCTAGTCTACCAATGCGCCACTAGAGATGCCTTGTGTATGTTAAGTCTCTCTCAACTCAACAAGTTTATCCTGGTTAGTGAGAAAAAATAAAAAATAATAATATATTATCGAATAAAATTAACAACTTTCAAAAATAGAAATTTGTCCTCACGTAGTCACCAGCCACCTGCGGGTTCACTCAATTGCCATCTCAGAAGGTGTTGAAAATCCGGAATGACTCAATAATACCCGACCACTGCTGGGTCTCGAGGTCCAGCTACAACAATTTAAGCATGAAATTAAGTTAAAAAACATGCATATGTAATGCATTGAAGATTTCTATAATGATATTGAAAACTTTATTTGTACACCATGGTAATGTATGGAAAAGAAGCTCTTCGACTCCTGCACACTCGGGTATTTAGCCTTACCCCGATTGGCCTTATTTTTTGCCGACCCTTCATGAAGACATAAAGAATAATTGATTAGCAGAAAACTTTATAGTTATAAAAATATTAACATAAAACGTACCACGAAAGTAGGACTTGTGAAAAATTCGATGCACTTCTACCAATGCTCGACAGACAGCTTGCCGTATGGACAGCTCGATCTGTGTGCTTTCAAGTTATGACCCTTAAATTTGTAATCTCAATAATGATCGGCTGCTAGGTGATCTACAGCGGCACTGACCGTCCGGTACTTGCCTAGCGACCGATCGTACTGAAGATCGAAGTAATTCTACAACACATGAATTTTTTTTTTAATATACATTATATGGAACAATTATTTATAGAATGTGCTAATATAGGAAATATTGTAAGTAATTACCTCAATGATGCTACGTAACCGTGCCCACTGCTTCTCTGCAACCTTTGTCCATGAAGGATAGCAAGAGGGCACAGTGAACCTGACTTGGTTCCCAACCAGACTTGGATCCCAGCCAAGTGAGTGAAATTTATGGACAAAAATTTCTTTTTGTAGTTTAGGATTGAGCTAACTTGAAATGGTCCTTAAACTTGAAGATTTATGAGTTGGATTTCACCCCTCAGGTCACCGAATGTTGCAAACGACGGGACTAAGGACTGACAATTGAAATGGAGTGAAAGGAAAAATATACAGCAAAGGCAAAATGGGAAAGAAGAAGGTTTGACGCATGAATTTAAAGGTTGACTCTATAACGGTGACGATATAGATCAATAGTGGCGACACGTTTTTAATTTTTTTGACCACGCGCTTAAAACGTGGCGTCCAATTTTTCACATGTATAGCGACAACAGATGTCATCGCTATTGACATTATTTATTTGTTGTTAGGTCCCTAATATTTACATATTATTCGTTTTGGTCCTCTTATTTCTTATTTTTTTCAATTTTATCCTCTTAATTTTGCAATTTAAGTCCTTCAACTTTTAGGAGGTTACATGTGGATCACCAATTATTTGTTATTGTAAAAATTAAGTCCTTGTTCGCCTATTTTTCATTACAAACACCAACATTCAACCTGATTCACCAACAACAAATTTTTTTAAAGTTCATTTCATACATTTTAGTGACGAAGGACAACAATCATTCTAATTTACTAACAACAACTCTGAGATGTGTAACAAAATTATTTAATCTGATTCACTATCATGATACGATTGATCCTCATCATTGTCACTCTCATCCTAATTGCTTTCAGCGATGTTTTGTGATCCTCGTATTCTTCATGTGTGTTATCTTCCTCGTTGTTAATGAATGAAGTATCTTCTGCATTATCAGACGATGCTCCTCTGAAAATCGATGTTCCTATCTCATCAATTTCACCATCATCTCAGTGTAAGGATATGTGCTCTAAGTTGTCAAGATCAATGATTAGAGATAAATGAGAAGAGTTGTTATTGTGGAGTAGGTCTATCTCTGTGACGTTAGATCTCATCATATCCCACGTACTTCTATGATGGACTACTTGTACTACTCGCCAGTTCGGACCACGAGAAAAATCTTCAATGTAGAACACTTGTTGTGTTTGGCTAGCAAGTAGGAACCGATCATCTTTAAATACCTCTACACTTATGTCAATATTGTTAACGTTATTCTCATTTACCCTCCGTCTTCCATCACATCTAAACTAATTGCATCAGAACATAAAAACTGAAAGTTTCGATATGAACTGTAGCTCTAGTATCTCTTGCAGCTGTACATATTAAACCTCACCCCAGTCTCTGGGACTGACACACTACTGCTCTATGTTTTTCTTCGAATATTGTGATCATATGTTAGGAAGCGAACTCCTTTCACAACACAGGTCGTGTAAGACATATCCTGCTAGTAACATCCAGTGGCCAACAAAAACAACTCATGAGAAACTTGATTGGCGTGGCTTTGGCGCATTGCATACATTTGGATGATGAGGAAGTTGATTTTAGTAAATGTTTTTGTAATGAAGAATGTGGACATATTCAAAATGTATTCGGTCGTTGTTCGTTTACTTCCTATAAAATCAATCGTAAAAGTCTCTTCTATGCACCTGGTCGATGTTTGGACAGCCATTGTTCAATAACTCCTGTCTATATTCCCTGTACAAGGCATATAAGATGAACTAATTGGTTCGTTTAAAATGACAAAGTTTATTCAAGATAATTTAATAATATTTATGAACAAAGTCTTACTACAAGAATGTCTCAATTTTAGAATAGTTGTTGAGGACGTAAAACATCGCTTGACATCGAACATGAGCAGGAAGCGTTGTTGGTGTCTTTTTTCTAATTGGGCGATATTGCAACTGAAAAATAAAAATATGTCTCCATGGAACACTTACATCCTTGTTTCTGTCCGATCGGTTGAACATTGTTTATTTGTCCTTGAAGTACCTCAAACAAAAAGTCAATGCCTCGTCAACAACATACCCTTCAACTATTGAACCCTCAAGCCGAGCTCAATTTTGGACATAGTCCTTCAGCTTCTTCAAGTATCGCTCGAACTGATGCATCCATCTCATGTGCACCAGATCTCTAATGATTGCCTTTTCTGGCAGATACATTATGTGGTGAATCATGCTGTCAAAGAAGGCTGGCGAAAAGATTCATTCCAACTTGCAGAGGATGAGTATCAGGTGAGCGTAGAAAGCCATCATGTTGGTAACATTTAGTCAATAATTGTAGTGAAATAATTTTATTCAAGAACGTGCGACATACGACTGGAAATAACTGTTGCATGATAATGTGGCAATCATGTGACTTCAACCCAATAATACGGCTGTCATTAGGAGCAATATTCTTCTGAAGATTAAAAGCGAATCCATCTAGAAATTCAACCGATCAGATGAAGTTGCAAAAACTTTGACGGTTTGCAATGGACATCGTGTAACATACGGAAGGCTTCATACACATGTTCCCGTTCTGATACAAGTGCAACTCTCTTTTGATCTTTAATTGCATCATATCGTACCTAGCATTGATTGTGTCTTTTGATTTGAATGGATCATCCAGAATTGTGCCGAGCAAGCTGTCACAAACATTCTTCTCTACGTGCATGACATCAATGTTATGTTTTAGCTCAGTATAAGACCGATACGACAACTTATAGAAAATACTCATTTTTCTCAAATTTAGCTCGTCATCACTTCTCTGCTTTCTAGCACCTCCGTAGTTATGGTGCTTTCTCGGAATACTATATCTCACACAGCTTAATTGTGTTAAAATGTCTGTAGCCATTAACAGACGCGGAGAAGGTCGCCTCTCTGTCTTCTCGCCAAAGTCTAAATTGTTCTTAAAATGATGTATGGACAATATAAATCGTCAGTGATCCATTAGCCCACAACTCCTTTAACTCATCCACTAATGGTCATAAGAATACATCAATGTCTTTATCCAGTGTTTTAGGGCCAGGTATCAAGAGAGTAAGCAATAGGTATTTGGGTTTAATGCATAACCAATGTGGTAGGTTGTAAACGGTTACAACTACTGGCCACATGCTGTATGCTAAACTCATGTCACCAAATGGATTGAATCCCTCTACGGCCAAACCTAACTAGACATTCCAAATCTTACTTGCAAACACTGGATGTTTCCTATCAAAATCCCGCCACGCCATTTCATCAACAGGATGTTGTATTTCATCTTCATCCCTAGACCTTTCTATAATATGCCATCGTATGAGTTTTGCAGTATCCTCCGTCATAAACATATGTTTTAGTCTGGGGCCAAGGGAAAATAGCGCAACACCTTATGTAGAACATTCTTCCCGTTCACTCTCTAAAATAATGTACAGTCGTTTTTGCATGCGTGAATGGATTTGTAACCCAAACCAAGCTTCGTCATCATCTTCTTAGCTTCATAGTAGGAGTCCACTAGGTTCATGTTTGGGAAAGCTAACTTCAGCAACTGTAAAAGCTCATCGACAGACTTATTTATCCATTTATTCACAACCTTAATATGCACCAACTTTACAAAAAAAAATTAGGGACGAAAATGATAAAACTCTTGGGTATATTTTTGAATGCAGAGCCTCAAACAATTCATCATAGTAACCATCGGTGCTTGTACTAGCATGCTCATCACTGACTACATTGTCCATGACATCCATCATTTCATCCTCCAGAACTGCTTGATCATTCTATCTCTAAACCTTCACAGATTTAATCTCAATCCCGCCATGGTATATCCAAGTTACACAACTCTTCGCAAAACTATGACGAAATATGTGAGGCTCGACAAAAATTTATATATATTTATTCGTGCCATCTAGAAAGTATTTATATACGACTTCTTATGTCGCCGCTATTTATTAAAAATACTAGCGACGACATATTGATTATAAAGACGACTTTTGTCGTCGCTATAGTTTTCCATCTTATATCAACGACATTTCTTTGTCATCGTAATTGTACAACATAAACAGAGGTGACAATTTATTGTCGCTATTAACGTCACCACTATATCTACTTTTTCTTGTAGTGTATGATATAAACAGTATAAAATAAAAAATTGATATAGTAATTTGAAATATGAATACTAAAGTCAAAATATTCATAAATTTGGGAACATTTACTATTAAATGGTAATGATAATTCAAACATAATAAAATATAAAATAAGTTGTAGGTCCCATAAAATATGTGGTTGAAATATTGATAAAACTTGTGAGTCCCACAAAATATGTGGTTTAAATTATTCGTTGACTTTAATTTTAACTCTTTACTAGTTTTTAAACTCCACCAAACAAGTTCTAAATTAAAAACTGAATTCACATATTCATCAGTCCAAATTAATATATCAACCATAAGAAATTTATAAACTAGTTAAAAATATGAAATACTATATTAGATTGTATTTTTGATTGAAAATTAATATTCAATACCTGATTAATGTTATGCATATAAATATATCAAAATGTATTTAAATAATATATTTTTTACTTCATAAATTGTAAAATCATATTTATTTTATTTTGTGAATTTATAAAATATAATAGGAAAGTATGTTGATATTTCATTATTTAATAAATAATTTCACTTATTATATTTTTTGTGATATTAGAGAAAATGCTTCCTCTAAAGAGATTGAAAAGATTATGGTAGATTCTGTTTCAAGAAATTACATGGTTGCTTCTAGCCCTTTTCGAATGTTTCTGTACTATTACCTTCTTTATTACTAAATGATCATTTACAAGATTTAATTGGTAATCTTGATTGTTTATCTCTCGACGATCCATATTTTCAAAATAGCCTTAGATCTTTTCAATGCGTGACTAATCTTGGCATGATAGCAATCTTTTGTATATTCGACGCTATATTTTATTTTCCTTAGACTTATCCAATTCTCATAAGAGAAGATTAGTGCATTTTTATAAGAAACATAAAAACCATTGAAAGAAACTTAATAAAATGGGTGATGTCAAATTTTAATTAACTCGCAAGTGTACGAATCTATTAGAATATAGAAAAGTAGTAACGAAGTCGATCAAACAAAGACTGCAATGGAGAAAGTATAATTTAATCCTAATTAACTATTATTCTATGCTAGTTGAGTCGAAAAGATTTTTGTTGAAAGAATGTAATTTAAAGACTAAGTAATTACGCTAAAAAGATGAATTGAAAATTCAAGAAGTTTAAAGGACCAAGATTTCAGAATTCACCGTTGTTTAACTCAGCAATTATTGATTAATTCCCAAAACACACGACAACACAAAATCAATCTATTGTCGTCCCAAATATTTATCAATTAAGTCCACAATAAAAAAAAATAAAAAAAAAACTAATATAGGCTCCCCCTTTGCTTCAAACATAAATTCCTTAAGCGTTTTTCCTATCAAGCTCAATTGAAAGAAAACAAAGAATCAAAGGTTTTCCAAGCATTCTATGTATCCCAATTCGAATTAAAGATGACAAAAAATCAAAAGCAATTAATAGAACATATTTAAGCATCAAGCATGAATTAATTAAATCAGTTTCTAACAATCAAGAATACATGATATTTAAGATGAAAAAAATTGTATTTAATTAACCTAACAAGAACGAACCATGTACGTTAAAGCTCTAGAATGGAATTAAACGAATAACAAAATAATCGCTTAGTTAAAACAAGATTTTATCGCCTACCTTAGCTAAAGAAAAATAGAAGAACATAATTAAACTAAAAAGACAAGAATTGATAGAACCCGGCTTGGATTTAAGGATAGAAAATTTTCGAAGAACTCTTGATCGCCAAGGAGTTGTCTTCTCTTGTTTTCTTCCGTCTTCTCTTGATTCGGGTCCCAAAAATCCAACCATTTGATAAAAGAATATAACTCATATTTATACTACCCTTATTGTCTCCCAAAATATCCCAAAAGATTACAAAATTCATGGGCCAAAAGTTACCTAAAGAAATTAGAACTAAAAAAGAAAGAAAATAAATAAATAAATAACGCTGAAAAACAAATAGCCTGGGTGATCGCCCCCAAACAAAAACCTGACATTGTCCTCAATGTAAGGACAAAATAAAGCAATGAAAAGGAGGGAAAAGATTAGTTACGCCCCAGAGATAGATGTGGAGAAGAGAGGTCTGGCAGGCCGAAGGTCCAGGTGAACGCCCCGTGCTCTACGTAGTCCTGGTAAGAAAAATAAGAAGAAAGGACAAAAATCTCTTTTTTTTTGTTTGTTTTTTTTTCGTGTGTTTTTTTTTTTTAGGAAGGACGGGTAGGCTCACCCAATTCAATTTCTTCCTCCCCATCTCGAGAGTTAAACTCCAATTATGGTTTTAATCATTGGCCATTAACTTTAGAAATGTCACCATTTTTGAGGTTTTCAACCTCTATAGCTCCATGGGGAGAAATTGTATGAACAATAAAAGGGTCTGACCATTTAGAACGTAACTTACCCGAAAATAAATGCAGGCGAGAATTGTATAATAGCACTTTATGACCTGGAGTGAATGATTTTCTGACTATGTGCTTGTCATGAAAGACTTTCATTCTTTGCTTATAGATCTTTGCATTCTCATAAGCGTCGTTCCGAATCTCCTCAAGTTCTACTTGCTGCAACTTCCTTTTCGACCTTGCTTCCTGCATATCAAAATTGAATTTCTTAATGGCCCAATAAGCCTGATGCTCTAGCTCAATCGGTAGGTGATAGGCTTTCCCATACACTAGTCTATAAGGGGACATTCCAATTGGTGTTTAAAAAACTGTCATATATGCCCACAATGCATCAGTAAGTCGTAGAGACTAATCTTTTCTATCAGGTCGAACTGTTTTCTCCAAAATATGCTTTATTTCTCAATTTGAAACCTCAACCCGTCCACTAGTTTGTGGATGATATGGGGTTGCTATTTTGTGTGTGATGGAGTATTTTGCTAGTAAGGTTTGAAAATGTTTATTGCAAAAGTGAGATCCACCATCACTAATAATGGCTTGTGGAGTGTCAAAGCGAGAGAAAATATTGCTTTTCAAAAATGCCACTACGCTTTTGTGATCATTAGTCCTACATGAAATTGCCTCGACCCACTTGGAAACATAATCGACACCTACTAATATGTAAAGATAACTAAATGATAGAGGAAAAGGTCCCTTGAAATCAACCCCCCAGACATCAAAGATCTCAACTACGAGAATAGGATTAAGCGGCATCATGTTTCTTTTTGAAATGCTTCCCATGCGTTGACACCTGTCACATGAAGAACAAAAAATATGAGCGTCACGAAAAAGAGTAGGCCAATAAAAACCACATTGTAAAATTTTGGCAGTAGTCTTTTTAGCACTAAAATGGCCTCCACAAGCTTGGTTATGACAAAAGGATAGAACACTGTGGAATTCACTTTCCGGGACTTTCACAGATCTATCAACAAATTGTAAAATCACAGATGTTGGTTTTAACTTGCCTAGCCCAAGTTGCATGTACACAGAGTAAGGAATGAGATTAACACTAGCTCCTAAATCTAGCAAAGCCTTTTCAATTTTATGGTTACCTATGATGCATGAGATAGTAGGACAACCTGGATCTTTAAATTTTGGAGGGGTGTTGCTTTGAATTATAAAGCTAACCTGTTCAGTTAAAAATGTCATTTTACGTACATGTAATTGTCTCTTTTTAGTACATAGGTCCTTCAAAAATTTAGCATAAGTAGGAACTTGCTTAATAGCATCAAGCAAAGGAATATTTAAACTTACCTGCTTGAAGATTTCCATGATATCGTTGAGAGAACCACCTTGCTTTACCTTTGTTAGCCTTTGAGGAAATGGGGCTTTTGGAATGTATGATGGCTCATTGTCGTCTTTGGGAGCTTCCTGGACTGAATCATCAGTTGGGGCATTACCTGGAGAAGTTGGTTGAGATGTGTTTTGCTTTGAAATATCTACTTTGTTGTCAAACAATTTACCACGTCTCAAAGTCATGACGGATTTAGCCTCCTCCTGCTGGTTGCTTGAATCGGTCCCAATATTGTGTACTCCTTTAGGATTAGGAAATGGCTGACTAGGAAATTTACCTTTCTCAATAGTTGTTGCCAACTGTTGTACTGATGAAGCCAGTTGCCCCATCATGTTCTCCATATTGGAGATGGATTGTGCATTTGAGTTCTGGCTAGTGCGCACTTCCTTCTTGAACTCGGTAATGGTGTGATTCTGATGCTCTAATGCAGTTTGTGTAGCTTTTGTCAAGTTTTGAATTGCTTCCTCCTATGGTTTTGGCTGTGAAAATTCTTTGTTGAATTGTTTGGTAGGTTGTTGAGGGGCCTGACCTGCCGTACTATCCTGTTGAACACCCTATGACCAAGAAAATTTGGGGTGGTCCCTCCATCATGGGTTGTATGTGTTTGAATAAGGATTGTAAGGCTGTTTCCTCATCATGTTGAGGGCATTAGCTTTATCAGTACATGCATCTGGCTCTGTAGGACTATTGGTTGTTAATGAGGTCAACTTGCGAGAAATATCATCTATCATGAATTTGACTTCTTTGATTTCTGAGCTAGGTTCACTGCTGCGAATTTTATAAATCCCCCTTTTCTGTGGTTCAGTTCTAGAAGATCGACTCCACTGTTGTGAGTTGTCAGCCTGCTTTTGAAAGAAGCTCCAAATCTCTGTAGCATTTTTAGACATAAGCTCTCCACCACTTGTGGCCATCAACCAATCTTGAATGTGTGATAGCAATCCCTCCAAAAAATATTGGCATAAATGTCATTTTTCATAGTCGTGATGTGGACATTTTATAAGAAGCCCATTGAATCTCTCCCAAGTTTCATATAATGGTTCTTCGTCTCTCTGCACAAATTTTGAAATTTTCCTGCGAATAGCATTAGTTTTGTGAACAGAAAAATATTTATTCAAAAATTTAGCAACCATTTGTTCCCAAGATGTAATACTATTTGCAGGTAGTGTATAAAACCATGATCTAGATCTATCTTTCAGAGAAAAAGGCAACGTACGAAGTTTAACATTATCAGGAGAAACATTCTCATATTTAAAGGTCTCACATACCGCATAAAAATCAGTCAGATGATTATAGGGTTCTTCATTATCTAAACCATAGAAAGATGAAGACAGTTAAGCACACTCGATTTTAGATCAAAGTTCCTAGCTGTTACTTGTGGTTATTGTATGCATGAGGTGCTCAAATTAGCCAATGGACTAAAATAGTCTCCAAAAGGTCTTTCCTCAATTTCATCACCCATAGCGATTATCGCTTCAGTTCCTTCAATTGTATCTAGATTGGTGGCTTGTTTTCGTTGGTGAAAAGTTCTTTCAATTTCTTTATCTAGATGTTCTAGCTTAAGTTCTAGAGATCTACCACCAAGCATGCACAATGAAATTTTTTTTTAATAAAATAAAATAAAATCCTAAATTATAACTAGTCAAGAATAAAATTAACTAAGATTAGATTAACTTTCAGACGCAATCCCCAGCAATGGCGCAAAAAACTTGATGTCAAATTTTAATTAACTCGCAAGTGTACGAATCTATTGGAATATAGAAAAGTAGTAACGAGGTCGATCCCACAGAGACTGCAATGGAGAAAGTATAATTTAATCCTAATTAACTATTATTCTATGCTAGTTGAGTCGAAAAGATTTTTGTTGAAAGAATGTAATTTAAAGACTAAGTAATTATGCTAAAAAGATGAATTGAAAATTCAAGAAGTTTAAAGCACCAAGATTTAAGAATCCACTGTTGTTTAACTCAGCAATTATCTAATTATTGATTAATTCCCAAAACACACGACAACACGAAATCAATATATTGTCGTCCCAAATATTTATCAATTAAGTCCACAATAAAAAAATAAATAAAAAAAAAAACTAATATAGGCTCCCCTTTTGCTTCAAACATAAATTCCTTAAGCGTTTTTCGTATCAAACTCAATTGAAAGAAAACAAATAATGAAAGGTTTTCCAAGCATTCTATGTATCCCAATTTGAATTAAAAATGACGAAAAATCAAAAGCAATTAATAGAACATATTTAAGCATCAGCATGAATTAATTAAATCAATTTCTAACAATCAAGAATACATGATATTTAAGATGAAAGAAATAGTATTTAATTATCCTAACAAGAACGAACAATGAACGTTAAAGCTCTAGAATGGAATTAAACGAATAACAAAATAATCGCTTAATTAAAACAAGGTTTCATCGTCTACTTTGGCTAAAGAAAATTAGAAGAACATAATTAAACTAAAAAGACAAGAATTGATAGAACTCGGCGTGGATTTAAGGAGAGAAAATCTTCGAAGAACTCTTGATCGCCAAAGAGTTGTCTTCTCTTGTTTTCTTCCGTCTTCTCTTGATTCGGCTCCCAAAAATCCAATCCTTTGATATGAGAATATAACTCATATTTATACTACCCTCTTTGTGCCCCAAAATATCCCAAAAGATTACAAAATTCGTGGGCCAAAAGTTATCTAAAGAAATTAGAACTAAAAAATGAAAGAAAATAAATAAATAAATAATGCTGAAAAACAAATAGCCTGGGCGATCGCCCAGGTGTGGCCTTTTGGTCTGTGTTATCTGCGCGTGCTGCTGGGCGCTCGCCCAACACTAATCTAGTTTCACTTCTCACACTTTGGTCCTTCTTATTTCAATAGTCACCACTTTGGTCTTTCAACTTTAGGTCTTGGTCATTTTAGTCCTCCATCTTTTCATAACATTTCATTTGATCCTTCAACTTTATATAATCTTCAATTTGATCCTTCAACTTTCAATTGAGTGCAATTGAGTCCCCATACTTTAGAGATATCTTCTAATTTATCGCTCTTTTCATTCAATCTTCTCCAATTGTTCACAAACGAGTCCAAAACTGAAATAGAAACAATAATAAACTAGATTAAGTAAAAAATCATTATATGACAAGAAAAATACTTAATTCAAAGGCCAAAATAAGTACACAAAACACACTTATCAATGGGCAAACAAGAAGATTGGTTGAGTTGACGATAGTGACAACACGAGAAAAATCAACAAATTTCTTTTATAACATTCAAAATTTCATATTTTATTACATAAACATGTTATATGTAATCCTTAGTCTTCAATTACATGTATTCAAAAAAGTATTGGTAGTTGTAAGTAAAATACTATTCATAAAAAATGTCAAATTTCATTCATTTTTCACAACTTACGTCACTTTTGTTTCCCACGTTGGAAGATAGCGGTAGCTGGTATGCCCACATATAGATTGAGCGTGTTAATTAGTGTGTTAGTGATATGTCAAAAGTCCATATTAACATATTAACACTTGATTTATGTACGATCTAACCTAAATACAAAAAATTAAGATTGATAACGATGATCTATATGAAATATAGATGAATGAAACTTTGAATGCTAGAATAGGCAATAATAGATGTGAGTAATTGTTCAACTATAATGCAAAACTATACTATCTATATTATAATGAGCTCCTATGTGTTTACACGAGATGTATTGTTGTTGCTATGTACATGTGTATATTACATGGAATAAAATATAGTTGCTTAATATCTGTATATGATTTGAGTATTCGGGATATGATTTGGTTATCAATTATATGGGTTTACATCAAAATACTTTTATATGTCATTGAATATTATGGCATTCATGTGCATGTGCATTGAATATGCGTGGACTTAAGAGAGTAGTCATGCATAACTCCTAAAGAAAGAGATGATGAAAGTAAGAGAAAGATGATTATGAATACAAGAGAAGACATTCGGAATGGAATGATTAAAGTGAAAACAATGGAATCACTCTCTAGGTGTACCGTACTAATGTTCGCGTCTTGATAGATATACTTCAAGAAGTTCCAGGCGGTCATTTAAGGTAGCTGATGATAAGGTGTTGGTGGTCCAATGCCGGTATACAAGCTATGTCAAAAGGTCCTTTGGTAGCCTTGGGACTGCAAATTGGCACAATGAGCACCAAATACATAAGTTAGGCCTAATTTATATTTTATATAAAATATGAATCTTGGTGGGAAACGACAAATACACTGTGATCTCTCGAATATTAGTGGACGACGATAGACCCACAAGCACTAGATTGCACGTGTTTTATTGGTTATATTGATATTTCAGCTCATATGAAGTGGGATTTGGGGCCCAAAGTGATAAAACGAAAAAGATGTAAATCTGAGACGATGTGAAGATATTGACAATGACGTGAATTACGACCACGAAATCATAATGAAAGAAATGATTGAAAATCATGCATATATTCATGAATGTCATTATTTACTGAGTAGCCGTCATATAGTTTTGCATTTGAGGTGTTATTATTGAAGGTTAGTCCCTACTCTGATATGACGGGACTATCGTATACTGGATACCAAATTTGGTTTAATGTGTCCATTACTAGGAAATTTTGAAAAGGTTGCAGTCAATTCTAAAGGATTTATTTTGCATTTGGAAATATTGAAATATATTTTATAATATTAATTCTCGACTCTCTCTCTCTCTCTCTCTCTCTCTCTCTCTCTATATATATATATATATATATATATATATATATACATATTTTTTATTATTATTCTATTAATATTAATATTAAATTTATTAATATTTATTTATATATACACACACACACACATTATGTTCTAAACTATAATGCTTTATCAATTAGGGTTAAAGTTAATATTAATATTAATAGAATAATAATAAAAATATGTATTATTTTAGATATATGTATACTTAAACAAGATAAGGTGGTTTTGAATATATACTTACATTTTGTACGGTTATATAATATTGTTAAATGATTTCAGAATCATTTTCGAATGACATTATTATTGTTAGATATAGTATTTACTTTGTTGTTTTGAAAAATTTGATAGTAAAATTAATTAAATGCATAGAAAGTTGAATAAATTTTGGGTCGCCACAATTATCATGCTTTAAAACCACATTGACTATTGTAATGAGATCGACTACCTTCCTTGAGTGTGGTCGTGCTTACTTATCAAGTCTTCTTTTGCATATATGTAGAGGGAAGCAAGTCCAATCTATTCATTAAGGAGTTTAACTAGATTTTAATGTCACACGCTTTAAAGAAGACTCTAGAAACATCTACAATTTTCAACTATAGCTTTATTGGCAAACCTATAAAATGATTTCGAGTTTTCCAAAACATCTCAAGCAGTTTCAAAAAGGTGAGTTTGACATTTTTAAGGATTTCACAATTTCTTCCAAGAAGGTTGTAAGATTGTCAATACTCTGCCATTTTTACAAGGGTGCTCGATTTAGTCCCAGATTCTAAGAGAGAAAATGTGAAATGCCAATTCAAAATATTATTTGGATAATTTGTTAATATTTAGTATTTACATCATAAAACATCAAATGGCATAAAGTCAATCTTGAGTGTACAACACCCTTATATTTACACTTGTATTTATAGCAAAAATTGGTTAATTACGCATGGGTCGGATGGTCCACAACCAAGGCATTCTAATAGGTTGAGGACCTACCATCACTCACTTTTGTAGGTGGGTCGTGAAGTATTCAACCCATGTTGCCAAGCGCACCGAAGCTTTTTAATTTTTGAAAATTTTAATTTTTTTTCAAAAATAAAAAAAATAAAGTTACATGACGTTAGAACTTAAGTTTTATTTTATTTTATTTTATTTTGCGTCGATTTACTTTACACTTCTATATTAAATACTTTCTATTAAAATTGATATATCAAATGTGTGTTTATTTTTAACAAATAAACTGTGATTTTTGAATTTTTTTTTATTCCACTTTCAATTATTTTTTTTCTATTACTATTCCAATGTAAACATTATTATGAAGCTTATTGTTTTTGAATTAATTCTACATTATAGTCTTATTATAGCATTTTCAATGCATTCTATAGATTGCTATTTAAGTGTCACCAGTGTTGAAACATATCTTATCTATGTGACATTAATATCTAATAAATAGGCAATTAAGTTCAAATTTAGTCTCCAATATATTTTATGCATTGTTATATTTTATTTAAAAAATTACATTTAAATATTCATAGAAAATATAATCTGCATAAAAATTTAAATTTTGTTAATTCAAAATGTCTAATGGAACTTTGCTTTCTCGCTTTTGATGGAATCACGAATGTACTAGAACTAGAATTTGGGTAATATAAGTCAACTTACATTTCGTGTTATTGTTATGCAATATCATAATGAAAATGTGTGGGATATTTTAATAGTCTTTACAACTAAACCCACTTGATCCAAAAATATTAACTTTAAAACATTTTTTTTCTTTAATTTACAATGAAAGTCTTCTTTCGATGATGCATGCAGTTCGATTTATGTGTATGTCACGTTGTCATACTGTCTAATGTCAAAAAAATGATATTTTCATCATAAATTACCATATAAATTCTCTTGATTGAAGATCAATATGAAAATTGAACATGATTCAATGAAATTATGAAAAAAAATAAAATAATCGAGATGAGGTCGGAAATTTTTTATTTAATATTTAAAAACAAACCTACAACCTTGACCATTTATCACTAAACAAGATATTCTTTTAGATAATTAATTATTTATGGCAGCATGGTTCAAATGCCAACAACCAAACACAGTAATGTCCTGGCAATTGTTGTCGATTTTAATCCTATAAGTGTACACAGGTCGTTAACAACTAACAAAGTGATGAGAAAAGTGTCGAACTCACGAGGACTAGCAATTAATGAACTAATTACTTTATAGTTCGAATTTTAACAAGATAAAAACACAGATTTATTTATAATTTTATTCCTAAAGTTATTCTATTTAAGTTTAACTAAATCTAGATTATCACGCAATCAAAAGTAATTTAAGAACAAATTCAAGTTTTACTAGCTGTAAAATTGGCGAATTCACCTACACGTTCATTAATCAATTATTTGTTAATACTTTAGTTAAATACCCTAGATTGAAATTCGGTGATCCTATAATAATCAAAAGCATCTAATCATTTCTACATCGATATGCGAAATTAACTATCTCTATGTAAAGTTCGAACATAAAAATATGCATTTAAATTATAAGAACACCGTAAACAGATTTCATGAGTCATAATAGTAATCTCTATCTATTATTGGATCCTATGTTATTTACTACAATGTGTTTATCTAGATGGACTCTCTCGAAATAAATAAAGACCATAAAACATTCCAATAGTGATCAAGCATTAAAACATAGAAAAGGGAATAATCAATAATCAATTCGGAAGCAATTAATTACAAAAAGGAAAAACTTCTAATTAATTAAAAACATGGGGTTTCATCGTTCATCCAAACAATAAGTAATTTAGCTAGACATGATTTCGTAAAATATTACAAAAGTTGAATTAATTATGTTCCGAAAGAAAAAGAAGAGAAAAAATACAACCCATAATTCCAGCCAAAGAATCTTTAATCCATTCCTTTGATCATTGATTGTTATGTTATATTTTTTTCTTTACTTTCGCCTCCTATGATTTTTCTAGTCTCTGCCTTTTATATGACTCGCCAAACTCTCATAAATGTGTTTTTATGTTATTGTTTTATTCTAGACTTAATAGAGTTTTATTTCCATCATCAAACAATAAAACTCTTCACGTTATAATCATGCGATCACATGGTATTGCCCAATTAGATTCTGCAGATGAAATCTTTGGCTTGCGATCACACCCTTGATTAACAATGCGGTCGCATGGTTAATTGATTTCCAATTCCTGAGTTTTTATTTTTCGTATTTGCATGATAAGCTCTTCAATTCTCTTTATGTGTTCAATTGAATCTCTTGTTCCCTTTTTTACTTTTTTTTCGTTTGATCGATACTTGAATTTTGTTATTTTCCTATAATGATAAAAAACAGTACGCCATTATACTGAAAACATGTAAAAGTACTCATAAATTTTTTTTTTTTTTTTGTAGGTCCCAATCACTACAACTTTTGTACTTATCAGCAATCACTAGTTGTTTACTTATTTTAAAGTTTGTCCAATAAAATAACTAAATATCCTTTATAATTTAACCATATTACATCACATACCTATAAATTAAAAAAAAAAATCAAATATTTAATATCTTAGTTATTATTATGATATAAAGAGTTTAAAATAATAAATTGATATATAGCAATTTGAAATATGAATAATTCAAAATATAAAACAAATTGTGGGTCCCATAAAATATGAAGTTGAAATGTTGATAAAAATTGTGAGTTCTACAAAATATATGGTTAATATTAATCGTTGACTCTAACTTTAACTTTTTATTAGTTTTTAAACACAACCAAACAAGTTCTAAATTAAAAACTGAATTCATATATTCATCAATCCAAATTAATATGTCAACAATAAGAAATTTATAAACTAGTTAAAAATATGAAATACTATATTAGATTATATTTTTGATTGAAAATTAATATTCAAAACCTGATTAATGTTATGCATATAAATATATCAAAATGTATTTAAATAATATATTTTTTATTTCATAAATTGTTAAATCATATTTATTTTATTTTATTATTTTATAAAATATAATTGGGAAAAGTACGTTGATATTTCATTACTCATTAAATAATTTCACATATTATATTTTCGTAATATTAGAGGGAATGTTTCTACACTATTACCTTCTTTATTACTAAGTGATCATTTATAAACTTTAATTAGTAATCTTGATTGTTTATTTCTCAACGATCTATAGTTCCAAAATAGCGTTAGATCTTTTCAATGCGTGACTAATCTTAGCGTGATAGCAATCTTTTGCAGATTCGACGCTATCTTTTATTTTTCTTAGACTTGTCCAATTCTCATATGAGAAGATTAGTGCATTTTTATAAGAAAAAGAAACACCATTGAAAGAAACTTAATAAACTAGGAAAACAAGAAGATTTGATTGATTTGAAGATGGTGACAACACGTAGATTCGACGCTATATTTTATTTTCCTTAGACTTATCCAATTCTCATAAGAGGAGATTAGTGCATTTTATAAGAAACAGAAACACCATTGAAAGAAACTTAATAAAACAGGAAAACAAGAAGATTTGATTGAGTTGAAGATGGTGAAAACACGAGAAAAATCAATAAATTTCTTTTATAACATTCATAATTTCATATTTTATTACATAAACATATTGTATGTAATCCTTAGTCGTCAATTACATGTATTCAAAAAAGTATTGGTAGTTGAAGGTAAAATAGTAAAACTATTCATAAAAAATGTCAAATTTCATTCATTTTTCGCTAACTTACGTCTCCTTTTGCACTTATGTTTCCCACTTTGGAAGATGGCAGATGGTATGCCCACATATAGATTAAGCGTGTTAAGTGTGTTAGTGATATTTCAAAAGACCAATCATGATACTATATAAACACTTTATTTCATTAATGTATTTATTTTTTATGACATATATGTTATTTTAAGAGAGAATTGGACAAACTATTTACATCTAGAAATGTATTTTGAAATATCACTACAAGACAGAAGACTTTTACCGACTAAACAATTAGTCGGCCATATTGTAGACTCCGTCGGCGAATATTATCGTCGATTGAAATTTGTTGGTTGGCAAGTCGGCGAAAGCCTGTCAGCGAATCCAATACCGACTAAAATATAGTGTAGTCGGTAAATATTATCTATGACTAGCATATTTTTGGTTGGTGTTTTATTCACCAACTAAGATATTGTTTAGTCAGTAAATATTATCTACCAACATGATTTTTGGTCGTTGTTATATTCATCAACTAAGATATTGTATAGTCGGTAAATATTATCTACCAACATGAACTTGGACAATGTTATATTCAACGACTAAAATCTATCTAGTCGGTTTTATGTTGGCCGACTAAGATTTAATATAGTAGACAAACCAAAGGTATCCATTACTGATCAGTTGGTAGGATTGAATGAGTCATCTTTTATAAACTACCGAACTCCTACATTAGACGGCAAATCCATTGAGGTACATGTATGGTCTAGGTGGCCCAACAGATTTTAATAGCTCCTCTACGCTGCCACACCTTTGTAAACTGAGGTAACCCACCCCATCGATCCACCCAACCCAAAATCCTAGAATGCACAAACCAAAAAACACCACAAAAACAAACAAATGTACTCTACAATCGAGGCAAAAAAAAAGAAAAAAACATAAATTAACTAAATGTGATTTTTCGCAATTGAAGGCAAAGAATAATAGAAAAAGAAAATATGTGAATGGAGATCAGATTTTTATAAAGACCACAATTAAAAAATTATAAAAATTCATGTCATTGAAGAATGTCTTCCATTCTAAAGAAAAGAGAATTGAAGCAATATCTCCATTCACTACTAGAAATAGTGTCTATAGCGACGACACTGATTGCGACGACAACAAGTCGTCCTTATTGATACTGTACAATAGAGACGACAAAGAAATATCGTTGCTAAAAGTTCAAAAATTATAGCGACGACAAAATTTGTCGCAATAAATAATTAATCGTCGCTAATACTTGTAATTTATAACGACGTCTTTTAATGTCGTCGCTAATTACTTTCCAAAAAGGCGGGAATAATTTGCACCATTTTGTTGCACAAATAGCGACGACATATGTCATCGCAATAGATATGTGGATGATGTTGTCAGTCACGTGAATCATAATTTTCTCGTAAATTGTGATATGATATACAGCGACGACAATTGTCATCGCTATAGACCTGTATCAATTTAGATGGGAAAATTGGCGCCCATTTGTTGTCTGTAGCGACGACACATGTCGTCGCAATAAACGTATTGATGATTTTGGTAGGCACGTGATGTATCAATTTCCTCAGAAGTTGGGAAGGATTCTGTAGCGACGACTGTGTCATTTAGCAACGACAATTGTCGTCGCTATAAAGTCTTCTTTATCTTCTCCAAACTCTGCATTTCTGTATTGTATCATTACGCAAATATTCATTCTTCTCCCAATCAGCACAATTCTATTGTTTTCCTCCATGATCATCTTCTTTACATTTCATTTCTTCATCTCTATTTGTTATCCTTACAGTATTTGTGAAAATATTGTATTTTTCAAGTATGGATATTGATAAAACTTGGACAACAATTAGAAATCGTACAAAATCTGCAGATTTTCAAAACAGTTTGCAAGCATTTATAAACATGGCGGAGCCATACGTAAATGACAAGGGAATGATTAAATGTTCGTGCAAAAAATGTTTAAACGGTTTCACACATCTATTGAAAATTGTAGAGGCTCACATATTTCGTAATAGTTTTGCGGAGAGTTATGTCACCTGGATATATCATGGCGAGACCGATGTTCATACTGTGAATATGTATAGACAGAATGAGCGAGCTGGTGTGGAAGATGAGATGATGGATGTCATGGACGACGTATCTGGTGATGAGCATGCATGTACAAGCACCGATGGTTACTATGTATCCTATCACACGGACTGAAAGAGTATCCTCATTGCATGTAGGACATGCCATGTACCCCTGATACGGAACATTCTTCATGCCATCCAGACTAATGCAATGCTCATCACCAGGGGTACAGTTCCATGACATACATGCATGCTCATCACCAGGGGTTGTACATGCATGCTCAACATCCATGACATCTAGACTAATGCAATGAGGATACTCCTTCAGTCCGTGTGATAGGTAAGACAGCTTATGTGGGTCACCGTCAGTTCCTGCCATCCAGGCATCATTTTCGGAGTAATTTAGACTTCGATGGAAGGACAGAGAGGCGACCATCTCCGTGTCGGTTAACACCTACAGACATTTTAGCACAGTTAAACCGTGTCAGATATAGAACTCCACGAAAGCACCCTAACTACGGGGGTGCTACAATTCGGAGAAGTGATGGCGAGCTAAATTGGAAAAAAAAAAAGCATTTTCTATGAGTTGCCGTATTGGATTTCTACAGAGCTCAAACATAACATCAATGTCATGCACGTAGAGAAGAATGTTTGTGATAGCTTGCTCAGCACAATTATAGACGATCCATTCAAATCAAAGGACACAGTTACTGCGAGGCGCGATCTGATGCAATTAGGGATCAAAAGAGAGTTGCACTTGTATCAGAATGGGAATAGGTGGATGAAGCCTACCGCATGTTATACCATGTCTTCTGCAAATCGTAAGAAGTTTTGTAAATTTATCCGATCGGTTGAGTTTCCAAATGGCTTCGCTTCTAATCTTCGAAAGAATATTGCTCCGACAGCCGTATTATCGGGTTCAAGTAACATGATTTCCATATTATCATGCAATGATTATTACCAGTCGGATGTCGAGTGTTCTTGAATAAAACTATTTCCATGGCAATTATTGAACTGTGCACGTTCTTCAAAAAAATTTGTGCAAGAACACTAAAGGTTAGCGACATGATGGCTTCACATGATCACCTGGTACTCATTCTCTGTAAGTTGGAACGGATCTTTCTGCCAGCCTTCTTTGACATCATGATTCACCTCGTAATGCATTTGCCAGAAGAGGCAATCCTTGGAGGTACGGTTCACATGAGATGGATGTATCCATTCGAGCGATACTTGAAAAAATTGAAGGGCTACGTCAAAAATCGAGCTCGGCCCGAGAGATCAATAGTTGAAGGGTATGTTGTGGATGAGGCATTGATTTTTTGTACAAGGTACTTCGAGGACATAGGAACAATGTTCAACCGACAAGACAGAAACGAGTATGCTAGTGTTCCACAGACCCAACTTTCTGTTTTTTAGTCTCAGTGTCGCTTACTTGGAAAGAAGTCACCAGCGACGTTTTCTACTCATGTTCAAAACCAAGCGATTTTTTACATTTTGAACAACTGTTATGAAGTTGAGCCATTCCTGCAGTAAGACGGCGTTTATGGATTATTATTCATTTTAGTCGAATAAACTTTGTCATTTGAAGCGAACTAATGACCTTTGATCTTCCATGCTTTGTACATGGAACATAGGCAGGAGCTATTGAACAATAGCTGTCCAAACATCGAACTAGTGCACAGAAGAGACTTTCACAGTTGGTTTTACAGAAAGGTAAACGAACAACGACTGAATAAATTTAAAAGTTTTCCACATTATTTATTTCAATAACTGAGAATAATCCTCGTCATGTAGGTATATGCATTGCTCCAAAGCCACAACCATCAAGTTTCTGATGAGTTGTTTTCGTTGGCCAGTAGATGTTACCAGCAGGTTATGTCATACACGACTTGTGTTATGAAAGGAGTTCGGTTCCTTACATATGATCGTGATATTTGAAGAAAAACTCATAGCAGTAGTGTGTCCGTCCTAGGGACTGGGTGAGGTTTACTACGGACAGCTACAAGATATACTGGAGCTATAGTATGGACCAAGACTTTCAGTTTATCTGTTTCGATGCAAGTGGTTTAGGTGTGATGTGAGACGGATAATAACTGAGAATAACGTTACCAGTATTGACATCAGTGTAAAGGCGTTCAAGGATGATCAGTTCATACTTGCGAGCCAAGCACAACAAGTGTTCTACATTGAAGATCCATTTCGTGGTCCAAACTGGCGAGTAGTACAAATTGTCCATCACAGAAATACGTGGGACAAAGTGGGAACTAACATCGCAGAGATTGACCTGATCCACAATATCTACTCTTACGATTTATCTCTGATCGTTGATCTTGGCAACATAGAGCACAAATTCTTACACTGGGATGATGGTGAAGCTGATGAGATAGAAGAATCGGTTATCATGAGAGCCTCGTCTAATACTGCAGGACAAACTTTGTTTATCAATGACGATGATGTGGAAGACAATACAAATGCAAAATACAAGGATGACGAAACATTGAGTGAAATCAATGAAGACGATGGTGACGATGATGAGGATCATTCGTATCATGATAGTGAATCAGATTGAATGTTTTCACTGCGTCATAGAGTGTAGTTAACTATCATAAAATGCTTCATTTATTTATAAAATATTTAGGAACTATGAGTTGTTCATTATTATCATTGTAGATTAAATTTAAAATAATTTATTAAATATACAATTATATTTTTAAAAATTTAATATATTAAATTAAATATGAAAAATGCCCTCAAAAGAGAAATATATTTAGAATATTTTTTAGACTCCAAAAATTGTACAATATTTTTTGTATGACTGAATTTGTTAATTTATACTTTAACAATTTCATTATTAACAACAAAAAAAAAATTACTTTAATTGTAAAAATAAATTGTTTGATAATATTAAATATTAACAATTACTAATATTAAAATTTATTCCAAATATAAATACCCCTTTTTATTCAAGTGTAATGTAATTTACTTTATTGTATTGTCTATAGCGACGACATATGTCGTCGCTATATATAGTCCTGAAAATAAGGCGCCATGATTTAGGCGCGTGTTCTAAAAAGTTGAAAAAAAGTCGACGCTTTATTGACCAATAGCGATGATCTATGTCGTGGCCATAGAGTCAGACCTTTTAATTCACGCCTGACCTTCTTCTTCTCCATTCTGGACGTTTCCTTCCCCGCCGTCTTCTGCTTTCCAGTGTCTTCGCTTGAGAATCTTTGCCGTCATCTTTGCCCCCATCTGCCGTTGTCTGCTGCCGTGATTTCTTTCCCTAAACTTCCGTCTACCGCTGTGATTTCTTTCCCTACACTTCTGTCTAGGTTCATATTTCTGATTATTTTCATTTTTTATTTTCATTTTCATAAATTGTTGTGTTCTACCGAATTCCATTTGTGTTATGCCATTCAGTTGATTTATTGAGTTGATGAACTGGAGTTTGAGTTGGAGTTGGTTTACTGAGTTGGAGTTGGATTTGGTCTGATTTCTTTTCATTTTGATTATGCGTCGTGATGCCAACTTCCCTTGGTTTAGTGTTGTTGGTAGAAATTCTTTACAGTCCCTTGTGTGCAGTTTTCAATCAGTGCCATGAATTTTTTTGTGGCTCACTGCAAAAAACGGGAATTATACAAATTGAAATAAAATGGAAGAAAGTTGTATAATTTTTTGTAATGTGAAGGCATGGGTTTTTATCTGAAGTTATCAGTGCATTGACAATAATGTGGAAAATTGGTATCTACAAGACTTTAATGTGACTTTTTGAGAAATCATGTTTAGTTTAGTATACTTGGAGAAATTAAATTATTTTTAAATAACCAAGGAGTTTCATGAAATAAATTTGTGTAACAAATATGAATTGCAATCGAAAATACGGTGTTGATAAGGCAAGAAAAATGACGAGTATTCATAATTATATTTTCTGATTCCATTATCCAATTGTACCATTTCTCTTGAATTTATTATTTCTATATTTTTCATGAGATTCTAATGATTCTATTTCTTCATAAATACATAGAGTTCACTATTGATTCTTAACAAATACATGTTATTTTTGACTCTAAACACTCGTATGACAATACATTAAAAATGCAATACAAATTGTAAGGACCTATTTGAAATTCCATAAGTTTAGGGTCCAATTAAGCAACAAATTAAAATTTATTAGAAATTACGAAAAAATTAAAAGTTTAGGGACGTATTTAAAATAAAAATTTTCATTAGGGACCTATTCATAGAAAAATTAAAACGTATTAGAAATTACGCGAAAATTCAAAGTGTAAGGACCAATTTAAAATTTCATAAGTTTATGGACCAATTAATCAACAAATTAAAATTTATTAGAAATTACGAAAAAAATTCAAAGTTGAGGGACCTATTAGATATAAATTATAAGTTTAAGGACCAATTCTTCAATAACTTAAAACTTATTAAAAACTACGTAAAAATTCAAAGTTCAGGGACCTATTTGAAATAAAGTCAAAGTTTTGGGACCTATTTAAAATAAATTAGAAGTTTAAGGACCAATTCATCAACAACTTCAAACTTATTTGAAACTATGACAAAATTCAAAGTTTAGAGACCTATTTGAAATAAAGTAAAAAGTTTATGGACCTATTTACAAAAAAGTAAAAGTTTAGGGACCTATTTGAAATAAAAATTTCATTAAGGACCTATTTATAAAAAATTAAAACGTATTAGAAATTACACTCGTTTATCAAAGTGTAATGACCTATTTGAAATTTCATAAGTTTAGGGACCAATTAATCAACAAATTGAAGGTTCTTAGAAATTAAGAAAAAATTCAAAGTTGAGGGACCTAGTACATATGAATTAAAAGTTTAAGGTCCAATTAATCAATAACTCAAAACTTATTAGAAACTACGTAAAAATTTAAATTTTAGGGACCTATTTGAAATAAATTCAAAGTATAGGGACTTATTTAAAATAGAGTCAAAGTTTATGGACCTATTTAAAATAAAGTAGAAGTGTAAGGACCACATCATCAACAACTTGAAACTTATTATAAACTACATAAAATTTGAAAACTCAGGGACCTATTTGAGATAAATTATAAATTTAGGGACCTATTCATAAACATATTACAACTTATTAGAAAGTGCAAGAAAATTCAAAATTTTGGGACCCATTTCAAATAAATTAAAATTTTAAGGACCAATTTATCAAAAAATTAAAACTTATTAGAAATTATGAATAAATTCAAACTTATTATGATCAATTTCACTAAATCTAGGGACCTATTCTACACTAATTGATGTTCGCAATTATTTCACGTGTTAGTATGGTTGACGTGATATCGCACTGACATGATGGTGCAGGAGATCCTCCACAACAGCCATCTCACTGGCTCGCTTTGGCCTGCGAGTCTGATAATAATTTTCGTTCAGAATATTTTTTTTTTTTTGTATTTTATAAATATCATTACATTTTGTATGATAAATATGGTTCGTATTTGTTCTTTTTCAGCGCCCCCGCCAAGGCGATGGAGTATCTCTCGAAGCATCAACCTTGAGAAGGTTTGGCAGGTTAACGGGAAGATGTCACTTCCTATCGAGTTCGACAATGTCGAACACAATGCAGCCGATCAGAAATAATGCGAAGTACTTCACACGCTTGGTTGGGAACCAAGTGAGATTCACCGTGCCCACGTGCTACCCTTCATGGACAGAGGTTCCAGAAGAGCAGCGGGCACGGTTACGTAGCATTATCGAGATATGAACTTAAATTAGTTTTGTTATTAGCGCAATCAATAAATAATTGTTCCATGACTTCTACATTAACGCAATTTTTTACCCTTTTTGCAGAGCTACTTCGATCTACAGGGCGATCGGTCCCCCGACGAGTATAGGGCAGTTTGTGCCGTTGTAGATCGCCTGGCGGCCGATCGTTATTGCGATTACAAATCCAAGACGCATAATCACTTAAAAGCACATGGACCCAGCCGACCATACGGCGAGATGTCTACCGAGGACTGGCAGAAGTGCATTGACTTCTTCACCAGTCCTACTTCCATGGTAAGTATTGTTTATTTATTTTTTACGATTTGTTTTATATATTTTTTTAACTATTAAGTTTTATGCAAGTCACAAATATTTTTTATACCTTTAGGAAAGGTCCTCGAAAAATAAGGCCAATCGGGGTAAGGCAAAATACCCGAGCGTACAGGGATCGAAGAGCTTCTCTGTCACGCGTTACGATTAGGTACAACTAAAATTTTCAATATCATTATACAAATCTTCACTACATTACGTAAAAATGTCTACTAACTACATTTCACGTTTAAATTGTCGTAGTGGGACCTCGAGACCCAGCAGTGACCGGGGATTATTGATTCGTTTCAGATGTTTCACACCTTCCGGGATGGCAATTGGGTGAACCCGCAGGCGGCTGGTGACTATATGAGGACTTTTAAATTATGTTAATATAATTTTATCTGACGTGATATTATTATTTATTATTTTTTTTACTAAACATGATAAACTTGTTGAGTTGAGAGAAACTCAACATACACAGGTCGCCTCCAGTGGCGCGTTGTTAGACGAGCGTGCTATTGCAAAGGAGGTTCTCGGAGAACGACGAGGTCACGTCCGTGGGGTTGGACGGGTTCTAAAGGGCACCTCTCCCTCCTTAGATTCGACTGCTGCATCGAAGTCCCCACAAGGAATTTTCCATCAGTTCTCTGGATACTCCCAGAATAACGATCCTCGGTTTGCCATGTACGAGACTCAGTTATGCCGAATGCGGCGGCAAATTGAGCTTCTAAAAAATAGCATTCTAGTGGTTGTGCCTGAGGAGGACGAGAACGAGAACGAGGACGAAGGTTTGGAGGATCTGTAGATATGTAGAATTTTTTATACATTTATTTCAATTATTTGAAATTTTTTTTTTTTTTTAAAATTCAAATTGTTTATAGCGGCGACATTGTCGTTGCTGTAGGAAAACAAATCATTTATATTTAGCGACGATAATATCGTCTCTATATTAGAAGTACATATAGCGACGAATTTTACGTCGCTACTATTTTAGTTAATAGTGACGACTTTAGCGATGACATTGTCGTCTCTTTATATCTATTTTCGAGATATAAACCACGACAATGTTGCGACGAAGTTGTCGTCTCTATAGATTCAAATATATGTTGCGACGACTAATTGTCGTCACTACATATCTAGAGACACTACACTATTGAGGTGACATTGAGCGACGACTTTGTCGTCCCTATACATTTAAAGGGACGACTATGTATGATTCAGCGACGACTTATGTCACCGCTATTGCCCTCCTTTCTTGTAGTGATTTTAGAGAACCGAGAATTGAAGTAGCCAAACCCATAAAGGAAGAAAAAAATTAAAAATTCTCAAGGTGCAGAGAAGTTACCTTGAATGGATGGAGTGAAGCTAGAATGGAGAAGCTAACTGACGACGGCGATGGCGACGACGAAGGCGATAGAGCAAGGGCTCTGGACAAAGTACATTTACCACTTGTGGTTTCAAGAAATATAAGCAAAACGGAAATAAATTAACAAAACAATATACATACCACCGGCGGGTGGGGACTTCAGACCACGCCGATGAGAAGAAGGCGTCAATGGAGAGAGAGAGAGAGAGAGAGAGAGAGAGAGAGAGATAGAAGAGACTTAAAAATCGGCCATTATGTATGAGAATTTGAGAGAGATTGAGAATGGAAAACACGTACGGAAATGGGAAATTTTTTTTAATGAGTCCGCCATTAGTTTCCCCCAAAATATAGGCCAACCAATTTCATTCATAGTCGGCCCAATAACATTCCGACACATTAATCTAGTCGGTCATTGTTCTTCCGCCATTTTATTAGATGCGCAAAAAAGTTCCGCGCATTTTTTGCCTACCCCATTTATGTTGTCTGTATTAGGATCATCCCCAACTAATTACATGGTCGTTGAATCCCTTATTGGTTGTCCAATCCCAACCCCTAATGTGGAGGCGACCATGTTAATTTTTAGTCGGTTAAAAAGGTTTTGCCGACCAGAAATTTGGCATTCGGTAAAAATTGTTTAGTAAAAGTCACCCTCCTTGTAGTGTATGCCTATTTTTTTTTATAATATTTGATAAATTAACTAAATTTAAAAAAATTGGACAAAGTTACTCATAGACTACCAAATGAATATCTATTACATCCATTTTCTTATCTTACCAAGCTTACTCTTTCTCTCTAACTTAAGCATTCTCTATCCTCAATTTCTCCACCATTGCAGTAGCCATAAGCTCCATTGATCACTCCAACTACAATGCAAAACAATACCATCTATATTATAATGAGCTCCTATGTGTTTACATGAGATGTATTATTGTTGCTATTTACATGTGTATATTTCATGGAATAAAATGTAGCTGCTTAATATCTTTATATGATTTGAGTATTTAGGATATGATGTGGTTATCAATTATATGGGTTTACATCAAAATACTTTTATATGTCATTGAATATTATGGCATTCATGTGCATGTGCATTGAATATGCGTGGACTTAAGAGAGTAGTCATGCATAACTCCTAAAGAAAGAGATGATGAAAGTAAGAGAAAGATGATTATGAATACTAAGAGATGACATTCGGAATTGAATGAAAAAAGTGAAAACAATGGAATCGCTACCGTACTAATCTTCGCATCTAGATAGATATACTTGAAGATGTTCCTGGCAGTCATTTAAGGTAGCCGATGATAAAGTGTTGGTGGTCCAATGCTGGTATACAGGCTATGTCAAAAGGTCCTTTGGTAGTCCCAATCTATGTCAAAAGTCATTTGGTAGTCTTGGGACAAGCAGATTGGCACAATGAGCACCGTAGTAAATCTGAGATGAAGTAAAGACATTGAGAAAGACGTGAATTCCGACCATGAGATCATAATGAAAGAAAGGATTGGAAATCATGCATATATTCATGAATGTCGTTACTTATTGAGTAACCGTCATATAGTTGCATTTGAGGTGTTCTTATTGAAAGTTGGTGCCTACTTTGATATGACGGGACTATTCTATACTAGATACCTAATTTTGATTAATATGTCCATCACTAGGAAAATCTGAACGTTATAGTCATTTCTAAAGGATTTATTTAGCATTTGAAAATATTGAAATATATTTTATAATGTTAATTCTCGAATGTATTCTTCTCTCTCTCTCTCTCTCTCTCTCTCTCTCTCTCTATATATATATATATATATATATATATATATTATGTTCTAAACTATATTGCTTTATCGATGAGGGTTAAAGTTAATATTAATATTAATACAATAATAATAAAAGTATGTATTATTTTAAATATATTTATACTTAAACAAGATAAGGAGGTTTTGAAGTTATACTTAAATTTTTTTCAGCTACATAATATCGTTAAATGATTTCACAATCATTTTCGAACGACCTTAGAATTGTTTGATATAGTATTTACTTTGTAGTTTCAAAAAAATTGATAGAAAAATTAATTAAATACATAGAAATTAGTATAAAAGTTGGGTTGCCACAATTATCATGGTTTCAGACCATAGGTCATATTGGAATGAGATCGACTACCTTCCTTGAGTGTGGTCGAGCTTACTTAACGAATCTTGTTTTGCATATATGTATAGGGAAGCAAGTCGAATCTATTCATTAAGGAGTCTAACTAGATTTTAATGTCAAACGTTTCAAAGAAGACTCTAGAAACATCTAGAATTTTCAACTATAGCTATATATTGGCAAACCTGTAAATAATTTTGAATATTTCAAAATATCTGAAGCAATTTCAAAAAGATAAGTTTGACATTTTTAAGGATATTTACCTTTTCCTCCAAGAAGGTTGTAAGCTTGTCAAGACTCTGCCATCTTACAAGGGTGCTCAATTTAGTCCCATATTCTAAGAGAGAAAATGAGAAATGCCAATTCAAATATTATTTGGATAATTTGTTAATATTTAGTATTTACACCATAAAACATCAAATGGCCTAAAATTCAATCTCGAGTACACAACACCCTTATATTTATACTTGTATTTATAGCAAAATATGTTGAAGTGCGCATGGGTTGGACGGTCCACAGCCAAGGCAGTCCAGTATATCGAGGACCTACCATCACTCACTTTTGTAGGTGGGTCATGAAGTATTCAACCTATGTAGTTTCAAAAATTTTAAAAATAAAGTTACATGGCATGGATGGTGTTTTAGAACATATTAAATTCTTTCTATTAAAATTGATATATCTGATGTGTGTTTATTTTTAACAAATAAACTGTAATTTTTTTATTTTTTTATTTCCACTTTCAATTTTTTTTTTCCCTATTTCTATTCCAATGTAAAAACTTATTATTTTTTTAATCAATTATATATTATAGTCTTATTAGAGCATTTTCAATGCATTATATGGCACAAATGTTGAAATATTTTTAATCTATGTGACATTAATGTCTAATAAATAGACAATCAAGTTCAAATTTAGTATCCAATATATTCGATGGATTGCTATATATGTTTATTTTATTTTATTAAAATAAAAAATAAAATTATATTTAAATATGCATAGAAAAAATAATTTACATAAAAATTTGAATTTTGTTAAATTAGAATATCTAGTGCAACTTTGCTTTCTTGCTTTGCTGAATGTACCAGGAACTAGACTTTGGGTAATATAAGTCAACTTACTTTTGTTCCACTTGAGGGTGAGAAAGAACAAATAACATTACATTTGTTGTTATTGTTATGCAATTTCATAAAGAAAATGAGTGGGATATTTTAATAGTCTTTATATATAGACAAAAGAAAGGGTAATTACCACTAAAGCCACTTGATCCAAAAACATTAATTTCAAAACATTTCTTACCTTTTATTTACAATGAAAGTCTTCTTTCGATGATGCATGCAGCTCTTTTCATGTGTATGTCACATTGTTATATGTGTCTAACGTTAAAAAAGGATATTTTCATTGTAAATTACTATAGAAATTTTCTTAATTGAAGATCAATATGAAAATTGAACATTATTCAATTGAAGATCAATATGAAAATTGAACATTATTCAATGAAATCATGAAAAAATAATCGAGATGGGGTCGAAAAGACAATAATTTAAAATTTTTTCCTGACACTAGTAATTTACTTATTTTAAAGTTTGTCCAATAGAAGAACTAAAAAATCCTTTATAATTTAACCATATTTCATCACATTTACTAGACCTATAAATTAAAATATTAAAATATTTAATATCTTAATTATTAATATGATAACAAATTTGAATCTAAAGAATATTCACAAATTTGGGAACATTTACTATATTATATGGTAGTGATAATTCAAACATAATAAAATATAAAACAAATTTTGGGTCCTATAAAAATGTGCGATTGATAAAAGTTAATAAAATTCGCGAGTCTCACAAAATATGTGGTTAAAATTAATTGTTAATTTTAACTTTAACTTTTTAGTAGTTTAAAACTCTACCAAACAAGTTGTAAATTGAAAATTGAATTCACTTATTCACCAGTCCAAATTAATATATCAACAACATGGAATTTATAAACTAGTTAAAAATATGAAATACTATATTAGATTATATTTTTGATTGAAAATTAATATTCAATACCTGATTAATGTTATTCATATAAATATATCAAAAAGTATTTAAATAATATATTTTTTATTTCATAAATTGTTATATCATATTTATTTTATTTTGGGATTTTCTAAAATATAATTGAAAAGTATGTTGATATTTCATTACTGATTAAATAATTTCATATATTATATTTTTTTTGTTATATTAGAGGGAATGCTCCTTCCTAAGAGATCGAAAAGATTATGGTAGATTGTGTTTCAAGAGTTTACATAGTCGCTTCTAGCCCTTTTCGACTATTTCTGCACTATTACATTCTTTATTACTAATTGATCATTTGTAAACCTTAATTGGTAATCCGCCATTGATTTTCCAATGCGTGACTATTCTTAGCATGATAGCAAGCTTTTGTAGATTCGATGGTACATTTTATTTTCCTTAGACTCATCCAATTCCCATAAGAGAAGATTAGTGCATTTTTATAAGGAACACAAGTGCCGTTAAAAAGAACATAATAAAACAGGCAAACAAGAAGATCTGCTTGAGTTGACGATGGTGACAGCATGAGAAAAATCAATGCATTTCTTTTATAACATTCAAATTTTCATATTTTATTACATAAACTAGTTTTCGACCGCGCGTTGCATGTGTTGATATTAATATGTATGAAAATAGGCTTAACAAAATGTACTTAGCAAAATAGGATAATATATTTACCTGTATGCAACATTTTAAGAAATTGCTCATTAAAGAGGAAAATATATTATGAAAAGTAAAATTTGTCCGGAGTTTCCCAGTGGATTCACACGATGTGTTTTGAAGGGCATAGAATGGAATCTCTATGAGCATGGCTTGGGTATGTTTAAACAATTCACTTATATAAATAAATAACTAAGTTTTAAAACAAATAATTTATTATGTGTTACCCATCCTTGCTAGGAATAAGACAATACTACCTGGGAAACAACAAGAAAAGCAGTTTATGGAATTGAAAATTTTGATTCAACATGTGAACATAACATTATCCGTTTAATAAACTCTGAAACTCAAAGTACAAAAAGGCTCCCATGCAATGTGAGACGAGAGCTTGCAATGCAAATCAACATTCTAAAGTACATATTTTAGACCGATAAAAACTAATAAATGAAAACAAGTCAATCCAAATTCCACCGAAAAACTCATGGTTTACGCACAGGGTCCAATTCAATTGCTTATTCGCATCGGCAACGACTTCAAGTTGACCTATATAAGCATGCTTTTTGTAAGTTATAACTTGAAACAACATTAAAAATAAATGGCTTTTGTTGCATGTGAGTTGTGAAGTTAACGCATGTCAGAATTTAAAAGATAATTATCAAAATAACTAAGGAGGACAAATGTCGAGTGAATTAAAGGTGAAAAGATATGAGACAGGATAAAAAACCTATAGACTTGAATTATAATATGAGATGTAGCGGGAGAAGAATATGACTTTGGAGAATGACTATATCTCCTGCAACAATATTATAAATAAGAATGCATTTTATTGGAAATCAAGTCGACTTGGCTAAGTGTTAATTCATTAGTTAGTGTTGGGTATTTGTTGCCAAACAACCTCAAAAGGCGATGATGATTTAATGTTAATTTCATAGGCGTTGGCCGAGGATTGAAATTAAGGGAAAAACGATAACACTTAGTGAATCCAATTAAAGCTCGACCCAAAACTTAGCGGGCAATTTTGGAGCGGCTTAACTTGTAGTTGCTCAATGGCCCACTCTATTTTAAGTGGCCCAAATATATTGTTTATATGGTCTTTGGTATAATTGGGCTTGTGGCCCAATAAGAGTTGACCTAATTTCTTATAACAAGTGTTAGGACCTTTTTCTTTTGATTATTCCAACAACGTGCCTGGAGGAAGAGTGAGAGAGTGAACGGCTGAGCTGCTTCTTCTTCCTTTCTTCACTGGCTGCCATTGTTGTTGGTTTCTTTCTCTAGATTGAGTTAGTTCTTTGTGAGCTTATTTACGTGGGAAAACAGAGGTGTTCTTGGGTCGAGCTTTTTGAGGTTTCTAGTGTTGTTTAAGCTTCAAATCTGAGCCTAAACATTTTGGTGATTAGATATTTACAACAAATTGGTATCAGAGTTGGATTTAGTGTCCTTGGGTGTGAAAAATTTCATCAAAAGTTGAAGAAACCGGAAACCTTCAAATCTGTCCAGAAACTGTACATTTTTCAAAAAACCGAGACTTCCAGTCGTTTTTCCAGCCAAACCAGAAGTCTATTTCATGAAAGGAGACCATATTCGTACTCCTGACAGCGAGGCGCTCCTGATCGTGCGGCACGTGAGGCACTGTAGCGGAGGCGCGTGGAGAACGTGCAGGGACTGTCCGGACGCGCGTGGATGGTGTTCTGATTTCCGACCAAAAAGGCAGTTTACTCCTTGCTGTTTTTGGGTCATTTTGGCGGTGTTGGTTTTGTCACCGGTGTAGTGTGCAAAAATCTGAACGTTTTTGCCCTTAAGGTGTGTTTGGCGAGTTCGTTCCGTTGCTGTTGCTGAGTTGCTGTGTTGCTGTTGCTGTTGCTGCTGCGTGGTATAAAAAATTTTTCGCATCTCTCCTAGAATACGAACAGCAGATTTGTTTGCTCCGGTATCGTATTCTAACCATTTATTTTTCTGCAATAGAGATCATCGTGTGGGGTGATCATTAGGATTGGGGTTACCGTGTGGGGTAACCATTGCTTGTTGTTAGACCTAGGATCATATTTGCTATAATTGTTTACTGGTTATTTTTGTTCGGTTGATTTAAGTTTTGTATAACTTATTGTGTGAAATTTGCTTTAGTGTGAAAATTGCTTTAGTGAGAAATTTTTGTTGAATTATCTCTATTGTTGCAAAATCTGGACCTTTTAGTAGCTTTGTGAAAATTGTGTGTTTTTGTATTTTTTTTTGGTTGATTCGAGTCCTAAAAATGACAACTCACAATTTTGAATTGGTTGTTTTTAATGGAAATGGAGATTTTTCAATTTGGCAACAAAAGATGAAAGGGATTTTGATACAACAAAAAGTTTCAAAAGCTATAGATGGTAATTTTCCTATTGATTTCACTAAAGAACAAAAAGAAGATTCAGATGAACTTGCTTACTCTGCCATAATATTACACTTATCAGATGCTGTTTTGAGAAAAGTTGGTAAACATGATACCACAAAAGAACTTTGGAAAAAGTTAGAGGAACTTTATTTGGTTAAATCTATTCCAAATAAACTTTTCTTGTTAGAGAGATTTTTCAGCTTTAAAATGGATCAATCAAAGGATCTAGATGACAATGTGGATGTTTTTAACAAACTTGTTCAAGTTATTGTTAATTGTGGTGAAAAGGTGTCTGAAGAGTATAAGGTCGTAATATTGCTTAATTCTATTCCTGATATTTATAAAGAAGTGAAAAATGCAATTAAGTATGGTAGAGATACTTTAACACCTGAGATTGTCATTGACTCCCTTATAAGTAAGGAGATGGAGATGAAAGCTGAAAAACATGATAAGAAAAGTGGTGAAATTCACATGATGAGGGGGTAGAACTCAGTTTAGGCAAACTGGTAGCCTAGACTATCAAAGCAGCGGTGAGTCTAGTAACAATGGGGGTAAAAAGAAGAGCAAGAGTTGGTCTAGATCTAAATCTAGAGCGAAAGTTAAAAAATGTTATGGTTGTGGTAACACTGGGCATTTTATAAAAGATTGCCACAAAGCGAAGAACAAGCAAATCGGTAAGGGGAAAGATGAAGTGAATGTTATGTCCTCTTCTAATTTTGATCAGGGTGAAGTCTATGTGTTAATTAATTCTGTTGTTGATACTGCTGAATTGAATCTAACTGCCAAGTCTCGTTTGCATGAGTGGGTACTTGATTCTAGTGTATCTTTTCATGTGACATCTCATAAAGATTGGTTTGAAAATTTGCATGAATCTGATGATGGGCATGTTGTTTTGTGTGATAACTCTGCTTATACTGTTGCTGGGATTGGTGATGTTACCTTAAAGTTTGACACAGGTTTTGTGTATACTTTGAATGATGTTAGATTTATTCTTGAATTGAGTAGGAATTTGATTTCAGTAGGACAACTAGAGAAAATTGGCTTTACTGGTAAAATTAGAAATGGAATGCTAAAATTGATGAAGGGTGCTCTCGTTACTTGTAAAGGAACGAGAAGGAATGATATATATATCACTACTGGAAAAGTGATAAGAGGTTTAGATTCCTCAATTTCTTCTACCAAAGTTGATCACACACATAAATGGCACAATAGACTTGCACATGTGAGTATTAAGGGGCTTAAGCTCCTTAATGATAAAAATGTTTTTGGTAAAGATTGTGTATCTGATTTGCCTTTCTGTGATAATTGTGTGCTTGGTAAGCATCATAAGTTGTCTTTTTCTACGGGTGTTCACAAAACTAAAAGAATTCTTGAGTATGTGCATTCGGACTTGTGGGGTCCTTCTAGCAATCCTACTTCGGGTGGAAATAGATATTTCTTGTCTATCATTGATGATTATTCGAGGAAAGTGTGGGTTTACCTTTTAAAAGATAAGTCTGATACTTTTCATAATTTTAATAATTGAAAAAGACAAGTTGAAAATCTAACTGGTAAAAAGATTAAGTTCTTGAGAACCGATAATGGATTAGAGTTTTGTAACACTGAATTTGATAACATGTGTAAAGAAAGTGGTATAACTAGGCATAAGACAGTTCCTTACACTCCCCAACAGAATGGGGTAGCAGAAATGATGAACAGAACTTTACTTGATAAAGTAAGATGCATGATGTTGAGTTCTGGTGTGCCAAAATCTTTTTGGGGTGAAGCTGTTATGACTGCTTGTTATTTTGTTAATTTGACTCCGTCTATGGCTTTAAATGGTGATACTTCTCATGAAAAATGGTCTGGTAAGCTTGCTGATTATTCTATGCTTAAAACTTTTGGTTGTGCTGCTTTTTCTCATCAGAGTGAGGGAAAACTAGAACCTAGAGCTAGGAAATGTGTTTTTCTAGGTTACCCTGAGGGGGTTAAAGGGTATAGGTTGTGGGATAGAAGCCAAAAGGGGGTTAAGATCATTTTGAGTCGAGATGTCACGTTTAATGAGGCTGAAATGCCATGATTAGAGACTGGTTCTGAAACTTTGAGTGAGAAAAATCAGCTTGAGGTGGAGTTAGAAAAAATTAGTACACATGTCCCCATTACCTCTAGCGAGGTGGAGACTCAAATTCTACAACCTGAGGAAGAGGGTGGAGATGTAGTGATAGAAGAGCATCATGTTGAAGAAGATCCTTTAGTGGATTATCAATTAGCTAGAGATAGAGAGAGAAGGCAGGCGAGAGAACCTAGGAGGTTTGGATATGAGTCCGAGTTAGCCTTTGCCTATGCTAGTTATGAAGAGTTAGTTGATAGAGAACCAAATACTTTTGAGGAGGCGATGAGGAGTGAACAATCGAAATAGTGGTTAAAAGCAATGAAAGAGGAAATGAGTTCCTTAGCAAAGAATCAAACTTGGGAGTTAGTACCTAAACCTAAAAATAAGTCAACAGTTGATTGTAAGTGGATTTTTAAGGTTAAGGAGGGTGCTTGTATAGCTGAACCGTTAAGGTTTAAGGCTAGGTTAGTTGCTAAAGGTTACACACAGAAAGAGGGAGTTGATTATAATGAGATTTTTTCACCTGTTGTTAAGTACACTACTATTAGGGTCATTCTTGCATTAGTTGCATACTTTGACTGGGAACTTGAACAACTTGATGTTAAAACTGCTTTTTTGCATGGTGAACTTGATGAACAAATCTTTATGAATCAACCTAAAGGTTTTAAAGACAAACAAAAACCGGATTATGTGTGTTTCCTTAAAAGATCTTTGTATGGTTTGAAACAATCTCCTAGACAATGGTATAAAAGATTTGACTCTTTTGTATTATCTATAGGGTTTCAAAGAAGTAAGTTTGATCATTGCTTATATCACCAACATAATGAAACTAGTAATGACTATGTGTTTTTATTGTTATATGTTGATGATATGCTCTTAATTGGTTCATCTTCTAAATGGATATGCAAGATAAAAACAACTTTGAATGGTGAATTTGACATGAAAGATCTAGGAAAAGCTAAAAGAATTCTAGGTATGGAAATTGAAAGAGACATATCAAATTCTATGTTGTTTTTGCATCAAACTCCTTACATTTTGAAAGTGTTAAAAAGATTTGGCATGCATGAATGTAAACCGGTTACATTGCCTCTAGCTAATCACATTGTGTTAACTAAAGATCAAGTTCCTTGTAATGAGGAAGAAATTGAATACATGAGTAAGATTCCTTATTCTAATGTGATAGGTTCTATTATGTATTTAATGGTGTGTACTAGACCGGATTTAGCTTATGCTATAAGTGCCCTTAGTAGGTTCATGTCTAATCCGGGTCCTAGTCATTGGGAGGCCTTGAAGTGGCTTCTTAGATATTTGAGAAGGACGAGTAATGTAGGTCTAATGTTTGGTCGTAGTAAGGAAGGAGTGAAATTGAAGGGTTTTGTAGATGCGGACTATGCGGGGGATAGGGATAATAGGAAGTCTACTTCCTCTTATGTGTTTACTTTGTCTAATTCTTGCATTAGTTGGAAGTCTCAATTACAACACATAGTTGCTTTATCCACTACCGAATCCGAATATATTGCTACCACCGAAGCAATTAAAGAAGCTTTGTGGCTTAGGGGATTGCTAAGTGAACTTTGTGTTTTGAATGATGATGTGGTAGTATATTCGGATAGTCAATCTTCAATACATTTGTGCAAAAATCTCGTTTTTCATGAACCTACCAAACATATTGATATTAGACTACATTTTATTAGAGATATTGTGTCACAAGAAGTGATAAAACTTGAGAAAGTGTCTACACAATATAATCCTTCGGATATGGGTACTAAGGTATTACCCTTGGTGAAGTTTAGAAGTTGCTTGGATCTTCTAAACATCGGTGGAGGTAAATAATTTCCAATTTTATTGGTTCTCCTTTTGGAGTTGTCACTAATGAGTGACATTTTTTCTTTTGTAGGTGAAGGTGCTAAGGATGAGAGACAAGGAAGTGCTACTTTATTGTTCAAGAGTTCTTTGGCACCAAAGTGGAGGTTTGTTGGGTATTTGTTGCCAAACAACCTCAAAAGGCGATGATGATTTAAGGTTAATTTCATAGGCGTTGGCCGAGGATTGAAATTAAGGGAAAAACGACAACACTTAGTGAATCCAATTAAAGCTCGACCCAAAACTTAGCGGGCCATTTTGGAGCGGCTTAACTTGTAGTTGCTCAATGGCCCACTCTATTTTAAGTGGCCCAAATATATTGTTTATATGATCTTTGGTATAATTGGGCTTGTGGCCCAATAAGAGTTGACCTAATTTCTTATAACAAGTGCTGGGACCTTTTTCTTTTGATTATTCCAACAACGTGCCTGGAGGAAGAGTGAGAGAGTGAACGGCTGAGCTGCTTCTTCTTCCTTTCTTCACTGGCTGCCATTGTTGTTGGTTTCTTTCTCTAGATTGAGTTAGTTCTTTGTGAGCTTATTTACGTGGGAAAATAGAGGTGTTCTTGGGTCGAGCTTTTTGAGGTTTCTAGTGTTGTTTAAGCTTCAAATCTGAGCCTAAACGTTTTGGTGATTAGATATTTACAACAGTTAGCATTTTTTTGGCAGAATTCACCATACAAAGCAAGAGAGGCTCCTCCCCTTAGTTCATTCACTCTACCAAGTAAGAATGGAGTTTCGAAAATGCTGGTAATAGTTTGCTCTTTGAATTGCACCTCCAGTGAAAACCAATTTGAATAAAGACATATAACATATATACTAAATAAGAAGTAGTTAGTCTAGTATAATTGTTTCACAATTAAGGTGATCAAGAACAAAGATATACTGAGCTTCCTTGAGAGATTTTTGTATTGCAGACTCCATAAGATTTCCTAAAGCAGAGTATTCTTTTGGAATTGGGATTGCTACCAAAATTCCGCAGTTGATGCCAAGATTCATGTTGAATCTGTGGAACCAGAAGCGACGAAAATTACTAAACATATGCAAAGATGCATAATAAATAATGAAGAAAACGTCCCTTGCCTATCAATCTACAGGTGAATCAACTCGACATGGTGCCTAGCATTTCTTGGCAGGATTCACCATTTAATAATTTAAAAGAAAGTGGAAGAAAGAAATTCAAGAAATAACTCCACCAGCAAATATATTGCAGAAAATGCAAGTCTATAATTTGATGTAATACAAAGGTGATGGATTAGGTAAATATTTAGACACATTCATAGATTTTGCAACTAAGGATAAGAAACAACACATGGGTCGGAAGAGTTACTATAGAGACTCCTATAATAATGATATGAGCCTAAATGCTGTAAAAATATAGACCTTGCAGCCACTTGTTTCTGTGAAAAACGCAGGGAACTCATGTCTTATATGCAGCGTGCAAACCTCTTGAGTTCTCTGTAGTTTAACAAACAATTGTTTTTTTTCAGTTATTATGCATAAAGCTATAAGATTTTTTTATAATATTTGAAGCAACAAGGAATTACTAAATATTTGAGGGTTCTACGAATATCTAATATTCATTTTACAGCTGCAGAAATTACTGTAATTGGAGTCCTTCTTAGCTTTGTAAGATCAAAAGATATATCCATTGCTGCAAGAAGAATGGTTGAATAACAATCTGAAACAAGTTATGCAAATAACATAAGTTTTTCCAAGATCAGGTAACATATAAGAAGTAGAAACCTAGAGAGAGAGAGAGAATATTTCATATCTATGCTTGTTTAAAATCGAAGGGTTAAAAAACAAAATAGATACAAAAGCAACATAGAGGAAAAACGAACTCATATAATAATTATTAATCATTAATTGTGTTAGATTTTACTATAATCTTATTGTTTCCAGTACTTTATTCAAACTGATTGGAGAGGGGACTTCAGAACCATTTCAAATATAACCCAAATACTCATGGCATGTTGCATAGAATTCAAGCCCCTACATCCACGAACAAAATGGCAGGGGTTGAGAGAAACTATAGGCATACGGTGGTTTGTGATTGAACTCTTTTAGCTCATTCTTTTATTCGTATAGCTTATTGGTCTTATCCTTTCCAAACTGCAGTACACTTGATCAACATATTACCCTAACCAACTTTGTCCCACATGTCTCGTTATGAACAACTTTATAACAAAATCCCCTCCTTTGGAGTCTATTTTGGGGTATAACTCTCACCATTAGGGATACCAATGCCTAGATCCCTTCTTTGGTAGACTTTATGTCTCCAGGTATGTAGTATTTCATGAGGTTTTTCCCTTTTGCTGCCATTCAAAATTCAGAATCACCTGCTACCACCGTTTCAAATATCACTTCTTCTCAGCCCCAGGAAAGTAGTCTAGGGTAAGCTAGTTAGTCCAAACCACAGATCTTGCAAAGAACCTTGTTTCAGGGCTTCCAAGGGGTAAATGTGATGTGCTTTAATGGTTCATCTTGTGTACATCATTTATGCATTGTTTAACAATTTAAAGTTTCCAATATGGTTTCATTTAGGTGGAGGAGAAAGATATAGCATGGTTCGTGAAGTTTTGTGTCCCTTATTGTAAGCACTGGCAATTGTTTCCCTTTTGTTTGCTGTTTTATACTGATGTTTATGCTCACCTACATCTGTAGAAATCCAATATAAGATATTCCTTGCTTCATAACAGTTGAAAATTTCTTTTAGGAAGAACTTTGTTGAAGAACTTTGAAACATTATGGGAGGATTTGGGAACGATGATGGAAGGCGGTAATGAAATAGAGATTGGAGAAGTTGACTGCACAACAAATAAACCAGTGCGTAGAACTTGATATTCATTCATACCCTATGTTCAAACTATTTAATAATGGAGAATAAGTTGCAAAATACCAAGGTAACTAATTTTAGCCCACAAGGATCAATGGATCATGCACTTTTTATTTTTTAACAAATTCCTGCAAGGTTCATAATTGCTTGATTGTGTCCACAATGATCGTTCACTTACTATTTTTAACTAATCTAATCATAATTGATTGTTTTTACCCACAAGGATAATTTACTCACTATTTGTTAACTGATTTCTACATGGCTCACAAGTGTATAGCTGTTTCATGCATGTGGTTTCTATTGTTTAGAAACATATTAATCATAGCACTCCACTTGCATTGATTAATTGATACCTAATGTCTATCGAGGGAAAGGTAAGAATAAAAACAAAAGAATTCATAACCAAATAACATTGAATTCCTCGAGGTCCCTTAATGTGCGTGTAACGTTTTAGTAAAGGTGTTCCACTAATTCTTAGGTTTTACCAAATTCTCAAATGAACCGGATATGCTTGTGGTCATTCTGGGCAGTGGCGAAATCAACTTGAGAATGTAGAGACAAAGTCTTTACACTTATTTCGTTGTCATCATTTTGCGATTTTCCATTCACTCTGTCTCTTGCTCTACACCTTGAACACACATTTTCTCTTTCTTTTGGGTCAACAAGTAGACAATTTCTCTCTTCTGTGATTTTTGTTGGTCACTTCCTGGAAGTTTAAAGCTCGAATAAATTAAAGAATTTAACAAAGACCTTGGAACTCGAATATATCATTGATTCAAATTATATAAATGTTTGAACTCACATTTCTGACAGTAATTCTTCTCGTTTTCTACGGTTGTTGATATTAGCATGAACACACATCTGAAGACTATAAAGCTCTGCTTTAAGGGAAAGAATCAAGTGATTTTGGATCATCTGAGTGTAAGGGGCAACACTATCCGCTATCATATCCTTTCTTAAATCTAGAGACTTTATATAACGCCCTGGATTTTCTCAACCTGGAGGGATACTAAAATAATCTCTAAAATATATATGACGACTCCAAAAATTAATTTCCGTTCCCTTGAATGATTTTAAAAATATAACATATGCTGAAAATACAAGCGCACAGGGAAATAATGATTTTGTTTTACCATTCAAACGAATTCCAAAAATCCCAAAAATGTTACTGTAGACACTTGAGACTACATACTAAAACATGTTAAAATTTCAAACCTTATCTACGTCTTTTGATAGGTGAAAAAGATAGGCGAAGTTGCTTGAAAAGCTATCCTGGGTGTCTTAAGGAAGCCTGCTAAAATGTTCATAAAAATTTCATAAGATGGTATTTTTAAGTGATTCTAATTTCTGCTATTATATCACATATAGATCTTTCCATAGCCACTAATTTCACTCCAAAATTCCAACCGTAGAAAAAGTTATGATTTTTCAAAATAGGGACACTAACCTGGAAATTTTAGAAACATGAAACTCTTGAAACTTTTAACGGCAAGGAATCGACATCTCGTTTTCCATAAATATACATAATTAAATACCGAATCAAAGATATAAATAAATTTTATTTACATCATAATTGACTCGATTATCTCAACGTCAAAACTTGAACTAAAAAGGAAATTTCATGACAAGCTTGCTAGCCTTCAATCAAATATAAAAAACGTACATAGAAACATAAAAATTAGTAGTTGGCACCACATGACGTCATACGTGATTACCTTCAATTACTAACATGTTAAAGTAATTACCTACAATCACTATCATAAATTTCATTCAAAAATAAGTTTGCATGGCATTTATATCACATCATAATTTTTCAAACGTCATTTAAAAATTGCAGTAAAATTAGTAAGTAATACTACCTCAAAATTTAGTTTTTGGTTGGAGTTTTCATCTACAAAATTTATTTCTGGAGCTTTCAAATTCAAGACCCGTACACTATATATATAGGTGTATATATAAGGAACTTTTTGTGATTTAAAAAGTAAGGTTAACAACCTTCACTGTTGGCCAAAAATTGAAGGGAAAAGTGAAGGAAAATGATGGAAATTTCTCATTGCTGGACCAAATTTTATTTTGACAAAAAAGAGGAAAAAACAAATGCTAAAAATGGAAGATTTGTTGTTGGAACTTTGGGGCTGATATGGATGGAGGATGAGGGAAGAAAATGAGTGTATTCTTACTGCAAAAAAAAGAATAGAAAACACCAAACTTGCTGAACCAAAGATGGAGGCCGAATTTGATGAAGGGAAATGGGAGGTTTTTTTGCTTAAGTTCGGGCTGATTTCTAGGCTGCTGGATGAACGAATTTGGGGTGAAGAAATCAGTTTGTTTGAGGGCTGACAAGTGAGGGAAAATGGGAGGAAAGAAAGTGGGAAGTTGTAAAGGATCATGGGGCAGTTTTATTGAGTGTTGGAAGGCAGTTCACTGAAGAAAAATAAAACAGGATGCTGGGGTTGAACTCTTTAAGTAAAAATGCATGAGTGCTGGACGTTTTTGTGATGATTAATGAGGTGGATAATTTCAGTTATTTGGTGATGGAAGAGTGAGAGAGAACATGGGTAGGTTGAAGGGTTTAAATGCTGGAAATCGTTGATGGTGGACGGTTTTATTTAGATCATGGAGGGACTGTTGGTTGATGCTAAATGGTAGAGTTTAAGGGATTATTTGGCTAGATTTTTTTTGTGGATTTTTAAGGTGTTGTTTGGGTGGGTCTTTTGTTAACTTTTATAGTCGAAAAGTAAACCGAGTTTCGGTTAAGAAATAAAAAATAAATGGCTAGAATTTTTAGACAGACTAGAGAACAAATTTTAAAAATTTAGGCTGGCTATAAATTATTCTTCGTTTAACTTGAAATTCAAAACTAACCAAATGAAAATAGAACAAGGCTCGTTTTCAAATTAATTCTATAGCAGTCGAAGTAAAAAAAAATTGAAGCGAACACGTACAAAATTTTAACGTGACCAAATATTTAATATGAACTATGAGGTTCGAAGCGACGTCAAAAGTAAGAAATTTTATTCACTTAAAATTAACAGATGAAAAAATTTCTGGTTGTTACACTTTACTTGTGGAAGAGAAACAAAAAAGAAATCCACAAACCCAAACATAAGAAAGGGAAGAAAAACAAATCAAGACCACATATAATACATAAAACGCCAAAAGCATAATTACTTAGAGTTTTTCAAAAAAATACCTAAAAATCATCTTAATGAAACCCTAGGAACACGATCTTGACACAAATGACATTCCAACAAAAATCTCATCACCACCGTCATCAAGAAGTGTATTCCATTAGTAATTCCTTTTTTTTCCATCTTTTTCTTCAATTTTGTTCTCTGATTTTTGTGGAGGGTAAAATAATTGAAGCCAAATTCTTGGATTGCCAGAGCGTTTGCAGGGGAGAGAGAGAGAGGGTGACTTTTGTGTGTTGTAATGAAAAGTAGAGATGGTGTGTGTCAGGTGGCGTGTGAAAAGTAAAAGATAAAACGGAGTAGTTTGATTAAAAGTGAATACAAAACGATGTCGTTTTGTATTTGTAGAAGCAAGAAAAAAATTGACATCATTAATATGTCACCAAAACGACGTAGTTTTGGTTGAAATGTGAATAGTAAATTTCAAAAGTGGCTCTTGTATATTGTGAGGAAATATTATATGTAATCCTCAGTCATCAAATTATTCAAATAAGTATTGGTAGTTGTAAGTAAAATAGTAAACTACTCATAAAAAAATGTCAAATTTTTTCAATTATTTTTGGCAACTTACATCTCCTTCTGTACTTTTGTCTCCCACCTTGGAAGATTGCAGCAGCTAGTATCCCCACATCTAGATTAAGCGTGTAAGTCCAATCATAGATAGGATATAAACACTTTATTTGATTAATGCATTTATTTTTTATGAAAGATGTGTTGTTTTAATTATGCTTATGTCACTAATTAAATATAATAGAGTTCGAAGATTAAATTTTAATAACTTGTTAATAAAAAATATTGAGATCGTGAGATACTAGTTATAAATAACTTGGTCTTGAATTATCCCCATTTATAAATGATAATGAGATACAGATAATGCTCTTACAGGTATGCTAGAACGTGTTGCATTCTTTTCTTATGAAGAAAGTAGCTCATCTCAAGCTAAAATGTAGAAATATTTAAATGAATACATGGATGATTTTTTATGAGAACAAAAAACTGGATGGCCCGAAATATAGATTCCACATGGATAATTGTCTTAGTTCAACGGTTAATCTTTAATCCTCTATAGTAGAATTGGTCATTTGACTTGAGGTCATCATAGAATTTTATATGAGGATCATCATATTTTGTTGGTGTTGATATTGTCCTTCTTGGGTTGCTAATACGACGTTGTTTGGGTATGATGAGAATTGTATGAAGATTGTTGAATGAACAACAAATAATTCTATCACTCTTGGCTAGTCATAGACTATAACCTGTCTTTTGTTCACCCAAGTTGATAGACAAACTCCTTGGCCAAGGTGGAGTTATATTTGAAAGGGATTTGAAATATAACTCATTAGATCGACATAAGATTGTGATGAATATTATAATTGATTAAATTGAGATTGATACTTCTGTATATCTCGTAATTCATTGGATTATATTAATGAAATGATTATATTTTCATGATAACTAAACATCTTGGTTTTGTCATATAACATGACATTTTTCGTCACATAGATTGCCTTGATAGGTTGCTGGACAAACAATGTGAATTGATTAATCTAGCTAAATTAATGATAAATTAAAAAAATGTTTGAATTTATCTTTTTATGAATAGATCAGAATAATAATAATCTATGTCGTTTGTCATAGGATCGAGAACCTAATAGGTTACACAAAAAGACAAAAAATATAATAGTGAGATTGAGAAATAATTCATTGAAAAATGTAAGACGTTTGTGCAAATTAAAGTCCAAATTAATTACCGGTGCTTTATTCAATTGGGCTTCTACTTTTGTGACTGGCTCATGATTAAATAGAAGCTATAAATATATGGTATTGTTTAAGCATTTAAGTGAAGAGGCATTACAATCTTTATAAGAGAAGTCAAAACCCTAACTCTAACTTTTCCTCCCCATCCCATCCACCTGCTGTGATTAGGGGTGGAAAATGGGCTAAGTCGCCTATAAGCTCGCAGGATCATTTTGTTTGGACTCAGCTTGTGAAAATACTGTAAGAATTAATGTCCAAGATCCAATTAGTTGGGTCAAACTTAATTACTCATTAGGCCAAATTAATTAATAAGATTATTTAATCGGGCCTGATGAGTTCTAGTTGGACTAGAACTAGGGCTAGGATTAGCCCCGCCTATAAATACATAAGCGCAACGTATTAGGGTTAAGAGTTGTTTTTCATTACTTGCTAGCACTTGTAAGAGACAACACAATCAACTTCTCCCAAAAGTTCTGCTTTTATCTGTTCTTGATTGTGGAAGTCCAGATCTGTTCTTGCTGTGTGGATCACCATTGGAGGCTGGATATCTGGACAGCTGTGGTATTGAAGATCGCACTACCAACTAATCAGAGAATCAGATTCCACGGTGTTCATCAAGGTAAATTCCTATCACGAATTCTATCCAAGTACAAGGTTGATCCGGCTTAAAGGAATTGAACATTTAATTTCCACTGTGCATGTATACCTCAATTCCTTACAGTGGTATCAGAGCAAGGTTGTTACTTGTTAGAGTTCGTTATAGTGCTTTAATGAATTGAACAATAATTGTTATTGAGATATTAATTTGATTTGAGTTTTGACAAAATATAAAATTTTGAATTTTGAAATAAAAAATCTGAAATTGAATTTTAGATTTTATTTTTTATTTGGAACGGGACAAAACATAAATTAAAAAAAAAAAATGGTGGCAACCAGCGGCGCACAGCGCACCTTGGAGGTCGCTGCTGTCAGAGGCGGCGCACGGCACACGGCCAAGATCAGCCGCTGCCGCGCGATGCCGTCGCCACTGCTAAGAGCAGCGGCACCATAGGCGCTTCTTCCCATCGTCGCTGCTAAGAGCAGCGGCATCACGCACAGCGCACCTTGGAGGTCGCTGCTGTCAGGCACAGCACACGGTCAAGATCAGCCGCTGCCGCACGATGCCTTCGCTGCTAAGAGCAGTCCAATTTTTTTTTTTTTTTTTTTTTACTAGCGCGCCGTTATGGACATCGCCGCCAACAGTCGAAAGGGTAAGGGTTTCGACATGGTTTTCAATTTAAAGACGGGGGCTTCTCATGCAATTTTGGAAATTGCATGAGAGGCCCTTCTGATTTCAAAGGTTGTTGTTGGACCTTTTTGCAATTTCAGAAATTGTAATGGAATGACTCACTGTTTTAAAATTTTTAAAGGTTGACTATGCAATTGAAGAAATTGCACGTTGGGTCCTCAAACTTTAAAAGAAATTAGGGTCTCAAATGTGATTTTAAATTTTTATGGAAAAATTGAAATTATTTAAATTTTAATACTGGTCAAATATTTAGTATTGACTAAAATTCTTTTTAAACCATTTTTTGAATTTTGATCAGATTAAATTTTGACTTTACTTTATAAAATTACAATTTTGACCCTATACAAATTTTGTCTTCAATTTAGAGTATGACTTTAAATTGTGAGATAAAATAAATTTTGAAAAATCCCCTTTTTGAATAAAATTAATTGGTTAATTAGATTAGTTGATTAATTTTATTATTGAAAAATTAAGTAATTAATTAGATTAATTATTTAATTCTGTCTAGTCTGTTCCAAAGTGTCTAAAATGTTTAGACTTATAATGTCAAAGCTGCAAATTTAGAAATTAATATATTTTTTAATATTAGATATTAAAATGGATGTTTAGTGGATGATTATGGACTCGACCCATGTGATTGATTGTATGGTTAATTATTCCTGTTGATTATTGGTTGGGCCTGCGAGCCTATTATTTAATTAAATGGGTCTGAAAGCCTATTATTTATTTAATTAGATTTTCGAGTTATTTATTTATTATGGGCCTGCGTGTCCATTGATCAGGGTCTGCGTGCCAACTAGTATAGGATACAGCTTGCAACAGAAGATGTAGATGATTGCATTTAGCATTCGATGAATGAATGCAACGTCCCTTAGGAATTGACCAACTAATCTTCTTTTTGGCTCAAGAAGATTAGATTGGTAAAGTCCATAATCATCCACACTTATAATTATGTATGATTGATTGCATGTTGGATGTTAGTTAATATACATAAATGTGATGAGACAAATCCCTCTTTATCAAAATATTAAATTCGTATTAAATGGTTAATACAACGTGTCTTCCATTTAGTGAAAAATCAGAGTCCATTATCGATGTCAGTTTGTTGAGTCACTCAAGGCTGCTCGCTCATGGATATGTTTATCACTATGAGACATTTGATGTTTCTGAACAATAGGTCGAATTTAACTAAAATTTTATTTTATGTTGAGTCACTCAAGGAAATAGAATTTTAGGGGCACAATCAAGTAAACACATAAGATATGTGCGACAATAAGTTGTCTACTTGATGATCTAGGAGTCACATAGAGATGTGATTGATAAAAGTATCTACCTGGATGCTTTATTAGGATTTGTTGAGTCACTCAAGGTTCTAATAAAAACAAAAGGGATCCTAGCCCACTGAGAATCTAAATGGTTCTATTGATTAATGTTTGAGGGTCATTAATTCAATTTAAACAGTGGGAGTATAATTAATTTAATATAAGTCCATGTTAAATTAATTCTATGCATTTAATTAATTGTTCTATCTTATTATTTAATTGTTGAATCATGAGTAACCATATAAGTTTGAGAGGCATATTGCATGCCAACAAACATATCGGACCAAATTTTTTTTGGACAGGCACTGCAATCTGAAAATTGTTCTCAAGCATGAAAAAGAAAAATTGGATATGTCAATAAGCAGCCAATGCCGGAAGCTCCTATTGAGGAGGCTACGTTGGGGAACGTGCAGGCTTATAAGAACACAGTGATAATAGTAACACTGCAACATATGATGCTTGCAGTATGTCACTTGAGTTAGAAAAGCAGCACAAGGGTTTGGATGCCTATACCAAAATATATCATTTCAAGGAGTTGAATGATGAACAGTCACGGACTGAACAGTATGAGACATCCAAAAGGTTATAAAGATGTTTGATGGTAAAAAGATCTTCAGTCAGTGCTCATGTATTGAAGATGATTGATTATATTGAAAAATTAAATCAATTAAGTTTTACCATGGACAACGAGTTAAGTGTTGACTTAGTTATGCAGTCCCCACCTAATAACTTTTCGCAGTTCATTATGAACTTCAACATGAATAAGATTCAGTGTACCCTACTTAAGCTGCTAAACGTGCTGAAAAACTGATAAGCCCAAGGAAATGGGTAAACTTTGGCCATTGATACCTCTAAGGGCACTGAGAGAAAATCTAAATGGACCTTTTAGAAAGGATCCAAGAAGGCCGAATCTGTTGGAAAACAGTTAAGCAAAGATGAATCCAAATTTGATGATCCGTGTTTTCAATATGGAAACAAATGGCATTAGAAGTGGAACCACAAGGCATAAAAGAGATAAAACTAAAATACTCATATCTTTGGCATTGCATATTCGGTCATATAAATGAAAACGCATCACCAAGTTACATAAAGATGAATACTTGGATTCAAATGATTATGAATCATTTGATAAGTGTGAATCATGCCCATTGGGGCAAAATGACCTAGACCCTCTTTTCTGGAAAGGGAGACACAGTTGCAGACATTTTGGGTCTTGTACATACTGATGTATATGGACAAATGTCTAAAGATGCTAAAGGTGGATTTTCTTACTTTATCATATTTACATATGACCATTCTAGATATGGTTTTATATGCTTGATGGAATTCAAGAGTGAAGCCCTTGAAAAGTTTAAGGAATTCAAGTAAGAAGTAGAAAGGCAAATCGAGAAAAATATTCTAACACTTAGATTTGATTGAGGTGGAGAATATTTGAAGGGTGAGTTTTTAGACTATCTAAAAGAGAATGGGATTCTCTCGCAGTGGAGTCCACTGTATACACCATGACAAAATGGTGTATCTGAAAGGAGAAATTGCACCTTACTTAATATGGTGCGATCAATGGTGAGTTGCGTAGTTATTCCAAAATCATTTTGGAGGTATGCGATTAACACTGCATGTTATACACTAAACCGTGTCCTATCTAAATCGGTCAATAAAACTCCATACGAGTTATGGAAAGGGAAAAATACCTAATCTTTCATACATGAAGGTTTAGGGATGCGACGCTTATGTGAAGCGCGTTGAATCAGATAAGCTATGAGCTAAATCTGATAATTGTTTATTTGTGGGGTATCCAAAAGAAAGTGTTGGATATTATTTCTACAATTCTATCGAGATAAAGGTCATCATATCGAGACTTGCTGTATTTTTAGAGAAGACAGTGGGAGAAATGTAGATCTTGAAGAGATTCAAGAAACCACAAATAAAATTGACCAATTAGATATTCCAATGGCTGAGCTTGCATCTAATGAAGAACAGATTGAGAAAGTGAGAACCACCAGTTCCCAAGGACACACCAGCTCCGCGTAAGTCGAGCAGAGTCATTCATTTTCCTCTGAGATACGATCTCCTGATTACTAGTAATGTATTACTAATCGAGGAAAATGAACCTACTATTTACGCAAAATCGAAGTCAAGTGTTGACTCAAAGAGATGGCAGGAAGCCATGGAATCTGTGATGAACTCCATGTACAAAAACAAGGTTTGGACCTTGCTTGACCCGCATGAATGGGTAAAACCTATAGGTTGTAAATTGGTTTACGTTAAAAAGGGTCGACATGGATGGTAATGTTCATACTTACAAGGCAAGATTGGTTGCGAAGGGTTACAAGTAAAGACAAGAGATTGACTTTGACGAAACCTTCTCACCAGTAGCTTTGTTTAAGTTAATTCGGATTCCGCTTGCGATAGTAGCATACCATAACTATGATATCTGGCAAATGGATGTCAAGATTGCATTCCTTAACGGGAATCTTAGCGAGGATGTGTACATGACACAACCTGAATGTTTTGAATCCACAGAGTCAAACAAGGTATGCAAACTACAAAAATCCATATATGGATTAAAGCAAGCCTTTCGGAGATGGAATCTTCGTTTTGATGAGACAATCAAAATGTTTGATTTTATCAAAAATGAAGATGAACTATGTGTGTATAAAAAGGTTAGTGGGAGTAAAGTCGTATTTCTAATTTTGTATGTGGATGACATACTATTATTAGAAAACGATATCCCAATGCTAAAATCAGTAAAATTGTGGTTATCCAAAAATTTCTCCATGAAGGATATGGGAGAGGCAACGTACATTCTCGGTATAAAGATCTATAGAGATAGATCTAAGAGAATGCTTGGCCTATCTCAAGATATATACATAGATAAAATCTTAAGAAGATTTAGCATAGAAGAGTCCAAGAGAGGACTCTGTCCCATCGGGGCATGGGATCTATCTCTCAAAAGAGATGTGTCCAAAGACACAAATTGAAAGAGATTGCATGGATAGAATTCCTTATGCATTAGCAATAGGATCTATCATGCATGCAATACTATGTACTCGATTGGATGTTTCATATGCTTTGAGTGTCACAAGCAGGTTCCAAGCGAACCCTGGCGAGAAACATTGGATCGCAGTCAAGAACATCCTTAAGTTCTTAGAAAGGACTAAATACATGTTCTTGGTATATGGAAGAAATGAACTTAGAGTTCAAGGTTATGCTGATGTCAGCTTTCAATCTGATAAAGACATGTTCTTGGTGTATGGAACTAAAGACATGTTCTGGATATGTATTTACTCAAAATGGTGGTGCAGTCAGTTAGAAAAGTTCCAAACAAGAAACGACTGCTAATTCAACTACAGAAGCCGAATATATAACTGCTTCAGAAACAGCAAAGAAAACAGTCTGGATCAAGAAGTTCATTACTGAACTTGGAATAATTCCTAGCATTGTTGATCCAATAACTTGTATTGTGATAACAATGGAGTCATCGCACAAGCGAAGGAACCTAGGTCTCATCAATGATCCAGATATATATTAAGGCAATATCATCTCATCAGGGATATAATCTTAAGAAATTATATAAAGATAGAACGAGTCCTAACATACGATAATGTAGCAGATCCTTTGACAAAGTTGTAGTCCCAGCACAAACATGATGGTCATGCTAAATTTGATAGTATTAAGATACCTGAGTGATTGGATCTAGTTTGTATGGGACATTTTGTGATATACTTTTTGTTAGACATTGAAGTATATGAACAAATTGATTAATTAAATGCTTGTCTACATTTTAATGGCAGATCTGTTATTTTTTTAAATTTTATTATTTAAAATAATAGAGTCCGAAGAAAAGTTCACAGTAACTTGTTAATCACAAGGTGTTGTGATTGTGAGATACAAGTTATAAATAACTTATTCTTGAAATATCCCTACTCATAGTAATAATGAGATACGGATATCATTATTGTGGATAGACTAGCATGTGTTGCATTTCTTTTAAAGAAAGTAGCTGATCTCACGAGCTAAGATGTAGAGTGACATCTAAATGAACACATGAATGCATTGTTATGAGAACATGACATTGGATGATCCGCCTAGAGATTCCACATGGATAACTATCCAAGCGTCAGTGGTAAATCTCTAATGCGCGGTTGTGGATTTGGTCCTTTGACTTGAGAACATCATAGAATCTTATATGAGGACCACTGTACTTTGGCGAGCGTTTGATGGGGCTCGAAGATTTGAGTCACCAGAAAGACGTCGTACAGGTACAGTGAGAATCGTATGAAGGTTGTGAATGTCTAATATGAGGATTCATTACTCCTGGAAAGTAGGAGATTATAACCTGCATTTTGCCCACTTAAGTTGATATAAATTTCCTCGGCCGGGGTGGAGTTATGAGTTGAAAATGTTTCAATCATAACTAGATTAGATCAACGAAGAGTTGAGGTGAATAACATAATTGGTTGAAATGAGATTGACGTTGATCCATATCTCTTAACCAATTGGGTTATATTGATGAAGGGATTATATTTCCACGGTAACCGTACATATATTGGTTCTGTCATACCACATGACATTTTCCTTCACGTGGATTGCCTTGACACATTGGTAGATGTCAATCTTGGACGGCGACGTGAATTGATCGATCTCGGTGAATCGATGAGAATATCATTGCGTTTGCCATCGTGAATGGGAACCTAATGGGTCACACACATAAGGCGAGAATTGAGCATCTGGAGTTGGACCTTGTCCAAGTGGGAGATTGTAAGAATTAATGTCCAAGGTCCAATTAGTTGGGTCGGACTTAATTACTCATTGGGCCAAATTAATTAATAAGATTATTTAATCGGGCCTGATGAGTTCTAGTTGGACTAGAACTAGGGCTAGGATTAGCCCCGCCTATAAATACATAGGCGCAACGTATTAGGGTTAAGAGTTGTTTTTCATTACTTGCTAGCACTTGTAAGAGACAACACAATCAACTTCTCCTAAAAGTTCTGCTTTTATCTGTTCTTGATTGTGGAAGTCCATATCTGTTCTTGCTGTGTGGATCACCATTGGAAGCTGGACATCTGGACAGCTGTGGTATTGAAGATCGCACCACCAACTAATCAGAGAATCAGATTCCACAGTGTTCATCAAGAAAAATTCCCATCACGAATTCTATCTAAGTACAAGGTTGATCCGGCTTAAAGGAATTGAACATTTAATTTCCGCTGTGCATGTATACCTCAATTCCTTACAAATACGAGTTTAACTCATTGGAGGCTTTTGGTCCTAGCCATGAGCATGGCCTACGATCGGCTCGTGGCTAATGGACCAACGTCCAACGGTCACATCATTTGGCGTTGGTCAGTTTAAATGACAGTTTGAAAATGTTCAATTTTTTTAATTAAAACAAAAAAGTCCATTTTGAGCATTCTTCAGTTGCTTAAAAGCTGTAGAATGCTGAAAGTTTTAGATTTGAGGGGAGTTCCTCTGGAGAAGTTCCTAGAGGTTGTTCTCGAACTGTTTCATTTAAGGTATCTAAGCTTGAGAAGCTCCAAGATCAAAAGTCTCCCAAGATCTATTAAGAAGCTTCAGAAGCTAGAGATATTAGATCTTAAAGAGACATATATCAATGAGTTGCCAGTTGAGATTCTAAAACTCCAAAATCTTCGCCATCTTTTAGTATATCGTCATCTACCGGGATCATATCTACCTTATGATTATATACATGGTTTCAAAGTATTCAAAGGAATGGGCCGCTTGAAATTCTTGCAGAAACTTGGCATTGTCGATGCATATCCAGGAAGCATAGCACTTAAAGAAATAGCCATGATGACCGAACTAAGGAGAGTTAACATCACAAAGTTGAGAACCGAAGATGGAGTAGCTCTATGTTTGTGCATTGAGAAGCTCCAAAAGCTATTCTCGTTAGGTCTAAGATCAATAGAGGGAGATGTCCTTGATCTTAGTCACCTGGCTTCACCTCCTCTTTTCCTTCAACGACTATATTTGGCAGGGCGCTTAGCAAATTTTCCCAAGTGGATACGATCTCTTCCAAGCCTGGTTAAAGTATACTTCAGATGGAGTCAATTAAGCGATGATCCACTTGAATATCTCCAAGATTTGCCTAATCTAGTCCATATTGAATTTCTTGCAAGTTACGTGGGGAAGAAACTGTGTTTCAAGGCTAGAAAGTTTCTGAATCGGAAATTACTGGGTCTTGACAAATTAGAAACCTTGAGTCAGGTGATCATTGAGGAGGGTGCCATGCCTCATCTGGAGAAACTTATCATTCAGCGATGCAACTCGTTGGAGGGTGTGCCTGAAGGAATCGAACGTCTCACTGACCTAAAAGTGCTTGAATTTTTTGATATGCCAGATGAATTTATTGTGCCACTCTCTCGAGAAAAACTTGGTGAAGATTACTGGAAAATTGCACGTATTTCAGAAGTAAATCACTCATACTGGAGGAATGGTTGCTGGAAAGTTTATCCATTAGATGAAAAGCATGGAACTAAGAAATCTGAACAGCATACCATTGTTAGGACTCAGGAACAACGGAATTGGCTGTAATAACAATAAGCTGTGCCATATGGAGCTGCTTCAAGCTTCCCGGTATCTCCCACACAATTCTGTTACAGTGTGACGCCAAAATTTACATATAATATATTATATATGGTAGAGTTGTACTAGTAATATATTAGCATTAATAATAGAGTGTTTCACCTTATATAGGTTTGGGTTTGCATTAGTATAACTACGAGTTGTATCTATTATTTTATTATCCCGTTTGCTTAATAAGATTGGTTATATTATACCGTTTCCTTAATAAGATTGGTTCTTCTTTTTTCCTCTTTGTTTTTCTCTTCTTAATTTGATTTATATTATTTTTATAACTTTTACATAGTATAAGAGCAAATTTGATCCGACTTGGTTTAAACTTAAAATCGCTTCCGTTCTCCGGCGAGTGGCCTTGAGCCACTCATCTGGCCAAGTCTTTTTTTGTTTCCTTTAGATATTGTCATCCGGCTTTGTTTTATTTTTTAGAGTCTTCTTGTAGGTTCGTTGGGTTGTTTTAGTCTTGACTGATTAGATTACTTGGACTCTCTTGTTTGGGATATTGATCGTCATAACTTATGTATTTTGTCAAAATCAAGAATCAAGATAGAGAAATTAACTATAAATGGATTCGGGATTCTAGTACTTTTCTTTTCCAAAATTAAAGTAATTCTTATCAAATTTAATCTTTTAATTACTTGAGTTATAATTATTTAATTACTCTTAATTCATATTTTAGTTAGTTTAAGAAACCAAAATTTGAAAAGTTAATTTGATTCAGTTAAGGTTATTATAATTGAATTAAACTATCTAAATCCCTGTGGGTAAGATATTGGACTCAAAATTTACTTTATTGCTTGTGCGATCCATAGACTTGCGGAATAATAAACATAAAAATTGCTAACAAGTTTTTGGCGCCGTTGTTGGAGATTTAGTTTTAGTTCTTTTTCATTTTTATTAGCACTAATTCAAACTTTATTTATTTAATTATTTATTATTTATTTTTTTAGTTTATTTCAGTAGATGAATTGTTTCTTTTCAGACCTTTGCATGCGAAGCATGAGACACGAGTCTCTAATACCAGCTGATCTCAAGATTGAATGCACTTTTCATTGTAGGCAAAGAGGCAAGAAAGACACTAAAAAGACAAAAAACAGCAAGACATATTAAATAACAACGAGATTGCTCAGGCAAGACATTAGAATAATGAAGACAATATGCTAGTTGGAGACTTTATGACTTCGCATCTCATTGAGAGCCAATCTAGCATTGTCTACCCACCTTTTGGACAATCGAACTTCCAATTGAAGACCAATTTAATTCATCTATTTCAAAATAGACATCAGTTCTAAGGCAGGGCCAAAGAGAATCTACATACACATGTCTCGCTATTCTTAGAACTGGGCCAACATTTCAAATATAAAAGAATCTCAGATGACACCATATGTGCACAAGAGAACTGCAGAGTATATGAAATAGATACTTTCACGGCGTTATCTGCAAAGATAGACTCATTGGTACACAAGGTAGAAAGTATATCACATTCAGCCAATACAGTGCAAATAAAGAAACCAACATGTGAAGAATGCGGGGCTAGTAACAGTACATTAGAATGTCCTATTCCATCACAGTAGCCCGAGCTGATCAAGTATATTCAAGGTGGTTAGCGCCAACGAAATAATCCATTCTCAAACACATTTAATCCAGGTTGGCAAAATCATCCTAACTTCTCTTAGAGAGATCATCATAATAATATCAGACCACATGGTCCTCAGTTCTAACATCCAAAAAAAAGAATCTCACTAGAAGACATGTTTGGTAAATTCATAGAGAAAATCTAACAGTACATGAATAAGACAGAGACTACTCTTCAATATTAAGGTGTGTCAATAAAAAATTTGGAAACACAGATGGGTCAGATGGCAGTTGCTATATCAAACAAAGAACCAGGTACTTTGCTTAGCAATACATAGGTGAATCCTAAGGAACATGTTAAAGATATTACTACCAGAAGTGGAGTTCAGTTACCAGAAATCTTTGTAAAGAGACCAACTGCAAATAATAAAAAAAGTACCGTCTACTAATGAGGAGCACGTGGAACAGACTGAGCAGACAGTAGATATTGAAGAAAGTTTAAATACACCAAAGGTTAAGGCAACCGTTCCTATCAAACCATATGAGCCTCTGATAATTTTCTCAGAGACTACAAAAGTACATATTAGATAAGTAGTTCGCAAAATTTCTTGAGATTTTCAAGAAGCTACATATCAACATTCCTTTTATAGATGCAATTGTTTAGATGCCTAGTTATGTAAAGTTTATGAAAGACATTCTTTCAAATAAACACAAGATGGAGGAACATGAGACAGTGATGTTGATAGAAAAGTGTAGTGCTATTTTGTAAAATAAGCTACTTACTAAACTAAAAGATCCAAAGAGTTTTACAATACCTTGCACCATTAGATATTTTTGTTTCGAAAAAGCTTTGTGTGATTTAGGTGCCATCATTAACTTGATGCCACTTTCTATTTTTAGAAAATTAGGTTTGGAGAAGGCTAAAGTAATTACGATAACTCTACAGCTAGCTGATCGGTCTATCAAACATCCAACAGGAATTGTTGAAGATCTTTTGATAAAAGTGGACAAATTTATATTTTCGAATGATTTTATCATTCTTGACATGGAGGAAGATAGAGATGTGCCACTTCTTTTGGGTGGACCTTTCTTAGTTATCGGTAGAACTCTTATTGATGTACAAAAAAGCCAACTGATTCTGAGGCTTAGTGAAGAGCAGGTTACTTATGATGTGTTAAAGATAATAAAATATTCAACCAAGTTAGATAGCTGCTTTAAATTAGATGTGATTGACATTGTAGTGCCTGACACTTTCAACTGAACAATCCATCAGATCCATTGGAGGCTTGTATTGTGCATTCTAAATCCACTCACACTGATTATGGTGAGATTGAGATTTGCGCAAGATATCTTGAAGCTAATCCTCCATATATAAGTAGACCACGCTTTGAAGAGTTGGGCACGAGTTCTACAAAGCCTTTGCCTTCTGTTCAGCAGCCTCCAAAAATAGAGCTCAAGCATTTGCCATCTCATCTCTGTTATGCTTACTTGAGAGAATCATCTACTCTACATGTGATAATTGATAATTCTATTAGTGAGCTTGAAAAGAAAAAAAATTGCTCCAAGTGCTTTGAGAACACAAGACAGCTATTGGATGGTCTATTGTAGACATCAAGGGTATCAGCCCTACACTTTACATGCATAAAATTCTCATGAAGGATAATTTTAATCAAAGTGTTGATAGTCAGAAGAGTTTGAATCCTAATATGAAAGAAGTGGTCAGAGTCTGGGTCATAAAGCTAATAGATGCAAGAATTATCTATCCAATCTCAGATAGTGCATGGGTAAGTCCAGTTCAGATAGTTCCAAAGAAGGATGGTATCACAGTGGTTCAGAATGAAAAGAATGAATTGATTCAAACCAGAACAATCGCATGATGGAGAGTTTACATTGACTACTATAAACTCAACACAGCTACTAGGAAGGGTCACATTTCTCTTCTATTTATTAATCAGATGTTGGAAAGACTGTTTGGACACTTCCATTACTACTTTCTAGATGGGTACTCCAGATATAATCATATCCCAAATTGTCCCTGATGACGATCAAGAGAAGACTACCATTACATTTTCCTATTGTACGTTTGTATACCATAGGATACCTTTTGGTTTATGCAATGCTACATCCACTTTTTAGCGTTGCATGATGGTCATCTTCTTTGATATGGTGGAGAGATACATCAAAATATTCATGGATGATTTCTCAATGTTTGGCTCACCTTTTGATGAGTGCTTGGAGCACTTACACCTAGTTTTGCAGTGGTGTGAAGACACAAATCTGGTACTTAACTAGGAAAAGTGTCACTTCATATTTCAAGAGGGTATTGTGTTCGGACAACGAATTTCAACTAAGGGCATTGAAGTGGATAAGGCAAAGATTCAGGTTACTGAGAAATTACCACCACCAACCTCTGTTAAGGGTATTTGAAGTTTTCTTGGGCATGCAGGGTTCTATAGTCGCTTCATAAAAGACTTATCTAAAATCAAAAAACTGTTGTGCACTTTGCTAGTCAAGGATGTGCCCTATGCCTTCTCTGAAGAGTGTTTATTGGCATTCAACACTCTAAAAGAGAAGCTAATTTTAGCACTTGTGATAATTGCACTAGATTGGAATATCATTTGAATTATGCAGTGGGAGTAATGTTGGGACAGCGAAAAGATAAAAAATTTCATGTGATAAATTCTGAGATTTTGACCGATGCACAGCTCAATTATGCCACTACTGAGAATGAACTCCTTGTTGTAGTCTATGCCTCTGATAAATTCCGGTCATATCTTGTTGGATCAAAGGTAATAGACTACACTGATCGTGATGCCTTGAAATATTTGTTGGCAAAGAAAGATGCAAAATTGAGGCTTACTTCTACAAGAGTTTGATTTGGAGATAAGAGACAAGAAGGAAAGCAATGTAGTAGTTGATCATCTATCCAGACTTGAGTAGGTAGAATATACTGAGACCATGGATATTAATGAAGTCTTTCCAGATGAGCAGATTTTTAGTATGGACAAAGCACCTTGGTATGCAGACATAGTGAACTTCTTAGCAAAGTCTATCATCCCACCAAATTATTCAAGTCACCAAAATAAGAAATTCTTCTGACTTGAAGTACTATTTTTGGAAGGATCTCATTCTCTATAGATGGGGTCCAGATCAAATAATTAGGCAATGTATTTCTGAAGAAGAAATTATTCATATACTTGAGCATTGCCATTCATCAGCCTACGCTAGACACTTTGGTACATCTAAAATAGCTGCCAAAATTTTACAGTCAGGGTTCTATTGGCCTTCACTTTTCAAAGATGTGTACAATATTTGTGAAAGGGTATGATCGATACCAGCACACATGAAATATCTCCAAAATGAATGCGATATCTGCAACTTTGCTTCCTTTCCAAAAAGGGGGTCTAGGTCATTTTGCCCAATGAGCATGATCTTCACTTCAAATGATTTATAATCATTTGAATCCAAGTATCCATCTTTATGTGACTTGGTGATGCGTTTTCTTTTATACGACTTTGTATGCAATACTAACGATATGAGTTGTTATTTTTATCTCTTTTATGCTTTTCACTTCCTTTTCTAAGACCATTTTTTTCAACGTTGAAAACACAGATTATCAAACATAGAATTGTCTTTGTTTTCTTTAACTATTTTTCAGCAGATTTAGCCTTCTTGGATTCTTTCTTAAATGTCTTTTTAGATTTTCTCTTAGTGCCCTTAGAGGTATCACTAGCCAAAATTTCCCATTTTCTTTGTCTATTTTAGGCTCGATACATTTTAGCATATTCAGCAACTCAGGCATGATATATTAAATCTTATTAATGTTGAAGTTCATAATGATCTGCGGAAAGCTATTAGACAGGGACTTTATAACAAAGTTAACACTCAGGTCGTAGTCCATGGTAAAACTCAATTGGTTTAATTTTTCAATATAACCAATCATCTTCAATACACGAGCACTGACTTAAGATCTTTTTACCATCATACCTCTGAAAAATCTTTTGAGTTAAATGTTTCATTGGTCACTGAACTATTACTTGCGTCTTCATTCACTCACTCAACTTCAAAATATTTCTGAGTACTCACTGAACTTTCAAAAATACCTCACTTTTACTCACTGAAGGCATTTCTGTTACGACCAAGTGACGGAAAATTCATGTGGCAGATGGAATATACACGTGGCTGGCAGAATCATTCACCAAGCATCTGAAATCGTCAATGTCATCCAAAATCGCGCTCCATGTCATCATTTAAAAAACGTTTTCACTCGATTTATTTTGGTTAAAACATTTTTTAAATGATGAAATGTCGCGCAATTTTGGATGATATAGACAATTTTAGATGTTTTGTGGATGATTTCATCTGCCACATGTATATTGCATCTGCAACGTAGATTTTTCATCACTTGATCGTAACAGAATCATCTTCAGTGAGTAACGGTGAGGTATTTTTAAAAGTTCATTGAGTAACGGTGGGATATTTTTAAAAATTCAGTGAGTATTGAGAAATATTTTGAAGTTGAGTGAGTGAATGAAGACGAAAGTAATAGTTCAGTGACCAATAAAACATTTAACTCAAATCTTTTGGATGTCTCATACAGTTCAATCCGTGACTCTACATCATTCAACTCTTTAAAATGATATATATTGGTATAGACATCAATATCCTTGTGATACTTTTCTAACTCAGGTGACATACTGCAAGCATCAGATGTTGTAGTGCTACTATCATCATTTTGTTTATTGTAAGGCTGGACGTTCTCCAGCATAGCCTCGTTAGTAGGAGCTTTATGCATTGGCTGCTCAATGACATATCTAATTTTTTTTTCATGCTTGAGAGCAGTACCAATCCAAAAAATTTGGTCCGATATGTTTGTTGCATCCAATATGCCTTTCAAACTCATATGGTTACTCTTGATTCAAAAATTAAATAATAAGATAGTACAATTAATGGAATGCAGAAAAATTAATTTAACATAGACTTATATTAAATTAATTATACTCCAACTGTTTAAATTGAATTAACGACCCTCAAATATTAATCAATAGAACCGGTTAGACTCTGAGTAGGCTATGATCCCTTTTGTTTTATTAGAACCTTGAGTGACTCAACAAATCCTAATAAAACATCCAGGTGGATACTTCTATCAATCACATATTTATGTAACTCCTATTTCATCAAGTAGACAACTTATCGTGTTTACTTGATTGTGCCCCTAAAATTTTATTTTCTTGAGTGACTCAACAAAAAATAAAATTTTAGTTAAATTCGACTCATTGTTCAGAAACAACAAATATTTTATAGTGATGAACGTATTCATGAGCGACCAGTTTTGAGTGATTCAACAACCTGACATTAATAATGGACTCCAATTTTTTACTATAACATTGGAAGACACATTGTATTAACCATTTAATACAAATTTAATATTTTGATAAGGAGGGATTTATCTCATTACATTTATGTATATTATCTAATATCCAACATGCAATCAGTCATACATAATAATAATTGTAGATGATTATGGACTTTATCTATCTAGTTTTCTGGGCCAAAGAGGACGACTAGTCGGTTAATTTTTAGGGAACATTGTATTCGATCATCGAATGCTAAATGCAATCATCTTCATCTCCTGTTGCAACCTGTATTTTATACTAGTTACTTTCTTTTGGTCCAACTACAACATGTATATTATACTAGTTGGCACACAGGCCCAGATCATTAAAGTCTTACCCTAAATTGAGAATAAAAAAAAGTATATGGTCAAAATTACAATTTTATAGAGTAATAAGTTAAAATTTAATCCAGTCAGAAATTCAAAATGTGGTTTAAAAATGATTTTAGTTCATTTTCAATATTTGACCAACATAAAAATTAATAACTACAATTTTTTTCAAAAAATTAAAATTGTATTTAACACCCTATTTTGTTTTTAAAATTTTAGGACTTACTAAATTTTTGGAAATTACACAGATAGTCCATTGATTTTAAAATCACTAGCCTTCTTATACAATTTATGAAATTGTACATAAGGTTTTTTTATTTTATTTTAAAACAGTGGGCCTTTCATATAAAATTTCTAAAATTGCATAAAAGGCCCATTTAAAACTTTTGAAATTAGTTGTCTTGTCATACAATTTCAAAAATTGAAATGAGAAGCCCTCTTCTCAAATTCAATGAGCCAAAACCCTCTCTTGGGTTCCGAACTGGCTAGCGCAAAAAATGACAGGCACCGTTGGTCAATTGAGCAACAGTGGTCTTGCCAGTGTCAAACACATGATGAATGGCACAAAGAAACAATCCAAAAGTAGCAAGAAAAAAAACCACTGAAAAGATGGCAGGTTCATGGACACCAACCCAAGGTCCCACAAATTACTTTCACGGAGAAAGATGAGGTCAGAGTCTACTACCTGTATTGCGACACACTCATTGTTTGAGCCATCGTCTCCTATAACGAGCTTGGTAGTATGTTGATTGACGACGTCAGCATTGGAAACGCCTTTTATCAAATGGAAGTAGACCACGAGTTGACTAGGATTCTAGATCCACTATTTATATTTATAGACGATAGTCTTATTCCACAAGGACGAATAACTTTTACTGTAGAAATGGGAAAACTACCACCTATCATCAAAAAATTCATGGAATTCTTGGTGGTAGACACAGCTTAACATGGGCCCTCAGAGTACCCGCCTTGAAGGACTTACAAGTCGTCACCTTAATTCACAACTTGATGATGAAGTTCCCAATCTCTGGAGGGGTTGTAGCTATACGGGGTAACCAGATGGAGGCTAGATCCTGCATTATGAATGCCCTCTAGAAAGTTGTCTCTCGTGAAGCCCTCTCGATCATGGTGGTTGATACCAAGATGGTAGAGCCCGAAGAGAATGATGAAGACGATGAGATAATACTTGAAGAGGATCTGGACCCTCAAATCACATGTTCGGACTTGCAAGCATCACCGAAAATGAGAATTAAAGGCATTATGTGTGGACTCCTCGGATATTACTAAGATGTTGCAAGTAGGCAGCACCCTGGAGATCCAGTTAAAGGAATAGTTGACATGGTTGGGATAAAGACTTCAATGGGAGGCCACACCCTGAAAATTGATCCAAAAACTCATCCCAAAATACAGAAAATGAGACCACAAAGATCTAAGAGATATGCTGCACTTAAGAAAAAAGTTGGAAAACTAGTGGTAAACGAGTTCATCAAAGAGGCGGTGTATCTCCAATGGGTGTCCAATCCAGTATTAGTAAAGAAAAGCAATAACAAATAGAGAGTATGCATAGATTTCTGTGATCTAAACCAAGCATGCCCTAAGGACAGCTTCCCACTATCCCACATTGACCAACTAGTTGATGTCGTGGCTGGACTCGTATTCCTAGTTACTTGGATGCTTACTTTGGGTACATTTAGATCTCTATGTTCTCTGGAGATGATCAACACACATCCTTCATAATTGACAAGAGCTTATACTACTACAAGACGATGCCCTTTCGGTTGAAGAACGTAGCTACATACTAAAGGCTAACGAATTGCAAGTTCGTAGAGCACGCTAAGGACCTCGTCTCACGCATAGAGAAAATGTTCAAAATCATTCGAAAATTTCGAATGAAATTAAATCCTCTAAAGTGTGCATTCGATGTTGTTTCTAGAAAATTCCTAGGGTATATGGTGAACTAGCATGGAAGAGAAGCTAACCCAAATAAAATCAAAGCACTGATAAACATGTGGTCTCCATCTTTACCTCAAGAAATCCAGAGTCTGATTGAAAGGTTGGCCGCTCATTGCCACTCGTTCTTCCAAACCATCAAGGTGGGAAGGAAATTCAAGTGGACAGAGGACTGCAAAGCTGCATTTCAAGAGCTCAATGATCATATTGGAGGGGCAAAGATCATCTTGGAAGGGGACCACTACTCTCCAAACTAAAGCCCGATGAGCGACTACTTATTTACCTAGTAATATTCGAGAAAGCTGTTAGCTCAGTACTGATCCTTGAAGAAGGGTCACAACAGCTCCCATTATAATATGTTAACAATGCACCACATGACATTGAGTTATGACATTCGGACATGGAAAAGCTTGTCCTATATCACCGTGACCCGAAAACTTTGGCCTTACTTTCAGGCCCACAATATCGACGTACTCACCTAACTTCTGTTTGAAGTAGGTGATCTGGAAGCCTAATGCCTTTGGATGCCTAATAAAATGGTCTATCGAGCTTAGTAAGTTTTACATCTCTTACAAACCCAGACTATTTAGCAAAGATGAGTCAGTCATAGACATTGTAGCAGAGTTCGCACACCTCCGGGAAGGGCTACCCACTCGCGAATCTGAAGAGGTACCAACGTGAAAATTATATGTTGACACTTACAAGTGGAAAATAAATCCGAAGATGTACTCACACGAAATTTAATGTTATTTATTATTTCTCACCTACAAGTGGAAAATAAATAAATTGAGTAACATCACCCAAAGTCTAGTTCTTGGTACACATGTACATGAAAGCGAGAAAGCAAATGCTCAACAATTATAGGCCTCCCGAAAAGTGTAATTAATAACACTTTTGCACGCATTTGATATGACATAATGGATTATGTATATTGTATATTAGCGATTTTTATGTTTATTAATTCACAAGTGAACGGATCACACAAATAATAAATTAGAATTTGAGTCTAAGTATCGTACACACAGGGATTTAGATAATTCAATTCAATTATAATAACCTTAATCGAATCCAATTAACTTTTTGAAATTTGGTTTCTTAAACTAACTAAAAATGAACTAAGTGTAATTAAAGAATTATAACTCAAGTAATTAAAATATTAAATTTGATAAGAATTACTTTAATTTGGAAAAGAAAAATACTAAGATACTTTAACTTTGGAAAAGAAAAATACTAAGATCCCTGATCCACTTATCGTTGTTAATTCATCTATTTTGATTCTTGATTTTGAAAGTAAATCAGTTATGACGATCAATATCCCTAAATTATTTAACAGTTTTCCTCAAATAAAATCAAACCTATTTATATGTATGACATGACTATATCTTTATGAAGAATGTGAATACATAAGAATGCATTAAGTTGCAATGGATAATTAAAGATCACATTAAGCATAGCGGTATATTTCTATCCCCTATCAGACTTTAAGATAATTAAAATTATACTAATCTATTTTCAATCTCTCGATAGTAAAACGAACCACATTAATCATACAATTACTACATATGTAATTGTAGATTAAAAGAAATAAAAAATTATTATTTAAAACTATATTGAAGTAAATCATTAAAAATCAAGTTTCCAAATAGAAGAATTAAGCTACAAGTTTCATTGTAATCCTAGCACAAAATAATCTAGCCTAGCATATTAAGAAGAAGAAAATAAAGAGAAAAAGAAAAGATATGATTCATAACCCAGAGAATAAGAAAACTTAGCAGATGAAATTTTGATCTTGATCTTCGTTGAATTCTTGAAAGAGTAAATCTTGATCTCCGATTTGTGTTTCATCTCTTGTTTTCTCTCAAAATTTGTCTATTCATTATGAGTTAATAACTCATATATATTGTTCCATAATAATGCCCAAAAGCATCCCAAAAATAATTAAAATTGAGTCCCAAAAAATTTTCTAATTGGAGTCGAACTCTAAAAGGTAAGTAAAAAGTTTGCAAAAAAAAATTTACACTAGGTGATCGCCCAGCTTTTGCATTCTATTTTTATTCTTAGGCGCTTGGCGGTCACTAAGCTTTAAGCTTGTGCAATCACCAAGCTTTAAGCTTTTCAAATATGTGCATTTAATCCTCCAACTTTGGATTTTGGTCATTTTAGTCTTCAAACCTTCCAATAGCCTCCAAAATAGTTCTTCAAGTTCTAATTGAGTTCAATTGAGTCCCTGTACTTCTAAAACATCTTCCAATTTATTGCTCTTTTATCCATTCTTCTCCAATTTCTTATAGACGGGTCCAAAACCTGAATAGAAAGAATAATAAACTAAATTAAGCAAAAAATCCATAAAATGAAGGGAGAACAGCTTAGTTTAAAAGCCCGAATATAAAGCAACACTTTTGGAAAGATATTAAACAAAACCACAAAAAAATTTTTACTTATCCGATGCTCGACGTTTAGTGAGTGTGTGAATAGTCAAATATTGAACTTATACCTATATTAGACCGCAACCAATAATGTGTTGTTGATATTTTTATAATCTCGAATCTTTTGAAGTCATTTATTCCTTACACTTCTCGTAAATTATCATACTTCTAATGCTTTTCTCTTTAATCCTGAGGTGTTCTAGCAAATTTGGTTCCTATTGATCAATACAATGTTTTTTTCAATTAACGTGGTAAAATGAGAGGCTTGTATTCATAGAACTAAGATGGCAAGCAATTTCTAAATTCTCATCTCCAGTCTCAGAGGTACTAACCTAGCAATCCTTACCGAGCACCTTTAACTCTTTTTATTTTATTTAACTAATGTAAATAGTCTTACATCTTATGTGCAATACTTTTCTCCCGCAAGCTTTCTATGTGACCCATGTAGTGAGCTTTGGGCTTATGACTCCCAAGTCAGATTATCAAAGGGCACCGAGTTTTAAAATACCCTAACATGTTTAATTGCTCGACTCACACATGCTATAAGAAAAGTAAAGATGTAAATTTGTTTTTTGTGGTACTCGATTCTCAGCAATGATTAGTGCTCAGTTTAGATTCCTTGACTAGAAATCCAAACAATCAACATTCTATGTACACATGTACTAACTTTAACACCCCCAAACTCTTCTCAAATAGTTTGGCTACTAGTTTGAGGATTTGAAAACGAGATTTTTCTCAACAATCCTAAGTCAACAATATCAACCCATACACTCAAGTCATGTTCCATATGTATAGTCTAACAAGGATAAGTATTCAAGTAAAAGCATGAGTTAAAGTGTTGTCTAAAATTTTAACTAAAAACGTACTCAACTTCAAACAAATATCATCATTAGCAGTAATATGTTCAACAATAACTATACAAATAAACTTTTTTTAAATTAATTTTTTTAAACAAATATTCCAGTTTTACATACCCGAATAAGAAGCAAATTCAAAATTTATCAATTAAGTATCTTGATACTTAACCTACTCCCAAACTAAAACATTACATTGTCCCCAATGTAATAGCAAAATAGAGTTAAAAATAAAAGAAGAAAATATTAGGTACTTTCGGGAGGTAAGTGTGGAGAAGACAGTCTTGGCTGATCAGATGGTGCAGCTGAAGTAGAAGGTCGTAAAGAGTCGATGGCTTCGGATAGCTTCCAAAGTGGATCATCTTTCTGTTTACTTCATCATATGCATATGTGATAGTGTGATTGTCTGACCTAATGCTGACATCTTCATATTGCAGTCCACGTACTTTCATACTTACTCGTTGCAGCTCCTACTGCATGTTATACTGTGGGTGTTGCACCTCTACCAATGTGTCCTGCATGTTGTTCACTAATCTACTAATCTCCATCAGGGATATTTTGATTTGAGTGAACTGTATGCTAAGGTTGGACACATCAGTGAGAGCTGGCTAGGGTGTTGGATGTGTTGGATCACGATCTTCATCATCTGGCTGTACCGCTGGAGCACGCTGTGCTCTGTTTTCTCTTGCTCGCATCCTCGCCTTTGAATTGTCAATAGTCTTAGAGTTGAATGGGATATCAAGAGTGTCGGCTTTCTCAAATGGCAATAAGGGCACTCCAGCCTCTAAACAGACCCCACTTATCAGACATGGGAACATAATAGGCACTGGGAGTCTACTGAAGTTTCTAACTCTCTAACATAGTCAAAGATATGTATCCCCAAGTCCATTTTTGACCCCGTACCAAATGGTAAAGAAGGCGAGCCTTTTCTCTGGTAAATTTAGTTTGCTGAGTGATAGGATTGATATTTGTACAGACAAAAATGTGTAAAGCTCTTAGCTCCCTATTCAGCCCATCATGTTTAAAGTGCGAAGTTTCTAACAGCCAAGAATTCTCTCTACAATACAAGTACCCTGCCATTGACTGCATGTCATGTTCATTAGGCAGATGATCTATCCCTGTGCAGATCACTTCATAGTATTAATCAATAATAGCAAGGCTGAACCAGATCCACCTGCCACTCACCCATGTTTTGTACCTATGAGATGATTCCGACGTATCAATTTCCTGGTTGAAATTGACAAAGAATTTCCTCACCATAGTCATGTATGCCAAATGTGGAGCTCCAGCCACCTTACTCCATCCACACTGTTGTATCACATGCTCTAGCAGATTATCCTGAAAGTCTGCCCATTGTACTCTTTTCTCTTGGTGGTAGTTCTTACCTTTCAATTTTTCGTCGTACATCTCTTGTGCTTTTGTAGCTTGAAAACGTGGTATGCATCCATCACTTGTGGGTTCTTTGGCCGGTTTACGATGATTAGAACCTTCACCTACATTTTTTCCTTTCTCTTGAGCTTTGGTTTTTTGTTTTGGTGCCATTGGTACCTATTAATATATGAAACATAGAACAATTAATATAATAGATAAGAAAAAATCAAAGTACAGTGCAATGGGGATTATCTCCAAACTACCCTTCTATGTGGCATAAAAAGTGAAACCCAAGTCGGGCACTCAATGTATGAATTAGACAATGTGTTGGAAATAGGAGGCTTAGGGCACCTATAGTAAACCAATATATTAAGAAAAGGTTGCTCAATCTCTCAAACTAGCTCAAAAGGGCTGGATTTGCTTATTGAAAACCTACACGGACTATGACTTTTGCCACTGGAGTTTAAATAAATTGAGAACTTGAATCTAGCCCAAATATTTAAACTTAAAATCACAAATTCAATAATCCATCATCTACCTAAGCCCATTCTCCTCAATTGATCAAGACAAAATAAAAAAAAAAAATTCAAGTCATAGTATAAATGAGAAAAGAAGAAGAAAAAGCTTTGCCAAAATGATAAATTTGATATTAATGCAATGTGATGACAAGTGAATTGGATTGAAACTTGATATATAGGGAAGATGAATGTGGATGGAAGAGAAAAATATGTTTGCAAAAGAGGAGAAGTCCATTTTTACAATGAGTGACGAACCTATGCGAGGACGCATAGAGGCCGGACAAGAACCGGGGGTTGAAGACCTTCAAAATTTCTTGGTTTTAGCTAAGTGGCTCGCGTCTGGGGTTATTTAACCCCAGTGCGAGCCTGGGAGAACGCCCAGTTATAACCTGGGCGATCGTCCAGGTTCGCTCTGGGCATTCTGTCCATGTTTTAAGGACCCAGGCGATCGCCCGAGTCATTAGACTAGGAGATCTCCCATTTTACAATGAAATTTCTTTAAACAATATTTCTTGGGATGCATGCCAAAGTGTATATGGGATTATTTTAGTGTATCTTGGAGCATACCATGAACTTTTAAAATCAATAAGCAAAGAAAACTAGTTAAAAACCAAAACATAAGAAAATACGCGTAAAATCTAAAGCAATCACTATAAATGCATGCAATTGCAATAACTATAATGAAAAAAATAGAAAGGGATAGAAAAATAGGTTGCCTTCCATTAAACACTTGATTTATAGTCTAGAGCTCGACTGTTTCAGAGTGGTTAATCTAGTGTTACAAGATGAATGTTGGACTTTTCTTTTGAGAATCCACTTCTCCAATAAGCCTTCAATTGCTGTCCATGGACTTTAAAAGTGCATTTGCTCTCGTGGTTGATTTCTACAGCTCCATATAGATAGACATTTGTGAATGTGTAAGGACCCGACCATCGAGACCTCAACTTGCCTAGAAAAAGCATGAGGCGAGAATTATACAATAACACTTGCTATCCAACTTAGAAATTTCTCATTTCAATATGTATATTGTGCCACTTTTTGGTCCGCTCCTTATACAATTTTGCATTCTCATAGGCCTCCAACCGAAACTCATCCATCTCATTTAATTGAAGTAATCTTTTTTCACCGGCATCTTTTAAATCAAATGTCAACTTCTTGACTACCTAATATGTCCGGTGTTCCAACTCAACTGGTAAATGGCATGCTTTTTCAAAACTAGCCGATAGAGAGACATGCCTATAGGAGTTTAAAAAGCTATTCGGTAGGCCCATAAAGCGTCATCTAATTTCTTCGGCTAATCTTTCCTTGATGAACTAGCCATTACCTAAAGAATCTGTTTCAACTTCTGGTTGGAGACTTCAACTTGTCCACTAGTTTGAAGATGATAAGGAGTAGCAATACGATACCGAATGCCATATTTAGCCAATAATGACTCTAATAGACGACTACAAAAGTGTTTATCCTGATCACTAATTATAGCTCGTGGTGTGCCATAACGAGTAAAAATGGATTTTTTAATAAATCCATATCAAACCGCACATCATTGGTAGGCAATGCAACTGCTTCAACTCATTTGGAGATGTAGTCTACAGCAACCAAAATGTATTGATTTGAGAACGAGGAAGAAAATGGCCCAATGAAATCAATACTCCATACATAAAAAAGCTTTACCTCGAGTATACTGTTTAGATCCTTCATCGCCTAGCCCAAAGGGAAGAAGCTAATCGGATGTCGTTGGGAGTATAAAATTAAACAAAAGGCAGATGATAGCATCAAAATATACAATGCTCACTTAGTTGCCCAGGGATACAACCAGATAAAAGGCATGCACTACAGGGAAACCTTTGTACCAGTTGCCAAGCTCACAACATTACGGTGTTTATTAGTCGTAGTTGCAGCCAACAAATGGTCTTTGCATCAAATGGATGTCCAGAATGCCTTTATCCATGGTGATCTTGAAGAAGAAGTCTACATGCTTCCACTACAAGGTTAAGAGACTTCACTAGTTTGTCGACTTTACAAATATCTTTATGGACTAAAACAAGCTTCCAAAAATTAGTATTCTTATAAGTGTTCTACTACAATATGTCAAGTGGGTTTTAAGCAATCCTTCATAGATTATTCCCTATTCACTAAAGGTAACCACAATTCATTTACTACATTTTTAATTTATGAAGATGACATGTTTATAACTGGGAACGATAAAGAAAAAATTGCAAAGCTAAAGAAAATTTTGAGCAACCATTTCAAGATAAAAGACTTGGGAAAGTTGAAGTTCATTTTGGTCATTGAAGTGGCACCCTCAAGAAAAGGCATAAGTATCCCACTAAGGAACAAAAGAAGTATGCACTAGATTTGCTATATGAAGGATTGTTGGGCACTATACCTATAGCATTTCCAAGGTAAGAGAACCTTAAACTGAAGTCAACAAAACGAGACTTGTTGAAAAATCCTTCTCAATACAAAAGAATGGTGGGAAAGCTCATTTATTTTACTACCATAAGACCAAATATCCAATACTCGGTGAATTTACTTCGTCAATTTATGAACCAACCAAGAAAAACTCACTGGGATGATGCATTGAGTGTGTTGAAATACATAAAATGTTAGATGATGGTTTTTGTAGTAAGCCAGTAAGGTGTTGTTGATTTGGTGTGTTGGATTACCTCTTGATTTTGGGCATAAATCTAGAGAAGAAACATTGTAATATTTATTCGATTGATAGTAGATAACTGTAGGTTTGTCCCGTCGATTTTCCTTTTATCTTAAAGGGTTTTACGACGGTAAAGAATAGTCTTGGTGTTGTTTAGCTTGATTTATTATTCTGGTATTTATATTGCTTGCATAAGAAATAATTGGGTTGAGTTGATAACATTCATTTTAATTGCACGATGAAAAGGGAAAAATATATTGTTACATTTGTACATCTAGTTTTTTCCCTAACAGTTGTATCAGAGCCCAGGTTGGGTTGTGTGAATTAAAATGGAGGAGCTTGTTGGTAGTGCTATTATTAGACTGACCAATTATAATTGGGTAACTTGGAAGCCTAGAATAGAGGATATCCTTTATTGTAAGGATTTTCATGAACCTATTGAGGATGATGAGGCTAAACCAGTTGACATAACAGAAAAGCAATAGTATGCTCAGAATAGAAAAGCTATTGGGACTATCAGACAATGGGTAGATAATAGTGTATTTCATCATGTGGCACAAGAGACTAATGCTAATAAATTGTGGTCAAAATTAGAGTCTATGTTTGAGAAGAAAACTGCATCTAAGAAGTCTTTTTTAATTGGAGACTTTGTCAACATGAAATATAAAGAAGGCATGAGTGTGACAGAGCATCTGAACAATTTTCAGAATATCATAAATCAGTTAGATAATATAGATATGATTCTTGAAGAAGAATTGCAGGCTTTGTTGATTTTGAGTTCTTTGCCATATAGTTGGGAGACATTTGTTGTGACTGTCAATAACTCTGCCGCTGATGGTGTTTTGACTATGGACTTTGTAAAAGACAGTATGCAGAATGAGGAAACAAGAAGAAAATCTGCATGTATACGTACAGGTTCAGATCATGTACAAATTCTTGTTACAGAGGATAAGGAATGAACAAGAATAAATGGCAAAGAGGTTACAGCAAGTCAAGAGGCAGATCAAAATCAAAAGACAAAAAGGTTGTTTCTTACCGTTGTGGTAAAGAGAGTCATATTGAAAGAAATTGTCGAGTTTGGTTGAGAAAGCAAAATGAATGTAGCAATAAGAAGAAAGAAGATGACAAGAATGCTACAGCTGTTGTATCTGATGGTGATGATAAACTCTTTTGTAGAGAGCAGGTGATCCTAGTAATGAATGGATTGTTGATAGCGGTGCTTCTTACCATGTTTCTTTAAACATAAATTTGTTTGCTAATTACATAGTGAGTGATTTTGGTATCATGAAGATGAGAAATACTAGTCAATCTAAGATTATAGAGATTGGCAACATTTACTTGCAAACAAATCTTGACTGCACCTTGATGTTGAAAGATGTGAGGCACATTCCTGATATGTGCTTTAATCTAATTTTAGTTAATGCTCTTGATCGACAGGGTTATCACAACAACTTCGATGATTTAAAATGGAAATTGTCAAAAGGCTCTTTGGTTGTTGCTAGAAGGAAAGCTTGTTGCACGCTATACAAGACTTATGGGAAAGCTTGTAAAAATGGGTTGAATGCAGTTGAAGATTCTTCTCTCGAGATTTGGCACAAGAGACTCGGGCATATGAGTAAAAAGGGGTTACAGGTTCTGGCTAAGAAGACATTCATTCCCTTAGCCAGTGGTATGTCTCTAAACCGATGTGATCATTATTTATATGGTAAGCAACATAGAGTTTCTTTTAGTTGCTCTTTTAGAAGAAAAGAAGATATTTTAGAACTAGTATATTCTGATGTGTTTTCTCCTAGTGATGTGGCTTCTTTGGGTGGAAACAAATATTTTGTTACTTTTGTTGACAATGCTTCTAGGAAACTATGGGTATATCTTCTGAAATCTAAGGACCAAGTGTTTCAGTAGTTTCATACATTGGTAGAAAGAGAAACAGGGAAGCCTTTGAAAGGCCTCAGAATGGATAATGGTGGAGAATATACTTCACATAAGTTTAGGGAGCATTGCTTAAAATTTGGGATTCGACATGAGTTCATAGAATCTAGTACTCCTCAACATAATGGTGTGGCAGAGAGAATTAATCGTACCATTCTTGACAGAGTCAGATGCATGTTGAAGACAGCCAAGCTACCTAAATATTTTTGGGGTGAAGCAGTTTAGACTGCTTGTTACTTGATCAATAGATCTCATTCTGTTCCTTTAGATTTTGATATTCCAGAAAGAGTGTGGAGTGGTAAAGATATATCCTACTCTCGTTTGAAGGTGTTTGGGTACAAAGCATTTGTGCACGTGCCTAAGGAACATAGGTTAAAGCTTAATGATAGAGGTACTCCTTGTATTTTTCTTAGATATGGTGATGAACAGTTTGGCTACAAATTGTGGGATCCAGAGAAAAAGAAGACCGTGAGAAGTAGAGATGTGATTTTTCATGAAGACCAGACGATTGATGACTTTAATAAAGTTGAGCAGCCTAAGAGAGAGACTGCAGTTGTTCCTGATCTCATGTCTCCAACACCACAACCTATTGTTGGAGATAATATAGTTTCTACTGATGATGATGATGTTGATGAGATTGCTCATAGTGATATGCCTGTTGATGAGATTGCTAATTTGGGGAAGCAGATTATAGATGAAGAATCACATGTTAGGAGGTCTACTAGAGAGTACATACCATCTTCTAGGTATCATACTTCTGAATACATTTTGCTTACCACTGATGGAGAGCCAGAGAGTCTTTCAGAGGCACATATTCACAGTGATAAATTCCATTGGATAAAAGCAATGACAGAAGAGATGAATTCTTTGAAAAAGAATGATACATATAAGTTAGTGAATCTTCCTAAAGGTAGAAAAGTATTGAGGAACAAATGGGTATACAAAATTAAATGAGACGGCAATGGTGATATGATGAAGTACAAAGCTCGATTGGTTGTTAAAGGCTTTGGACAAAAATATGGTGTTGATTTTGATGAGATCTTTTCTCCTGTTGTGAAAATGACATCTATCAGAGTTGTTTTGGATTTAGTAGCTAGTCGAGATTTGGAAATGGAACAACTTGATGTGTTCCTACATGTTGACTTAAAAGAAAAGATTTATATGTTGCAACCGGAAGGTTTTGAACAAAAGAGGAAAGAACACCTTGTGTGCAAATTGAAGAAGAGTTTGTACGGGCTCAAGCAAGCAACAAGACATTAGTACAAAAAGTTTGATATTTTTATGGCGAGTTAGGAGTACACGAGGACAACTTTAGATTCTTGTGTTTACATCAGATCTTTTCTAGGTGACAAGTTCATTATTTTATTGCTTTATGTCGATGACATGCTTATAGTTGGTCAGGATGCAGGGTTGATTAAGAAATTGAAAGAAGCCATGCATAAGTCATTTGATATGAAGGATTTGGGGATGGCTAAACAAATCTTGGGTATGGAGATAGTTCGGGACAGAAAGTCTAAGAGGTTGTGGCTATCACAGGAAAAATATATTGAGCGGGTACTTGAAAAGTTCAGTATGAAAGGAGCTAAGTCAGTTAGCTCACCTCTTGGTGGTCATCTCAAACTCACCAAAAGATCATGTCCTTCGACTAGTGAAGAAAATAAGAAAATGGAAGTAGTTCCTTACTCTTCAGCAGTTGGTAGTTTGACGTATGCCATGGTATGTACTTGACCAAATATTGCACATGCAGTTGGTGTGGTAAATAGATTTTTGTCTAATCCAAGAAAATATCATTGGGAAGCAGTAAAATGGATCATGCGGTATCTTTCTTGAGAAGTTCAATGTGAAGCAAAGTGAGTACATCATTTATTGTGACAGTTAGAGCGCTCTTAAGTTGAGCAAGAATTCCACATATCATTCTCGCACTAAACACATTGTTGTGAGATATCATTGGATCTATGGAGCACTAGAAGAAAAATATTTACAGTTGGAAAATATTCACACTAATGAAAATATTGCTGATATGTTGACCAAGATTGTTACCAAGCAGAAGCTTATGTTTTGTACCGAGCATGCGAAGATGAACTCTAAGTGATTGACTGGAGTTTTATGTGTACCTCCCTGATGGACTGGAGGGGGAGATTGTTGGGTTTTAATTATTCGACCCAATTTTTTTATTTTAATTAAATGGGTCCATCCCATGAGAATTAAATAGTTTGGGTCCAAGTGAAAATTCTAATTAAATTTAAGGACCAAGGTTGCAATGTTTTGGTGCAAGAATTCTAATTACATTGGAATTGAATTCCTGTGGCTGTGTGGCATACATATATGGCTGCTTTCTGGGAAAAATATATATGCACCCACAGCAAATACACACAGAGATAACAATGAGAGGCAGAGAAATATATTTACACACGCAGCGGCTGTTTGAACAAGGAACACGCAGTAGAGTAAAAGGAAGATAAAAGGGATTGTTTGGCAAAGAAAAATTTGGTCACAAATTTTGGGCTTTCTTCTTCAACTTTTGTATTCCACCATTGATTATTTGGTGCGGTCTTTCTCTTTTTATTGGCTTTATATTTTTGAATTCCATCTATTGTGTTAGATGATGATTATTGTAGTAAGCCAATAAGGTGTTGTTGATTTGGTATGTTGGATTACCTCTTGATTTAGGGCATAAATCTAGAGAAGAAACATTGTAATATTTATTCGATTAATAGTGGATTACTGTCGGTTTGCCCTGTCGATTTTCTCTTTATCTTAAAGGGTTTTACGACGTTAAAGAATAATCTTGGTGTTGTTTAGGTTGATTTATTATTCTGGTATTTATATTGCTTGCATAAGAAATAATTGGGTTGAGTTGATAACATTCATTTTAATTGCACGGTGAATAGGGAAAAATATATTGTTACATTTGTACATCTAGTTTTTTCCTTAACACCTTGCCCTTCCAATATGATCATTGAGCTCTTGAAAGACATCTTTGTAGTCCTCTGTCCACTTGAATTTCCTTCCTACCTTGATGGATTGGAAGAATGGGTAATAATTAGCGGCCAACCTTTCAATCAGACTCTGGATTTCTTGAGGTAAAGATGGAGACCACATGTTTATCAGTGCTTTGATTTTATTTGGGTTAGCTTCTATTCCATGCTAGTTCACCATATACCCTAGGAATTTTCTAGAAGCAACATTGAATGTACACTTCAGAGGTTTTAATTTCATTCGAAATTTTCGAAAGATTTTGAACATTTTCTATAAGCATGAGACGAGGTCCTTAGCATGCTCTGCGAACATACAGCTCACTAGCCTTTAGTATGTAGCTCATGCGTTCGTCAAACCAAAGGGCATCGTCTTGTTGTAGTATAAGCCCTTGTCAATTATGAAGGATGTGTCTTGATCATCTCCCAGAGAACATGGAAATCTAATTGTACCCAGAGTATGCATCCAAGTAACTAAGCAATACGTGTCCAGCCGTGGCATCGACTAGTTAGTCAATGTGGGATAGTAGGAAGCTATCCTTAGGGCATGCTTGGTTTAGATCAAATAAATCTATGCATACTCCCCATTTGTCATTGCTTTTCTTTAATACTAGATTGGACACCCATTGGAGATACACCGCCTCTCTGATGAACTCATTTACCACCAGTTTTCCAACTTTTTTCTTAAGTGCAGCATATCTCTTAGCTCTTTGTGGTCTCATTTTCTATATTTTGGGATGAGTTTTTGGATCAATTAGGGCGTGGCATCCTATTGAAGTGCTTATCCCTACCATGTCAATTGTTCCTTTATATTGTTCTCCAGGGTACTACCTAGTTGCAACATCTTAGTACTATCTGATGGGTCCACAAATAATGCATTCCATGTAAGCAATTTAGGATAGCATGACACACTTTTTAGTGCAATGTACGGTTACATTAGAGATGCTTTTATAAGCCATGTACAGCCCACTAAAATCCGTGTAACTGTAATCCATATTGCATAACCAACTATTGGTCCTGATCTCCTCTCCACAGTGGAGAAGAATTATCTTTCCCACTGCCTACATAGCAGTTTTCTATTGGCCAAGTGAAATTGTACTATATTCTCATTTTCGATGATGCTTGCGAGTCTGAACATGTGATTTGAGGGTCTCATCGTCTTCATCATTCTCTTCAGTCTCTACCATCTCGGTATCAACCATCATGATCGAGAGAGCTTCGCGAGAGACCACTTTCAATAGGGCATTCATATTACAGGATCTAGCCTCTATCTGGTTACCCCGTATAGTTGCAACCCCTCCAGGGATTGGGAACTTCATCATCAAGTGGTGAATTAAGGTGACAGCTTGTAAGTCCTTCAAGACGGGCACTCTGAGGGCTCCATGGTAAGCTAAGCGGTTGTCTACCACCAAGAACTCCATGAATTTCTTGATGATAGGTGGTAGTTTTTTACATTTCTATAGCAAGAATTATTCGTCCTTGCAGAATAAGACTATCATCTATAAATCTAAACAGTGGATCTAGAATCCCACTCAACTCGTGGTCTACTTCAATTTGATAAGAGGCGCTTCCAAATAGTATATTCACAATGTTGACGTCGTTAATCAACATCCTACCAAGCTCGTTACAAGAGACGAGGGCTCGAACAATGAGTGTGTTGCAGTACAAGTAGTTGACTCTGACCTCGTCTTCCTCTGTTAAAGTAATTGGTGGGGCCTTGGGTCGATGTCCATGAACCTGTCAGCTTTTCAGTAGTGTTTTTTCCTCCTACTTTTGCATTGTTTCTCTGTGCCGTTCATCGTGTGTTTGACACCGACAAGACCACTGTTGCTTAATTGACCAACGGTGCCTGTGGTTTCTGCATTGCCAAGGTCGGATACCTAAAGAGGGTTTTTGCCTACTGTGGGTCACCTCGTCCATTATATTTTTTCATGGAGGGCATTCTGAAACCCATTGGTAGTTTTTTGGCCTTCAGTTCCTTGGAAAGTGGAAGATTCTCAACATCATCATCCAGGTAGAAACAATACACAAATTTTTTGTCCCCAGACTTGACATCAATGGCACATAGATCTCTTCTCTTTTCCATCCGAGCCTTTCTTTGTTCACTGTGATGATTGCTTGGATTGTGAGAGAATGTCTTAGAGGACCCGGCTCTAAGCCTATCAACAACATTGACAGACCCTGTCAACTTCTTTTTTTGTGTAGAGAGGCCTTTTTCTTAGCGTTGTTCATTTGAAGGCCTTGTGTACTAGTTCTGATGATTATGCCTACCAGGTGCTGAAGAATTATCTTAAGATCGATGGTTCTCCACAGAACCTGATCTCGAAGGGCTTCACTGGTTGCAGCAGCATTTTTTCCTGGACTGGGCTTGCTGATGTCCCAGTTGCTCGATCATGGTCCTCATCCAGGTGTTTTCCTCCTTCAATTCAATGATATCTTGTTCTAATGTTTTTCTCTGACGTTGCCTCATTCTCCTTTGGCTAGTTATATTCTGGAGAACAAGAATGTTCTACGACTCTTGTTCAGGTTGGTGGGATTTAACGTCTTCTTGGAAGTTATTAGTTTGCATACCTTTCGGTAGAGTAAAAACACATTTTACCATATATCTTTCTGTCATGTGTTGTATTTTGAGTTCCCACAGATTGTGTCAATTTATTGGCCTCCAAATTTTTATTATCCACGTGTCAACAAATCTTCAATCATTCATTTGTCAGTCTGTATATTACCTGTACAATTGGACAACTTTTAAGCACCAAGATCAACGAAAAAATAGGGGCTGACGACTGTTGGCACTCTGACAGTCAAGTCAACTGTTGGTACGAGAATATATGAGAAAAATATGTGTATAGGAAAGACAAATAAGCAAAGATTTTACCAGATTTTTTGAGTAGAGAATAATGCATTCCTTGGAATGAATAGGAGACAAATATTTATATAGGAAGAGTCACAATTGATTGTGGACAACAATCAATTAGTTACTTGATTGGATTCTCCTTCTTTGTGGAGATATAGTTAATAGGAGACAGATATCTAGTCATTCTTCTTCAATTGCAAATGCTACAAATATAATACGGGTGAATCAGTAGCGGAGTCAGGATTTAAAGTTGGGGGGTTCTCAAACAGAGGTTGGCCGGGAGGCTTCTCGGGGGTTCGGGGGCAGCGCCTCCGATTTTTTTTTTTTGCTCAAACCACAATTACTGAGCCAATTTTTATGAGAATCAAATGTTTTTTTTTTTTGTCATAATCTTTAAAAAGCTTACTTGAAAATACGAACTTCAATACTTTCTTCTTGGTTATTGAATGATTCTAATTTAATTTGAGTTAGATTGAACTTTATTTGTTTAATTCATTCATTGTTGAGTTTGGACTTTACTATTTTTTGTTTTGGTTGATTATTAAAACGAAGAAGTGATCTTAGAAGCATATTTGATTCTACTATTTTGAAAAAAAAAATCGATTTTTTCCAAACAAATTTTGGGCCCACATTCTATTCAATAAAATTGTAATTTCAATTTTACCCTTATTGTGTGTATCTAATTATTAAATAGATGGGCAAATTGGTAAATTAGTAATGAATAAAGTAATCAAAAGTCAACATTTGTGGGCTATAATTAATCAATTGGCACCCCTCTTGGAGAATAATCTATCTTCCCTCCAAAATAGCAGAATCAGACACAATATTAAAAAAATTAATAAAAACTTTTTTTTAAAAAATATTTCAGAAAGTTGGGGGGTCCTAGTCTCCCCCAGGACCCCCCCCCCCCCACCTCCGCCCTTGGGGTGAATTATCGTTAGTGTTAGCTAGATATTTTGCTCATAACATGCTTAGTATTTTCTATGAGCCAAAAAAAAAAAAAAATTTGACATACTTAGGTGGTGAAGAATAAACAAGTGACAATATCCAATAGTATCAAGAATATCACGTGATCAACTTACATCTCTAATATCTACTATTGCATCGAATTAAGATTTTAGTACAGTGACGTGATTTTTTTCTGTAATTCAAAGCTTAAAGAAGACATATTAGAGAGTTGAATGTATTTAAAGAATTAAGAAGATGTAAAGTATCAGATCTAAAATAAAGTGGACACGATGATTGTTAAAGATTTCCAAAATCTTATGTCCTAATTTGTAAGCATTGTTTACATTAGTTTTCTTTAATTTTTTGTAGTTATTATTAAGAAAATATTGTACACGTAAGATCTTGTTCGTTTACAAATTTAATTATGCCCACGTTAAAACTTAAGAGTAGCCGATCACAAACCTGGAAAAAGTATGAGGGTTTCAAATTTCTCGTACTGTATTTATTTATGAACTTTTTAGTTTGTTTTACTAATTTATTCTTCCAAATTTAGAAAGAAAAAACTAGTCGGGTCCATGGGCTCGTAGGCAGCTTGACTCAGCTCATGAGGCTCACGAGACCGAGCCATGTTCATGGACACGAGCTGAGCTCAGCTTGTCCATAGGGGCAGGTTGGCTCGGCTCAGTCTATTGCCATCCATGGCCACGCAACCTTGGTTGTCTGCTGGAATTCCATTCTTTTTCGCTTCGTGTGGAATTCTATTGCAAATTGGACATCTGGATAACTATGATGGCAAAATGATGAGCTATTGTTATTCAGATTCATTCTGAATTGTAGGTTTTAGATCTAGCAAAATGATGAGCTATTGTTATTCAGATTCATTCTGAATTGTAGGTTTTAGATCTAGCGTAAAACAACTTAGAAAGAAGGGGGTCGAATAGGTTATGTTTATCAATTTTAATATTATCAATATTTTCTACGATTGTCTAGAAAATTAGAGTTGTTGTCCATTAGAGTATATAGACTTTCTGAATTACATTAATAAACTTGTCCTGCCCAACTTATTAAATGAGAAGACACTTTCTAGATTGTCATAATACTAAAAAATGTTCAACTTGTTAGCATGCAAAATTTTAACAATAGACGTTTTTAACACATTGTTATTACTTCAGTTTGCAAAATAAAGCATGCATCGACTTGAAGTATAGATTGATGAACACCAAACTTATGTGGTAAAAATCCCATTTGGGAAACATCCACTTGACCTGCAGAAAATCTGCTCAAAAGATATAACCAAACAGTTTTTGAATTTACAAAATTTTTAGCATCCAACTAAAATTTAAACCAAAACCAAATACGGAATTGCTAGCTTTTCTGCATAGATCGATTTACTTTACACTTGTATATTAAAAAAATTCTACTAAAAATGATATTTGTAATATTTATGTTTCTTTTTAACAAATAAGCTGTAATATTTTATTTTATTTTTTATTTCCACTTTCAATTGTTTTGTTCCTAGTGCTATAAAAACATGTTTTTAATAAAACATTATTATAAAACTTATTATTTTTTAAATCAATTCAACATTATAGTCTTATCAATTGTTACGTACAATATAATCCATTATTTCGTATCAAATGCCAAAAAGTATTATTAATTACACTTTGCCGGCCCTCGGTAGTTGTTGGGCATTTGTTTTCTCGCTTGAGGGTAAGAAATAATAAATAATTGTGCTCTACTTCAAGAACTAATCGTGCTCCACTTCAAGCATTATTAATTACACTTATTTTTGTTCCACTTGAGGGTAAGTAATAATAAATAACATTATATTTCCTGTTATTATTATTATACAATTTCATAAAGAAACTGAGTGGTACAAGGACTCAACCAATATTTTAATAGTCTTTATAGACAAATGAAAGGGAGGTTACAACTAAGGCCACTTGATCCAAAAACAATAAACTTTAAAACATCTCTTGGGGCCAGGAGTATAAAGGGTGCACGAACCCTGATTAACTTAAGCATATATCGCGATTTACTTCTATCCATTACTGAGGGGTCAAGAATAGGTGGTCCAAGACATAGTCTGGTGTAAATTGGGATACCTGAATATAAAAATAAATAAATAAATAAATAAATAAACTTCAAAACATTTTCAACTTTTAAATTTGTAATGGAAGTCTTCTTTTGCTGATGCATGTCAGTTCTATCCAAGTGTACGTTACGTTGTCATATACGTCTATTGTCAAGAAACAATCTTTTCATCGTGAATTACCATAAAAATTCTTTTATTTCAAGATCAATATGAAAACGGGTTAATTTTAACAACGATCACTGAAATTACTTTCAAATTATAAAATGGTCACTGATGTTAGAAATTCTTTCATTAATGGTCACTCCATTAAATTACTAATTTAAAATGGTGATGTGACAATATGATGTGGTATTTATTTATTGTATGGTAATACATATACTTTATATAATATTCACTTTATTCTCTATATTTTAATTAAGTTCTTCAAAAATTGCATCTTAAGTCCTTAATCTTTTACATCTTTACACTTTGGCCCCCAAATTTTCAATTATCTTTCAGTTAAGTCATCCAAAAATTGTATCTTAGGTCCTTCAACTTTTTACATCTTTACACTTTGGTCCCCAAATTTTTAATTATTTTTTAGTTAAGTCATTTAAAAATTGCATCTTAGGTCTTTCAACTTTATACATCTTCAAACTTTGGTCCCCCAATTCTTTGAATTTAATAGCCAAAATAAGTGTGATTTTAGTAGTCAAAATAAGTGCACTTTCAATTAAATCTTTGACTTTACACTCGAATTTTCACTTAAACAAACAAAATAATATTATAGGGTCTGACTACTAAAATATCTACTTTAAGTGGTCAACTCTGAGTGATAAGTGCAAATTTTATACTTATTTTGACCACTAAATAGTTTATTATTTAATTATATTATTTTGTTCGTTTAGGTAAAAATTCGAGTGTAAAGTCAATTATTTATTTGAAAGTACATTTATTTTGAATTTCAGTGACTATTTTGTAATTTTAAGGTAATTTTAGTGACCGTTGGTGAAATTAACCTATATGAAAAATGAACATAATTTGACAAAATCATAAATAAATAAAAAATAATCGAGATGGGACAAGAAAATTTTTATTTAATTTTTTCAAAAAGACTAACTTTGATCGTTTACCACTAAACAATCTATTCTTTTGAATAATTAATATTCCAAGATGATAAGTATTACCACAATATAAAATGATTCAAATGCCAACATGCGGACACACTAATGTCCTGGCAATGATTTAGTAATTTACTTATTATAAAGTTTGTCCAATAGAAGAACTAAATATCCTTTATAACTTAACTATATTACATCACAATTTTTTTTTATTCAACACACCATCACATTTTCAGTGTGGTTGTCAGGCCTCCACCAAGAAATGATACTAGACCTACATATTAAAAAAAAAAGTTCAAATATTTGATATAGTAATTTGAAATATGAATACTAGTCAAATACTCACAATTTTGGAAAAATTACAATTACATGGTAATGATAATTCAAGCATAATAAAATGAAAAAAAAAAATGTATTTATTACTTAAGTTCAAAACTCAATTCAGATATTCATCAGTCTAAATTAATATTTCAACACAAAATAAGAAATTTGAACTAGTTAAAAATATGAAATACTAAATTAGATTATATTTTTGATTGAAAATTATTATTCCATTACTTGATTAATGTTATAAATATAAATATAGCAACATGTATTTAAATAAACATATTTTTTATTTTAAATTTTTTAATCATATTTATTTATTTATTTGTAATTTTCTAAAATATAATTAAAAATTGTGCTGATATTTCATTTCTTATTAAATGATTTCAAATATTATATTTTTAGTAAAATCAGAGGAAATGGTTCCTCTTAAAGAGATCAAAAAAATTGAAATGACATGGTAACTTCTACCCTTTCTCAATTGCCTGCACTAATGCCTTCTTTATTACTAAGTGATCATTTATAGGTCTTAATTGGTAATCCCGATTGTTTCTTTCTCAACGATTTATAGTCCCAAAATAACCTCAGATTTTTCCAATACATGACTATTCTTAGCAGGGTAAATATCACTAAGAGTCCCTAACTATTGGACATTGTGACGATGGGGTCCCTAACCTTCTATTTTGGAACACCTGGATCCTTAACCTAAGAAACGTTAGCACCTGAAGTTATTTTTTGACCAAAACCGTTAGTTTGACTGTTAAATGGTCAAAATTTACTTAAAATGACCAATTTACCCTTTATAAATTAAAACAAAAAGAATAGAAAAAAAAACATAAAAAACAAAAATTACAACAAACTCCTCATTCACTTTCTTCTTCTCCAACCAAGTCCCCAACCAACTAAAAACAAATTACAATCAACCTCCTATCCAATCTTCTCCAAAATCGCTATCGGCCACCACCCACCACTCGCCGGAAAAAACCAATACCGGATCAAACACCACCCACATCTCTTTCGACAAAACCAGTACCAGATCAAAAATCACTCACCGTCTTCCCCTTCTCAAACATCAACACCAGATCTGAAAAAAACCGACACCAAATCAAACCTGGCTCAAAGGCACTGTCTTCTCCTTCTTCGCTGCCAGCGTCTCTACCAGCCGGAACGCGGTCGTTGAGTCCAGTCCCGCAGTGGGCTTGTCTACTGTCATCTTTTCCAACTTCTGGGTTTTTGCTACCACCACCGCGCAATCTGAAACTGGGTTTTTGCAACCATTGCAGCGTCTCACTCTCTTTGCATGTTCTATTTGAAGATCTGAGATGGGGTGTTTCGTAAACAACGGTTTGCTCCTCTTTTTTGCCAATGATTTCATGGTGGCTGATTTGGTGGTGGTTGGCTGGTTCAATTCCATGATTTGGCGGTGGTTGGTTGGTTCAATTCCATGGGTTTTCACGGTAGCTGATTTGGCGGTTGTGGAAGTTGGGCTGTTGCGCAGTGGTGGCGGTGTGGAAGTTGGGTTGTTGCGTGGTGGTGGCTGTGTGGAAGTTGGGCTATTGCGTGGTAGTGGCTATTGCGCGGTGGTGGTGGTGGCTGTTGGGCTGTTGCGCGATGGTGGTGGCTGTGTGGAGGTTGGGTTGTTGCGAGGTGGTGGCTGTGTGGAAGTTGGGTTGTTGCACAGTGGCGGCGGTGGTGGTTGTTGCATGGTGGTGGTGGTTGTGGCTGGTGGGTTGTTTCAGATTATATATTTTGTAGAAGAAGAAGTATTTTGAAGAAGAAGAAAATGTTTGGGGTTTAATTGCAATTTTTTATTTTGTAGGTTGGGGTTTAGTTGTAATTTTTATTTTTTTAATCATTCAATTTAAGGGCAAAATGGTCCATTTAACAAATTTTTGACCACTTAATGGTCAAACTGACGGTTTCTGTCGAAAAAGGACCTCAGGCGCTAACGTTTGAAAGGTTAGGGACTCCGGCTACTAGTAAACAAAGGTTGAGGACCCCATCGTTATAACATTCAAAGGTTAGGGACCCCTTGTGCTATTTACCCATTCTTAGCATGGTAGCAAGCCTTTTGTAAATTATAAATCACATTTTATTTTCCTTAGACCTGTACAATGCACGGAAGAGAAAATTAGTGCATTTTTATAGAATCAGACACACCACCGTTAAGAGAAACATAATAAAACAAACCAACAAAGAAGATATGCTTGAGTTGATGATGGTGACAACATGAGAAAAATTAGTAAATTTCTTTTATAACATTCAAATGTTTATATTATAGTACATAAAATATATTATATGTCATCCTCAGACGTTAGTCACTGTTGTATTATAAGTGATTTGTGTAATGAATCAATTAAATTATAATCAACACAAAATCATTTTAATATATAGTTTAAAAAGGCTGGACTTAAAGAGTCACAAAAATCGATGTTCTAAAGTCATGTGACCTCTCCTTTGTGAAGATATTGTCAGCACAACATGGCTTCAAGATAAAACTCTTTTAGCTCACAGTCGATTCTCCTTCTGTGGGCACGACCAAATGGAGATAAGAACTAGTATTTTAACTAGTTGCCAAAACAAGAAAATTAGTATAGTGTATAGTGTGTTTTCAAATAGAGTGAGTAAGTGTGGTAGTTAAACTATGATAGTGACTGTCTAGGTTATGATTGATTCCATGTATGTTGAAAAAAAATTGTGTGGAGCACTTTAGACCAGTTAGAGGAAACTAAGTAATGACTAAATGTTAGGAATCTAATCCTTACGTATGAACTTATTGCACGCAAGGGACAAGGCTAGTATTATTATATAACTCTTTTCGTAGCCTTTTTGACTCGAGTAATATAATATCATAGACCTAAAGCTTGTTACATGGGTCATTTAGAAAGCTTAATGGACTGAGTTTTGCACACTATTAATATCTTATAACTCTTTTCGTAGTCTTTTTGACTTGAGTGAAAAGGCCCGTATGGGTTTCTCAAAACCCGATGCCCTAAAGTTCAAAAGACTTGGAAGTCATCGACCTAAAGCTCGTTACATATGTCATCTAGAAAACTTAAAGGATTGAGTTCTGCACATAACATTTAATTTTTTTTAAAAAAAAATCTCTGCTAAAGCCAATGAAAAATCTTTTGCAAAGTAAGCATGGGGATTAGATAACTAATGTGTTTGAATTACTTAGTAGAAACTTTCTGATCGAGAGCGCTCATAAATTGGATAATCGTCATAAACCTAGGCTGTCACGATTACTAGTTTTCTCAACCAGTCTCAAACAAGAAAAGAATGTGAACCATAACCTTAGACCCAAAAGAAAATCTCAAGAATTGAAAGAGAAAATCATTTTGGGAGAAAGTGTACCTTACGAGAGGGAAAGAAAAAATAGACAAAATGGTTGGGCTATCATCACAATAGAAATTAAGTAGATCAGACTAACTGCTCTCACACACTTCTCAGGTATGATTTAAATGGAATCACGTTTGCAATAGTAATGCTTGGATACTTGTCATGAATTATAAGTTATCGCAAAAGCTGAAACAAGAACGGCAAGCTATTTATATTATGCCTATTTTTATTAGTATGTGCATGATTGTTTTTAGCTAGTTTATTTGAGGACGAATAAAAGTTCAAGTTTGAGGGTTGTACTTATCTGAGCTCACAAAAATAGACGATTATGAGTACTATTATTTGCTTTCAGTTTAATTGCATGTTGTTTTCTTATTATTTTAGGAAATAATCAAATTCAAGTGTCAATCTGACAAAAAGAGAGCAAACAGAAGAAAAGATGACTTAATTGCAAAGATAAAGAGACTAGAAAGACTTGGCATGCAAATATTAAAAGAAGAAAATTAAGAATGCGTCAAAGATAACCATGCGATGGCATGGTTGTCCAAGGATGCGATCACAAGGTTTTTAACCATGCGATCGCATGGTTATATCGGGAAGCAATTTGGTAGTTCTCTGATAGGATTAGAACTCTACAACTCCAAGATAAAACAACAACTTAAACACACGTCTTAGAGGGAGAGAACATTATAAAAATCCAGATAATAGCCAGAACAGACAGAGACAAATTTTGGGGAACAAGATACAATAGGAGAATTGAAGATCAAGGCACGGGATTAAAGAATTATTCAGCCAGAGTCACGGGTTTTATTTATTCTTTCTTCTTTTTCTTTTGCCGAAACATGATTAATACAATTCTTGTATTATTATACATAATCATGTCCGGCAAATTTACTTATTTCTAGGATGAACGATGAAACCTCATGCGTTTAATTAATTAGAAGTTTTTTCGTTTTAGTAATTAATTGTTTTTAGGTTGATTATTCTTTATTCATTATTTCTATTATTTTAATGCTTGATCACCATTAGAATATATTGTGATATATATTGAAGTCGAGAGATTCAATATAGATTAACCACGTGGTATTAAATGACATAGGGTCCAATAAGAGATAGAGATTACTATTATTTTTTATGAAATCTATTTAGGTGTTCTTGAGATTTTAATGCATATGTTTATATTCGAAGCTTAAATAGAGATAATTAGGTTCGCATATCGTATAGAATTGATTAACCATCGAGAGAGGCTTTTGATTATTTTTGGAACACCAATTTTCAATCCAATGTAATTATAAGCTAAAGAGATTAAACAGATAATTGATTAAAGAACGTGTAGGTGGATTCGTGAATCCTAGTGTTGGTATAATTCGAATTCGTTCTCATAAAGTTATTTTAATTGTTTGATAATTTAGAGTTAATTAGAATAGTCAAGAATCACAAATCCAAATCAAATCTGTGTTTCTTTTTATTGTTAAAATTTAACTTATAAATTAATATCTAGTACTCGTGGGTTCGACACTCTACATATCATTATATTACTTGTAAATGATCTGTCCACTTGCAGGATTTAAATCGCACAACAGTGCACTTTAATTCAAGTCATTCCACCATGTTGATTATTTTTTCAGTGCACTGTAATTCATTTTGAAAAGGATGTTGATTAACAAATCCTATATGTGAACAGGAACATTATGATTGAATTACCACATGTGATCCACAAAACCGTTAGTTCCAATCAGATCAGATGCTTTGGGTTGGTGAATTATCTTTTCAAATATGTGATAGAAGCTTTTATCATCAACCATTGCTTCAAAAACTTTATCTTCGGCAACAATATTTGATGTTTCACTATGACAAGTCCGTGGTCTGTCTGTAGGAGAAAATATCAGTTGCGATATGCGATCTTTTTCGACTTGTAATGCATATTTTCTAACCTCCATAGTCCCCGATGTGATCAGACATTATACATGCACAACCCTTTTCTGACCAAGCAGGTATGCCCGGCTTATGGCTTGCCTTTCAACTGATGGGTTCCAGGCAGTATCGAGCAATACAACTCTTGAAGCCCCGATCAAGTTTATTCCTTCAGAACAAGCTTTTGTTGACGCAAGAAGTACTTTAGCTTCACTTGAAAAATCATTGAAAGAACTTATAGAATGTTGAGGATGATTCACGTCAAGTTGCCAATCCATGTAAAGTACTTCTCTTCCTTCTTTTCAAGAAAAATGATACTCAAGCTGCTGCTTGATGAAGACTAAAGGCTCAATAAATGTACAAGCCACTCACCAAGTGCATCAGCTAGCCAGAGTAGTTTAGTGATGAGCTTTGTACCATTCATTTTTAGTATGGGGTAATATAGTATATGAAACAATGAGTTTGATGTTTATTGATCTAAGCTGATCATATATTAATGTTAGACATTAATCATATCGGGTGATTATTGCATTTCGTTTAATTTACAAATGTTACGAAGATACTATAATGTTATTGTAGGTTGATTCATTTTACTATTAATACCGTATTTGCTTAATGAGTTTGATACATCTGAGTGACTCCAAAAGTTGGTTATTATTTTTGTAACTTCCTTTTGATGTTATTATATGCTCGTTGATACGATATTTTGATTCACCGGCACGCTACTCTCATTTTCACATACATGGTCCAACCACTTTGAATGCTTAGTTTTCTCATTTCTGTCTCCTCTGCTTTGATCCTATCCTTTTGAAGTTCTGATCTTCCAAACCTTCATATTTGTAGCTGTGCTAGCTTTCCGATGGCTGCTCGCATGTGTTAAACTTTATCCAAAGCACATATGCTCACCTTCTTGAGATGAAAATATTTGTCAATATGATGGATTTCTTGTCCCCACCTCTGTAAACATTAATCTTTCTGAAAATGTTAGGCTATCTAATTTCACCTCCAGATATGTCCCTAAGTGATAGAAGATATCCATATCTCCAAGTAACATATATTAGTCGTGTCTTAAATTGTTAACATTCCCACTATTTTTTGTACAAAGATAAAGATCAACACATGGGAATTCGCTCCATATTCAACCCTCATTTGCACCAGCAAGTTTTTTTAGTCCTTCAGACGCTATTCTTTTTCCACCACACCCATTACTCCGAAGTCCTATCTCAGACCGTAATTGTTATAAATTATCTTTCCTATATTATGAAGTCCAACCACCTTTGTTACCTATTGTGCATGGCAAGTCTACCCAAGAACAACTCATCCGTATTTTAAGTGAACCTGTTGGTATCTTCAGAATACAGAGCCCAATCATGCACACTAAAATCCCAGGTCACTTTCCCCTACTACCATGTTGTATAAAGTACCCTGTTAGTTGTCATGTATGCCCTGGACCACTTATGATATCCAATGTCTTTCTACATTCCAGTTTATTTTTATTAATAATGACATCACTTAATTCATTAAAAGTAAATGTAATTGAATATAGTGTTTTTACAAACCAGATATCCACGTACACGTTTGTCTATGTTGTCAAGATTCTTCATTTGTATTTCGAATTCAGATTTAGTATAAGCTCTTGCTGCATAGAATGATTTTCGAATTAATTTGGCATTTTTACCAAACTGCTTCTTCAAGTTCTGAAATAGATGGTAACAACACACTACGTGCATTGCATTTGGGTAGACTTTCCATATTGCATTCTTGATACTATTGTCCCTATCAGAAACAATTACAAGCCCATCACGTTCACCATAAGCTTCTTTCAGTCTTAGAAGGAACCACTCCCACGATAAATTATTTTCATAATCACCTACTCCGAATGCAAGTATGAAAATGTTATCATTATCGTCTTGAGTGCAAGCAGTGAACAGAGTACCACCATAACTACTTGTTAAGAACGTACCATCCACTACGATAATTGGTTTGCAATGTGTCCATCCTTCTATTGACCCCCCTAAAGAAATAAAGCTTAACAAAAACCTATTACTTTCATCTATTTCAATTCTTGTGTAAGACCCTGGATTTTTTTACTCAAGCATATATAAGTAAGACGATAATCTGCTATATGATACCCCTGGATCACCTCTTATTAATTCTAATGCACGTTCACGTGCTCTCCAAGCCTTTTCGTAAGTAATAGACACCCCATGTATTCATCATGTCCCTAACAACATGAGCTGGTGTATACCGTCCTTCCAGATGAAAATTTATATTTTATGTAACTTGCAATCACATAACAAGTTGCTTGTCTATGACTACCCAAGACTATGTCTAGTGAACATGTGTGATTGTTCTTTATGTTTCTTATTTTGAAATTTTTTGTCCGCCCAATAATCGACGCTCTTAGTCCCCATTTGCAGTTGTTATCTAAGCACTTTAATACGTACTCATTATTATCAGATTTATATAACTTGAACTGATAGAGGTAATAGATAGCATGTAGAGCTAGACTAGTTGTTAACAAATCTTTATCCTTGTAAATTGAATTTTTTTTAACACTTTCAATACTAGGCTGATTTATAACACTACTTTCTGTTTCTTCAATGATTTCCTCACCATAACTCACATTTTGACAAATTTCCAAACCCATTTCTTCTCTTGTTGGCATTTCGGCATAATAGAATTTTCCAAACCACTGAGAGTATATCGTTCTATATTCATAGTCTCGCATATCCCTAATGTACCAGGTTCTGAAACTATTGTCATCAAATTGTCACCATTACAAGCTAGTATGTGAACATCCACCATAACAGAAATTGCCTCATGTTCGATTCATTCTTCCTAATTTCTATGTAAAAACTAAGGGAAGTATCAGTGCAAATACTTATCAGGGGGCCGTTCGACAAAATTTGGTACTGAACTGTGACTTCATACTGTGACTGGTCCTTTTTAATCTCCTTCATTATCATTTCTATTAGATTGACATAACTATAATCAAGCGGGACAACCAATCCAACAACCGAGTAGTCACTGTATATACGTGACTTATCCCAAAATCCATCATAATAGATCAACACACTAATACCATCCATATCTGCATTTCAAATTAACACATTAAGTTCTAAAATGTAATAATCAAATGAGAGTAATAACATTATACAAAATATGTGATATAATTTCAAATCCAAAATATATATATATATATATACTTTTCATTTTAGATCATTTAATTGCAATATAAATTTGCAACAAATAAATATAAAAACTAATTCAACAAACTTCAAATTAAAATTTATGATTTCTTTCATAATGAAAAAATATATATATGGATCGTAAATCAATGTATACAACATACCTTTTCTTTGGTTGGTAACCCAAATGATTGCATAAATGATAAATCAGAGCTTACCTCAACAAATTTTCTATGATATTAGTTTTGAATAAGGCAATTTCTCCAATTTTTCGAGGAATCTTCAATGACATCAAATTCGTCCCATATTGGTACCGCACAGTTTCTTCTTTGAAATTGAATCAACACATTAATGAGTATCATTATTGATTATCCTCTGTGTTACGGATTTAATCCTCTTTCAATTTTGATTTTTGAATATCCCGTCTTTTTCGTTCCTCACGTCTTCCTCGCTTTTGAAGTGTATCTGATTCTGATAACTTTTGTTTTCAACACTAACAAGACGTTAATTAGGGAATGAGATAAGGTCCAATCTGTTAGCTGTTATTGGGCGTTTGATTAAGTCCAGTATGGATGTTATCATATCTAGTATAAATAATCAACTTTAAGTCTCATTCCAGTATTTATGTAGTTATCATTTTAGTCCAATAAATATCAAATTGTTAATTCAAAGTAGTGTATATATCAAAAGAACCCTTTTTTTTCTCGCTTTCGTGGAATCCGGAAATTACCAAGAACTAGACTTTAGTCTTTGGGTAATGTAAGTCAACTTATTTTTGTTCCAATTGAGGGTGAGAAATAATAAATAACATTACATTCCCTGTTATTATTATGCAATTTCATAAAGAAAATGAGTGGGATAAGGACTCAACCAATATTTTAATAGTCTTTATAGACAAATTAAACGGTGGTTACAACTAAGGCCACTTGATCCAAAAACAATAACTTCAAAACATTTTTCAACTTTCAAATTTGTAATGAAAGTCTTCTTTTGCTGATGCATGTCATATACGTCTAATGTAAAAAAAGAATCTTTTCATCGTGAATTACAAAAAAAAAAAAAAAAAAAAAAAAAAAATTATTTGAAGATTAATATAAAAATTGAACATGACTCGACAAAATCATAAAAAAATAAAAAATAATCGAGATGAGACACGAAAAGTTTATTTAATTTTTTTAAAACGACATCAACTTTGATAGTTTACTACTAAACAAGCTATTCTTTTAAATAATTAATATTCCAAGGTGATAAGTATTATTATTGAGAAAGTTGTGCTTTTGGTTTTTGTAAAAGTGTATTGTTAAAACACGTTTCTTTACATTTCACGCTTTGTGTTTTGTAACCTGTATATACATAACATTGTGTTCCTTTAATTAATTAATGTGAAAGACTGATATTTTATTCTCTCTGGCTTCGTAGCTTCTTCTCTGTGAAACCCTAGATCCCCTTCTCTTCACTTCATCTTGGTATCAGAGCAATTTGCTTCACAGCAATGGATTCTGGAACCTCAAATGTTCCTTTGACTGAAGACGCCACCACTGGATGACTGAAAGTGTTGCCGTGACTGGTGTTCTAAACAGTCTGCCTACTCTCTTGCTGATAGCGATGAAATTGGAGAGATCGAACTACAATTTTGGAAATCTCAGATCATGCCTACACTTCGGGCATACGATCTTGAAGGTTTCATTACCGGGAGCATGACCTGTCCTCAGAAGGTGATTGAGGCCAGATCTGCAGATACTGGTGAAATCATAAGGCGATTCAACCCTACCTATTCTCTGTGGTTGCGAACGGACCAACTGATTATGAGTTGGCTTCTTGGCTCAATTTCTGAAAGCATGTTTGGACATGTCGTTGGATGTGCCACTGCAAGTCAGGTTTGGCAAACATTTGAGCGATTATTTGTGTCTCAGTCGAAATCACAAGTACTGCATCTTCTGTCTGCGTTGCAATCCACAAAGAAAGGAAATAAGTCAATCAATGACTATTTCCTTTCAATGAAGGAAATCGCTGACAACTTATCTACTGCTGGTAATCCTGTGAGTGATACAGATCTTTTAATGTACATCTTAGGGGGCATTGGTTCTGAGTATGATGCTGTTGTGGTTAATCTCACGTCACGGAGTGAGGTTGTTACCTTGCAAGAGGCTCAATACCTTCTTCAATCACATGAGATGCATTTGGATCAGTTATGTGTAGTATCTACTGTTGATTTTGGTGGTGGTTCTATAAATTTCGCTGCCAGGAAAGGATTTAAGGGAAATCCTGGACAGTATTCATCTTCTTTTGCCAATTCTGGTTATAATCACCAGAATTATGGTAGAGGAAGAGGCAGAGGAAACAGAGCAAATGTACAATGCCAAATCTGTGATAAGGTTGGGCATACTGCTTTGAAATGTTACAAGAGATTTGATACGTCATTCTACGGTTAAAGACGATGCTTGGTATGTGGACAGTGGGGCCTCTAATCACATTACCTCTGATATTGACAACCTTCATATTCATACTGACTACAAAGGAAAGGGTAAGCTCACAGTTGGTGATGGTAATGCTCTTCCTATTACTCATGTTGGTTCATCTACTTTTAATTCTAACAGACATACTCCTTTGTTTCTGAAAAACATATTGCATGTTCCTTTTATCAAGAAAAACTTACTCAGTTTGTCAAAATTTCTTGCTGACAATAACTTGTTTGCTGTTTTTGAAAATGACTCTTGTGTCTTTAAGGACAAGTTCTCGAAGCTGGCTCTTCTTCGGGGAAGGCTTAAGCATGGACTCTATCAGCTAGATGTGTCCAAATCTACTTCTCTCTCAAGTCCTGGTCTCTGTAACTTCAATTCTACTTTACAAAAACACTTAAATTCTTTTTCTGCCTTTTTCTGTACTTACTTGAATAGCACTGATGCCAACTTATGGCATCAAAGACTGGTTCATCCCAATAAACATACTTTGCAACATGTTTTGAACTCCTTAAATCTTTCCATTGATGTTAAAAGGTGTGTTAGTTTTTGTCAAGCATGCCAATATGGAAAGTTATCTCAATCTCATTTTCCTTTATCCTCAAATTGTGCTAAATCTTCCCTAGACATCATACATACTGATGTTTGGGGACCCTCACATGTCACTTCCACTGAGGGTTATAGATATTATGTCCACTTCATAGATGAGTATTCTAGGTTTACGTGGATTTTTCCTATGAGACTTAAATCTGAACTAGTGTCCATATTCCAACACTTTCAACATTTCATTGAAAGACAATTCAACAAGAAGATCAAATGTGTTCAATCTGACTGGGGAGGGGAGTATAGGAAACTTGAACCTCTTCTTACCAAACTGGGAGTGGTGTTTAGACATCCTTGTCCTCACACTCACCAACAAAATGGCAGGTCTGAGAGAAAACACAGACACTTTGTAGAGACAGGGTTAACTCTTTTGGCACAAGCCAGTATGCCTTTGATTTTTTGGTGGGATGCCTTTGCTACTAGCACTCTACTCATCAACAGACTTCCTACTGTCACCCTTAATCATAAAACTCCTTATGAATTGTTTTTCAATGAAAAACCTAATCTTAGCCACTTCAGAATTTTTGGTTGTGCCTGTTTTCCTTTTCTTAGACCATACAATAAGCACAAAGTAGGTTTTCACACCACACAATGTGTCTTTCTTGGATACAGCAACAAACACAAGGGCTATAGATGCTTAAGTCTTACTGGAATAATCTATATTGCCCAAAGTGTAACATTCAATGAAAAATTCTTTCCCTTTACTAGTGGTTTTAATTCTCTTGTGAAAGTTGCTTATTATGATCAAATCCCCAATCAACTTCTTGTTCACAACTGGTCTCCAGTGAATAAGGACACATCTGAAGATAGGATACTTTACTTGGCTGAGTGTCCAAGGATGAGTCAGCCACAGAATCCTCCATCTCCACTTAGTCAGTCACAAGCCTCTTCACCTTCATACAGTCAACCACAAAATTCTCCATCTTCTTCTATTCCTAGTGCTGTCTCTACTCACCAACAGGATAGTACTCATGTGCCTACTTCAGATCATGCTTCCAAGATTTCCACTGAACCTACTTTTCACATCCCTCTACCTATTCACTCAATGCAAACTAGATCCAAATCAGGAACTCATAAACCAAAAACCTTTGCCTATATATCCTCTTTGTCTCAACCTACAGAATCAACATCTGCAAAAGAAGCATTGCTGGATCCACAGTGGGTTGAGGCTATGACTACTGAATTACATGCTTTACAAGCAAATCATACATGGAGTCTTGTTCCACCCACTGATAATTTGCATGTGGTTGGGAACAAATGGGTTTTTAAAGTGAAATACCACTCAGATGGCAGTGTGGAGAGATATAAAGCTAGACTTGTTGCCAAGGGTTTTCAGCAAACTCCTGGTGTTGATTACTTTGAAACATTCAGTCCAGTTGTAAAACCTTCTACTAACAGGGTAATTCTTACTTTGGCTGTTACCTATGGTTGGGATATTCAGCAAATAGATATTAATAATGCCTTTTTGAATGGGGATTTGCAAGAGACAGTTTATATGACCCAACCTGAAGGCTTTGTAGATAAGAAACTTCCAAATTTTGTTTGCAAGTTACATAAGGCCTTATATGGTTTGACAAGTTGAAATAGGCTCCTAGAGCTTGGTTTGACAAGTTGAAACAGGCATTGTTTGATTGGGGTTTCACATGATCAACATCTGACACTAGTCTGTTCATTCACTTCTCTGCTGGAAAACATTTATTTGTGCTAGTTTATGTGGATGATATTCTTATCACTGGAGCTGATAAGAATCAAGTTTTAAAACTTGTCCATGATCTGAACATGCGTTTTGCCTTGAAAACTCTAGGAAGTTTGAAGTATTTTCTGGGTTTTGAAGCCATTAGAGATCATACTGGGATATATTTGACTCAATCAAAATATATCAAAGATCTTTTGGCTAAAACAAATATGATGGGAGCAAAAGGGTGTGACACACCCATGTGCAATGGACAGAAGTTGTCATTGACTGATAGTCCTTCTTTTGAAGCTCCTACACTTTATAGGTCCACCATTGGTGCTTTACAGTATCTTACCATGACAAGACCAGATATTGCCTTTCCTATAAACAAACTCAGTCAGTTCTTGCATGCTCCTACTATCTTACATTAGCAAGCTTGTAAAGGGTCTTGAGGTATTTGAAGAATACTACTACACTGGGTATTCACTTCAAACCAACTACTAGTCTAACTTTAGAAGCATTTTCAGACGCTGATTGGGCTAGTTGTGTGGATGATAGAAGATCAACTAGTGGATATTGTGTTCTTCTTGGGGGAAATGTAATTCAATGGTGTTCCAGAAAACAAAAAGTGGTAGCAAGGTCCAGTACCGAATCAGAATATCGGGCATTGGCACAGGCAGCCACTGACATTATTTGGCTCCAAAATCTGTTTACAGAATTACATATTACCTTACATTCTTGTCCTATTATATGGTGTGATAATGTTAGTGCAGGTTCACTTGCTACTAATCCAGTATTTCATCAAAGAACAAAACATATAGAGATTGATATACATTTCATCAGAGAGAAGGTAATTGAGAAAGCTTTGCAAGTGCAATACATAGCTATAGAGGATCAGGTTGCAGATATTTTAACCAAGCCCCTTGCTGGTGCAAAGTTTGCTGCATTTCGTGACAAACTCACTGCTGAATTTCGTGATAAGTTTGCTGGATCCAAGGTTGCTGCTGGTGACAAGTTTTCTGATCAGCTTGCAGACCTTCCTTCTGATCAACTTGTTGTTCTTCCTTCTTCCGTTTGATAGGCTTGTAGTTTTTCCTCAATTTCATTGACAAGCTTGCTAATCTTCCCCAGCTGTGCTTGAGGGAGGATATTGAGAAAGTTGTGCTTTTGGTTTTTGTAAAAGTGTATTGTTAAAACACGTTTCTTTACATTTCACGCTTTGTGTTTTGTAACATGTATATACATAACATTGTGTTCCTTTAATTAATTAATGTGAAAGACTGATATTTTATTCTCTCTGGCTTCGTAGCTTCTTCTCTGTGAAACCCTAGATCCCCTTTTCTTCACTTCATCTCAAGGTGATAAGTATTACCACAATATAAAATGATTCAAATGCCAACATGCAAGCACACTATGTCCTGGCAATGATTTAGTAATTTACTTATTTTAAAGTTTGTCCAATAGAAGAACTAAATATCCTTTATAACTTAACCATATTACATCACATATGGTAGACCTACATATTAAAAAAAAGTTCAAATATGCGATATAGTAATTTGAAATATCAATACTAGTCAAATATTCACAATTTTGGAAAATTTACTATTACATGATAATGATTATTCAAACATAATAAAATGTAAAACAATCGTACGTATTTATTACTTAAGTTCAAAACTGAATTCAGATATTCATCAGTCTAAATTAATATTTCAACACAAAATTAGAAATTGAAACTAGTTAAAACTATGAAATACTAAATTAGATTATATTTTTGATTGACAATTGATATTCCATTACTTGATTAATGTTATGAATATAAATATAGCAACATGTATATAAATAAGTATATTTTTTATTTCGTAAATTGTTTAATCATATATATTTATTTATTTGTGATTTTCTAAAATATAATTAAAAAGTGTGCCCATATTTCATTTCTTATTAAATGATTTCAAATATTATATTTTCAGTAAAATCAGAGGAAATGGTTCCTCTTAAAGATATCGAAAAAATTATAACAAATCATGATTCAAGAAATGACATGGTAACTTCTAGACTTTCACAACTGTCTGCACTAATACCTTCTTTATTACTAAGTCATCATTTATAAGTCTTAATTGGTAATCCCGATTGTTTCTTTCTCAACGATTTATAGTCCCAAAATAACCTCAGATTTTTCCAATGCTACTACAAGAAAGGAGGTCTATAGCGGCAATTTATCGTCGTTTTTTTTATGTATAGCTACAACATGTAGGTCGTTTTAACAAATTAGTACCTCTAGGTATGTCGTCGTTATATACATTTGAATCTATACCAACAATAATGTCTCCGTTACATTGTCGTGCTCAATTTCTCGGAATTACAGAATTTAGTCGTCGCAAAAATCGTCGCCATTAGCGTAAACAGTAGTGAAGGAATTATCGTCGCTATTACCTTTATCCTAATTAGTAGCAACGACAATGTCGCTGCAATATATATAGGATATCTAATATACAAGATTTATTTATTTATTTTAGAAGCGACATATAAATATTTTAATTTTAAAAAAAACAATTCTATTGTACATAAAATCTATAAATCCCCCAAACCCTCATCGTCGTTCTCATCCTCATGTGGCACAACCCCCATTATTGTCTGATGCATGTTCGCCGTAAGACATGCAATTGTCCTTTCCATTCGGCACAGTTGGGCCTTATACATGGCAAACCGAAGATCGTCATTACGGGGATCTCCAGAGAACGGATTGAATGTTCTTCGTGGGGCGTTCGATGCAGCGGTCAAATCTAAGGAAGAAGAGGTTCACTTCAGAATCCATCCAACCCCACTTACGTGTCCTTGTCATTCTCCGAGAACCTCCTTTAACCTCCTTTGCAATAGCACGCTCATTAACCAACACGCCACTAGAGGTGACCTAAGTCTGTTGAGTCTCCATCACCTCAACATGTTTATCCAGTTTAATGAGAAAAACTAAACAAGAAATAATAATATAATGTAAGATAAAATTATCAACATTAAAAAATAGAAATTAGTTCTCACGTACTCACCAGCCGCCTCTTGGTTCATCCAATTGCCATCCCGGAACATGTGAAAAGTTCGAAATGACTCAATAATGTCCGGCCACTGCTGGTCTCGAGGTCCCACTACAATAATTTCAAGTGTGAAATTTACTTTAAGAAAATGAATATGTAATGCATTGAAGATTTGTAAATGATATTGAAAAATTTACTTGTACATGATCTTAACGCGTGGCAGAGAAGCTCTTCGATCTCTATACGCTCGAGTATTTAGCCTTACCCAGATTGACCTTATTCTTTGTCGACCATTCTTAAAGAGATAAAAAATAATTGATTACGTAAAAATTTATAGTTAAAAAAATAATAACATAAAAATGTAAAAAGTAAATGACAGTATGTACCACGAAAGTAGGAATTATGAAGAAATCAATGCACTTCTGCCATTCCTCGGCAGACAACTTGCTGTATGGACAGCTCGGCACGTGTTCTTTCAAGTGATTATGCGTCTTAAGTTTGTAATCGCGATAATGATTGGCCGTCAGGCGATCTACAGCGACACCAACCGCTCGATACTCGTCGAACAACTGATCGCTCTGAAGATCAAAGTAGCTCTGCAACATTGGAAAAATATTCGTTAATGTATATTACATAGAACAATATGTTTAGAAATGCACTAGTGTAAAAAATTATTGTAAGACATTACCTCGATGATGCTACGTAACTGTTCCTGCTGCTCCTCTAGAACCTCTGTCCATGAAAGGTAGCAAGGGGGCACGGTGAACTTGACTTGATTCCCATCCAAGCGCGTGAAATATTTCGCGTTACTCCTTATCGACTACATTGTATGTTCAATATTGTTGAACACGATGGGTAGTGGCCTCTTCCCATTCGCCTGCCAAACCTTTTCAAGATTAATGCCTCGAGAAATACCTCGTCGTTTAGACGGGGCGCTGAAAAAGAACAAATGTGATATGTTTGATAAGAAACTCAACGATAATGAAGTCACTGTAAAAACTTACAAAATAAAAAATATTGAAACTAAAATTCTTATCAGATTCGCATGACGAATCAAGCCGGTGGAGTGGCTGATGTGGAGGATCGCCTGCACCATGACCTACGTGTGACATGACATCAGTCATACTAGCAACTAACAAAAGAGAACATTAATTACTACCCCAAACACTTCTTCTTTTCCAAAATACCGCCGCCAACCCATAGCCACAGCCTCATGGCAACTCTTATATAGTGGAGTCCTCCAGGGCACATGTGACCCGCACCTCACGAGAGTATTCCTACCTCAGTACTCATTCAGGGTAAAACTCTTCCTAACATCACATAATATGGCACTATTACCATAAGGATGAGCACAAATAATATAGTGCTATCTTAAGTCACGCAGTGCAAGTTGTTTCTACCCATTCAACCTTCTTCATGGGATCTCCAATCCAAAAGATTGGGTTACTCTCGTAGGTGACAACCTTGTGGGCTTAAGTCCGTCATCCTTGATGATTCACCAACACATTTTTTTTGTAAACCCTTTGCTAACTTGTCAGTCAAATTTTTCTCAAATTTTACAAAATTTAGAGAAATCACACTTTTCTTTAATAAGGACTTAATAGACTTATGTCTTTCTTGTATATGTCTATTTACTTTCTTATTTGAATGAGATTAATTCACAAGTTCTATTACAACTTTACAGTCACAATGCATAGAGATAGTTGGAATTGGCTAACCTGTTAAAGGTATGTCTAGTAATAGATCTCTTAGCCATCCAACATTAGTACATGCAATATCTAACACTATTAAATCCAATTATAGAATACTTCTCGATATAATAAGTTGTCTTTTTGAATACCAAAGTATAGCTGCACCACCTAACATAAACACATATCTAGTAGTAGACTTGATATCCACTTTGTCAATTATCTAATTTGTATCACTATATCTAATTTGCATCAGTATATCCATAGAATAATCTAATGTACCTCGAAGATATTTAAGCACCCTCTCTAATGCATACTAATGTTCCTTATTTAGATTGTTAGTATACCTACTAAGCCTCCCAACAACAAATGATATATCTGGTCTTATCCTATTTGTTATATACAACAAATACCCAATTATCTGAGAATACTTCAATTGGTTCCCCGAAATTCTTCTTCAAGTACATATTTGAATCATATAGAGTAGATATTTGCTTAATATCATAATACCCAAACTTCTTTAACATATTCTCGATGGCAATTGACTGATTCAATATAATTCTTTCAGTTGTTTTCTTAATTTCATTCCTAAATTATATGAGCTTCTCTCAAATCTTTCATCTCGAAATTCTTAGACAAATATTTCTTCACATCATTAACAACACCTATATTTTTTCCAAATATTAATATGTCGTCTACATATAAACAAAGTATCACATTCTCATTATCATCTTCCTTGCAATACATAGACTTGTCATGTCCATTGACCTTAAGTCCATATCTTAGTACAACTTTGTTGAACTTTTCATACCACTGTTAAGAAGCTTGTTTTAACACATATAATGATTTCATCAATTTACACACCTTATGTTCTTGTCCTTTAACATTATAAGCCTCTGGTTGATCCATATATATTTTTTCGTTCAAGTCACCATTCAGAAATGCAGTCTTAACATTCGTTTGATAAATGATCTATTTATGAACATTAGCTAATGCTAACATAGTCCTAATAGTAGTTATTCTGGCAACAGGAGAATACGTATCAAAATGATCAACTTATTCACTTTGAATGAATCCCTTTGCTACTAACCAATCTTTATATTTATCAATATTACCATCAGGTTTCAACTTCTTGAATACCAACTTACATCCTATATCATTACTTCCCTGAGGTAACTCATACAAAACCCATGTATTATAATTTTGTATAATTGACTCATAATCATCATTAATAGATTCTTTCCAATAAGGTGCGTCTATATATGACATAGCATCTTTATAAGTTTTAGGTTCACCTTTAACTAAATATGAAAGAATTCATCTCCAAGACTTTTCTCCTTTTTACTTCTCCTAAATTCATGTTCAACTTCTAAAGATAAACTAGATAGAGTACTATTTAAAATCACATTCTTAGATGTAAATGGTTCACTTGGAATCCTAGTCTTAAAAGGAAAAATATCTTCAAAATAGGTAGCATCCCTAGCTTCTATGATATTATTGTTCGAAATGCTACTAACTTACGGAATTTACAACTAAAAACCAATTCGCATTACTTTTTTGAGCATATCCTATAAAGACATCATCTACATTTTTCAGTCATATTTTCTTCTTTTTAGGATCAGTTATAATAATAACTTTAGCTAAGCACCCCCACACTTTCATGAAACCTAACCTAGGAAATCTCATTTTCCATAACTCATACGGAGTTTTAACATTGTTATTAATAGTCACCCGATTCAATATATAACAAGAAGCTAGAATAGTTTCACCTCATAAATTCTAGAGTGCTCTAGAACTTATCAACATAGCATTAACCATGTCCATCAAAGTTCTATTCTTTCTTTCAGCAACCCCATTAGATTGCAATTAATAAGGAGGTGTAACTTCATCTATTATAACATTATCTTCACAAAAAAATATTAAGACCATATGTAGTATACTCTCTCCCTCTATCATATCTTAAGACTTTTATCTTATTCTATAATTGATTTTCAACCTCAGGTGTATAGATCTTGAACTTATCAAAGACTTCATCCTTAGTCTTTAATAGATAAACATAGTAATACTTAGAGAGATAATCTATAAAAGTTACAAAGTACTTATTCCCATGTCTAGTTGGAGACCTATTTGAATCACAAGCATCACTATGAAACAACTCTAAGATATTTGTATCTCTTTAAACCGATTTAAAAGGTTTCTTGCTTTTTTTAGCTTGTACACAAACTTCACACTTTCTATTATCAACTTGAACTTTTGGAATCAAGTTTAGATCCATTAATCTCTTAATTTTCTTATAACTAACATGTCCCGATCTTTTATGCCATAAACAACTAGATTCAACATTAAGAACAATCGAAGAATTTTGATAACTTTCATCAACAACATTCAAATTAAACAGTCCATCACTAGTATAGATTTTACCAATGAATACATCATTCTTGGTTATTACAACTTTATTGGACTCCAATACAACCTTAAAACCTCATTGAACAAGATAAGATCCACTTACTAAATTTCTTCTAACTTCAAGAACAAGCCGAACTTGATCTAAAACCAATATCTTTCCAAAAGTCATTTTAAGCTCAATTCTTCCAATTCCCAATACGCGAGCAATAATATCATTTCCCAAAGTTACACTTTCTCCACTTGAAGTCTGATAAGATTTAAACAAACTTTATCAAAACAAACATGGATATTTGCTCCAGGATCTAACCACCAATCATTACTTTTATAAGTAAAATTGCTTAAAGGGGTTAATGATTTACACCTAATAGAATGTTCACCGTCTTCCAACATATTCACTTGATCTTTTTGAGATTTAGACTTAGTCTTTTACTCCTTAGTTTTTTCTAAATTAACAATCTTGCGCTACGTGATTCGTCGTTACACACACAAAACATGGTGTTGATTCTCCTTTGCCTTTGCCTTTGCTATCCCTAATGTAATTATTCTCTGACAGAAAATTTTCTTATTATGGTGAAAGTTCTTCTTGAACCTAATACTTCAAGACTTGAACTGTTTTGAAGTATTAGTAGTTTTTAGAATTTTCTACCAATTTTTCCTTAGCCTTCAACCCGTCGCCTTCACTTAAAACATTTCTATGTTGTTCTCCTACTCTCAAATAATTAAATACTTGGTTTAATATCATAATCCCTTGCTTATATCTAAAACTTTTAGCAAAGTCTGGCCAAGAGGGTGGAAGTTTATCTATAAGGCATGATACATTATAATTTTCACTAAAATTTGATCATTTCTCTTCCACAAGTCGTAACAAATCTTGAAATTTATGAATTTGTTCATTAATAGGTTTCTCATTATTATTAAATATTTATTAAAGGTTGATGCATTAAACCTATTTACGCTAGCATCATCAATTCTATATTCATCTTCTAAATTTTTTCAAACCAGTGATATTTTGATAAATGTCACAAAACCTATCAGAAAGAGCAGTAATAATTCAATTGTGACAATGAAATTTAATTTGGTTGGAGTTGAACCATGATGTGGACACTCCACCTTCATTAGTTTCTTTTATGGCAGAAATTAACCCAATGACAGTCAACAATATTTTATTTGTTTTTGCCATCTCTTAAAGTTTTTCATATCAAAATTTTTAGGCTTAGCACTAATTGTATTTTTACATTATGCCATTTCTTACACTGGGAATTATTAAGGCAAAGAGGACAAATAATTATATAGTTATAAGTTTGTCAATGTCACAATTAATTTAGTCAAAGTAGCATGTGTAACGACAATAATAAATATCACAATTAAGCCAAAGATATATTTCGTTAAATCAAAACTCAAGTTTCAAATAAAACAATACGAAATTAAAGAACAATTTCAAATGGCAAATAAGTGCAAATAAAACCTCTATTAACCTACTAGTCTACAAATGTCTTTAAAAAAAAGTTATTTGTATTTTGTTTTAATAGCTAATATAGTAAAACACAATCAAGTAACACAAAATAGTGAAATGAATTAAAATTTGCAGTCAAAATCTGAATTTGAATTAACTCTATTAGACTAAATTAATTTCTAGTGAAAAAATATTACGAGCGATTAAATTGAGTCTAAAACTTGAAATTTATATCAAGCGCAAATCTAATTGAGTTACTTGTGAATTAAAGCACAATGTCAAATGGCAAATAATAGAAACTTAAACATAAGTCAGTTTTTATATCCTTAATCTAATCAAGAAGTAACGCAAACAAAATGAGCATCCGAATAATATTAGAATGTTTAAGTCTACAAAATTATTTGGTTATACAATTATCTTGTATATACTAAGAGTAAATTATTGCACAATAAAACGATGGGCAACAAATATTTAGTACGAGAAACTGTTTTTTTTTTTTAATATATGTTACCAAATTTCTCTTACATAGATTTATGAGTCTTATCAATAATGAAAACCTAATAATCTAAACTAATTTGTTGTTGTATTATATTTGTTACAAATCCAGGACGTACAATCACTAAGTTAAAGAATAAAATAAATTTAATAATAAACTTTCCATTCTTTTCAAATATTGTGCCAATAATTTGAAATTAAAATTGATTGCATAATTAATTCAAAGTTAGATTAAAAATTAGTGTAAAGCTTTCTGCACCAGGTTATTATAATAGAAGTATGTGCTCAACTTAAAATATTAACGAGAGTGTAATATTGTTAATGAAGAGAGTTTATGTAAGTTTTCCAGAATGTAAAATTTCATTCAGTAAAGTAATTAGAAATCATCCAACGTTCTGAAAATTGATAACACAACTAAAAATGAATTTTACTATACAAATCACCTTACACGACTTTAGATTGTTGTAATATAAGTGATTTGTATAATAAATCAATTAAAATATAATCAATAGAAAATTATTTTAATATGTAGTGTTAGAAAGCGCTGGCCTTAGAGAGTTGTAAAAATCGTTGTCCTAAAGTTGTGTGGCTTCTCCTTCGTACGGGTATTGTCAGTATTGCATGGCTCCAAGATAAAACTCTTTTAGCTCACAGTCGAATTTCCTTCTATGAGCACGCACCACCAAAGGGAGATAAGAACAAGCATTTTAACTAGTTGCCAAAACAAGAAAATAAGTATAGTATATAATGTGTTTTTCAAATTTTTTTGTCTTGTGTTATGTCTAAAACATAAAACTACACCTTTTTTATAATAGAAAATTCAACTCCCACTTTTATAAAAAATTATGTCATTCAAAATGGTTATGAAATTAAGGGGGTTTTGAGTTTTCTTAAAACTGAAAATTTAAACTAAAAAACTGAAAAATAAATTAAAGTTATATGAATGTTTAAATCTTTAATTTTAGGTTATGACATTCACATATATTTAAAGTATTACTGGTAGTTGTAAAACTACTTATAAAAATTGTCAATTTGCATTCCTCTCACAACTTACAATTTGTTCTGTACTTTTGTCTCGAACCTTGAAAGATGGTAGTAAGTTGGTATGGCCACATATAGATTGAGCATGTTAAGTGTGTTACTGATATGTCATGTCCAGTTGTGTTAAGTGTGTTACTGATATGTCATGTCCAACCGATGATAGGGTATAAACAATTTATTTGTGATTAATACATTTTTTTATGACATGGCTGTTATTTTAATAATGCTTATTTGCTAATTAAATGTAATAGAGACCGAAAATTATGTTTTTTGATAACTTGTTAATTCACAAAGTGCTGAGATCGTGAAATACAAGTTATAATTAACTTATTCTTGAATTATCCCTTGTTATAAGTGATAATAAGATAAGGATAGGTTAGCACGAGTTGCATTTCTTTCTTATAAAGAAAGTAGCTGATATCACAAGCTAAAAATGTAGAGACATTTAAATGTTTTAAGAATAAAACATTGGATGGCCAGCAATTGATGTTCCACATGAATAACTAACTTAGTTCAGTGGTTATTCTCTAATACTCTTTAGAAGAATCTCTAAATTTTCTTATTCATGTATAATTCTAGTATAAACTCGCTTGCTCTACCTTTTTCTTTCATATATTATTTCAAATGGGTTAAAACAGATTCTTGGAAAACTAGTGAGTTCTACCTATTCTTGGTAGTTCTAATACTCCAGAAAGTAGTTAGAAATTAGATCATGATTTCAGTGGTTTAAATGAGGGTCCAATTTCAGATAATTTGGGTGATAGAAGTATGAATCCTCCAATTGAATGGGATGTGATCTTGAAGAAGAAGCAGAAACAGTTATAGGATCAAGCTGAAAATGATGAATTACGAAAAAGAGTAAGTTTTGGGAACTCTTCAAATTAGTGAAAAGTAGTGCTTTAGTAAATAGACATCAAGAGTACAAAGTAATGTGTAAAACTGTAAAGAGAAGTTAACTTGGCAAATGGGTATTTGCATGATTCATCTAAGTAGACATTATAGAAGATGTATAATCAAACACGAAAATAATCTGTCACAACTCCAGTTTGGTTCTCATGGTGCGGGTTGTTCTAGTAATGGTATTAGCAACTAAGTCTATTCACAAGAGAACATGCACGAAGGTATGACGATGTACGTATCTAGTTGTGAGTTTTCGCTTATGTAGTGGAAATCATTCGTGTTGACGTCAAAATCCGACTAGATCTGAAGCCAACAAAAATTCTCCACATCATAGTTTACACAAAGTTGACACCTATAGAATTGAGCACACGATGGCTAAAGTCACTCTAACAATCAAGTCAAGCACCGTAAAATGTATATAGAAGATGAAGTTAGAATAATCTTATATATTTTTGCATGTATTTTGCAAAGAAATTCAGTGTACCTTCAAATGATAAGTGGATCTGGTATTTATAGGTAAACAACTATGAGCATTTAGGTCATTTTTCAGACCTTTTTCTAATCATTTGATTTAGAAATAATAATTCTAATCACCAAGGTCCCTAAATTTCATCAATTTTAGGGTTTAAAATGAATGGTTTTTATATGCAAGCATAGACATGTTGTGCACATTTAACTATGGTGCATTAAGATTGTAATGGAGTGTCAGATTTTGCACTACGAAGCCTCGTCCAGATACGAGGCTGGGATAAGGCTACTTAGTATCATTCCTCGTTTCCAATTATTTGTAAGTGTTAAATTTATGCTATACCAGACGAGGCTTTCTGATATGCATCAGTTGTCGAGGCTTAAGTATTAAGCTTAGGGTCGTCTGGGGCACTTTTGTTGTCGTGCTACGTGTGCTCTTTGCCTTATGTGGCATATATGTAAGATGGAGATATTTTTATGTACAACATCAGTACTCAAGTCCGAGTCTTACAATTATGTAAGATAAATGATTTTTTGAAGTACTTAGCTTGTCAAAAAACTTTAGGTCAACGTGGGGTTCTGTTTACATCTTACAATTCCTTCCCATTTCTTCATTTTAAAATTATTTTTAAATTTCTTGTCATTCCAAGGCCTTAGGTATATTGGTAACTAAAGTTTTGAAGAATTAGTACATTTAACATCTTTTCAATTTGTAGCTCTTCTACCGATTAGATCCGAAGCTTAATCCTTAAACGTCTTTTGATCTGTAGCTTCTATGCCAAGCAGATTCGAGGCTGAGAAGTTGATATACTATTTAACTTATTTTTTATTTGTAACTTCTGTACCAAGCAGTTCTAAAGCTTAATGTTTGAGTATTTTTTGCTCTGTAGCTTTCATGCAAAGAAGATCTGATGCTGATGAATTGGTACTTTTTTTATTTATTTTGTTTGTAGCTTTTGTGCCAAGCAAATTTGAAGCTTGTTGGCTTCTTTCTCTCTCTGAAGCATATAACGCCATACGAAGTTAGAACCTCTTTGCATTTACCACGATTTGTTTCAATCGAATTTGAATTTTTTTTACGTACATGCCACTGGTTTCTTCCTTCTCCGAAACCAAAGCAGTATCATTAGTCCCCAAGTTTGAACCTCATACTTATATGAGGTGAGGGACTTTTCCAATGCCACGTGTCATAGATGGATTGTGGAGGTTGAAAGGTGCAATAGATGCCACTTATGACTGGCATTAATATATGGATTATTGTGCGCAACTATTGGTACGGGTGCTTCGAGGATTAATGAATGTGGTCGCTTCATTAGATTGTGGGACAACACGCCATAAGTTTTGATGTGTGCATGCGGCGTGTGGTTTATCTTGGTCACTCATTCAAAATTGATCCTACGCCCTCACAGATTCTAGAATGATGAGCATTGGGTGTGTTATATATAAAGGCAGTAAGTTTGCAAGCAATTTCGCTTACTCTCCTACAATTTATAAAGCACCTATTGCAATCACATTGAATATTCAAAGTTTTTCCTTGAATCATTATGTGTTTTTCCATGAAGAAAATAAAATGAAACGTCTCTCTAAGAAATCTATACACGTAAGGAGGAAAAATGGGCTAGTTGTGGCAACAGTCTATGTGAAGATGGCCAGAAATGAAGGGGACCTTTATTTGAAGATTTTGAATATCCTATACAACTTGAATGAATTGTTGTCAAGTTTGCTGGCAAAAATAAAATTGGACGGAGCACAGATCCAAGGTGTTAATTAAATTCTCTCTTGTTGATGATGCTCTTCAGTTCATAAGATTCATTTAGAAAAGACAACTTAATTGCCTACATGAAGCTATACAAGCTATTGATGTCATTCTTCGAGAAAAGATGTATGTGAAAGTTGTAGCTGTTGGGAGGTCATTTTCTCAACTCCAAAGTTGTCGGAGAGTCTTTTTTCCCGAGTTTACCATAAGGCATGTGTTACGCCCCATTTCCAAATGCTACATGGCCATCCACATAGCCTGGGAGGAGGCTATCTCCAATCGCGTGTTGAAGAAGCCTACCCCTGACACTACAAATATGAAAGGACTTATGGGACAGTCTACTACTTGCCACTGTACCAGACCATAGTATGTGGCCTGATGGGACTTCCCCATTAAAGCCAGCGACGTAACACCCATGGTGTGACTCTTGGACTCTCCAGATCAAACCACGTGTCGCGAATCTAAAGGGGGACAATTGATTAAAAGTTATCTATAAATACCGAACGCAATTCCATAAGAAAAGGATGTTAAATTTTATTACTCTCACAAAAGATATAAAATCATCTACACTAATTATTCTTCAAGTGTTACAACTACCTGAGAAATTGTTATTTAGGGGTACTCAAGCTACTACCTCTACCAAAGTGTGTTCCTTTCTATCTCTCGTTACATATCCACATTGTCCTAAGCTTATTTACGCAGTTGAATAAACCACGTGGCATTCCAAGCAAGGAGGAAAATACACATTGGAAGAGGAGGCATGGAGTTCTTGTTGGCAGCCATTTTTGGAAGTCAACAGCATGTTTGCCTTAACCTTTTAGTTTTGTCTTTTAAGACTAATTTCCACTCGATCAAGACTACTTTCCACTCTATCCCTAGACGTAGAGGCATGTCTTACCTGAACAAAGGATCAACCCACCTACCAAAAAAGAGAATGGGCGGGAGTAACAAGGATGAGAATCCTGAGAGGACCAGGCCTGCAACTGACGGAAGAAGGCGTGGAATGAGGGCTTTTACCAATCCCGAACGAGAAATGAGGACCATGGCTGCCAACGTGAGGCAGCTAGCCTAACACCATGCCCAAATGCAAGGATTCGTCCAGATGATATAGGTGCAATGAAAAAATGGACCTCATAAATCTGACCCAGAAGATCCCAATGAAGAACAAGAAGTAGATAGCGGTCATCCTCATGATCCTCACGTTGGAGAAAAAGCCTCGCGCGCTGGAAGGGAACAACCTCCAAGTAGGTGATCGAAGGCCTCAACCAACAGTGTCTGCCAGCGTCTTTGAAAGACTAGGCAAACATGGAACCAGAAATTGGCCTCGGGAGAATCTCCCTAGGAGGAAACAGCCTCGTAGTCTCTCTAGAAATAGGCAGGAGGGGAGAGCGAAAGAGGCAGAGGCCAGGAAAGAATCTGACTTCCAGCCCTACCCGCCTCACCAAACTATGAACCAGTAGCCTCAGTACTACGGAGATGATCAGCAGGTTCAACGCTTCCCACAATTTCCTCTAGAAACGAACGTTGGAAGAGAAAATTCGAAGCCAACAAGATCATTTGAAATAGACGATGATGATGAGAACCTCATCTTTTCGGCTGGGAGCATGAATGCATACATCCTCCACGAGTTTCGTGTGCCTAAAATTGCCCCATAAACAAGTAGGAAAAACCCACTTGACAATGTAAACACTTATAAGATGGAGATGAGTCTCTGAGGAGAAAATACAACCCTAAAATACAGAGCCTTTCACCTTACCTTATCTGGAGGAGTAAAGCGATGGTATAACAAACGCGTCGCTGGAAGCATTTCCAACTGGCCAGAGTTGAAAAAGACGTTCATCAATTACTTATCATAACAGAAGCCTGCATCAGCTCCGATCCAACGCCTCAATGACATAAGACAAACTCTGAATGAGCCGCTACAAAGCTACTTGGGCAGCTTCAACAAAGAAATGCTCTTTTGCGAAAGAATAATCGATGCAGAGGCCCTATCCGCTTTAAAGGTGGGATTGGACATGAACCTCTCGTTCTGGAGGGATGTCCATAACAAAAACCCAACCACCTTCGACCAATTGGTAGAAATGATTGTCGAAGAAATAACGAACGAAAACATGATCCTTCACAGAAATCGTGGTGGAGTGGGTGCCAACCCCCCAAGAGTCAGATATGGCCAAGGCCACAACAAATCATTTCTCCAACAAAATCAGCATCGGATGAACTACCATCCGACCCAAATGTTGAGATGAGCTGTGTGGCCTCTGCACAAGAGGGTCTACTTCTTCCTTATACTGCCACAGGAGCTTCGGGCTCTACTGATGGACTCTATAACTATGGTACGTCCCCTCTGACATATTATGAATTGGGGACCAGTGCTCTCCCGGTGCTTCTTCTCCATCAAGTGGCTCCCACAAAATATTGATGTGTCCACCGAAGTTATGGCCATAACATGGAAGAATGTCGCGATGTGGAAGATTTAGGCAATAGAAGGATGGCCAATATGGGACACAGACACGAGGTGAATCTCAGACGCGGAGACCAATTCTTGATGAGAGGTTGTCGACCACCATTCTATGACAGGCACCCTCTACAGTAGGATAAGAGGCCATTGGGCTAAGAACCACGAAGGAATAGTAATTCAAAGAGTCTAGCAAGGCAGCGTCGACTGGAGAGCTGCTCAGAACCACGCCTAATTAAGGGTCCTGAAAAGGCCCTCATTCGGGAGATAGACACCATTTATGGAGGTCCGTATATTGGAGGCCAAACTCAAAATGCCTAGAAAAACTACACCAAAGAGGCTGAAGAAATCTTAATGACCAATTGGCTCATTAACAGTCTGCCCTCAAGATCAAAAAAGGTAGACATTATCACCTTCACCGAAGAGGACATGAAGGGTGTTCACTATCCCCACTGCGATGCCCTTGTGGTAAGGATAATAGTGGCTCAGAACGGATTGGAGAGAATGCTCGTAGACAATGGAAACTCCGTCAATGTCATCTTCTTAAGCACTTATGAGCTAATGAACACAGAATACCTCGTTGGAACTATCGACCGAGCCTCTCTACGGATTCACAGGTGATTGCATAACCCCAAAAGAGATAGTACGCCTAGCTGTTACGATGGGAGAAGAGCCCTTAGCTGCCCACACTTTTAAGGAGTTCTTGGTAGTAGACAGAAGGTCAGCCTACCATGGAGTCCTAGGCCGACCGGCCCTGAAAGAACTTTAGGCCATAACGTCCATTCACCACCTCTGTATAAAATTTCCTAACGATAGAGGAGTGGCAACTAGGCGTGGCAACCAGCCCGAGGATAGGAAATGTTACAGAAATGCGTTGAGAAAGGTAGAGAAAAAAGAGATAAACATGACGTTCTTAGATGTTGAAATGACGGATGCCTCGGAAGAGACACCAGAGGATACCTCGATAGAAGAAGATGCATCTCCCGAGGACATCGATCCAAGGGTAACAAGAGTTGACTCTCAGGCTTCATCGGTCGGGGAGCTGGAAAGCTTCGCAGCGGATCCTGATGATCTGACAAGGAGGCTCCAAATAGGAAAAGACCTCCCTAAAGAATCCAAGAGGGCCCTGAAAAGGTTCATCTGCCACAATCTGTATGTTTTCGCATGGAAACACGAGGATATGGTTGGGATCGACCCAAAGGTAAGTTGTCACCACCTCAACGTCGATCCTAAGTTTTCGTCACACTGTCAGAAGTGTAGGCCGTTAAACCTAGAAAAATACGATGCCTAAAGAGGTGGTGAAACTCCTGTAAAGCAAATTCATTCGAGATGCCCGATATCCTAGGTGGGTATCCAATCTGGTCCTAGTGAAAAAACCAGGTGGGAAAATGAGGATTTGCATAGATTTCTCCAATCTCAACCAGGTGTGCCCTAAGGATAGCTTTCCATTGCCACGGATTGATCAGCTAGTGGATGCCACTTCTGGGCATGAGCTCCTGAGCTTCATGAATGCCAACTCAAGCTATAAACAAATCTCCATGTACCCACCAGACGAGGAGCACACATGGTTTGTAACAGACAAGGGCCTCTATTGCTACAAAGTCATGCCCTTTGGCTTGAAAAATGCCGGGGCAACGTACCAGAGACCCGTCAACAAAATATTTGCTGACCAACTCGGTTCTACCATGGAAGTCTATGTGGATAACATGCTAGTGAAAAGCTTGAAAGCCGATGATCATGTGCAGCACCTGGAAAAGACTTTCCAGATCCTTCGAGCTTATAGAATGAGGTTTAATCCTCTGAAATGTGTCTTCGGAGTTGCCTCTAGAAAGTTCCTCGGCTATATGGTGAACCAAAAGGGGATCGAAGCTAACCCAGAAAAGATTAAGGCACTGATAGAAATGAAGTCGCCCAGGAGGCCAAAGGATGTGTAATGCCTCACCCTGAGAATGGCAGCCCTTAGCAGGTTTATCTCAAAAGTAACGGATAAGTGCCTCCCCTTCTTCAAAATTTTGAAAGGAGGTAACAGGTTCGAATGGACAACAGAATGCGAGACCGCTTTTCGATTATTGAAAGAACACCTAGGCCACGCCCCCTACTATCAAAACCCAAACTAGGTGAGGTTTTATTTCTCGACCTAGCGGTATCTATAGAGTCTGTAAGTTCGGTACTTATTTGAGAAGAAAAATACCAATTGCCGATTTACTATGTAAGCAAGGCCCTCCTGGGAGCGGAGACTGGCTATCCAGATATAGAAAAACTGGCGTTATCGCTCATCACAACCTTTAGAAAATTGAGGCCATACTTTTTGGCCCACAACATCCACGTCCTTACTAATTCTTCCCTAAGGCAGGTTTTGCAAAAACCTGATGCCTTAGGTAGATTACTGAAGTGGGCTGTCGAGCTGAGTCAGTTCGACAATGTATTCAAACCCAGGGTAGCCATCAAAGAACATGCCCTCACTGACTTTGTGGCTGAGTTTGTCAACACTCTCGATATAGACTTCCCTATGGCACCTACCGAGCCACCTACGTGGTGTCTCTTCATCAATGAATCCTCCGAAGACATGGGTTCTAGCGTCGGGGTGGTTTTCACCAGCTCCGAAGGCCACATGTTGAATTGTGCAATCAGGTTTGACTTTAAGGCATCAAAAAACGTTGCAGAGTATGAGGCCTTACTGTCCGGCCTTCACCTGGCCAAGGAAATGAAAGTGCAGAGGTTGTCGACTGTAAGCTACTCCCAACTGGTTGTAAGCCAAGTCAACGCAAGCTTCGCCACTAGGGAGAAAGAAATGGCTTCCTACCTCAGATTGGTAAAGGATATCTAATCCACTGCTTCAAAAAACTCAAACTGATTCAAGTACCGAGGGCTGATAACGCCAACGCTGATGCACTATCTAAACTAGCGAGTAGCGAGGACTCGGAACTACTCAAGCTGGTTCCAATCGAGCACCTTGTCAAACCATCCATAGAGGCTGTAGCCTAGGTAATATGGGTCGAAGAGACTTCCACTTGGATGGATCTCATCCTGGCATTTGTGAAAAACCAAACTCTCCCGGTTGATAACGAAGATGCTAGAAAGTTGAGGAGGAGAGCAGTGCACTTTGTGCTGTTTGACGACGTCCTCTACAAACGAGGTTATTCAGTACCCCTCTTCAGATGCATTGGAATCAATGAGGCGGATTACATCCTCAGAGAAGTCCACGAGGGAATATGCAGTAACCACACAAGAGGATTAGCTTTACCCCAAAAAATTCTCAAACATGGCTACTTCTGGCCCACTCTGAAGAATGATTCCTTACTTCACGCTAGAAAATGTGACAAGTGCACCACAATCCCACGACAGCCTCACCAGGAACTTACCACGGTGTCTAGCCCCTGGCCCTTTGCCAAGTGGGGAATAGATTTCGTAGGCCCCATGCCTAGTGGAATAGGCAACGCATGCCATGCCTTAGTCCCCATTGACTATTTCACGAAGTGGGTTGAGGCAGAACCAATGATGAAGATTACCGAGGCTAATATCTCCAAGTTCATATGGAAAAACATCATTTGTGGGTTCGGGATCCCGCACTCTCTAGTTTCGGATAATGGAAACCAATTCGAAAACAGGAAAGTTAGGAACCTTTGCGAGGAGCTCAGGATCTCCAAGCACTTCTCAAGTCCTCATCACCATCAGGCTAACGGTCAAGTAGAGGTTGTTAACAAAACTATCAAATACACTCTCAAGCAAAAATTTGATGCATCCAAAGGGGCATGGGTCGATGAACTCCCACATGTCCTCTGGGCAATTAGAACTATAGCAAGAATGCCAACCGGGAAAATCCCGTTTTCTATGGCGTATGGATCCAGCTGTAAGTCCAGTGAAAATTGGTGACCCGTCGCCTTGCCGCCTCCTATTCAGTGAGAACAACAACGACGGTCTTATAAGAACCAGCCTCGATCTACTATGGGAGTAAAGGGACAACTCTCAAGTTAAGTTAGCCGCTTATCAAAGGAATATGTTCCAGTATTTCAACAAAAGAGTGAAGAAGAGGTCTTTCCGCCTCGGCGATCTGGTCATGAGGAGAGTGTTCTCATCCACCAAAGAATCGGGAGTTGGAACCATAGGCCCCAATTGGGAGGGACCCTATTGAATCACCAAAGAAATACAACCGGAGACGTATCAGATTGAGAACCTCGATGCTAAACCACAACCTCATCCTTGGAATGCCAAACACCTACACCGATACTATCAATAAGAATGCAAGGTTGGAGAAACTCTTCTCTCACATTTTAAACTTGATATGTTTGTGTCTTAGGCAAGGCCTCTTCCTTAGGAGGCCTCTCATCTGATATGTAATGCGATGCGCTTATAAGACTCATGCCATGCACGGAACTTTTCCTTTTAATTGTCATAACTAAGTTTGTAAATAACCCCTTCTGCTTATTTACACCGCTATGAATGACCTCTTCATACCTCGCTTTGAATAGGTAATACTTAAGAAACAATGATAGTATAATCACCCAAATAGTTCTTTACGTTATTGCAAGCGTTTTGTTATCAAAATTGTACATATTACGTGTCATCAGTAAATCAGATGCGTCGTATACGTCATTTAGCTAGCTTAAATTGTTAAAAACAATTGTCAGAAGCACTATTTAAAATGACAGATGAATAACATTGCATATCTGAAGTTGAATACAAAACAATGGTTGCATAATTTGCATCAAAATTGGAACATCCCTAGTCTAAATCCCCTCCTACTCCGCCACCATCTTCGCATCCTAACTCAATCGAAGGGAACTTTGACTCCAACACAATTAAATCCAAGTCCAGATAATCCGCTCGAAGAGAAGCCAACACATCCTGATGGCCTACACTTGCAACGTAATTTGAGAAACTGGTGTATGCCTCGGTTTGATGAAAATTGGCGACAAACTCGGCCTCTGCATTCTGCAACTTTTGGTTAAAACTTCTACCTCTAGCAGTGACGAAGCCCTGTGAACCTCAGCCTTCGCCTTCTCTTTTTTGGATTCTTCCAATTCAAACATTAGCCTTGATATTTCTTCTTGCCTCGTCAATGCCTCCGCCATCATCTTTCGTTTTTCCTCATTCACCGCTTCCAAAGCACTCGAACCTATGTTCTGGGCATTCGAGGCATCGTCAAGTCTCTTAGTCAAAATGGCTATTTGGCTCTCCGCCTCTACCATTTCTTGTCTTGCTTTCTCATACGCCAACTTGGCACTCTCGGCCAATGCAACCATATTGTCGATATACTCTTTTATTTTGTCCGTTTGGTAGACGCTCTCCATGGCAGCAGTTGTTTTCTTCCTTAACTTCCTCAGCGCCATCAAGGACTTCAGCTGAGTAGCAGCTGAACATACAGAGCAAGCCAAAGAGGCTTCCATCCAATCCTCAGCATCTCCCTCATTGAGAAATTCCTTCCACGACCTATTCAGATACTTCTGAAATCTTTTCGCTTCCATTGTCGGGTACAATCCCAAGTCTTTCGTTTGAGATCCGGGGAGCCTCTTCTCCAAATCACCAATGAGTTTGGTGAACATACTCCGAGAGCAAGGCTCAACACAGTCTCCTCCGTTTCCTTTGACAAAAGACCTCCCGCCATTTCTTTGCCACTAATCGGGACACTATCTACAGCCACAACCACCCCGGCCGCAGTCACAGCCAACTTTCTCTACCTAAGGTCGGGAGGAAGCACGGTCATCTCCTCTATCACTTCAACTGACTTTTCTTTTCTTGTCTGGTCTCCTTGTTTTACTGTTCTCGCCATCCTAGACAGTGTAGGTCAAGGGCGTTCAGAAATCGGACCTTTCTTTTGTATAGATGATAAATCAGCCTTCCTCTTCTTATTCGTCAGTTCCTCCTCATCGAAGGAAACATCCTCGGCAACCATATCAGAGGCAACACGTTGTGCCTCCTTTCTTGTCGCTGTTCAACTAATCTTCTCAATAACTTTATTATGACGACTATCCTCAAAAGAGCCGGGCCATAGCTCCCTTACCTTTGAAGCCATCAGCCTAGCCAGCGATGGCGTAGGCCTCTTACCTTGCTCAAATTCAGCTTCACGAAAAAGTAAGTTTAGTCAGAAACAAATAAACGAGTATGCACCTACAACAAATAATAGCAAGGTGGGTACATAGAGCCCTACTTTTCTTGGCCATATGTCCTAATTCAATTAAGCATCTGGGCGCTTTCAACAAAGAATCGAACTACCTCTACGCTGTCGGGTGCCCGTAAATTGCACAAAAGATGTCAAGCTCCTATTCTTTTAATTCACAACGGGGAAGGGCATCTACAAAATACAAAACCACACATTAGTTCCACCTTCCACATAAACACCTTCTGAAGCCCCTAATCCACTCACTCGCAACTCCATATAAGCTAGGCACATTCAGAGCCGGTTCAGAATCATTAACCACCCTCTGCCAATTCTCAGATACCTAAAACTACTCATATTTCCAACAATTGATTGATGAGGGACAATCAAGGACAAACGACTTATACAACCCCCACGGGCCGAAGTAATACCACCTCAATTCTCCCTATTGTCCTTTTTCCTCGGCATCTTCTTCAGAAGATATACCGTTTGAAATACATGTAAAGGCATCTCAAATCCAAGAGAATGCCTGAACCAAAGATAAAGGCTCCCAGCCATTTGGCTCCATCTATTAGGAGACACCTAAGTTGGCGTTAGACCATACGCTCTGAGGACCCTCCTATAGAATGGATCTAGGGGAAGCCTCATCCCAGCGTTGAATGATTGGCAATGCAATGCAGTGCAACCCTCTCTCAGATGGCAGGCTCTCTCATGGGGCCCTGGCACATGAAACTCAATATCGCTGGAAACTTGGAACATCTTCCTAATGTTCTCCAAATCTACCTCATTTGCAACCGAAGGAACGTACATGGAAGCCTGTCTCCCGCTAACGGATGGACTGGACCCAACATATACATCTCTTGATGGAGAAATCGAAAGACCCACACCACTCCTCAGAACTATAGCCAATTTTTCGCCTGTGAGGGCATCAACACTTCGAATTGGTCTTACTTCGGCCACCAACAGGGAGACTTCTGGAGAGCTACTTACTACAACCCTAACTAACTGACCAGAGGCCCCAACAGCTTCTTCCACAGCAGTCATCTTTCCTGCATAGTCAAAGAATACACAATGAATCCCAAAAAATTAAAGGGACAGAGAAATGTTCAGGAGGATAACTAAAATAAAACTAGGAATCTTCAAAATCAGCAAGACTTCACTAAAAACTCTTTTCCTTGCTCAAACACGGCGGCTAAAAAGTTTCTTACCTTCCTTTATGTTCAACAAATCGTGAAAGGAAATGTAAAAATGATCAATTTTCTCCTTTATATAAACAAAGGAACCCAACCCCCATCCATTGGATCGTAATCGATATCCATCTTAACCCTACACATTAAGGGATGATCTTGGCCCTTGAATTCAAACAGCCGTGTAAACAAACTCCTATCTACGTCCTGGATCAAAGAGTTATATCCACTCGTGCATGGATGAGTGTTGGATACGTCAAACTTACCTTTGATGATTACAGTGCATTAAATGGATGCAGCCGTCTTTTCAGCACGCCCAATAAGACGTTCTATACTCCCCAAGCCTAGGTAATAATTACGCCAGCCGTCTCCAGCATACCTCTACCACTTGGGACTGGGCGTTTCAGCACTCAGCACCTCTCCCACTTGGGACTGGGTGCTTCATCACTAAGCGCCTCTCCCACTTGGGACTGGGTGCTTCATCACTAAGCGCCTCTCCCACTTGGGACTGGGCGCTTCAGCACTTAGCCCCTCTCTCACTTGGGACTGGGCACTTCAACACTTAGCGCCTCTCCAACCTAGGACTGGGCGCTTCAGCACTCAGCACATGGAGGCCCGCATCCACTTCACCGACTCTCCTCAAACTTTTCATAAGTCAAACACTACATCTAACATAAATGATATAATCCAGTACTACTAATGGTTTCTGTCACCACTTACAAACCTTTAATGAATTTACCTACGATGCCATTACCACGTACCTCCACGATAAGACTACTACCTCATCGCTCTCTCACCAAGTTCAGCACCCTTCATAAATGACGCGGGCCTTGAACTTGGAGGACTATTCTTATGCCCCATTTCCAAATGACACGTGGCCTTCCACGTAGCCCATGTACGTAGCCTGGGAGGAGGCTATCTCCAATCACGTGTTGAAGAAGCCTATCCCTGACACTACAAATATGAAAGGACTGATGCGACAATCTACTACTTGCCACTGTACCAGACCATAGTATGCGGCCTGATGGGACTTCCTTATTAAAGCCAGCGACACGACACCCATTGTAACGACCCAAAAATTTTCATATCTAAATTTTATTGTATATTAATATTTCAAGAGCAATTTCTTCAAGAATTGAAATTTTTCTATGGTGTATGATGTAAAAAAGTAGAGATAATTGTGTGATTTAAGTTTTAAGGACTAAATGAGAAGAAATTTAAGTTGGAATATTCGGACCAATTTAGTCATAACTTAAAAATTTAAGGCAGGAACCAAAATCTGAAAATGGGGAAAATTTGAATAAATTTTCAGTTTTGCCATTGTGTTCGAACCCACTTTACGAGCATTCTATGAGTAGTACATTAAAGTATGGACGATGCATGTTATACCACATCGAAGTTCATGTCAAGGCCTTCGTTTTGGTATCAAAGTTGTAAACTTTTCGAATTGGGATAATCACAGAAAATCGAACCAAAGTTGAACCAAAGTATAGGGAAATTTTAGAAAATCTGGAAATTTTGGCTAAGTATAGAATTTTGTGGTTGAGCTGCGTACTTTGGGTAAGTCGTACGAGCAGCCGGATGATCTGTTCTTTTTGCATGTGTGTGCGTTACAAAGCTTGTAACAAGATCTTCGCAACGGTATAAAGTTCTCTCGGTTTGGATATCGTTAAGACCCTTAAATATTGGCCCGAACATGGCTTCTCAAACATAAAAATCTGTCTATTTTTCTATTAAAATATTGAAATTTGAAACACTTGTCAAGAAGTCATCATGACTTCTTAAGGGTTGTTTGGCTGAACTTAAAATAAAAAAATTAAACTAATCCAATACCACGATATTATATTCGTATGAAATAACGAAATTTGGACAATCAAACAATAGATAAGTGAAAGCAAATGAATAATTAAAACCAAACATAACCCTAAGAATTCCTCTATAAATAAGACTACCCAACCCTTAAGTAGTTCACAGCAAATCATGTGAGTAAAACATTTATTTGCTTATGTGTTCATTTTATTTGTAAGTTAGGAAATAATCTGCAGTAGATTATAAGTTATTCATGTTTATTCCTAAAGTTATTTGTGATTAATGGTTGTTTATGTTAGTTTGTAGAAATCGGTTCTAACCATGTTGGATTCAAGAAAAGAATTTCCTTAATTATCCTCCTTATGATGATATTATAGCAATACTTTCCATCTATTTTCAGAGATTATAATAACTATGTTACTGTAAGCACTTATTACTCGCCATCATCTACAGTAGACTATTTCTTGCACTTGTTCTCTGATTTCCAGCATTCCAGCACTATGATTTCTCATTATAACATGATGTTTTCACTTATTCAAAAGAAGTAAAGGAAATCCAGTTTTATGCCAATTGAAATATGATATTCCCTATGTTTATTTTTGAAATTTTAGTTTCCAGCAGTAGGATTCTTTGCTCCAACATAATGTTTTCATTTATGTTTAATGAGTAAATCAATTCCAGGAAGTATTAAGGTTCTAAAAGGATATATTAGTACTTTATATGTATTTAAATCATGAGAGTTTTATTACCAGCAATATGTTTTCATTGGATTGAATTTTTATAACCAATAAATCATAGAAATCTAATGTTTTCAAATGTTCCAAAGTTTCATATGACTTTGATTTAACTTTTGGGTGCTAGTTAAACGGAATACTTTTACTTTGAGTAACTCTAACATATCTTATTGGAGATTAAGATATTTATGTGAATAAATATTATGAAATTTTAGTTCAAATCTGGATTCCATTCTGATCCATTCATTCTCTTAAGTAAATGTTTACGAAGACTTTCATTTTGTAGGTACTATATGTTCAAACAATTGTCTTATTTGATTTTAGAATCGCTCCTATAATGGACATTAGTTTTATGTATAATAATTAAATGATGAGCTAAGATAATCTGTTACAGAATGTTAATATTCTAACTCCATGATTCTAATACCTTGTTTTCAAGCTTCTGGTATTCTAGACATGAGCTCTTAGTACCTCTCTTACAGAACTGCATATAGAAATTTTGAATATGTTATGTTCTGAATATTGTTTCGTTTTAGCATGATTATTATGTTTTATTGAAATTAAAACATGCTTGAAAAGATTTGAGATATTTATGTGGATTCATGATCATTAAGAAGTCTTAATTTATGAGTAATGAAAGAAGCATGAATCATATTTAAGTTCTATACATAGACCTACACCAAAGGAGGTTGATGCCTCATGGACTTTAGGGTCCATATAGTAAGGTCATCGGCCACGAGGGCCATATGAAAGTTAAGGCCACGAGGGCCTTTTTATAGACTCCTAGCCACGAGGGCTATTTAAGGAGTTAAGGCCATAGAGCCTTGGGATCCCAACGAGCAAAGTATTGCTCGAGAAAAGTATGATGACCTTAGTGCTATCTCAAGCACAAAGATTGAGCGCTCGGTGTATATGTTTCTATATATAGAACGGGCCCAAAGATAAGATAAAATTTGTTGCATATGCATTCTATATTCAAATATAATTGATGGGTGTTTAGATGAATTTTGAATGCATATTTTATTAATGATAACCTTATGTTTCTTACATATGTATATATTAATTGGGATATGATGTTCGCCTATGATCTTGGATGTTTATATATTGATTTTAGTTAGAACCCATGAGATTATAAGAAGTAGTATTCATACATTATATGCTATGTGCCTTAATTGTTGTTTTACTCATTAAGCTTCGCCGCTTATAAGTCGTTTCATGGCTTTTGTAGAAAATGGATCGAGTTTACACTGACGTAGTACGAACATGGAGTAGAATGTCATCAGATGAAAACGAGTATCACATTATCACTAAGAGGGACGTGTGGTCTCGACATCCTTTGTGGCCTGATCTATATATCAAAGAAAGAACTTACCAAACCGTTTGTATTTATCGTGCGATAACGTTAGAACATTTGAGAACTCTTGTTTTCATCTCATAAAAATAATCGGTTAAAATATTTTGTACTTTCATTGATATCATCACAAGGATGAATAGAAAAGAATGATGATATTTTGTTGTAATAGAAATCGGGAAGCTAAATTTTGTAAAGTATAGAAACCCGATACATGAAATGAAATTTAGTTACTACGCTTATAACAAATTTAAGGTTTTAATTTCGTTATTCATTATCAAAGTTTTATTTCTAGTTTCAGTTTCAAAGTCTTACAAATTGTATGTTATAATTTTAAATTAAGCATTGGAAACAACCTGAAAAATGAACAGATACATATTTGACTTAAGATTAAAATAAGGATACTAGTATCCATCAGAGAGTGATTTTCCAACTAAATTAAATGATACTAGAAGCATTAAGACCTGAAGCAAAATAAATAAATAAACACATGTCATGTTTTCTTTAAATAAGATATTAAATCCTTTAATAAGTTGATTTTCTAATTCCGCTTCTAAGAACCTTCAGTAGACTTGAAAAAAAAAATCGAAAAATCAGAGGTCGTCACACCCATGGTGTGACTCGCGAACTCTCTGGATCAAACCACGTATCGCACATCTAAAGGGGGACAATCGATTAAAAGTTATCTATAAATACTAGACTCAATTCCACAAGAAAATGATGTTAAATTTTATTACTCTCACAAAATATATAAAATCATCTACACTAATAATTCTTCAAGTGTTATAACCACCTGGAAAATTGTTAGTTAGGGGTCATCAAACCAATACTTCTACCAAAGTGTGTTCATCTCTATCTCTTGTTACATATCTACCATGTCCTAAGCTTAGTTACGTGGTTGAATACACCACGTGGCGTTCCAAGAAAGGAGGAGAATACACATTAGAAGAGGAGGCGTGAGGTTCTTGTTGACAGCAATTTTTGGTGGTCAACAGCATGTTTGCCTTAACCTTTTAGTATTGTCTTTTAAGACTAATTTCCACTCGATCAAGACTACTTTCCACTCGATCCCCAGACATAGAGGCATGTCTTACTATCTTCAAGCAACCCAGCTGGGTATGACCCTTTCAAAATGAAGACCTAGTAGAAGGTTTAGCCAAGGCGAGGACAACAAATTTCTCTTCTGAAGTAGAAGTTCCATCAGCCTCAGTCAGTATGCAACCAAATAGATTTTATATCTCATTTTGTCCGACCCTTCAGATGCAGCTATGGTTATTTTTTTCCTTCTATTTTGACATTGTACCAAGGTTGTAGTAATCTTCTTTATCAGTGAAATTTAAATATTTCTTTTGTAACATTAGCCTTGCAATATTTCAATATTAAAGTAATAAAATAATCCTCACACGATTCTGGCAAGTAAGATGCTTGACTAAAGGGACTTCCCGGGTGACCTCATCCTCTCCGTGTCTACCTCATTAAACTTTAACTAAAGGGAATTTTCAATTTCTAAAAACATGAATTCTTCTATCTAGAACCACCACAGACGCTTCATCACAAATCATATCATTGTGCACATCCAAAGACTGAAAATTTACTACATGCGTAGGGTCGTGGACATACATTCTTAACATTGAAACATGGAATACGTCATGTGTTGCCTAGAGTTCAGGTGGCAACGCTAGACAATATGCCACTTTTCCAATTTTCTTAAGAATCTTAAACGGGCCGATGAATTTTGGTCTTAACTTTCATTTCTTTCCCAATTGTAAAATGCCTTTCATCGGAGTTATCTTAAGAAAAACTTTCTCGTCAACTTTGAAATCCAATTCTTTTCTCCTTTGGTCGACATAACTTTTCTAACGATCTTGCGCTCTCTTAATTCTGGATTTGATATTGTTTATCACTTCTACCATTTCCTCAATCAATTCTGGACCTAAAATTCTCCTTTCGCCAAATTCATCCCAACAAATTGCTAAATGACATCGACGACCATAAAGTGCCTTATATGGTGCCATGTCAATAGTAGCTTAAAAACTACTGTTGTACGCAAACTCCACAAATGGCAGGTGATTGTCCCATTTACCATCAAATCCAGGACACATGCCATTAACATATCCTCAAGGATCTAAATAGTTCATTTTGATTGCCCATCAGTTTGAGTATGATAAGAAGTACTAAAAGTCAATTTAGTTCTCATAGCTCCTTGAAGACTTTTTCAAAATTTTGAAATAAACTTCGGGTCTCAGTCTGATACAATGGACATTAGCACTCTTTAAAGTCGGACAATTTCTTTAACATATAACTGAGCTAGCTGCTCCAAATTGAAATTTGTTCGAATCAAAAGAAAATGATCAACTTTTATCAAATGGTCTACTATAACCCAGATGGCATCATGACCTTTTGCCAATCTAGGAAAACCCATGACAAAATCCATTGGGATCTTCTCTCATTTCCACTCAGGTATACCCATGGAATTCAACAACCTTGACCGCCTTTGATGTTTTGCTTTTACTTGCTGACAAACTAAACACTTAGACATAAACAACGCTATTATCCTTTTCATGTTCTCCACCAAAATATGTTATGTAAATCTTTATACATTTTGGTTCTGCCTGGATATGCGGCATAAAAAGCGGAACAAGCTTTATTTAAAATCTTATTCATCGGTCTCTCATCCTTATGTATGCACAATAGGCCTTCAAATATCAAAGCTTTGTCTTCGACTATTTCAAAACATTTTCTCTTCTCAGTTCCCACATCAACCCGGATCTTTTCAGAAATGGATCGTATTTCTTAGATGCCACAATTTTAACCCTAAGTATCGGTTTTAAATTCAAACTTGTTATCATTGTTGATGCCCGCACTGGCAGTTCTTATACTTGAATTCTTAAATTCTCAAAATCTTTGATCAATTTCTCTTATTTAGTTTGCAATGATTGTGTAGTCGTAGTCCTTTAGCAGCTATAACCACCGTCGTTGTCTTATGTTCAACTCTTTATGGGTGAAGAAATACTTGAAACTCTTGCGGTCGATGTAAATCTCACACTTGTTTCCATATAGGTAGGTGACGCCAAATCTTCAAGGGGTGAACTACCGTTGCAACTCAAGAACATGTGTCGAATAATTTGCTCATATTGTTTCAGCTGTCTTGAAGCATGTGCTATCACTTTTCCGTGCTGCATCAATACACGCATCAATGTAAATCACATAACCCTTTGAACCTTTGGGTATAGCCAACATAGGTACATATACTAGCTTGTCCTTTAACTCTTGAGAACTCCTTTCATATTTCTCGGACCAAACAAACTTAACATTCTTCTGAGTCAACTGCATCATAAGACAACTATTCTGAAAAATTGTTCTATGAATCATCGATAATAGCTGGCTAAATGTAAAAAACTTCTTGTTTCACCAACATTTGAAGTTGTGGACTAATTTGTTAATGACTCAACTTTTGACGGATCCATTTCAATTCCTTTAGCTATCACATCATGACCTAGAAACCTTACTCAGTCTAGCCAAAATTCACATTTCTTGAATTTGGCATACAACTTTTCCATCCGCGGAGTCAATAATATTGTCTTCAAATGCTCTTGATGTTGCTGAGAGTTTCTAGAATAAATCAGAATATCATTAATGAACATAATAGCAAACTTATCTAAGTACTAATGGAAGACTGGGTTCATCAAATCAATAAATATTGCATGAAATTTTGTCAGTTCAAAGGGCATTACTATAAAATCATAATGCCTATAGCAAGTTCAGAATGCTGACTTTGGTATATTAGATGGTTTAATCTTCAATTGATGATAACCCGATCTCAAGTCGATCTTTGAAAACATAGAAGCATCCTTCAATTGATTGAACAAATCTTAAATTATTTGAGGATGATACTTATTCTGATTGTCAATTTATTCAGCTCTCAGTAGTCAATACACATCCTTACGAACTCGTCCTTTTTCTTTACAAAGAAAACCGATGGTTCCATTTAGAACACTTGGTCTGATAAATCATTTATTCAACAGCTCTTCCAATTGTATTATTAACTCTTGCAATTCTTTTGGTACAATCCGATACGGAGCCTTAGACATGGGTACAGCTCCAAGTATCAGATCTATTGTAAATTCCACTTGCCTACCAGGCAGAATATCTAGTTGGTCATCTAGAAACACGTCGGTATATTCCCAAACTACCAACACATTATTTACTGTTCTCTTTGGATGAGGTGCCAATGAGACTAACGAGTATCTTTGATAATCTCGCTTCTTTAAAAACTTCTCCGCCTGCAAAGCCGAGATGAGGCAAGGGAATGCTTCAATCTTGACCCATAAAACACTCCTAAAAATTAATTCATTCTCAAAACATATGATGGTGGCACAATTAGTACCCAACCAATCCATACCCAAAATAATGTCAAAATATTTCATGTCTATAAATTGCAAATATGTTGTAAAAACCAATCCGTAAAAATCTATTTGTACTGCATTCGCTATCTTATTGGTATCTACAATGGCATACTAATTTCTATTATACTATTAGTTTTCTGACATGCAATGTTAATCTTAGGTAGGCATGCATTAGATATGAATGTATGCGTCGCACCAAAATCAAAATTGATTAAATGAAAATAATGTATTTTTAAAAAATTATAAAAAGAGATAAATAATAAAATATTAATTTTAAGGAGTGTCATCAGCTTAGATTTTAGGGTTAATTAAACTAATGGTCCTCATCCTTCATCCTCATTTTTTTTTAGCAGATATCATCTTCATTCTTCTATTTATTATCACAGATAGTCCCCAAATCATTATTTTTCACTATTCTGACAATTTTTCCCATTGACTTAAATAAATTAAAATGATATGGAAAAAAAATACAATGAAAGGATTGCAATTGAGCCCTTAACATTTTTTAAAAGTACAAATAAATCTTAAATTATTTTATTTTATTCAGATAAGTGTTCTTCCCCAACTAAAAATAAATCATCTTTTCCCACCCCACCCCACCCCACCCCACCCCATCCCATCCCATCCCATCCCATCCCACCCCCACCATACATATACATACACCACCATATCTCTATTTCACATCTCTCTCTCTCTCTCTCTCTCTCTCTCACACACACACACACACACACACACACACACACACACACCAACAATGACAGGAAAGCACCAGCACCACTATGTCTTCTAAAACTCCTTCATCACCACAACCGCCTATCCCTAACCTCCCAAATGACATGTCACTCCATATCCTGGCAAGAGTCCCCCACTCCCATCACGGAGGAAGAGCTGATGGAGCCACCAAAAGGATACCTTTCTTAGGTATGGATTATGGCGCTACCACTTTTGACGTGCGTATCACAGTTGCAATGAAGGGTTGTAATGCAATTTCTATAAGGACTTGCCAAGAATTGGAAGGACCCATGTGTGACTATTTGTCAAGCCAATATGAGAAGCCTATAATTCTAACATGGCCAGTTTTGCCAGAGACACCAAAAGGACAACCGGAAGAAAAATGGGACAAATGGCTAAGCAAATTTGAGCCAAAATCTGTGGTGTACTGTGCATTTGGAAGCCAATTGATTCTCCAAAAGAATCAATTTCAAGAACTTGTAATGGGTTTTGAGATGATAGGGCTGCCATTTTTCATAGCCCTTTCAAAACCAGCAGAGGTTTGAAGAGATGATCAAAGAGAGATGGGTAGTTTACGGTGGTTGGGTACAACAGACTCATATTCTCAGCCATCCCTCAGTTGGGTGTTTTGTGAGTCATTGTGGGTTTGGATCCATGTGGAAATCATCACCGTCGACAAGTTTGAAGATGAATAGACGAGCCTCGCATTCAGGATTCTGGGATATTAATGGAAATGATAGGTTTCTCCGAAGTGCTGATATTGCATAAAACGAAAGAGAAATTGTACCTAGAATTCTGAGGTTGGTATATATAAATTGCCCCAACGATGAAAAACGCCATATCCGGGGCTAGAATTCCGATCATCTCTAAGTGGGTTAAGATTCTATATCCCGTTTCTTAAGGCATTTGAGGAAATTTTTGTTTTGTTGGATCTTGTAGTTGGATTCTAATTTCTTGGCGGAGCATTAATCTGATCGTGGGGGTGGGTGGGTGGGAAAAGATGTTGGAGAAGAACACACATCTGTATAAAATAAAATAGTTTATGATTTATTTGTACTTTTGAAAAAGTTAAGGGTCCAATTGCAATGGTTTCATTGTATTTTTTTCTATCATTTTAATTTATTTAAGTCAAGGGAAAAAATTGTCAAATAATTGTTAGAATAGTGGAAAATAGTGATTTGAGAACCATCTTTGACAATAAATAGAAAAATGGTGATGATATCTGCTAAAAAAAGAATAGGGATGAAATCGTTACAAATCTGAAAGAATAGAGACTATTAGTGTAATTAACCCTAGATTTTAATAAATTCTATTGAAATTTTGGCATCCTCAACTCGAATTTAAATATATTCTTTATAAATCTAATGTTCTCAATAACTAATAGATTTTTAAATATTTCATTAATTAGAAAATTTTAACATTTTTTTATGGATTTCGAGTCCATAAATATAAATATCAAATTCATTAGAATGCCCGACTCCTCAAAATTTTAATCCACCACTTCTCTTACGCCTCTTTCCCTCTCGCCTCTCTCATCCCTTCCCTATTTGTGTCGCAAATTTTTGTACGAACTCGTGTTCTTGATTTTCAATTTACTAATATGTATTAGAACAATAATTTATTAGAATATTTAATTTTTATTCAAATCTGATTTTTAAAATCTATTCAATGGAAACTTAAGATTATTTGTAATATATTTTAAAAAAATTATTTTTGCTTATCTATATCTATACTAGATCTAAAATGCCCTTAAACATGAGAAATATTTTTAGACTATTCTATCCTTACAAAAAATTTAAAATTTCATATTCACCCTTATTGTCCATTAATTTACAATTATCTTATAATATTTTATTTATTATATTACATTGTAAGTTTACCTAATTAAATTAATATTGTATTCATTCATGAAACGTCTCTTGCCCTCCCAAAACCACTTTCAATGATCCTACATTGAATTTTTAACAATTTATTAAATATACTATTAAAAATTTTAAACATTTAAAATTGTGGTTTATTCCTTTTTATTGCTAATTTTATGGAGTTTTTTTTCGCCTACTAAATGAGAACATAATAGTTATAATATATCTAAAATGCACTAAAAGAGAGAAATATTTTAACATAATAGTTATTGTTATTATTATGTTATACTTTATACTACATCTAAAAAGCTCTAAAAGGGAGAAATATTTTTAGATTATTCTATCATTACAAAAATTTTAAAACTCTATATTCACCCTTATTGTTCATTAATGTACAATTATCTTATAATATTTTGTTTACTATATTACATTTTAAATTTACCTAATTAAATTACTATTGTACTCATTCATGAAAGCCCTCCCAAAACTACCTCCAATGATACTACATTAAATTTTGGGATTTTTTTATAAATAAGCCACTTTTTAAAAATAATTCCAAATCTACCAACTTGACAAATTTATTTTAAAAATACTACATTCCTAAAATTATATTAATTAATAAAATAACAAATTAAAATCAAATATATACCTTCACGGAATTCTAAAGAATTTGACCCAAATTTGCTTCTTAAGTCCTTAATTATTTGTATGATAAGTCATTCATCTTTATAATATCTCCACTTTAATCCTTATACTTCCTCTTTCATTTCAATTCCATCCTCTTTTATTTACAATACAAGTCCTTCAACTTTTAAATTTTTACAAATTCGTCTCCATATTTATACTTTTATATCAATTTAGTCTTTTATAGTATCACTATTTGATACATATGTTACAAATGATATTGTGTATCAATGTTTGATACAAATGTTACAAATAATATTTTTATAACAATCTATGTTACAAATTGAGAAGTAAAACATCAGTGATACAAAATATCAATTCATATAACATGTGTTGTGTAAAATAATATAATATAATCTGTAACATATTCAGTGATACAAAATATCATTTGTAACATCTTTATCAGATCACAATACTAAATAGAAACTATTACAAATGTTACAACTGCAAAACAAACTCTAAACTTCAACAAGTTTGTATTAATATACACATTGGACTCTAAAAATCTATTGATATTGTGTAACATCAGTATGATATAAATATGTAACACAATGTCAAATTTAACAAATAGAACTCATGATTTCATCATTTGTAACATATATAACATAAGTGATACATAATATCAATTCATGTAACATGTGATGTGTAAAATAACATAATATAATCTATAACATATTTAATGATACAAAATATCATTTATAACATCTGTATCAAACATTGATACACAATATTATTTGTAACATTTTTATCAAATAGTGATACAAAAGACTAAATTGATACAAAAGTATAAATATGGAAACCAACTTACAAAAATTTAAAAGTTGAAGGACTTGGATTACAAATAAAAAAGGATGAAATTGAAATGAAATAGAAAGTACATGGACTAAAGTGGAGATATTATAAAGTTGAATGATTTATTGTGCAAATAATCAATGACTCAATCAACAAATTTGAGAATTCACGTGGTCTTGGTCCATTTTATTTTAATTCATTATTTTATTAATTAATATAATATTAATTATGTAGTATTTTTAGAATAAATAAGTTAAGTTGTTAGATTTGCAATTATTTTAATATTGGTAAGTAGTGAGTGTAATACTCCATTAAATTTTTAACAATTTATTAAATATATAATTAAAATTTTTTAACATTTAAAATTGTGATTTATTCATTTTTATTGCTAATTTTGTGATTTTTTTTTTTTTTACTACTAAATAAGAACGTAATATTTATTTTTAGGAGAGATTTGAGACTATGGTTGAAACGTTTATAATGTTTGAAAGTTCGGCATTTTTATTTATGTATTAAAGGCCATAAAATTGAGATATATTTTTTGACTATTCTATTCTTACAAAATTTTTAAAAATCTATTTTCACTCTTAGTGTTCAATAATGTATAATTATCTTGTAATATTTTATTTATTATATTACATTTTAAGTTTACCTAATTAAATTAAAATTGTATTCATTCATGAAATGTCTATTGCCCTCCCAAAACCACCTTCAATCATCCTACATTAAATTTATAACAATTTATTAACAACTAATATTTTTTAAAAATTTAAAACTATGGTTTATTCCTTTTTATTGTTACTTTTATGTTTTTTTTTTTCTTTTGTTGCTAAATCACTACTAAAAATCGCCTTTTCACCAACGAAAAATTACCAACGGATTATTTCCGTTGGTAATCAGTAACGGAATCAGCAACGGATTATCCGTTGGTAAAAGTGATGACCTTTCAACTACAATAATTAGAGACGACTTTTCCGTTGGCAAAGGTAATAGTTCTCACCAACGAATTTTCACCTTTCACCAACGGAATATCCGTTGGTGAAGAGTGAATCATATCACCAACGAAAATTTCGTTGCTAATATTAATTAATTTTGAAAACTAATAAATAATTCGACCTTTCACCAACGGAATCTCCGTTGGTGAAGAATGAATCTTATCACCAACGGAATTTCCGTTGGTGATATTAATTAATTTTAAAAACCAAAAAATAATTCGACTTTTCACCAATGGATATTCTGTTGGGGAAGAGTGAATCTTATCACCAACGAAAATTCCGTTGGTAATATTAATTAATTTTGAAAACCAAAAAATAATTCGACCTTTCACCAACGGAATATCCGTTGGTGAAGAGTGAATCTTATCACCAACGGGAATTCTGTTGGTGATATTAATTAATTTTGAAATCAATAAATAATTCGACATTTCACCAACGGAATATTCGTTGGTGAAAAGTTAGTCATATTACCTACGAAAATTCCGTTGGTAATATTACCTTTCACCAAAGGATGAAAAGTTAGTCATATTACCTACAGAAATTCCGTTGGTGATATTACCTTTCACCAACAGAATATCCGTTGGGGAAGAGTGAATCTTATCACCAACGAAAATTCCGTAGGTGATATTAATTAATTTTAAAGACCAAAAATTATTTCGACCTTTCACCTACGGAATATCCGTTGGTGAAAAGTGGTTCATATAAAAAAAATTCGAGCAATGTGATATTTTATGTTTAAGTGTTAACACAATGTGGAATTTGATTTTTCACTAATATTTATTTTTTACTTAATAAGCAATTATAGAAAATGTTGCTCATTGAACTAATATATATTATAAAAACAAATATAATTACAAGAATTCATTTGTCTCCAATAGTTTGGTTGTAACTTCACAACTCTTAGGTCAAAGGTTCAAATCACATTACATTCATTCTAAATTAATAAAATAATAAAAATACTTGACAAAGTTTAGTGGATTGGGTCGGACCTATGGTGAGTCGAGTTTCAAACCCATAATTAGCAAGTTGGGTCAAGGGTCCACCAAGTATATAAAATTAATTTCTTTAATTATTAAAAATTTGCACTATTACCTACGGAATTTCCGTTGGTAATAGTGCTCGTCATTTCTGTTGCTATTTCGAGGGTCGCTGAAAGTTACCAACGGAATTTTCGTTGGTAAAAGCGTGTGTCATTATCCGTTGGTAAAAGCGTGTATCATTACTAACAAAAATTCCGTAGGTAAAAGGTTGGGATATTACCAACAAAAATTCCATTGGTAATAGTGTATGTCATTACCAATAGAAATTCTGTAGGTAATGGGCACATGCTTTTACCAATGAAAATTTCGTTTGTGAAGATCACCAACGGAAATTCCGTTGGTAACTTTCAGTTACCCTCAAAATAGCAATAGAAATTCCGTTGCAAATAATCCGTTGGTAGCGACTATTAGGCACGTATATCGTGGCTTCAGCAACGGAAGCAACGGAAAATCTGTTTCTGAAGCCACAGTTTTATGTAGTGAATGAGAACATAATAGTTATTTTTAGGGGAGATTAGGAACTATAGTTAAAATTTTATAATGTTAGACAATTAGGTATTTTTAAAAACCGTGAATAGAAACCAAAATTTCTTGGTGTTTTTTCCCCCTCTCTATTGATAATAAAATATTATGAGACTGTTTCTTCATATTTTGTCTAAATTTTGGAATGTAAGTCATTTTTCGTATTTATTTAGGTACATAACTATAGACGTATATGAAATATCGCAATATTACATTAATACTCCACTTTATAAAAATCTTGTCCTCAAAATTTATATGTACTTAAAATATTATACATTTGTTATCAGTATATAAATTTCTTCTATTTTTCTTGAATTAATAACTCGACAAAGAATTATTAACAATCAACTAAATGTAGACAATCATGTCCAAAAGGAATAAAAATAAATACAGTACTTTCTCAGGCTCCAATAATCCAAATATTATATAGTAATAAGACCATAAAAAAATATGTAATTATCATACAAAAAAAATGTCAAAATTTGATATTTAATTTATGTTATACAGTGTCAATTCTCAAAAAAGTAAAATAAATAAACTTTTCATATTAGATTCCTATAATAAATCACATTTAACTATTAAAAGCATTTGAGAAAATAAAATTTTACGGGTTGAACAATATTAATTCATAATTATCTTGATAATGAGCATTAAAAATGATATTCTACATATCTACCAAAATGTCAATGAGAGGTGATTTTTACGGACTCATTTTTAGGTTTGTCTGCGACATATTTATCCAGTACCCAATGTGCAAGTGCTCAACAATTTGGTATACTCATCATATTAATAAGAGTTGTACCAACTTGCACAAACTATTCACCATTGTATCTCTTAACTTTACTTTAATATGCTGCTTGAAAGAGAATTATAATGTTAAATTACTCTTTTATCTCAATTTTTATCCATTGGAATTCATATCAATAATAAAAATCCTACTTCAGCAAATAGTGAATCGAAAGTTTCATAATATTATTGAATAAATCAGAATAGTTTATGTATTTAAACCGAGAACACTAATACCTATAAGCCTTCTTCCAAGCTCATACCACGAAACGACTTAGATGATGTCCTATTTTCTTTATCAAAGCTCGACTTAAAAACTAATGGCAATCCAAGCCTTAAAGTAGCAAAAAATTTAAAACGTCATTAATCCAAACAATTTTATTTCTAATTTAAGTTGAATTCATAGTAGACCAAAAATAACATGCCCACCCATTTAATTTAACATAATCTTCTATTTAATTTCTCTATTTTCTATTTAATAAGGGGTCTGTAGTGCTCACCTATAATGATTTTTCTTAATATATTCAAAGAATTAACTCATTTACATTCAAATACTAATTAATGTAACTTTTTTCTTGATGGGTTGAGTACTTAAAATCAAAATTGATAGAGAAACTTGGATCAATGTCTCACGTTTGAATTTTTTTCAAGAATAGTGAAGTGGACTACATGTTCCGGGAGGGGGGTAGGCAAATCCAAAAATATACTTCTAGATATATATTGCAAATTTTTTTGATTTAATAGAAATAAAATTTACATATATATGTCATGTATGTCTGTCATTTTCTCATACTAAAATTAGTAATTATTAATTTTATTCTTTGTAAAATACAGTCATGAAGACATTAACAATTACATAAAATTTAATATCAAGGGTTCGTCAATCACCAAAAAATATTAATTGGGTTCAAGTATTAATTGAGTTCAACTTACTGTTGGTATTACTACAATTTAAAACCCACCTCGATTACAATTGTATTTCTATGAATATAAAAAAAAAATATCAACAACTTTAACATTTTAATTATTAATAATTAAAAAATAGAAATTTTAAAAATATTAAAAATTAACAAAATTACTGCAAAATCACATGCAACGCTTGTGTGTTCTAACTAGTTTTAAGTAAAAGTACATCACCACGTCAACAAATTGATAAATAGATGAATAATTTTTTCCACTAAGCTCCTTTTTTGACAATATTAGGGCAAAGAAATTGCGAGAATGGAGGCAGATTAATCAGTGGAGAAGCTTAATTGCTATGGATTTTATGCATTATTCAAAGCTATAATCTGGAATCGGGAATCTGGAATCTATGTGATGCAAACATGTCATAATCAACATTTAGCAAATTGTAGTATACATTGTTATTTGTGGGTGCTACAATTAAAACAATCTATATGGACATGTCACATTTGAGAGCTATATCTATTTTTTTTAATAGTAGCCATGAATTAGTTGTGTATTTCTATTTTTTTTTTTTAAAGAAAGTTATGTATTTTTGTGATGGGTTAGGTCGTCAACATTAATTCTAGAGCAAGTTGCTTGTTCTGACTTAGCCCTTGTTTGGAAAAGCTAAAAAGTTAACAATTAATTTTGTTAGGATTTTTGGTCCCAAACAAACAAATTGACTATGATGATTAAACGGGTCAGTTTAATTATACTTCGTAGGCTTGGCCAATGATCGAAGACGTATTATTAATGTCCAATCTCCAACAATTAGGAAGCCCAATTACAAAGACAGGTCAAAGTACTTTATACTTAACTTTGAGTAATGGGCCACGACCCAATTGTTCGGTTAATTAATCTTATATAACCCACTTACCTTTAGGGCTCTTTTGTGGGTCATTGGCTGCAATATCTATATTTGGTAATTCCTTGGTTGTAATTATTTATATGGTGGCTGCCCTATTTTATTTGTAAGTAAGAAAGAAAAGAAAAGCTGTGTGTGCAGAGAGCTGTGTTGGCTGAGAGCTTGCGTGAATAGGTTTTTCTTGGTGGATTAAAATACACGCACAGAGAGAGAAATTCTTGGCAGCCATTTTTTCTTCTTCTTCTTCTGCACCTCTTTGTGCGGGCTGTGCTGTCCCTTTGTTTCTTGGCCCTTCCTTTTCTTCTTCTTTGTGGAGAATAACATTCGCTTTTGTGTGAAATATAGTGGGTTATATAGGAGTGTGCTTTGGCCAAGATTTGTAGTGTTACCATTGTTGGAGATTGGCTAATCTGAGCCTCTTTCACACACCACTGTCATCCCGTTGATTGAAGATTGAAGATTCTTCTATTTTGCTTTCAAATATTGTCCATGTTATTTGTTTCTCATTAATAATATAAATCTCATTATTCTTGGTGATTTGAAGATTTATTTATTCCAACAAATTGGTATCAGAGCGTGGTTGGCTTTTGAGAATACATTGGACTGGAAAGTACAACGGTGGATGACGGCAGTAGAACTGGCAGCAGCACAGCAGACTACCTTTCAACCAAAAATTTATTTTTTTCAAAAATTAATTATTTGGGCTGAAGTAGCTTATTAGGCGATCTAACTTTTTTATTTTATTGACTGCAGGTTAAGTATTTGGACAACAGTGTATTTGTTGGACATATTGAATTCGAGTTTGGTGTCATCTTTCCGCTCCAAATTAGCTAAAAGTTAAAATATACAAAAGTGAGAATAAAATAAATAAATTCGCATCTCTCCAATATTACGGACCGTCAGATTGGTCCGCTCTGGTAAATTGGCTGATCCCTTTTAAATTCCTGTAATAACAGGCCATTGTGTGGGGTGGCCATTAGGTTTGGGGTTACCGTGTGGGGTAACCATTGTCTGTTGCTAGGAATTTAGGTGTCCATTATTGTGACTTGTGTTAGCTTTTGTTTTGGTGCTGATTATTTGCGATACTTAGTTTCTGTGCATTATTATTTAGAACTGTCACCTAGACTTTACCTATTTGACAATTCCATTGATCTGAGATCACGAATCTCATAAAACTCTGGAAATCTAAAACGGTGTATATTGAGGCCTTTAAGTTTTTCTGCGTGATTATCTTGAGGTGTCTGTTGATGTGTATTATTATTTGTTAAGATGTCTGCACATTGTTTTGACTTGAGTGTCTTTACTGGTAAAGGTGATTTTTTTATTTGGCAACAAAAAATGAAAAGTATTTTGTTTCAGCAAAAGGTTTCAAAAGCTATTGATAATTCTTATGGTCCTAATGTTACTGAGGATCAGAAAAAGGATTTTGATGAACTTGATTACACTTCTATCATATTGCATTTATGAGACCCTGTTTTGTGAAAAGTTGGAAAATTTGATTCCACATAAAAGCTTTGGAAAAAATTAGAAGAGCTTTATTTAATCCAATTCACTCCAAATAAAATTTATCTCCTTGAAAAAAATTTCACCTTCAAAATTGATCTATCAAGGGATTTGGATGGCAATCTTGATGTTTTTAATAAGCTTGTGCAAGATATTACAAATTGTGATGAAACGGTCCCTGAAATTAACAAAGCTATAATTTTGTTAAATGATATTTCTGATTCATATAAGGAAGTCAAGAATGCAATTAAGTATGGGAAGGAGACCCTTACACCTGACATTGTCATAGATTATTTAAAAAGTAAGGAGAGGGAGTTGAAGTTCGAGAAAAATGAGAGAAAAAATGGTGAGATCCATTTTGTGAGGGGTAGACCTCAGTCAAGGGGAAGGAATATGAGTGGAGGTAGAGGTGGGCAAAATAGTGGTGGCAATAGAAAGGGTAGAAGTCGTTCTAAGTCACAGGATAAGGCGAAAGGGAAGAAGTGCTATGGTTGTCGCAAATTAGGCCATTTCATTAGTGACTGCTATAAAGAAAAGAATAAGCAGAAAGACCAGAGAGAAAAAAATGAGACAAATGTGGTAGTACCCAGAGAGGAGTCTGGTGAGGTTTACATGCTTTTAAATTTCGAGCCTAGTGAGATTAACCTGTCTATGAGCTCCCATATAGATGAGTGGATTCTTGACTCCGGTGCATCTTTTCATATCACATCAAATAAACATTTGTTTGATCATTTGTATGAAAGTAATCATGGGAATGTCGTTGCATGGGGTGGTGTTGCATATAACATTACTGGCATTTGGTGATGTGACTATTAGATTTGATAGTGGCTTTGTACATACACTAAAGGGAGTTAGATACATTCCACACATGGGTAGAAATTTAATTTCTTCAGGGGAGTTGGAAGATATAGGTTTTGTTGGTGTGCTTGGCAATGGCATGTTAAAAATGACTAATGGTGCACTTAGAGCCTTTAAGGCTGTTAGAAAAAATGGCATTTACATTGCACATGCTAAAGTGGTAGGTGGTCTAAACTCCACTATTGCTTCCATTGACACTGATCACACACAGAAGTGGCATAATAGACTTGCTCACGTTAGTGTTAAGGGACTTAAGTTCCTTAAGGATAAGGATGTGTTTGGTAAGGATCAGGTGTCTGACATGTCATTTTGTGATCATTGTGTGCTTGGAAAATATCGTAGGATATCGTTTTCATCTAGTACACACAAGACATCTAGAGTGTTAGAATACATTCATACAGATTTGTGGGATCCTGGGAGCAATCCCACTTTTGGTGGTAACAAATATTTTTTGTCTATTATTGATGATTTCTCCAGACGTGTGTAGGTTTATCTGTTGAAAGATAAAAGTGAAACTATCATTAAATTTAAAATTTGGAAAGTTCAGGTGGAGAATCAGACTGGCTAAAAGATTAAATATTTGCGTAATGATAATGGTCTTGAATTTTGCAATGCTGATTTTGATAACTTGTGTAATGAGTGTAGCATTACTAGGCATAAAACTGTGCATTACACTCTCCAACAGAATGGGGTTGCTGAAAGGATGAATCGTACTTTGCTTGATAAGGTTATATGTATGATGTTGAGTTCTGGTGTGTCTAAATCGTTTTGGGGTGAAGTTGTTATGACTGCATGCTATCTGACTAATTTGACTCCATCCATTGCTTTAAATGGTGATACTCCTTATGAAAAATGGCATGGTAAATGTGCTGATTATACTATGCTTAAAACATTTGGTTGTACAGCTTTTTCTCATCACAGTGAGGGAAAACTTGAACCTAGAGCTAGGAAGTGTGTCTTTCTGGGCTACCCTGAGGGAGTTAAGAGATATAGGTTGTGGGATAAAAGCCAAAGTGGTGTGAAGATTATCATAAGTAGAGATGTCAAATTTAATGAGTCAGAGATGCCTTGTCTAGAGAGTGAAAAACAGCAAGAAACCATTAGTGGTGAATCTCCTGTTGAGGTGGAGAGAGTGAGCACCTCATTACCCGTTTCTCCTAGTGAGGTGGATAGAGTGAGCATTCCATTACCCGTTTCTCCTAGTGAGGTGGAGAGTGATAACCAACAAGATCGACAGGTTGTAGAGAATGAGAGGGTCAATGATGTGATAGAGGATCATCACGTTGACTATACCCCCTTAGCTGATTATCAATTAGCTAGAGATAGGGAGAGAAGACCACATAGGGAACCCCAAAGGATGTCTGACTTTACCATAGCCTATGCTAGTTATCAAGAACTAGTGGATAGGGAGCCCAATACCTATGAAGAGGCTATGAGGAGTGAAAAGTCTAAGGAGTGGGTGAGTACTATGAGAGAGGAGATGAGCTCTGTAGCTAAGAATCAAACTTGGGAATTAGTACCTAAACCTAAGGATAAATCCATTGTGGGATGTAAATGGGTGTACAAGGTAAAGGAGGGAACCACTGAGACTGAACCTATGAGATATAAGGCTAGGTTGGTAGCCAAGGGATATACATAGAAAGAAGGGGTTGATTACAATGAGATTTCTTCGCCTGTTGTTAAGTATACCACTATTCGTATCATGCTTGCATTGGTTGCTCATTATGATTGGGAACTTGAACAACTTGATGTAAAAACTGCTTTTTTACATGGTGACCTTGATGAAAAGATTTTCATGTATCAACCAAAAGGTTTTGAAGATAAAAACAAACTTGATCATGTGTGTTTTCTTAAAAAATATCTATACGGTTTAAAACAGTCTCCTAGACAGTGGTACAAGAAGTTTGATTCATATGTTCTTTCAATTGGTTTCAAGAGGAGTGAGTTTGATCATTGTTTGTATTACCAGCACCACATCACAAATGATTGTGTGTATTTGTTACTCTATGTGGATGATATGTTATTGATTGGTTCTAACATGAAAGTGGTAAACAATATTAAAATTGAGTTAAGTAAAGAATTTGATATGAAAGACCTTGGGCATGCTAAAAGGATTCTTGGCATGGAAATAAATAGAGATAGGTTTAATTCTTACTTAATTGTTTATCAAACTCCATATGTGTTTAAGGTTTTGAAAAAGTTTGGAATGCTTGATTGTAAACCTGTATCTGTGCCTCTTGGTAATCATTTTGTTTTGTCTAAAGAACAATCACCTAAAAATGAAGAAGAAGTTGCATATATGAATAAAATTCCATATTCAAATGCAATTGGTTCTGTGATGTACTTGATGGTTTGTACTAGGCCAGACTTGGCTTTTGATGTTAGTACTTTGAGCAAGTACATGTCTAATCCAGGACCTACTCATTGGGAAGCTTTGAAATGGTTGCTCAGGTATTTGAAAAGTACTTATGATGTAGGGTTAATATATAAAATTGTTTCTAATGGTGTGAAAATAAAGGGTTTTACTGATGCTGATTATGGTGGAGATAGAGATAATAGGAAATCTACTTCTTCCTATGTGTTCACTTTGTGTGATTCGTGTGTTAGTTGGAAATCTCAACTCCAACATATAGTTGTTCTTTCCACTACTGGATCTGAGTATATAGCTGCTACTAAAGCCTTTAAAAAAGCTATGTGGTTTGAAGGTTTACTTAATGAACTACATGTTTTAAGTGATAATGTGACTATATATTCTGATAGTCAATCAACTTTTCATTTGTGTAAGAACCCAGTTTTTCATGAACGCACTAAACATATAGATGTTAGACTACATTTTATTAGAGATGTGGTATCTCAAAAGTTGATTAAACTTGAGAAAGTGCATTCAGATCATAACCCTGCATATATGGGCACTAAGGTGCTCACTTTGGTAAAGTTTAGAAGTTGTCGTTGAGTTCTAATTAGTTTAGAATTCATTCATTTGTCATCTACTGAGTATGTGTCTTTATTTGGATTTTGCAGATTTTTTGTTTGAAACCAAAGGTAGAGGTTTGTTGGGATTTTTGGTCCCAAACAAACAAATGGGCTATGATGATTAAACGGGTCGGTTTAATTATACTTCGTAGGCTTGGCCAATGATCGAAGACGTATTATTAATGTCCAATCTCCAACAATTAGGAAACCCAATTACAAAGACGCGTCAAAGTACTTTATACTTAACTTTGAGTAATGGGCCACGACCCAATTGCTCAGTTAATTAATCTTATATAACCCACTTACCTTTAGGACTCTTTTGTGGGTCCTTGGCTGTAATATCTATATTTGGTAATTCCTTGGTTGTAATTATATATATGGTGGCTGCCCTATTTTATTTGTAAGAAAGAAAGAAAAGAACGGTTGTGTGTGCAAAGAGCTGTGTTGGCTGAGAACTTGCGTGAATAGGTTTTCCTTGGTGGATTAAAATACACGTACAGAGAGAGAAATTCTTGGCAGCCATTTTTTCTTCTTCTTCTTCCGCGCCCCTTTGTGCGGGCGGTGTTGTCCTTTTGTTTCTTGGCCCTTCCTTTTCTTCTTCTTTGTGGAGAATAACATTCCCTTTCATGTGGTATATATTGGGTTATATAGGAGTGTACTTTGGCCAAGATTTGTGGTGTTATCATTGTTGGAGATTGGCTAATTTGAGCCTCTTTCACATACCACTGTCATCCCGTTGATTGAAGATTGAAGATTCTTTTATTTTGCTTTCAAATATTGTCCATGTTATTTGTTTCTCATTAATAATATAAATCTCATTATTCTTGGTAATTTGCAAATTTATTTATTCCAACAAATTTTAACCACATAACACATTGGACCTGTAACTTTTCATACACACATTTCATCATTTTTTATCAAAATATGCTAAAAATTTTATCAAAAGCTTTGTCACACAAGACCTTAATTTGGTTCCCAAAAAAAAAAAAAAATGGACATTGAAATGGTATGGTGAAATTTTAAAATTTTCTCTACTTCAGGTTGAATAGAGGTAAAATTATTATTTTTAATAAAAAGACCACAAATCTATGAAAATCTATAGAAATCCATAGGAATTCATGAAAATCTATAATATAGTATTCTATTGAAATATATAAATTATGTGGAATTCTATTAAAATTCTTGAAACTTAAGACAATTTATAAATATTAAAAAAATTAAAATTTAAAGTTGAGGATACTATTCTTAATGAAAATAATGTATTTTAAAAAAAATTAAAGAAGATGGTACATTTCAACTTTTTAAAAACTGTAAGGTTGTTGTCAATTTTGTGCTTATTTAAAATCATTCATATGTAAAGCAATTTATCTATTTAATGATAAATCGGTTCTCCTTTTTATGAACTTCTTCTTCAACTCATTTATTAAAAGAATCCTATGTGAAATCCCTTTCATACATTTAGGGGGTATTCTTTTTGCGTCTCAGTTTTCTATTTTGAGTTTTGAATTCATTTTCAATTTTTAAGTTTTAAGTGTCTGTTTTGAGATTTATGAAAATACGTTTTTTTTGGAATTTTCAAAAATTATTTATCAAAACAGAAAATTCGAAAACGCGTTTACTTGAAATATTTTATTCAAACAATTATTAATTATTCAATACATTAACAAGTATATTTATAGATTATCAACTCTAATACACGAATAGGTGTCAAACCAAGCCAATAGATGCCAAAATGTAATAAAATGTCACCGGAATTTCAAAAAAAAAAATTGAAGAAATTATTGTACTGAGCGAACGACCTAAAAGGTTGAAAAAAAAAAAGCCTGCAGATGTGATTCGAAACACAGATCAAATCACCAAAATGTGTGTTTTGGCCGTTTTGGAAATGAGCGCGTTTTGTAAAGAAAATGCAAAAAATGATAAAATCATCATTTTCCATTTCCTTTGTAATTTTTTTAGGTGTTTTGGAAAATTCATTTTCGGAAATAAATAAGTAAACACGTTTTTACTATTTTCAAAAATAGAAAACTAAAAACGGGTTGAAAATGGCAAAGAGAACACACCTTATTGTTTAATAAGTGCTAGAACTTTACTAAGATATTTTATTTTTTCCCATATCAAAAAAATATCATTCATGTAAGAAAAGAAATGTTTATAAATGATATAATTTTTTACATTCTTTTAATGTCTCTAATAATTTTAAGGATGTGTTTTAGATTGTGACTTTTAGGAGGGTTTATTGAATTGGAACTTTTATAAACTTTTGTAAGTTTGTGACTTTTAAATGATTTTTGTGGATTTATTAAGAATTAACAAAGATCGTTCATAAACTTTTGTAGACTTTCATTAAAGATTTCTGCAGACTTATATAGACTTTTATTATTTAAAAAAAAATGTTAAGCTAAATTCTTGTAAAATATAAAACACTTTTTGGATTAACAGCCAAATAGTCAACAATTTTTTAACAAAGTTCTACTGCCAAAAATTCTACTACCAAAAGTTCCACTGCTAAAAGTTCTACTCACAATAGTTGTGCAAAACAAACCCTTAGAAAATTCTCTAGTTACCAAACTTTTGAATATTGTTTAGTGGTAATTACAAATAGCGAATCTCATATATCCGTGAGATTTGTGAAGATTTTATAGCCCTAAAATAAAGAACGTATTTTTTCTTTTCTTGTACCTTTTTCGGTAAGAATTTGATTTTGCTTGTTCTAGATACATTATTTTTTAATTTATATGAAATCTGAATTTACTATTTTCCAGTGTGAGTTTTTTTTAATTGCTTTATGAATTTTTTTTTAAATCAATCGATTTAATGAATTCTTTTAATTGTAACGAGTTGTTTGCTTTGTGATTACTACACTTTTGCCTTTTGATTATTTCAATGCATGAAGTTTGGGTAGTACTCCCTAAGTGCTAATATTTAATTGACAAGTGTATTAAATAATTGATACTCACTGTTTAATTAGAATCCAAACATATACATGTCAATTAAATAGTGAGAGTACTGAGGGCATGTTCGGTAGCTATTTTTTCCCAAAAAAAATTATTTTTTTGCCTACAATTTTTGACTTTTCAATATTTTTACACTACAAAAAAATTTGAAAAGTCAATAAAGTACCCAAAAAACCCATTTTTTCCAAAAAAAAAAAAAACTACACCAAACATGCCCTGAGTTCCATATTGTGAGAGTACTATAAGTTTTCTCGTCGGAAGGGTTGTTTTGGCTTGGGAAAATGTTAATGAACAGCAGAGGATTAACAAGCCTGAAAAACAAGTAAGAAATGCACAGTAGGCACTGATTCTTAAGCAGAGCTACACAGAGATTCCAAATCATTGAAGAGGAATAAAAATGGGAGTAGAAATAACTCAGCACATGTTTGGTGGTACTTAAATTATAATTTCAACTGGTGGAATTGGTGAAACATACATTTTAATCACACATTTTATAGGACCTACAACTTACAACCTACTTTTTATCTACACATTCAGCTACAACTTAAAAAATAATTTCAATATTACTAAACATACGCTGAATATCAAATATGAAATTAAAATTACTTATAAGCAATTCACATATAAACTTGAATTCTTATAAAAATGTTTATTTTCAGTCTTCAATTACTTCCTAGAATTATTGGCCTCTTTTACCAGGTAGTTTCCAAGAAAGTATCATGCATCTAACATAAAACAAGCTTATAAATATTTCTATTGATCACTCTAAGAAATACATAAAATCTGGTGACTCCAAGCCTGATTTGTCATCTTGCAAACATTAACCAAATTGGCTAAAACCAGTGTTTTTTGTCATCTCCGTCCTATCATTGACGCTAACGGAAAAGCTGCAGAACCAAATCAGGCTTCCTTGTGGAGAAAGAAGAGATGGCAGCGGATGCAGTGACATTTGTTCTTGAAAAGCTCACAACCTTATTGGAGGAAAAGCTGAATATGGTGAATGAGGTAAAGCAAGAAGTTGAGTACATCAGAGAGGAACTTGAGAGAATGATTGCTTTCCTCAGAGTTGCTGATGCTGCTGAAGACGATGATCCAGAGCTTAAAGTCTGGATTAAGCAAGTTCGGGATGTTGCTTACGAAACTGAAGATATTATAGATGATTTTGTGATCCAAATCCACCGAAAAAATAATTGTCGTTGGGGTGGATTCTGTGATTATCTTGGGGTATTAGTTTGCTCTGTTCGAAATCTGAAAACCCGTTATGAAACTGCTTCTGAGATCCAAAGCATCAAATCAAGAATTACGGAGATTGCAGAGGGACATAGGAGATATCGTTACAAGTTCAATGTTCCAGGGGAAGGATCAGCTTCAGGTTTAGGCAGTATCCACGGGATTGATTCTCGAGTTGATGCACTTCTTTTGGGAGAAAGCGAGCTTGTGGGGACTGAAAAGCCGACAAGGCAGATAATTCCATGGCTTGTGGAGGGGGATGCACGCCTTAAGGTGGTTTCAGTGGTGGGGATGGGAGGTTTGGGGAAAACCACCCTGGTTAAGAAGGTGTATGATGATTCTGTTGTGAAGAAACATTTCCAGAACCATGCCTGGATTACAGTTTCTCAGTGGTTCGAGGTGGAGGAACTCTTGAAAGACATGATTCAGCAACTGTTTCATCAGATGAAGATATCTCCACCAGAAAATTTGAGTACCATGAATGGAAATGAGCTGAAAGTGATAATCAAAGATTTCTTACAGGAAAAGAGGTATTTTTGAACCACTTCATCTAAAAGCTACTTATTTAAATTGTCTTCAACACACCTCCTCACGTGTATGCCAGATTCATAAAGGCCTAACACGTGCACGATTTTTGATAAAAATAGATTCCGATGTGTTTGATATGATACCATCTTGAATAACCTTTTCTAAAACCCTGAGCGATATGACAAATTTATATATTTAAGTTGTCTTCAACAGGTATCTGCTTGTTATTGACGATGTTTGGAGCATTCATGCTTGGGATGCTATCAAATATGCATTGCCTAATGAGAATCATGGCAGTCGTGTTATACTAACAACCCGGCTCATTGATGTAGCTTCATCTTGTAGCAAAGAAACCAATGGCCATGTGTATGAGTTGAGTCCTTTGTCTGAAGAAGAGTCCCAGATTCTATTTTGCCAGAAGACATTCAGGGGGAGCCCCTGTCCTACACACTTGATTGAAATTTGCAAGAACATCTTAAAAAGATGTGGAGGGTTGCCACTTGCTATTGTAGCAATTAGTAGGGTATTGTCTACAAAGAAGGAGACGAGTTTTGATGAATGGAATCTGCTCAATTGCAGCCTTGGCTCCGAATTGGAAGGAAATGATAAACTTGAAAGTATGAGAATCATTTTGTTGCTCAGTTTCAACAATTTACCATACTACCTCAAACCATGTTTTTTGTACTTGAGCACTTATCCAGAGGATCATCAGATCGAGCACAATATAATGGTTAGACAGTGGATAGGAGAAGGTTTTGTGAAACGAAAAGAGGGAAAGACAGTAGAAGAAGTGGCACAAGGATACATCAACGAGCTTGTCAACAGAAGCTTGCTATGTCCCATGAAGATTAATGATGATGGCAGCGTCAAAGTGAGCCGCATCCATTACTTTTACCGAGAGATTATTCTTTCAAAATCAAGAGATCAGAATTTTGTGACCATCAACAACGAGCAAAACATGGTTTGGCCTAGAAGAATTCGACGTCTCTCAGTCCATGGGACCTTCAGAAATACAGAAGTCAAAAGGAATGGCACCAGACTCTGTTCGTTTCTATCTTTTGGTACGGAAGATCATGAATCCATTTTGAGCATTCTCCAGTTGCTTAAAAGCTGTAGACTGTTGAAAGTTTTAGATTTGAGAGGAGTTCCTCTGGAGAAGTTTCCTGAGGCTATTCTCGAATTGTTTCATTTAAAGTATCTAAGCTTGAGAAACACCATGATTAAAAGACTTCCAAGATCTATAAAGAATCTCCAAAAGCTAGAGATATTGGATCTTAAGGAGACATACATAAATGAGTTGCCGATTGAGATTCTAGAACTCCAAAATCTTCGCCATCTTTTGGTTTATCGCCATGTACCAGGCTCATATTTACCTTATGATTATGTACATGGATTCAAAGCGTTCAAAGGTATGGGCCGCTTGAAATTCTTGCAGAAAGTCTGCTTTATCAAGGTGTATCCAGGAAGCACAGCACTTAACGAAATAGCCACAATGAACGAACTAGGGAGAGTTAGCATTACGGATTTGAGAACTGAAGATGGAGTGGCTCTGTGCTTGTGCATTGAGAAACTCCAGAAGCTATGCTCATTAGGTCTGAGATCAATCCAGGGAGACATCCTTGATCTTAGTCACGTGTCGTCTCCACCTCTTTCCCTTCAGCGGCTATATTTGACAGGACGTTTGGCGAAGTTTCCTACTTGGATACAATCTCTTCAAAACCTGGTTAAAGTATACTTGAGATGGAGTCAATTAAGGGATGATCCACTTGCATATCTCGAAGATTTACCTAATCTTGTCCACCTCGAATTTCTTGCAACTTATGTGGGAGAGAAACTGTGTTTCAAGGCTGGAAAGTTTCAGAAGCTGAAATTACTAGGCCTTGACAAATTAGAACCCTTAAGATGTGTGATTATTGAGGTAGGTTCCATGCCTCATCTGGAAAAGCTTATCGTTCAGCGCTGCAACTTTTTGGAGGGTGTGCCTGAAGGAATCGAATGTCTCGCTAACATGAAAGTGCTTGAGTTTTTCGACATGCCAGTTGAATTTATCTTGCCACTCTCTCTTGGAAACCTTGGTACGGAGTACTGGAAAATTGCACATATTCCTGAAGTGTATCATACATACTGGAGAAATGGCTGCTGGGAAGTTCATCCATTAGACAAAAAGCAGACAATAGAGAAATCTGGACAGACTGCCATTGTTAGGACACAGGAACAAAGGAATTGGCTGTAATTCCTGTCAGCTATGCTATTTTGATGTTCACTGCTTCAAGTTTCTTGCTATTTCTTACCCAATTCTTTTTGTTTTAAGCCATGTACATATTAGTTTTTGATATTTTTAATGTTTTGTGTAATTTTATCTGTCTGTATTTAAAGTCTGCTCATAGCCTCAAATTGAATTACCTGCTTTTATATTGTGATGTATATATGATTAATGGTTGGAGTTCAATATTGTACTAGATTAATTTTATCCAAAATGCACATGCTACAAGGGCTCAACCAACCTTTGTAAATTGGTTAAAAAATTAAATGTAGGCTTGACATTTTTATAGAAGTATTCAGAAAATAAGACCGGTCATCGATCCAAAAAAGACAACGGGTCAAGGGTCAAAAGATCGAATCGGGTCGAACCGATTTTAATTAAAAATTAAATTTTAATTGATGGTGTATTAAAATGGTTTTCATAACTGCATTTTATGAAGAATAAATTTAATAGTTACTAATTTTAGTTTGAGAGAATGGTATACATACATTTCATAGTTGACATGTATCTTATACTTTTTTAAAATTTTACCATTATTTAGGCAAATTTTATTTCTACTAAAAAAAAAAAAATTGCAACATAAATCTTAACGACTGAGGAAGACTACCTAGGACATTAGAAACTGAATTCGATTGGTTAGTTCAACCATCCAGAAGAATTTTGATGAAAATCCAAAAATCGACAGTAGAAATACTGGAGAGAATACAGAAGAGCATTTAAAAGCTCAATGTTCTAATGAACGTCTGGGTATTCCAAGCCCACAGAAATCTCAGACAGGTAGTTCTAACGAGCTAAAGGGTATTCCAAGCCCACAAAAGGAAGAACCTACTCTACTTGTTGGAATTGGAACTTCATTACCAAGAAAGAAATACTATGTGATCTTTGATGGGCCAGAAAAAGGCTTTTACACACACTGGACAGAAGTCGAACCCATTGTCAAACACAAGCCTTACAAATATAAAAGTTTCAAAACCTTTACTTAAGCCCAACAAGCTTTTCATGAAAACTGTGAGTCCAAAGGAATTAATCCGATACCTTACAAACAACTTTTGGACCAAAGTCATCTTAACCTCAGGCCCAATTACCAACAGCAGTCCATTAGGTCCAAACCTAGACTACATTCAGACCACAATTTCCAGACTTGAGATTTAGGTCTTATGAGGAAGCAACCCAAGCCACTCCAAAGATTATTCTTGACAAATTCAAAAGGTTAGGAAAAATTCATAACCAGAAAGAAGAACCAACCATCTCCAATATCCATCTTCAAGATTTTCTTCATCTTGAAGAAGAAGCAAGAGTCATTGGTGCCTCTGCACCTGAAAGAAACTACTTTGGAACTATAGACAAAAAATTTGGTCAATTTATCTTCATTGAGGGAGCTGAGCCCAATTTGGTTAAGACAGCCTTTCATTGTGGATTAGTAAAGTTGATTATTCCCAGTAAAGACCTTGAGGAGATTAAGTTAATTGATGACAAATTATACTAGTCTTTAAAAGACTTTGTAAAATATGATATTAAAGACCAAGATATCCATCTGATGCTAAAAATCAACAGTACTATTCTATTCTGGAATAAAGATAATATTCTTTTTTAAAGGATATCACCACATTCAAATTAAGACAGTGAAAGAAGCTTTTCTTGATAATCCAATTGAAGGACCACCAGTCAATGTTGACAGTAAAACTCTTGATGAATGGAGAGGACTTTCCTGTCAAAGGATTTTAACAGGGATTCGAGCAATTAATGGAGAATCCAAAATAAAAATCAATCATGCATCCGAGTTCATCTTGGTGACAAGCAAGACGAGTAATCTTATTTCAAAAGAGAACATCAAGACTATATGCAATTTCAAAAAAGTCTTCTATGATGAATTCAATTGTCCTAACAATTATTCTGGACAGATGTGCAGTTACTTACGACAGAGTTTGGGAAAAGACCATTTGTGTAAATGGTGCGAAAGTACCAAGCCAGCTGGAAAAGCATCTTCAACAACAAAAGCAAAAGCAACGGAAAAAACAATTGACGAAGAATTGTCAAAAGTGGAATCGTACAATAGTAAAGTTGGAGACTCATACCAATCTGATTAAATGGGTGACTGTGCACTTTAAAAAAGTAATTTCCTACTTTTCAAAGCAAAGGACAACTTTTGGTGGAAAGAAAAGGAAATGCTAGACAAAAGAAGACTTGTGGCAGACAAAAGAAGACTCGTGGCAGGCATTGCTTTCTCTTTAAGCAAAGCAGAAATTATTGAAGGACAGTTGGTGATAAAGAATCTTTATTCACTTCTATATAAGGGGCAGACATTGAAGATATTAGGCAGAGCTTTTCGGAGAGCTTTTCTTTTCAAAAACATCTTGTAAACATTCCAATGTATCGAGGCTAACAACCTCAGAGACAATAGATCCATTTGGATCAGTGTAATTAAATAAGCTTGTACAACAAGCCTTGTTGAATAAAGAACATATTTTTATGTTTTAAATTCTTCTACTTCTCCAATTCATGTCCAATTTGTATACTGTACGGATTTATACAGCAATGGTCAACAGGAGTACCGCCAAGGACAGAGGGTCCGCCTTTGGGAAACACTGACCAGCTACCGTGATGAGGCAGAACATACAATCAAGACAAAACGCAAGGAGGAACACCCAATCATATACAGTAAAAAGGTTTGATTGTTTAAGTTATATTTAATTCATGTTGATTCATTTTGTTTCTATTGTCTTTGATTACATACATTCATACATTCCGCATTCGATCCAGCATCAATACAACGTTTAAACATCACATTTAAAAAATGGTATCAGAGATTTTTGCAGAATAAAAATGATAAATTGCAATATATGTGAAACAGATTTTTTGAATTTTATTTCACAGTATGAATATTACAAATATCATAAATCAATATATCGTTATCACTTGTTTAATGGAGTACATCATGCATCATTAAGAAGCATGAAAACAAGAATGTTAAATGCTTTAAATACATATAGAAACAGTGTACAAGCATTCATCATGCATTATGTTTTACATCATCATGGATCATGATTATATGTAAACTATGCAATGACCACATACATATAGTTACAAGAGAATACGATCTTTATAAATATTATAAAGAATACCGACACTATTTAATATTTATACATGTTCATCATTCTGTTAGGATCATGATGAAAGAAAACAAAGAAAAATATAAAAACAGTATTACTGAATTCATTTTACATTATGCATTGCATCATCATCAAGCATGAGCATATCAGAAAACATTGTTGAAGAAGATATTGGTGAAGTTTTTGAACAAAATGAATCCAAAGAAAACTTTTCAAAAGAGAATTTAATCTCTGACAAAAAACTTGCAAAATTTTGTAAAACAAATTTAACCATTCATCCAAGTGAGGATTTTGTTCAACCAAACTTCATCAACAAATTTATCAACAGAAATAGACATATCTATTATGGTGTTTCTCAAAAGAAATTTGCCATACATGTTCAACATACTACGGGTAAGGTAGGAATTTCCTTACTAAACATGACATAAATAAAGCCAAACAAAAGGTTGACCTTGATGATAATCAAAACCTTTATTGGGTTACTATAAGAGCTATTAGGATTTTAATCCGTAGTACCTTATCAGACAAAATTGATCAACCAATCTCTATGAGTTTGATTGATGAAAGAATACAAAACCCAATTGAAGGATGCCTAGGATCCCTTAGTGGAAATCTAGCATGTGGTAAATTGATATTTACAGCCTTTCCTAGACTCTCAGTTAGTCTACACGACCAAAACTTTGATGGTATCTTATCTTTCATACACAAGTATGGAAGGACAGATCTAGTCAAAGACAACAATGTTCAATTTTCAATCTTTTACCTTGTTAGTTATGCTATTCATAGCCAACATAACATGACAATAGTTAGACAGCCAAAAGGAATCAAATTTGATCACTTATTCTCAGACTATTTAGAGCACAAGGAAACAGAGTTTAACTGGTTGGTTCAACCATCCAGAAGATCTGTTGAAGTTGACTTAAGTCAAGAGCGGATGCTTGTAAAAGAGCAGAAACCTCTTTTACTTAAGACTAATTCTATGAGACAGAAACCCCAGATTAGGTGGAAAGACAAACTTGAGAATAGTCAAGAAAGACAATTAAGACAGTTAAACAACACGGTCAATGAAATGGCCAATGTTATTTTGGGAAAATATAATGTGTCAATCGCTGACATATTAAGAGAAATAAAGACTTTAAAAGAAAGTATTGAGGATCTTAGAGAATCCCTTAAGAAGTTTGAATCCAAAACCGAAAAGGCTATGGAACAACACTCAGCAATCATTATTGATAGCGTAAAAAATCAGACAGTTCCAGAGATCAAACGTACAAAATTAGGAATTTTTGAAAGGAGTGGGGATATTCCTGAAACTAGCAAAACCACAAAAGATGGGAAATTTGATATCAGCTTTCTAGAATACTAATGAGTAATTTTAGGAAAAGCCTTGAACAAATTTATGAGACAAGCCAAGAATTAAGACTCTTCAATGTCCTTTTAGATTTTGAAGACAATGAATTAGACAAAATAGTTTCAATTGTTAACAAAGTTAGCATTGGAAATGAGGACATTATCCTTACTGCAAAATCATTTGGAGACATCCCAGAAAACATAGAACCATTGAAAGAAGAAAGTCATAAAGATTACAATTCTTCTCATGAAGAATTCGTAATTCATGAAAGTTTCTATACTAATAGGGAACCAATTCCTAAAGGTATAGAAATTAGAGAACCAAATATTGAGTTTGAAGCTCAGACTTCCAACAATCCAATAAGTGATGGAAAAAGACCCATAGGAGATAATATTCCTAGACCTTTACCAAAAGATGATTCAGACCCGGGTTTTTTAGCCTATGAATTCATACCAAAGAAACAACCACAAGGCACTACCATTCTAGATCTAGATTGCACCTTGGATCCAGAAAAACTTGTAGACAATTGGTACAGTCATATCATGGTTGCCATGATAATCAACAAAGAGATTATAAGAAGCGAAACAAACTCTTGGAGTTATGTTTTAGCCAGTACTAGAGGAAACGTGAGAAGTTTCTTAGAAACAATTACTTATGAAGTCAATAATTCCATTTGGAATGACTCTCAGAGTAATATTCCTCAATTTATTAAGAATTGTAGATCAAATCTACAAACAATTTACAGGACAAACTTACGAGCTTTTAAAAGCAAAAGAACAACTATTGAAGTTGCTGATGGTTTGAACCACCTTGAAAAATTACCATTTGTGACATGTGTTATTTTGATAATTATGCTTGTGAATTCTCTAAATATTACTACATCTGTCCGGTTGCTGATTGGAAATCTTTAACTGAGATATTCGTTAGAAAACTCCCAGACCCTTTTAACCACGAAGTAATGGATATTTTCAATAATGCCATTATAAAACAAGAAAAGAATCTAGATCCTAGAGTCAATCTTCAAATTGATACATACTTAGGATTGGTTATAACAATTGTTAGAAATCTTCTTGCACATAAATGCAAAGAAAACTACTTAGTCAAAAGTAGTACAAGAGCTGTAACTAGAAATCCTAAATTATGTTGCAGTAAATACATCGACAAAATCCCTGGTAACTATGGTTGTTTAGACAATAGAAAAACAAACAAGAAAAGTTTTAAGAAAAGAAAAACTTACAAATTCAAAAAATACAAACAGCCTTATAAGAAAAAAAAATTTCAAAAAATCAAAAGGAAAAGATAAAAAGGTGGACAAGAAGAAATTATGCCCACAAAAGAAAAAGAATTGTAGATGTTGGCTTTGTAATGAGTCAGAAATAAATTGCGTTATTTCTGGATTTAACCCCCCCCCCCCTGGCGCGAACATGTAGTCCACTTCATATTCTTAGAAAAAAATTCAAATATGAGATTGATCTAAGTTTCTCTATTCATTTTTGATCTCAAGTTCTCAACCCATCAACCAAAAAGTCACATTAGCATTCGAAAGTAAATGAGTTAATTTTTTGAATATATTAAGAAAAATTATTTAACATGATTGAGCACTCTAGAACCTTTATTAAAGAGAAAAATGGAGAAATTAAATAAAAGATTATGTTAAACTTAAATTAAATGGATGGGCATCTTATTTTTGGCCTACTATGATTCAACTTAAATTGTAAATAAAATTGTTTGGTCTAATGACATTTTAAATTTTTGCTACTTCTAAATTTGGATTGCCGTTGGTTTTTAAGTCGAGTTTTGATAAAGGTAATAGGACATCATTTAAGTTGTTTCGTGCCCCCTCCCCCTCCCCCTTCCGCTCCCCCTCCCGCGGATGTGGAAGAAGGCTTAAAAATATTAGTATTCTTGATTTAAATACATAAACTACTCTGATTTATTCAGTAATATTATGAAAATTTAGTTATTTATAGTTAGAAGAAATAGTTATATGAGATTCCATCTTTCTTTGTTGCAGTTTTAGTGATACTGCTTTAAACGCAAAGGGTGAAGACAACATATAACCTTTCTATAATCACTAATGTGCATAAGAAAAATCAAGTAATTATTCTATCTTGTTATAAGGAATGTTTCCCCAGTTACGTACATGTTCTATTTAAATATCTAATAGACTATCTCATAATCTCCAATATACATGAAAATTTTTGGCAAAGCATAAGAATAGTCTATGCATTCCACCGTTTTTCAAAAAATAAGTACTTGATAATGTTGACCTATGATTAACTTTAACATTAATATTTCGACTATCACAAACAAAATAGTATTGTTTACTAACGATCTATTTTCAAGTAATATTCAAAGCGCTACCAATCAAAGTCAAGATCAAGATTATATTGCAAATCAAACTATCAAGCATGTCAAGATCAAAGTCAATCAATACAAGAGTTCAAGAAATTCAAGATCGAAGATTAGATTTCTAGATAAAATTGTAAAGGTACTAATTCTTTGATTTTTAGCATTAAATGGATGAAAGCTCAAAAACAATGTTATACCCAAAAACTATGTTGATATCACTTGCATAAAATATTTTTATCAAAGTCATAAATTAATTTTTCAAAACTTTTTGAAAAATTAAAATCGGCCATCTTGTTGATGAACTGGTCGACTGTTTGGTAAGAACTGGTCAACCGTTTAAATGTCGTTTTCCAAAAAGTATCCGTTCTGATTTTTACTGTTTCAACGGCTATTTCTGATCATCCAACATGTTATAGGTCGACCGTTTGATCATCCGTTTTTGGCAGAAAACTCTGAAAATTCTTCTCTATAAATTGTCATTCATTTATTATCATTCAATACACTCATAAGAGCATAAAAAGAGAGAATCACATTGAGAAAATTTATTCAAACTTTATTGCACTTACATCTTCAAAATCATTCATTGGAAAACTTTAATTGATTAAATCAAACTTTTGAATCATCATAATCATCAAAGTTTCTTTCTAACACTTGAACTTTTATTTATTGCTATTCATTGAAGTGTTAGTATCTCTTAGTACTAAACTTGTATCTATTATCAAAAGAGAAATACTAGCTCAAATCTATTTCTTTACATCATTGGGTCATATTGAGGTCCCTCCAAAGCTTAATATTGTATAAGGATTGGTACTCCTTGTTTGTAAGACACCGAAAACATTGTAAGGATTTTGATTGCACTATAAGTCAATCAAGATAATAGAAAGGCCGTGCTTGTGACGGAGAGCTTGGTACAGGAAACCTCCATAAAAATATCGTTTACACTCTCTCTATCCTTGTTTGTAAGACACAGAAATATTGCAAGGATTTTGATTGTACCATAAGTCAATCAAGATAGTGGAAAGGTCGTGCTCGTGACAGAGAGTTTAGTACGGAGGACGTAGATCATTAGTTGGCTGGAACCTCCATAAAAATATCGTTTGCACTCTCTCTATCATTTTATTTACTTATATTGTGCTTATATTTTTACTTGCTTAATTTATATATCTTAAATTTCCTATTTTGAGATTATTCTACGAAAATTTTTATAAAAATCAATTCACCCCCCCCCCCCCTGGTTAGTTGTTCTTGGGTTATCAAATTGGTAGAGTGAGGTGCTCATTTTTAGAAGTAAGATTTTGCAATCTTGAATAATGGCTAACCATAATATTCAAAGTCTTGAGGGGCATTCTACAAATCTTCCTCCCTTCTTTAATGGCACCCACTATAACCATTGGAAATCTAGAATGATGATATGTATACAATTAATAGATTATAACATTTGTAAGTCATTGAATTTGGTCCTTATGTGCCAACAAAAATTACTAAAGTTGATGATAAACCGGAACAAACCATTCCAAAACATAGAGAAGAATATGATGAAGAAGATAAAAGAAAATTATCTCTAAATGCTAGAGCCAAAATTTTGCTTTATTGTGCTTTAGATAAAATGAATTTAATCGAATTAGCACACGTGATCCCGCTTATGATATTTGGCATGCATTAGAAATGACTCACTTAGGTACTAACAAATTTAAAGAAACTAAGATAAATCTTTTAACAAAAGATTTTGAAAATTTCTTTATGAAGAACAATGAACCAATGAACCTAGAGTAGATATGATTACACATTTCATCGATATTATTAATGGTCTTAAGGGCTTTGATCGAAAGTTTACTAACGGTGAACTCGTGAGTAAAATGCTTTGGTCTCTTTTGGAAGATTGGAATTTCTTGAAGATGTTGATTGAAAATACAAAAGATGTCAACACTTATCCATTGGAGGAGCTCTATGGGACGTTGATGACTTATGAGCTCAACAATGCCGAAACAAAGGAGAAGACAAGAAAGAGCAAGGAAGAGATAAAGGAACCTCCGAAGTGGAAAATTGCCTTAAAATCAAAAAATGATGAAGGCTCTTCTAACATGAACATGAGTGATGAAGAACTTGATGATCTAGTTCTTCTTGTCAAGAAATGGAGAGGTTTTCGAATCAATCGGCGATTCCAAAATAAAGAAAAAAAATGTGAAGACAAAAGTAAGAAGATCATTTGCTATGATTATGACAAACCCGATCACAAAAGAATCGAATGTCCAAATAAGAAGAAATTCACCAAAAAGAAAGCACTTCAAGCTATTTGGGATGATAGTGGTGAAGATGATCATGAAGAAGATAAAAGTCAAGAAGAAATTACCAACATGTGCTTCAACGCTATTGAAGATGAGGTAAGTGCAAATAACAATGATTCATATATTGATTTATCTCCCTCTTATGACAAAATTCTTGAAGGATTTGAAAAACTTGTTTCAAAATACTCTACCCTTAATAATAAATATTCATCATTGAAGAAACTCTTTATAGCACAAAAAAATTTTGAAAAGGAAAAGGATAATAAAAAATTCTTAATTAAAGAAAATCTTTCCTTGAAGGAAAAAGTTGTAGACTTAACAAACATTGTTCACAAGTTTACCTAAGGAAAGAAAAAATTTGAATTAATACTTGGTGAGCAAAAATGCGTTTTCGATAAAGGAGGGATTGGATACTAACCATTTTTGAAACAAAAATCTCTCGAAAATATATTTGTCAAATCATCCAATTCCACTGAACAAAACATGACATGTAGTTTTTGTAAGAAATTTGGTCATGTTGCTTTTAATTGTCCAATCAAGAAGAGACTACACTTTAAAAATAAACATAAGTGGATAAAAGAATACACTAACACTAACTATCAAGAACTCAATCTTATGTGGGTACCAATTATCAAAAATTTAAATAATTTATGTAGGTACCACGAAAAATGAAGAGCAGTTAGTTCTTGGATAGTGGTTGCTCAAAGCATATGACCGGTGATCAATCATTGCTATCTAGCCTCAAGAGAAAGGATGAAGATCATGTCACTTTTGGAGACAATGCTAAAAGAAAAATCATAGGCATTGGAAATATCAGTAACCATTTATCTCTTTCTATTAAAAATGTTTTATTAGTTGATAATCTCAATCATAACTTGTTTAGGATAAGTCAATTACGTGATAAAGGTTATCTCATTAAATTTGATTCTTTCAAATGCCTCGTTGAGGATGCTATATCAAATGAGGTAATGTTCATAGGGAGCCGAAGTAAGGATGTTTACATCATAAACATTGAATTTGAGCTTGAAAGATAGATAAAATGCCTATCAAGTATAAAAGATGACTCTTGGCTATGGCATAGAAGATTATGTCATATTAGCATGGGCTTACTTTTCAAAATCTCTAAAAATAGCTTTGTAAAAGGTTTGCCAAATATAAAATTCGAGAAAGCTAAGATTTGTAATGCTTGTCAATTTAGAAAACAAGTAAAGAGTTCTTTTAAACTTAAACAACACTCATCTACTACAAGGCATTTACAACTTCTCCACATGGATCTATTTGGACCCTCTAGAACCGCTAGTTTAAGTGGTAAACATTATGCCTTTGTTATTATTGATGAGCTTTCAATATTTACTTGGTTCATATTTTTAAATCTAAAAGATGAGGCCTTAAATACATTTAAACATTTTTGCAAAAGAGTTCAAAACGAAAAGGGATATACTATTACCACAATTAGGAGTTATCATGGTGGAGAATTTGAAAATATTGCTTTTGATGAGTTTTGTAAATCAAATTGATATGAACATAATTTTTCAGCTCCTAGAACTCCTCAACAAAATGGTGTAGTAGAAATGAAGAATCGAACATTACAAGAAATGGCTCTGCCTACGTTGAATGAAAATAATATACCAAAATATTTTTGGGCCGAAACCGTTAATACTTTATGCTATATTTTGAATAAAGTTTTAGTTATTCGAAATAAAACTAAAACTCCATATGAGCTTTGGAAATATAGAATTCCCAATATTCGATACTTTAGAGTTTTTGGTTGTAAATGCTTTATACTAAATATAAAAGAAAATTTGATTCAAAATCCGATATTGGAATTTTTCTTGGATATTCATCTACTAGCACAGCTTATAGAATTTTTAACAAAAGAACTTTAGTAATTGAAAAATCAATGCATGTTGTATTTGATGAAACTAACTCCCTTGAACATGAGAAAAACGTTGATGATGGTGGAGATTTGGAAATTCCGTTTGAACAATTAAGTGTTCAAAATCAAGACAATGAGAATCCAAATAATGTTGAAAATCAACCGTGAGGAGAAAACAACCATGCAACAAAATGGAGAAAAATCTCTTGAAGAACAAAACACTTCATCTTTACCTAAAGAATGGAGGTTTGTTCCATCTCCTCTCATCATCGGTGATCCATCCAAAAGAGTAAGTACTAGAAAATCTACTAAAAACTTTCTTAACAATTGTGCATTTCTTTTGCAAATTGAACCAAAGAATTTTAAAGAAGCTGAATTTGATTAATTTTGGATTCTAGCTATGCAAGATGATATAAATCAATTTGAAAGAAATCATTTTTGGGATTTAGTTGCTAGACCAAGTTCACAAACCGTTAATGGTACAAAATGATTTTTTTCAAAACAAACGAGATGAAAATGGTATAATTGTGCGTAACAAACCTAGATTAGAGGCTCAAGGTTACAATCAAGAAGAATGTATAGATTTTGAAGAAACCTTTTGCACCGGTTGCTAGATTGGAATCAATTCACATGCTTCTTGCTTTTGCTTGTCATAAAAATTTCACTCTTTTTCAAATGGACGTCAAAAGTGCATTCTTAAATAGAGTCATTTAAGAAGAAGTATTTGTTGAGCAACCACCCGATTTCAAAAATCATAAATACTCGGACAAAGTTCTCAAACTTAGAAAAGCTATTTACGGATTAAAGCAAGCTCCTAGAGCTTGGTATGAAAGATTAAACAATTTCTTTAATCAAATAGCTTTTTAATGGGTAAAGCGGATACTACACTTTTTATAAAAACCAAAAAGGATGATATGATTGTTGTTCAAATTTATGTTGATGATATTATTTTTTGTGCTACTAACATTTCACTATGTGAAGAATTTTCTAAGTTTATAAGCAGAAAATTTGAGATGAATATGATGGGTGAACCCAAGTTCTTTCTTGGACTCCAAATCAAACAAACTAATGATGGAATATTCATTAGTCAAACTAATTATATCATGGATATGCTCAAAAAGTTTGAAATTGAAGAATTGAAACCAATGAATACCCTAATGAGCCCATCAATCAAATTAAACAAAGATGATCAAGGTACTCCCTTAGATATAACCAATTATCGAAGTATGATCGAATCTCTTCTTTATTTAACTGCAAGTAGGCCTGATATTATGTTTAGTGTATGCTTATATGCAAGATATCAATCTAATCCTAAGAATTTCCATCTTAGTGCCGTGAAACGTATTTTTCGGTATCTTAGTAGAACTAGATCCTTAGATCTTTGGTATCACAAAGATACTCATTTTGATTTACTTAGCTATTGGGATGCCAATTGGACCAGTTGCACCATTGATCGTAAGAGTACCAGCAGAACTTGTCACTTTCTAGGCTTTGCTCTAGTATCATGGTTTAGTAAGAAATAAAATTTTGTTGCTTTAACCGCCGAAACTGAATATATATCGGCCGCTAGTTGTTGTGCTCAAATCCTATGGATAAAGCAAAATCTAAATGATTATCACCTACCATTTGAAAATGTACATATCATGTGTGATAGCAATAGTGCTATCAATTTATCTAAAAATCCTGTTTTACATTCTCGAACCAAACACGTTGAGATTAGACATCATTTCCTACGAGATCATGCACAAAAGAGAGATATAACTTTAGAGTTTGTAAATATGGAAAAGCAATTGGCCGATATTCTTACAAAACCGTTAGCACTTGAAAGATTTTCCTATATTCGACGAAATCTAAGTATAATTGATGAATGTGAAGTATGTGGCTAACTTTTAATGGATGTTATAATTGATTGAAATTCATACGCTAAAGGTTGTTTAAAAATGTTTGACAAATGACCAAATCTACAAACTTTGTGAAATTTCAGCAAAACAGCCTCAACGAATGACTGTTTACTCGTCCTATTCATCATCCGTTTGACCATGGATTTTTGTGAAAAATTAAGAGGTTTTAACGGTTGACCTTTTCATAAAATGGACTACCGTTTCTTCACAGACGGTCTATCGTTTAGTCGTCCGTCAAAGCATCCGTCTATCTAGGGAATTAAAGCTGAAATACTAGGTTCAAACGGTAGACCGTTTCAGTAGAAATCAGGTTTTTAAGTCTAAATTTTTTCAATTTTCTCATTACTCTCTTCGTGCAAACTCGTATTTTTCCTCTCCAAATCCTTCTCCATTCATCAAATCATCTCCAAATCCGTAAAATTTACACTTAAAATCAAAAACCCTTAACATTCCCATTCTCAAATCCAAAAAATCTCTAATTTTTTACCACCAAACCATCAAATTCCATTTTCAAACGCTCTTCCGAAATCCTAACTATTATAATTTGATTTTATCAAAATGCCTCAGGTAAAAATGGCAAGTAAATGTCAAATGAGGGAAGTGCTACCTTCACCATCCTCCGAAGACGAGGCTCCACTGAAAAATCGCATTGATAAATATCCAATTCTCAAAGATAAGAACGTTGATCTTGCCTCTTTTACATTTGATGCTCCTTTATTCCATATCGAAGATTTTTTTGTTTCCATGGGTTGAGTATCCACTGTCACTCTTGATGAAAAAGCCCACCCCAATCTCATGAAAGAATTTTATAGAGATATGATTTATTCTCCGGGGTAGGGTATCACTTGCATGCTAAAAAACAAACAATTAAAATTACTCGAACCCTTATTCGTTCCATCCTTGAACTTGAGGATTGTGAAACCTATTTATTTAGTTCAAAAATTGTTCCTCATCTCGAAGGGTACAATCCCATTGAAGCTTGTTGTCATGTCACTAGTAAACATTCCGAGACTCCCGTAAGACTTAGTTCAAATTAACTCACATTGTCGAGTCTTGCATAACATTATTGCCTACATTATCGTTCCTAGAAAATGTCACCTAGATGAAGTTAATCATTTCGACATCTTCCTTCTCCACTCAATCTTAGTTGGGCGAAAAGTTGATTTTCCGTACATTATGCTAAATCATATGAATACAATTCACCACGCCCATTGAGTTACCGTCTTACCATATGGTATGATTCTTATCAAATTCTTTCGTCACTTTGAAATCTCCTTCCATGATGAGGTCGTACTAAATCCAAAATCCACCGACACCATCAACATTCATACTCTTAAGTGCATGAAATTTTTAAAAGAAGATGGGCAATGGGTGGCAAAAACAAAAGGCTTTGATGCCGAGTCGAGGTGGTCTACTTTGCCATTTGAGGACGGTGAGGAAATGGACGAAGGCGATGATGACAAAGATCCTCCTCCTCCATCTCATCCTAGACCGAGCTCACATAGTCTATCATCTTCCACCTCCGGATTCTCCTTCACCGAAGACCATTATAATCTCCTTAATGGTCAAATTAACTCACTCACTACTACGGTAGATGGCCTACAACATACGGTGGATGGCTTACAAACCACGGCGGCTAGCTTACAACATTCGGTCGACAGCCTACATCACTCGGTCAACAGCTTGACATCGTTACTCCAACAAGTGCTAGCTTCACAGCAAGCAATTCACTCATGCCTTGACATCGTGTTTCTTCCGCCTCCTCCACCGGAGAACTAGTGCCTCTAGTTTTTAGTTTATATGTTTTTGGAACTATTTTTACTTAATGTTTATTTATGTTTGAACTATGCTTGTCTTTACATTTGATTTTATCAATGCAATGCATCTTTTGATACCAATTTCATCACATCCTATACGTTGTTAATAACGTCTTATAAAGTTATCAAACTATGCTTACTTGAAAAAGAAAGGGGGAATAATATTTATTATATTCTCAACTATACATCATGTTGTTTGTCATAATAAAAAATGGGGGAAATTGTTGACCTATAGTTAACTTTAACCTTAATGTTTTGATTATCACAAAACAAATTAGTATTGTTTACTAACGATCTATTTTCAAGTAATATTCAAAGCACTACCAATCAAAGTCAAAATCAAGATAATCTTGCAAATCGAACTCTCAAACATGTCAAGATCAAAGTCAATCAATACAAGAGTTCAAGAAATTCATAATTCAAGATTCAAAGTTCAAGATCGAATATTAGATTTCTAGATAAAATTGTAAATGTGCTAATTCTTTGATTTTTAGTATTAAATGAATGAAAGCTCAAAAACAATTTTATGCCCAAAAACTATGTTGATACCACTTGCATAAAATGTTTTTATCAAAGTCATAAATTAATTTTTCAAAATTTTTCAAAAAATAAAACCTTTCATCTAGTTGATGAACTAGTCGACCATTTGGTAAGAACCGGTCGACCATTTGTGCTTATAGGTCAACCGTTTGAATGTCGTTTTTCAAAAAGTAACTGTTCTGATTTTTACTGTTTCAACAGCCATTTCTAATCATCCGATATGTTATAGGTTGACCGTTTGATCATCTGTTTTGATAGAAAACTCTGAAAATTCATCTCTAAAAATTGTCCTTTATTTATTATCATTCGATACACTCACAAGAGCATAAAAAAAGAGAATCACGTTGAGAAAATTCATTCAAACTTTATTGCATTTACATCTTCAAAATCATTCATTGAAAAACTTTGATTGATCAAATCAAACTTTTGAATCATCATCATCATCAAAGTTTATTTCTAATACTTGAACTTTTTATTTATTGTTATTCATTGAAATGTTAGTATCTATTAGTACTAAACTTGTATCTATCATTTATCAAAAGAGAAATACTATCTCAAATCTATTTTTTTACATCATTGGGTCATATTGAGGTCCCTACAAAACTCAATATTATATAAGAATCGGTGCTCCTAGTTTGTAAGACAACAAAAACATTGTAAGGGTTTCGATACACCATAAATCAATCAAGATAGTGGAAAGGCCGTACTCGTGATGGATAGCTTGGTAATGGGGGATGTAGATTATTGGTTGGATCGAACCTTCATAAAAATATCTTTTGCACTCTCTCTACCCTTTTATTTAGTTATATTGTGCTTATATTTTTACTTGCTTAATTTATATCTTTTAAATTTTCTATTTTGAGATTATGCTACGAAAAAGTTTATAAAAACGAATTCACCCCCTCTTAGTTAGTTGTTCTTGGGTTATCAGATAATTCAATTCACTATTTGCTAAAATATGATTTTTATTATTGATATGAATGCAATGGATAAAAATTGGCATAAAAGAGCAAATTTACATTGGATTTCTCCTTCAAGCACCATATTAATGTAAAGTCGGGAGATACAATGGTAAATAGTTCGTGCAAGCTTATACAACTTTTATTAATATGACCTAGTATACCAAATTGTTGAGCACTTGCAAATTGCATGCCGAATAAGTATGTCACATACAAACCTAGAAATGAGTACAGTAAATCATCCCTCATTGGCATTTTGGTAGAAATGCTCATTATTAAGATAATTATGAATTAATGTTGTTCAACCCGTAAAACTTTTTCTTTTTCAAATGCTTTTAATAGTTAAATGTGATTTATTATAAGAATCTAATATGGAATGTTTATTTTATTTTACTTTTTCAAGAATTAACACTGTATAACATAAATTTATAAGTATCAAATCTTGAGAATTCTTTGTATGATAATTGCATATTTTTTTTATTGTCTTATTGCTATGTAATATTTGGATTATTGAAGTGTGAAAAAGTACTGTATTTATTTTTATTCATTTTGGGCATGATTATCTACATTTAGTTGATTGTTAATACTTCTTTGTCGAATTATTAATTCAAGGAAATTAGAAGAAATTTATATACTAAATAACAAATGTATAATCTTTTAAGTACATGTAAATTTTAAAGACGAAAATTCTATAAAGAAAATCATTAATCTAATATTGTGATATTTCATATACGTCTATAGGAAGTAATGTAGCTAAATAAATATGAAAGAGACTAACATTCCAAAAGCTCTATGGTTCATAAAGAATACCAACAATTTAGATAAAATATGAAGAAAGAGTCTCATAATATTTTATTATCAACAAAGAGAAAAAAAAACACCAAGAACTTTTGGTTGCTATTCACGGTTTTTAAAAATACCTAATTGCCAACATTATAAATATTTCAATTATAGTCCCAAATCTTCCTAAAAAAATAATTATTACGTTTTCATTTAGCAAAAAAAAAAAACCCCATAAATTAAGCAATAAAAAGGAATAAACCACAATTTTAAATGTTTAAAAATTTTAATTGTACATTTAATAAATTGTTAAAAATTTAATGTGTGATCATTGAAGGTGGTTTTGGGAGGGCAAAAGACGTTTTATGAATGAATACAATTTTAATTTAATTAGTTTAACTTAAAATATAATATAATGAATAAAGTATTAAAAGATAATTAAACACTAAAGGTGAATATGGAATTTTAAATTTTTTTTAAAGATAGAATAGTCTAAAAATATATCTCCCTTTTAAGGTATTTTAGATGTAGTATAGATAAAAATACATAATTGTAAAACATTATAAATATTTCAACCATAGTCCCAAATCTCTCCTAAAAATAATTATTACGTTCTCATTTAGTAAAAAAAAAAAAAAAACCTATAAAATTAACAATAAAAAAGAATAAACCACAAATTTAAATGTTTAAAAATTTTAATTGTATATTTAATAAATTGTTAAAATTTTAATGTAGGATCATTGAAGGTGGTTTTGGGAGGCCAATAGACGTTTCATGAATGAATACAATTTTAATTTAATTAGGTAAACTTAAAATATAATAGAATAAATAAAATATTATAAGATAATTGTACATTAACAATAAAGGTGAATATGGAATTTTAAAATATTTGTAAGGATTAAATAGTTTAAAAGGGTTTCTCTTTTTAGGGCATTTAGTATAGATTTATATATTAATATTTGCAGAAAAATGTTTAAATAGAATTACAAAATATAAATTAATAAAAAAAAAATTTCACAAATAGTCTTTGCATCAAATGGATTTCCAGCATGCATTTATCCATGGTGATCTCGAAGAAGAAGTCTACACGATTCCACCACAAGTTACGTTCGACATGAGGAGATTTCACTAGTTCGTCGACTTTACAATTATCTTTATGGACTAAAACAAGCTTCCAAAAATTGGTATTCTAAGTTTTCTACTACTATATGTCAAGTGGGTTTTAAGCAGTCCTTCGTAGATTATTCCCCATTCACTAAAGTACAAGTCATTTACTACATTTTTAATTTATGAAGATGACAGGTTTATAACTGGGAACGATGAAGAAAAAATTGCAAAGCTAAAGAAAATTTTAAGCAACCATTTCAAGATAAAAGACTTGGGAAAGTTGAAGTTCTTTTTGGGAATTGAAGTGGCATACTCAAGCAAAGGCATAAGTATCTTACAAAGGAACAAAAGAAGTACGCACTTGATTTGCTCGATGAAAGACTGTTAGACACTATACCTATAGCATTTCCAAGGTAAGAGAACCTTAAACTGAAGTCAATAGAACAAGACCTGTTGAAAAATCCTTCTCAATGCAGAAGAATGGTGGAAAAGATCATTTATTTTACTATTATAAGACCAAATATCCAATTCTCGGTGAATTTATTGTGTCAATTTATGAACCAACCAAGAAAACCTCACTGTAGGATGCTGTATTGAGTGGTGTGTTGAAATACGTAAAAGGGACACATGGTTAAGTTTTTTTCTTCTCATCTAAGAATGATTTCAAGATCAAAGGGTTTTTTGATGCAGATTGGACATCTTGTCCAACCACTAGAAGATCATTAACTGGTTTTTGTGTTTTTCTGGAAAATTCTCTAGTATCTTGGAAGACATAATAGCAAACTATAGTGTCAAGATCTTTACCAGAAAGACAATGGCTTCTACAATAGGTGAAGTTATGTGGCTATGGTATTTGTTCAAAGATTTACATGTTAATCTTACAAAACCAGTGACACTTTTGTAATAATCAGGCAGCATTACATATACCTGCAAAGCCAGTATTTTGTGGAAGAACTAAGCGGAATGAGGTGAGATAGTCTCCTTTCAACAGTTTTTGTTTAGAAGGCCATTGACCATAAAAATAAAAAATATAAAATATAAAATATAAAAAATAATAAAAAGACATTTATACCCTTACCTCTAAATCGTATCTTCCTGACTTCTCTATTGAAATTTACAAAATCATTCCCTGTTGAAATTGAATCCACCATTTTCTCCAATTTCTCTTCTTCTCCACTCTCCTTCTCCATCACCTTACTACTTTAGCTCACAAGTGCCGCCATTTTTGCTGCTGCCTAACTCAAATTTTATCTTTCCACTCTCTCTTCTCTTACAAAAACCTAATATTTTGTTTTGTGAGAACCAAACATCAAGAAGGTAAATCGATGAAATTATTCTTCATTTTTTATTTTGTGCAACATACCTTTAATAGATGTTTAATTTATGAGGAAAAAAAGTGATACGTATTTTGTAATGATATTTCATTGATTGGATTTTAGGATTTTGATTTTTTTGTCAATGTTTTATACTGATTATGAGTTGGAGGGTTGAATTTGATTTATTTAGTTGAAAGGCTGGAAGTTTTGGAAAATTTGAAGGACTGAAGTTCTGGAAATGTTGATTGCATGTTTATTTATGATATGGGAATTTAGGGCTTTAGTCAAATTGCTACATTTGGTGATTTTCAATTTGAATTTGACTGTGTATACATCTTTATATTTTATTTATTTTTTGAATTTACATACCAATTGATGTGGTCATTATATATTTATGCCTTGTCATTTTCTTTCTAGAAAACATTTCTGCTATCATCTAGGATTGGAAGCATCCGCGTTTCTATTGTTTCATTGTCTTGCCTTTTGTTCAATTTATATACACTCTTTTGAATCGTTGTATAACTAACGTATAATTATTAATTGTTTTGTATTTTGCAGTAATATGAAAGGGATGAATGATATTGAAAATGACAAAAGAGTTGAAGAAACAATCATGAATCGATGCAAAATTAGAATGGTATATGAAGTAGTTGACAAATTAGATGCAACGCACAAAAATAAGTTTTAGACGAGCTTTTTTGGACCACTTCTGAAACTGATAAAAATAAAGTTGGCATCTCATCTTGTGCATCAATTACACACAAGGTCAACCAAGATCGCCAAAAAAGAAGAAACATGGTTTAGAATTGGAAATAAACATGCATGATTTAGGTCGCAAGAGTTTGTACTAGTAACCGACTTAAATGCATGTGGTTGTAAAGATGTATATAAGAGTCTAGGGGCAGATTGTCGAATTGTGAAAGATCATTTCAAGAAAAGTGAGAGAAAGATTACAAAAGGAGATGTTTATGAAGTGTTTAAAGAGTCATGTCCGCAAGACAGATTTAGAATATTCCATGATGCCTCTCCAGGTAGTAACACCTTTGCTGTTGAAATTGCATATGAAGTGTGATGACAGTTGTAGCACAGAGAAGTTCAAAATTATCAAGATAAAAGAGGTTGCTCAACAACAAAATGGGTAAGGTTGCTATTGTAATTGTTTGATATTGCATTATTTTTTGGAGATTTAACGTAACTACACAACTAATTTGTAGATTTGACTATGGGATATTCACCGTAAAGCACATTAAATTTCTACAAGCAATCGTAGATGTAAATGCAATTCGTCCAGAATGTATACCGATGTGGAGGAAGAAATTGGTTGCGGAGTTGTTAGCATGACACTTCGAACCTTAGATTCTCACGTCAACAAGAGGTATTGAGGCAAAAAATCTCCATGCATCTGTTGGAACAAGTCAGGATCAAATCAATGGCCGTATACATGACATGTCTTTTGACTTTCCTAAATGCCCAGCAAAGTGCAATGGTAGCAGACCGTGTCTTCTCAAAGAGCATAGTGTTTAGGGTTCCAAGGATCTAGTACTCAAATGCATTTTTTGGAATTTTGGTTCGAATTTAGGGTTGGATTTGGTTCGAATTTTGGAATCAAATGTTGATTTGTTAATATTCACACAAAAAATGAATATAGTTAGTTATTGTTATTAGTTCTTCAAATTTATTTAGTTTTTATTTTCTGGATTAATGATTTTACATTGAACTGTGATATTCGAATTGAACATCAAATTTTGGGATGATCAGTTTAACCAAATGATGTTGGCGAATTCTGGAAAATTTTGAGCTTTTTTCCATTTATCATTTTCTGGTGAAATATTCATACATAGTAGAAATAATATGATGTACCCATGCATTTAAAAGTTATCATTTTATGGTGAAATGGGTTCTCACTAGTAGTTAAAGTTGGAGAGAATGTCTATTTCTTTAGTTCAAATTTAAAAAGAATTTATTCACTATGTGGATGTATTTTTTGTTGGTTTTTCAGTTTCGATGTGTTTAATAATGACATTGAAGTCGTTTCAATTTAGTAACAAGTCGCACATGTATCAATTTAGCATACGAAAACATTGAAGTCGTTATGATAAAAATAAATACATTGAAATCGTTCCATTACATATAACTTGTCCCCCATGTATCTTTGACATCACGACATTGACGTCGTTATGATAACAATAACGACCTTGATGTCGTTACATGTCCAATAACGACATTGAAGTCGTTTTAGTTTAGTAACAAGCACATGTATCCATTTGACATAACGATATTGAAGTCATTAGATACAAATAACAACATTGAAGTAGTTCTAATACATTTTAAGCATGGGCAAACACCCAGGCCTAAGCCAATTTCACGTGAAATATATTTATTTTGAAAATAATTTCTTTCCATTTCATTTACCATTATTTGAGCAATATTACAACACATATAACTTGTTGCGCATGTATCGATTTGACATCACGAGATTGACGTCGCGTTGATAGCAATAACAACATTGAGGTCGTTTCAGTGTAGTGACAAGTCGCACATGTATCGATTTGACAATAATGAGATTGAAGTCTTTATGATAAAAATAACAACATTGAAGTTGTTCCAGTACATATAACTTGCGTATTTATTGATTTAACATAACGACATTGACGTCGTTATAGTAATAATAATGATATTTATGTCGTTTCAATACAAAATACAGCTATAACTACATTGAAGTCTTTTTAGTTAAAAGGTAACGAGATTGATATCCTTCCAGATAAAAAAGTTGAACTGAACGTCCACGGCCACTCGACATGCCTCCGACATACTTAGGAGGTCCAAAAAAGGCTATAAACTGGATTGATCCCACTCCGACAATGAAGGAAAGACAAATGGAGTTACCTTATTCCCACCAGAGAACTTCGAAGGTGGTTGACAACCCTAGGAACTTCTAAGGTAGTCGATACGAGCACGTCCCTCAGACCAATTCGTCGGTTCTCACTTGAAAGTAATGCTTATACCAATGAATGATGCTTCGAGTCGACCGGAGTGCAAAATGATAGTCGAACTAACATAACAACATTAGGTCGTTCCAGTTCTAGGGAGATGACATTGATGTTGTTCCAATACAAAATATAACTATAATTACGTTGAAGTCATTTTATTCAGAAGGTAACGAGATTGATATCGTTCCAGCTAAAAATACAGAATCGACTATCCACAGTCCCATGGTATGCCTCCGACATACCTAGGAGGTCCGAAAAAGGTTTTCAAATGGGTTGATCCCATGCGAACGGTGAAGGAAAGGCACACAAAATGACCTTCTTTCCATTAGAGAACTTCGAAAGTGGTCAACAAAACTAAAAACTTCGAAGGTGGTTGATACAAGAATGTCCCTCGAGCCGATTCTATGGTCCTTACTTGGGAATTATGCTTGCACCCAATAATGATGCTTCAAATCGACTGGAGTACGAAATGATAGTCGACCTCACATAAGGACATTGGGTTCGTTCTAGTTCTAAGGAGACGAGATTTATGTCGTTCTAGTACAAAATGCAAATATAACTATATTGAAGTTGGGATCGTTCTAGTTCTAAGGAGACGAGATTGATGTCGTTCTAGTACAAAATGCAAATATAACTATATTGAAGTTGTTCCAGTTCACATGTAACGACATTGAACTCGTTCGATCACAAACACAACTATAATGACATTATAATGACGTTGAAGTCATGCAATTCAAATGTATCTGACATTGTTCTCGCTTTAGTACAAATACAACTATAACGACATTGAAGTCTTTCAATTCATTCGTGACCTTTATGTCACTCCAGCTCAAAACTACGAAAAAGAAAATGATATGTATGTCGTTTGTTTGTAGAAAAAGGAAACGATATTTGTAAGTGAAATAATGATATTGAAGTCGTTTCAGTTTATTCTTAACGACGTTTATGTATTCCTGTTCAAAATAACATTTTAGTCGTCTAATTATTCATTTTTTCATTTTTTTGTACCTCTAGGCTTTTTAGCTAAATAACATTGAAGGTAGGTTTTTTAAATGAAGATATTGGTTGACTAGGTCTATTAAATGAATCCTCCATTGGATTTGTCACGTGGTTAGAGAAAAGATTAAAGCGGGTCTAGTAGTCACACAATTTGTCAATTCAGCAAGATAAATAGCCGATATGTTTACAAAAGCCCTCGGGAAGTCACTTTCCAAGAGTCATATGGGCAAGATGGGCATTTCAAACATTCATGCTACAACTTGGATTAGGGTGTTAAAGTTTAATTTCCAAAATAGGAAGATATTGAGTTTTGAATAATTTGTGATTGTCGAAATTGTGGAAATGTTTCTATACTCGGTGAATATAGCTTATTTTTAGGCAGATTTATTTTCCTCTAACTTTTATCAATATGGTAGGAATCATTTGAATATATAGCAGATTCTTTGTAATCAAACTACTGAATAAGAAATCTTTCTTCGACCAATATTTTTCTTTTTCTCTTATTCAAAACTTTTCTTATGTTGATTGACTTTATACTTCTATATTAAAATATTTCTACTAAAATTGATATTTGTAATATGTTTGTTTATTTAACAAATAAACTGAAATATTTTTTTTATTTCCACTTTCAATTGTTTTGTTCATATTGCTATTACAATGTATACATTATTATAAAATTGATAGGTTTCGTTTGTTTTCAATTAAAATTTTGTTAAAAATCTGAAGTCAAAGTCAACAATTAATTTTAACCACACATTTCATTAACTTTTCCAAAAAAAATGATTTTAATCAAAATTAAACACACCATAGTCTTATTAGTTGTAACGTATAATGATAAGTGCATTTTGTGCACTTATTCGAGCCTTTAAACTAAACTTTTAAATCATCATTATATAGATTTTCTACTTAATTCAGTGTATTATTCTTTCTATTTCCGTTTTGGACCCGACTATAAGAAATTGGAGAAGAATGGATGAAAGATAAATAAATTAGAGGATGTTTCGGAAGTACGGGGACTCAATTGTACTCAATTAGAACTTGAAGGACTATTTTGGAGGCTATTAGAAGATTTGAGGACTAAAATGATCAAAATCTATAATTAGAGAACTAAAAGTTCAGAATTGAAAAGCTTAAGCTGGGCAACCGCCTAGCACCAGCACCTAAGAATAAAAATAGAATGCAAAACAGTTGGACTGGGGAATCGCCCGGGTATGCTGTAAAAAAAATTTGCAGATTTTTTACTTACCTTTTAGAGTTCGACTCCAATTAGGAAACTTTTTGGGATGCAATTTTAACGATTTTTTGGGATCTTTTTGGGCACTATTATGGAACTATATATATGAGTTATTAACTCATAATGAGGAGCAAAATTTTAAGGAAAAAAAAACATGAAACGGAGATCAAGTTTTATTTTTTCAAGAATTTAACGAAAATCAAGATCAATATTTCATCTTTTAAGTTTTCTTCTTCTCCAAGTTATGAATCATATCTTTTCTTTTTCTCTTTATTTTCTTCTTCTTAGTATGCTAGGCTAGATTATTTTATATTAGGATTACGATGAAACTTATAGCTTAATTTTTCTATTTGAAAACTTGATTTTTGACGATTTACTTCAATATAGTTTTGAATAATTAATTTTACAATTATATACGTAGTAATTGTATGATTCTTGCGATTTGTTCTACTATCGAGAGATTGAAAACAGGCTAGAGATAATTTTAATTATCTTAAAGTCTGATAAGGGATAGAAATATACCGCTATGCTAAATTTGATCTTTAATTATCCATTGTAACTTAATGCATTCATATGTATTTGCATTCGTCATAGAGATATAGTTGAGTCATACATATGAATAGGTTTGATTTTAGTCGAGAGAGACTGTTAAACAATTTAGGGATATTGATCGTCATAACTGATGTACTTTGTCAAAATCAAGAATCAAGATAGATGAATTAACAACTATAAGTGGATTAGGGATCTTAATACTTTTCTTTTCCAAAGTTAAAGTAATCCTTATCAAATTTAATCTTTTATTTACTTGAGTTATAATTATTTAATTACTCTTAGTTCATATTTTAGTTAGTTTAAGAAACCAAATTTTAAAAAGTTAATTTCATTCGGTTAAGGTTATTATAATTGAATTGAATTATCTAAATCCATGTGGGTACGATACTTGGACTCAAAATCTATTTTCTTACTTGTGTGATCCGTACACTTGCAAAATAATAAACTTAAAAATCTCTAACATACAATATGCATAATCCATTATGTCATATCAAATGCGTGCAAAAGTATTATTAGTTACACTTTTTCGGACGCCTATAATTGTTGAGCATTTGCTTTCTAGCTTTCGTGTATGTATGTACCAAGAAGTAGACTTTGGGTAATATAACTCAATTTATTTATTTTCCACTTGTAGGTGAGAAAGAATAAATAACATTACATTTCATGTTATTGTTATGCAATTTCATAAAGAAAATTAGTGGGATAAAGACAACTAATACTTTAATAGTCTTTAAAGACAAAAGAAATGGAGGTTATATATAACTAAAGAAACTTGATTCAAAAACATGGAGGTAGGCCACCATCGTTTGTTCTTTGGCAGTGAAAATGCCATTAACTTGATTTGTGAGTTGTCGTGAACCTGGATTCTTTTTGCTTTCATTTCGTTTGCCAATCTCAGGCACGCCAGGAGTGCCTCGTACTAATCTACGTTGTTTGAATCTTTGAAGTCAAAGCGGATGGTACAACTGAGGTTATACCCAGCTCCAGCATCAAAAGATCTATCAACATATAATTTTCACGTTGGTACCTCTTCGGGTTCGCGAATGGGTAGCCCTTTCGGGAGGTATGCGAACTTTGCTACAAATTCTATAAGTGACTCACCTTTTACAGATGGTCTGGGTTTGTAAGAGATGTCAAACTTACTAAGCTCGATAGACCATTTCATCAGGCATCCGAAGACATTAGGCTTCTAGATCACCTGCTTCAACAAGAGTTTGGTGAGTACGTCGATATAGTGGGCCTGAAAGTAAGGCCAAAGTTTTCGAGACACGGTGATGAAAGATAAGGCGAGCTTTTCCATTTCTGAATTTCGTAACTTAGTGTCATGTAGTGCATTGCTAACATAGTATTAATGGGAGCTATTGTGACCCTTTTTCACATATCAGTACCAAGCTAACAGCTTTCTCAAATATCGCCAAAATAAGTAGTCTCTCATCGGGCTTTAATTTGGAGAACAATGGTGCCCTTCCAAGATGATCTTTGCCCTTCTAATATGATCATTGAGCTCTTGAAAGGCAGCTTTGTAGTTCTATGTCCACTTGAATTTCCTTCCTACCTTGATGGTTTGGAAGAATGGGTAACAATGAGTGGCCAACCTTTCGATCAGACTTTGGATTTCTTGAGGTAAAGATGGAGACCACATGTTTATTAGTACATTGATTTTATATGGGTTAGCTTCTATTCCATGCTAGTTCACCATATACCCTAGGAATTTTCTAGAAGCAACATCGAATGCACACTTCAGTTTAATTTCATTCGAAATTTCCAATAGATTTTGAACATTTTCTCTAAGTGTGAGAAGAGGTCATTAGCATGCTCTGCGAACATGCAGTTCACTACCATTTAGTATGTAGCTCCTACATTCTTCAAACAAAAGATCATCGTCTTGTAGTAGTATAAGCCCTTGTCAATTATGAAGGATGTGTGATGATCATCTCCGTAGAACATGTAGATCTAATTGTACCCGGAGTAAGCATCCAAGGAACTAAGCATTGCATGTCAAGCCGTGGCATCGACTAGTTAGTCAATGTGGGGTAGTGGGAAGATGTCCTTAGGGCATGCTCTGTTTAGATCAAATAAATCTATGCATACTCTCCATTTATCATTGCTTTTCTTTACTAATACGGGATTGGACACCCAATGGAGATACAACGCCTCTCTGATGAACTTGTTTACCACCAGTTTCCCAACTTTTTTCTTAAGTGCAACATATCTTTTAGCTCTTTGTAGTCTCATTTTCTGTATTTTTGGATAAGTTTTTGAATCAATTTTCATAGCGTGGCATCCCATTGAAGTGATTATCCCTACCATGTCAGAGTGTTTCCATGCAAAGACATCTAGATTTGCTCGTAGGAACTGCTTCAACTGTTCTTTTAATTGGTTCTCCAAAGTGCTGCCTAGTTGCAACATCTTAGAGCTCGTTTGGTATAGATTATAAACTAGTTTATTTGACCAAAATAGTTTATTTGATAAAAAATAGTTTATTTGACCAAAATAGTTTATTTGATAAAAAATAGTTTATTTGACCAAAATAGTTTATTTGACAAAAAATAGTTTATTTGACCAAAAAATTTGCCTTTGTAGCATGATATTTTTTACCATTCTTGGTCAAATAAACTATTTTGATCAAATAAACTAGTTTATAACCTACACCAAACGGGATCTTAGTAATATCCGAGGGGTCCACAGATAATGGCTTTAATTCTCATTTTTTGGTGATGCTTGTGAGTCCGAACATGTGATTTGAGGGTCCAGATCCTTGTCAAGTATCATCTCATCGTCTTTATCATTCTCTTCGGTCTCTACCATTTCTGTATCAACCATCATTATCGAGAGAGATTTACAAGAGACCACTTTCCAGAGGGCATTCATATTGTAAGATCTAGTCTCCATCTGGTTTACCCGTATAGCTGCAACCCCTCCAAGGATTGGAAACTCATCATCAAGTGGTGAATTAAGGTGACAGCTTGTAAGTCCTTCAAAACAGGCACTCTGAGGGCCCCATGGTAAGCTAAGCGGGTGTCTACTACCAAGAATTCCATGAATTTCTTGATGATATGTGGTAGTTTTCCCATTTCTACAGTAAAAGTTATTCGTCCTTGCGGAATAAGACTATCATCTATAAATCTAAACAGTGGATCTAAAATCCCATTCAACTAGTGGTCTACTTCCATTTGATCAAAGACGCTTCCAAATAGTATATTCACAGCGTTGACGTCATCAACCAATATCCTACCAAGCCCGTTACAAGATATGATGGATTGAACAATAAGTGTGTCGCAGTACAGGTAGTGGACTCTGACCTCATCTTCCTCTTTGAAAGTAATTGGTGGGGCCTTGGGTCGGTCTCCATGAACCTGCCAGCTTTCAGTGGTTTTTTTTCCTACTACTTTTACATTTTTTTTCTCCGTGTCGTTCATCATGTGTTATCCTACATAGGCCTCCCTAATTATTCTATTGATCTCAAGAACAATGGGAGCCCCTGCGGGCCAATCTTGCATTGGCAGGTTTGCATTATGTTCATTCTTTCTATTGTCACATGTAGAGAGGTCATCGCTCTCCTCATGTCACCCGATGTCTCATCCCATGTGTATGGCGCCCACATTCAATCAGTTATTTCACTTTTGGACAATCTTCTATGTTATGATCCTCAGTCTAGTGTATTCGGCATAACCCCAGAACTGGAGCCGGTCAGGGAGAGCAACCATAGGCCCCTCGAAAGATTGTCCTAGGATGGTTTCAATATGATAAAACCTCATGTAATGATGGGAGAGCGGTGCCCTTCGTGACAATAACGCTCGCCTTTTTCACTTTCAGCTTTCTCCATGTTTTATATAGTTTCTTTAGAGTGAATTTATCTCTGGATGAGATCCACCAGCTGAGTTTACATCTTCGGTTCTCTATTTTGAACATCCATCTAGAAGAGAGTTTGCATATGAAGTCCGGTCATCAATGAATCCAACATCTTTTCATCAGAGATATTCTCGATTTTGTTGATCACCTTGCTGAATCTCCTAAAGTAACTTTTAACAGACTTACCATCTTTTTGCCTGATATCATTGATGAATTCTTGCTTCAACTAGGGCCAACTTCTGATGCTCTCTGGCTTCAGTTTATTGTACCACCGTTTCACATCCGAGACGGAAGAGGTGTGGAAATTCTTGTATTTAACCACAGGGATGTAACCCTAAAGACTTGTCTTATAAACTATAATATGGTCCGTGGGGTCACCTCGTCCGTTGTATTTTTTCATGGAGGGCATTTTGAAACCCACCGATAGTTTTTTGGCCTTCGGTTCCTTGGAAAATAGAAGATTTTAACATCATCATCCAGGTCACAACAACACGCAATTTTTTTCCCCAGACTTGACATCAGTGGCACAGTGATCTCTTCTCTTCTCCGTCCTGTTGGGTCCGCTCCATATTTGAAGGGCTCATTACAAATACAATTGGCACTAAGGACCAAATTGGCAAATTTGGTTAAAACCAATTAAGGTAATAAGTTTGTGGCTGCATTAAAGAATGTCTTCCGCCTCAAGCAACATAATTAAGGTAATTAAAACCTCCCTAATTCTTCTATATAAATAAGACAATTGGAGCAGCAATCTATCATCCAAAGAGAGAGAAAAACGAGAGATTGGAGAGAACCTAACTTCAGCCTCAAAAACCGAAACAGCAATAAATTCGCACAATTTTGGACAGCCTGCGCAGCGATGATAAAACAGTGATATCTCAGCGCTCCATGGTCGGATTGTCGTGATATTTTGACAAAAAGTTCAAAACTGATTGTTCTTCAAATCCAACGGTTAAGATTAGGATCCAACGGTTCATTCGTGAAGAATTACCATCTGAACAGTGACGAAATTTGGTGAGATCTTTATTTGTTGGTTTTGAGTAGTATTCCAAGGATCTTTATTCTTGAGATAGGTGTGGTTGGATTAATTGTTATTTTTGGTTTTTTGAGGAGTTCCGTCTTTGATAGACGAGGATTATTAGTGTACCAAGAGTTGTTTAGTTCTTGATGATTTGGTGTGCCTCTAGTGTTATCTAGAGAAGAACGTTGTACCCATTATTGTTGATTATAGTAAATGATTATTTGGAGTTGGGTTGTGGATGTAGGCACATTGTCGAACCACGTTAAATATTGTGTTTCTAATTTTGTGCATTAATTTTTTGGTTATTGCTCTATTTGATTAATCCATATTAGGTTCACACGAGAGGGGAGAATTAATTATATTCCGTTGTGTGATTTGTTCAATTAGTGTTTTTCTCCCATTAAAGTGGTATCAAAGCTTGGTTAGTGTGTAGATTCTTGTGTATAACGATGGAGGTTAATACAAGTAGAATGGTTACTTTGAATGGTTCAAATTATCACATTTGGAGAGGAAAGATGGAAGATCTTCTTTATGTGAAGAATTATTATCAACCAGTATTTTCTAAAGAAAAACCTGATAATAAGACTGACGATGAATGGAACTTGCTTCATCGGTAAGTGTGTGGTTATATTAGGCAATGGGTGGATGATAATGTGTTGAACCATGTTAGTGAAGAAACACACACACGTACTTTATGGAGTAAGCTCGAGCAACTGTATGCTCGAAAGACCGGAAATAATAAGCTTTTCTTGATCAAATAGATGATGGCTTTGAGATATCGAGATGGAATTCCTTTGACAGACCATCTCAACGTATTTCAAGGTGTTATTAATCAGTTGGCTGCGATGGGTATTAAGTTTGAAGATGAAATACAGGAATTGTGGCTCCTTGGTACTTTACCAAACTCTTGGAAAACATTCAGAACATCATTGTCTAACTCAGCACCTAATGGTGTGATTTCCATGGACTTGGCAAAAAGTAGTACCTTAAACGAAGAAATGAGAAGAAAGACAAACGGGAATCATTCGCAGTCAGAAGCTTTGATTGTTGAGAAGCGGGGGAAGAGTCCGAATCGAGGTTCCAAGATCAAAGGAAAGAGCAGAACCAAGTCCAAAAAATTTGCCAATATTGAGTGTTATAATTGTGGCAAAAAGAGACATATCAAGAAGTACTATCGACAGTTAAAGAGAGACAACAAAAATGACAAAGGTAAAGAAAGAAAGAAAGATGAGGACGGCGATGGTGATTGAGCAGCTGCCGTAGCAGGTGATTTCTATCTTGTCTATGATAACAATGTTATCAACTTAGCTTGTCATGAGACCTCTTGGGTGATTGATAGTGGAGCCTCCATTCATGTTACATCTCGTAGAGATTTCTTCACATCTTATACACCTGGTGATTACGGTGTTGTAAAGATGGGAAATGATGTTCTAGCAAAAGTTGTGGGCATTGGAGATGTGGGATTGGAGACGGACAATGGCATGAGGTTGATTCTCAAAGGTGTGAAACATGTTCCTGATATGCAATTGAATCTGATTTCTACTGGTAGACTTGATGATGATGGTTATTACAATACCTTCGGTGGTGGTAAGTGGAAACTCAGCAAAGGTTCTATAGTTGTGGCGAGAGGTGAAAAACAATCATCATTGTACTTGTTGCAGGCAAAGCTCTCCAAAGATATTATTAATACAGTGGAGGATGATGGTACCATTGAGCTCTGGCATAAGAGGCTTGGTCATATGAGTGAGAAGGGAATTAAATTGTTAGCCAAGAAGAATTTTCTACCTAGAATAAAAAGTACAGAATTGAAAAAGTGTACTCACTGTATGGCAGGAAAGCAAACTAGAGTTAGTTTCAAAAATTTACATTCTTCACGGGCAACAGGTATACTTGATTTAGTTCACTCCAATTTGTGTGGTCCTATGAAGATAAGGACAGTTGGTGGTGCTCTCTATTTTGTGACCTTCATTGATGATCATTCAAGGAAGACGTGGCTTTATACCTTGAAGTCAAAAGATCAAGTATTGGATGTGTTCAAGCAGTTTCAGGCTTCAGTTGAGAGACAGACTGGAAAGAAATTAAAGTGTATCCGAACTGACAATGGGGGTGAATATATAGGACTGTTTGATGAGTATTGCAGAAAACAAGGCATTCGACATCAGAAAACACCACCGAAAACTCCTTAGTTGAATGGCGTAGCTGAAAGAATGAACAGGACATTGGTTGAGAGAGTCAGATGTTTACTTTCACATACAGGGCTGCCAAATTATTTTTGGGGTGAGCCATTGAATACAGCTGTGTATTTTTTGAATCTCTCACCGTGCGTTCCACTAAACTTAGAGGTGCCGAATAAAGTTTGGACAGGCAAAAATATCTCTTATGATAATTTACGTGTCTTTGGATGTAAGGCGTTTGTACATATACCCAAAGATGAAAGGTCCAAACTTGATGTCAAAACACGACAGTGTGTGTTTATGGGCTATGGTCAGGATGAGTTCGGTTACAGATTGTATGATCCGATTGAGAAGAAGATCATCAGAAGTCGAGATGTAGTGTTTATGGAGGATCAGACCATAGAAGATATTGACAAAACTGAGAAGACAGTGCCAGATTCTTCTGATGATTTAGTTGACTTGGATCCAGTTCCTTTAACACAAGCACCGACCCAAAAACAGATAGAAGAAGTTCAGGATAACCACCAGGGTACTAATGACGTAGATATTCCTGTTCAGTTTGAGACAGATGATGATGCTCATGAGCAGCCACCAATACCAGAGGCTCCACCAGTTGTTCCACCAAGAAGGTCTACTAGGGACAAACAACCTTCCATTCGATATTCTCCTGATGAATATGTATTACTGACTGACGAGGGAGAACCACAGAGTTTTGAAGAGGCTATGGAAGATGAACATAAGGAAAAGTGGCTGAGTGCAATGAAAGATGAAATGCAATCATTGCACGAGAATCACACTTTTGAGCTCGTTAAGTTGCCTAAAGAAAAGAGGGCTTTGAAGAATAGATAGGTATACAGAGTGAAAGAAGAAGATGAACATAGTTCACGTCTACGGTATAAAGCTAGATTGGTTGTAAAGGGATTCACACAGAAAAATGGAATTTATTTTGATGAGATGTTCTCTCCAGTTGTGAAAATGTCATCTATTCGTATGGTTCTTAGTCTGGCAGCTAGTCTTAACTTAGAGGTTGAACAAATGGATGTAAAAACGGCCTTCCTTTATGGTGACTTAGACGAAGAGATATATATGGAGCAACCAAAGGAGTTTGAAGTAAAAGAAAAAGAGAATTATGTTTGCAGATTGAGAAAAAGTTTATATGTCCTTAAGCAAGCGCCAAGACAGTGGTATAAGAACTTTGAGTCAGTTATGGAGAAGCAAGGCTTCAAGAAAACTACTTCTGACCATTGTGTATTTGTGCAAAAATTCTCTTGTGACGACTTTATCATTCTTTTACTCTATGTTGATGACATGTTGATTCTTGGCAGGAATACCTCTAGAATAGAAATGTTAAAGAAGCAATTGAGTCAATCTTTTTCTATGAAAGACTTGGGGTCAGCAAAGCAGATTCTTGGCATCCGAATCATTCGAGACAGAAAGGCCAAGAAGTTATATTTGTCACAGGAAAAGTACATCGACAAAGTGCTTCGCAAATTCAACATGGACAAAACTAAAGTTGTTAGTTCTCCTCTTGCTACTCATATGAGATTGAGCATTAAACAGAGTCCTTCGACAGATGAAGAGAAAAAAGATATGGAAAGAGTTCCATATGCCTCCGCAGTGGGAAGTTTGATGTATGCAATGGTGTGTACAAGACCGGATATAGCTCGTGCAGTTGGTAATGTTAGCCGATTTCTTGCTAATCCAGGAAGAGAGCATTGGAATGCAGTTAAGTGGATTATGCGATATCTTCGTGGCACTTCCGAGTTGAGACTTGGTTTCGGAAGTGGAAAACCAGTGTTAGTTGGCTACACTGATGCAGATATGGCGGGCGATATTGATTCTCGGAAGTCCACTTCGGGTTATTTGATCACTTTTTCAGGTGGGGCAGTGTCATGGCAGTCGAGATTACAGAAATGCGTTGTACTTTCTACAACAGAAGCAGAGTTCATCGCAGCAACCGAAGCTAGTAAAGAGTTATTGTGGATAAAAAACTTTGTTAGAGAGCTTGGATTCAAATAGGAAAAATATGTGTTGTTCTGTAACAGTCAGAGTGCAATTCACCTTGGTAAGAATGCTGCATTTCATGCAAGATCAAAACATATTGATGTGAGGTATCATTGGATTAGAGATGCTCTAAATTCCAAGCTATTAGAACTTGAAAAGATTCATACAGATCATAATGGCTCCGACATGATGACAAAAGCTTTGCCAACTGAGAAGCTTGATGTTTGCCGTTCCATTGCCGGGATGATGACCCCTTTCACTATATGAGGCAGAGGGGGAGATTTGTTGGGTCCGCTCCATATTTGAAGGGCTCATTGCAAATACAATTGGCACTAAGGACCAAATTGGCAAATTTGGTTAAAACCAATTAAGGTAATAAGTTTGTGGCTGCATTAAGGAATGTCTTCCGCCTCAAGCAACATAATTAAGGTAATTAAAACCTCCCTAATTCTTCTATATAAATAAGACAATTGGAGCAGCTATCTATCATCCAAAGAGAGAGAAAAACGAGAGATTGGAGAGAACCTAACTTCAGCCTCAAAAACCGAAACAGCAGTAAATTCGCACAATTCTGGACAGCCTGTGTAGCAATGATAAAACAGAGATATCTCAGCTCTCCATGGTCGGATCGTCGTGATATTTTGACAGCAAGTTCAAAACTGACTGGTCTTCAAATCCAACGGTTAAGATTAAGATCCAACGGTTCATTAGTGAAAAATTACCATCTGAACAGTGACAAGATTTGGTGAGATCTTTATTTGTTGGTTTTAAGTAGTATTCCAAGGATCTTTATTCTTGAGATAGGTGTGGTTGGATTAATTTTTATTTTTGGTTTTTTGAGGAGTTCCGTCTTTGATAGACGAGGATTATTAGTGTGCCAAGAGTTGTTTAGTTCTTGATGATTTGGTGTGCCTCTAGTGTTATCTAGAGAAGAACGTTGTACCCATTATTGTTGATTATAGTAGATGATTATTTGGAGTTGAGTTGTGGATGTAGGCACATTGCCGAACCACGTTAAATATTGTGTTTCTAATTTTGCGCATTAATTTTTTGGTTATTGCTCTATTTAATTAATCCATATTAGGTTCACACGAGAGGGGAGAATTAATTATATTATGTTGTGTGATTTGTTCAATTAGTGTTTTTCTCCCATCAAAGTGGTATCAGAGCTTGGTTAGTATGTAGATTCTTGTGTTGAACGATGGAGGTTAACACAAGTAGAATGGTTACTTTGAATGGTTCAAATTATCACATTTGGAGAGGAAAGATGGAAGATCTTCTTTATGTCAAGTAGTTTGCATATCTTTCTGGTAGAGTGAAAACACATTTTACCATAGATCTTTTTGTCATGTGTTGTATTTTGAGTTCCCAAAGATTGTGCCAATTTATTGGCCTCCAAATTTGTATTATCCACGTGTCAACAGATCTTCAACCATTCATTTGTCAGCTTGTATATTACCTGGACAATTGGACAACTTTTAAGCACCAAGATCAACGAAAAAATAGGGGCCGATGACCGTTGGCACTTTGACAGTCAAGTCAACTGTTGGTACAAGATTATATGAGAAAAATATAGGTGTAGGAAAGACAAATAAGAAAAGATTTTACCAAAATTTTTGGGTAGAAAATAATGCATTCCTTGGAATGAATAGGAGACAAATATTTATATAGGAAGAGTCACAATTGATTATGGACAACAATCAATTAGTTACTTGATTGGATTCTTCTTCTTTGTCAAGATATAGTTAATAGGAGACAGATATCTGGTCATTCTTCTTCAATTGCAAATGCTACAAATATAGTACGGGTGAATTATCGTTAGTGTTAGCTAGATATTTTGCTCATAACATGCTCAGTATTTTCTATGAGGAAGAAAAAAAAAATGACATACTTAGGTGGTGAAGAATGAGCGAGTGACAATATCCAATAGTATCGAGAATATCACGCGTGATCTACTTACATCTCTAATATCTACTATTGCATCGAATTAAGATTTTAGTACAGTTGACAAGGATTTTTTTCTCTAATTCAAAGCTTAAAGAAGACATATTAGAGAGTTGAATGTATTTAAAGCATTAAGAAGATGTAAAGTTTCATATCCAAAATAAAGTGGACACGATGATAGATGAAGATTTCCAAAATCATATGTTCTAATTTGTAAGCATTGTTTACATTAGTTTTCTTTAATTTTTTGCAATTATTATTAAGAAAATATTGTACATGTAAAATCTTGTTCGTATAAAAATTTAATTCTGCCTACATTAAAACTTAAGAGTAGCCAATCACAAACCTAGAAAAAGTATGAGTGTTTCAAATTTCTCATACTATATTTATTTATGAATTTTTTAGTTTATTTTACTAATTTACTTTTCCAAATTTAGAAAGAAAAAACTAGTTGGGTCCATGGGCTCGTAGGCGGCTTGACTCAGCTCATGAGGCTCACGAAACTGGGCCATGTTCGTGGACACAAGCTGAGCTCGGCTTGTCTATAGGGTTGGGTTGGCTCGGCTCAGTCCATTGCCATCCATGGCCGCGCAACCTTGGTTGTCTGCTGGAATTCCATTTTTTTTCTCTTTGTGTGGACTTCTATTGCAGATTGGAAATCTGGATAACTATGGTGACAAAATGATGAGCTATTGCAATTCATATTCATTCCAAATTGTAAGTTTTAAATCTAGCGTAAAACAACCTAGAAAGAAGGGGTTGAATAGGTTATGTTTATCAATTTTAATATTATCGATATTTTCTACGATTGTCTAGAAAATTAGAGTTGATGTCCATTAGAATACTTAGACTTTCTAAATTACATCAATAAACTTGTCTGGCCCAACTTATTGAGTGAGAAGACATTTTCTAGATTGTCATAATACTAAAAAATATTCAACTTGTTAGCATACAAAATTTTAGTATGTAAACACCTCAATAAATATCAAGAATTACCAATAGACGTTTTTAACAAATTGTTGTTACTTGCATACTAAAGCATGCATCAACATGAAGTATAGATTGATGAACACCAAACTTATAAGGTGGTAAAAACCCATTTGGAAAACATCCACCTGACCGAAAATCTGCTGAAAGATATAACAAAACTGTTTTTGTATTTACAAAATTTTTAGCATCCAACTAAAATTTAAACCAAAACCAAATACGGAATTTTTAGACTTTTCTGCATAGATCGATTTACTTTACATTTGTATATTAAAAAAAATTCTACTAAAAATGATATTTGTAATATGTATGTTTCTTTTTAACAAATAAGCTGTAATATTTTTATTTATTTTTATTTTCACTTTCAATTGTTTTGTTCCTAGTGCTATAACAATGTGTTTTTATTAATACATTATTATAAATCTTATTATTTTTTTGAATCAATTTGACATTATAGTCTTATCGGTTGTTAGGTACAATATAATCCATTATTTCGTATCAAATGCCAAAAGTATTATTAATTACACTTTGCCGGCCGCCGGTAGTTGTTGGGCTGTTGTTTTCTTGCTTTCGTGGAATCAAGAAAATTCCAAGAACTAGACTTTGGGTAATGTAAAGTCAACTTAAATTTTTTCCACTTGAGGGTGAGAAATAATAAATAACATTACATTTCCTGTTATTATATTCAATTTCATAAAGAAAATGAGTGGGATGAAAGGGAGGTTACAACTAAAGCCACTTGATCCAAAAACATCAACTTCAAAACATTTTTTAACTTAAATTTGTAATATTTATGTGTCCGTCACGTTGTCATATGCGTCTAATGTTAAAAAAGAATATTTTTCATCGTAAATAACAATATAATTAATTTCCTTAATTAAAGATCAACATGAAAATTGGATATGATTCGACGAACTCATAAAAAAATAAAAATAATCGAGATGGGATAAGAAAAGTTATATTTAATTTTTTAAAAAAGACTACAACTTTGATCGTTTACCAGATATTCTTTTAAATAATTAATATTGCGTGGTGATAAGTATGACTACAATATAAAATGGTTCAAATGTCAACATGCAAACACACTATGAACTGGCAATGACTTGGTAATTTACTTATTTTAAAGTTTGTCCAATAGAAAAACAAAATTTCTTTTATAACTTAATCACATTACATCACACTACAGTTGACAAGATAATTCTTGTCCAATTCATAGCAACTAAGCCACGTGGGACCATGTTACGTTGACCCAAAAGAAAAATTCTTCACCCATCACTCCCATTCCAAACCCCACCCCAACAAACCCTTGTCCCATCCTCTCTCTCTCTCTCTCTCTGGTTGCCGAGGAACCTCGACAACCAAAAATAATTGTCGAGCCATCTCGACAATTCAATGGAAAAAAAAAAAAAAATATATATATATATATATATATATATATATATATATATATATATATATTTACTTTTGATTGCTGAAGTATCAAATGTTTATATACAGTCCAGAAATACTCGTTATGGAAAAACTTTGACTCAAATCAATACCTTGCCATTTTTTGCATGATACTGTAATGTGTTCTGTACATTTAAAGCTTTAAGGCCATTTTTCCATGAAGAAATCCAGATAATAAAATCTAAACGTATAACTTGTGGTGGACAAAGACTTTCTATGCTACAAGCTAAAGATTTGATTGTCGAAGTGGCTCGGTAATCAAATTGGATTGTCGAGCCATCTCGGCTATCCCTTTTTTAATTTTTTTTTTTTTTAACTCTTGATTAAAATTTTAGGTGTTTAATTTTTTGAATTCTGATTTAAATAATGTATTTTATTGTTCCTATGGTTTTTTTTTTTATGTCCTTTTTCTTTGACACATTTAAAAAAAAAAAATTATATTTAATAGTTGCCGAGCCATCTCGGCAATTGATTGCCGAGATGGCTCGGCAATCAATTGGCAAATTGATTGCCGAGCTCGGCAATCAATTTGCCAATTGATTGCCCACATGTAAATTATTTTTTTTTTTTTTTTAAATAAGGAATAATTGCACAAAAGTTCCTATTGTGTCATAATCATGCACCATAAATTGTTTACATCTTAAACCAGTGAATAGAACTCCTCACTTCTATGGTCTATAAGTATAATGATTCTCAGATATATTGTATTAGATGCATTTCTAATAACTTGCATTATAATTACACATCTTTCATTTACTTTACTTCAATCAAAGCAAGCTTTCGATACATATCCATAAGCAAAATGTTACACTTAATTATATTGTATGAGGTGCTATATGTAATAATGAAATGTGAAAGAACAGAAATCAGAGTTGTACATTTCCTACTTGTCCAAGAAGAAAATAATATAGCTAAAACTACATCTTCGAAAATATCCTGCTGGTTTATGACAATTTTATCTCAATTTCTCGTACACCAAAATAAGGTAAAGGCACATTCATGTCTAGCATTTCTTACAAACCACGATAGTAGCCTCTGTGTTCCTCATTGAAGCTAAATGATCTCCAACAACCTTAACATCTTCTTGTTTGGTACATATTTCACATTTATCAGTTAGCTAAAATGTTATGTAGATGAAAAGGGATTAGAAATTAAAAAGTGATTGCCGAGATGGCTCGGCAATCAATTGATTGCCGAGCTATCTCGGCAATCAATTGTTGATTGCCGAGCCAAAGATTGATAAACAGTATTTTACCCTTTTTTTTTAAAGGAATAATTGCACAAAAGGTCCCTATTGTTTTAAAATCGTTGGAATATGCCAACAACTTAAAAAAAATATCTTTAATTTATTTTTTCTTTTACACTTAATTTTCATTCAATTTTTTACTAATCTTGTTTTTTTATTTTACCTTTAACAAATTATTCTAAATAAATGCTAAAAAATGTCATTCAATAATTTCAAAATCCTGTGAAATCTTGGTGGCAAATTGAATGTTTTTATTTTTTTTACACCTTTTCATTCAATTTTTTTATTAATCTTTTTTATTTTCATATGGTTTTTTGGAAACGTTCAAATATTAGTTTTTCATATAGTTAAAATGCAAGTTAACATTTTTTTTCTCAAGTTTGGACAAGAAAAAAAATCTTGTTGAGTGAAAAAAATTGGAAAAAGACAAAGGAAATGTGTTAAAAAAAAAAAATTATTGAAATTTTGTTGTGAACAGTGTTCATCTCGGCAACTGTTTACAGGAATTTTTTTTTTTTTTTTAAAAAAGGTTGCCACATTTTAAAAAAAAAAATTGAAAATTTTTGGTGAACAGTGTTCATCTCGTTCATTGTTCATTGCCGAGATTCCTCGGCAACTGTTTACACGGATTTTTTTTTTTTTATTTTATTTTATTTTATTTTATTTAAGGTTGCCAATTAAAAAAAAAAAAAAAAATTTAATTGTGAACAATTCATTGCCGAGACTGTTCATGAACAGTATTTTACTATTTAATTTTTTTTTTTGTTATTTAAGGAATAATTGCATGAAAGGTCCCTATTGTTTTAAAATTGTTCAGATATGCCCACAACCTAAAAAAAAAAATTCTTTAATTTTTTTTTTTTTTTTTACACTTAATTTTCATTCAATTTTTTACTAATCTTATTTTTTTATTTTACCTTTTGCAAATTATTCTAAATAAATGCTATTATTTTTCTCCTTTTACTTTTCATTCAATTTTTCACTAAATTTTTTTTTGGTTTGATGATATAAACAAATTGTACACAATTCTTTAATATTTAGCTTTTGAGTCATTAGTAAAAAACCTGAAAAAGTTGTAGCTGAAAGTTTGGTCCAATTCAAATTCTTGGTGCAATTCAATAAAAATATAAAAATAGTCACTCTACTACATCGTTTATGAATCTTAGTTATTTAATTTATTATATAAAAAATAACCCAAAAAATTGAAAGAAAGTTGGGATATTTATTGTTAAAAAGTGCCCAAAAGAGGATTCGTACGCACGGTGAAATCTTGGTGGTAAATTGAATGTTTTTATATTTTTTACACATTTTCATTCAATTTTTTTATTAATCTTTTTTATTTTATCTTAAGCAAATTGAATGTTTCTATTTTTTATAATGTTGCCACATTAAAAAAGAAAAAAAAAACCTTGAACAGTAAAATTCTTGGCAATGAAATTTATTTTACTGTTCATCAAATTTTTTTTTTAAACTCATTTTCTTTTTAAAAAAAAAAAAAGAAAGCACAATTGTGAACAATAAAATATTGTTCACTGCCGAGATGTCTCGGCAATGAAATTCATTGCCGAGACATCTTGACAATGAATTTCATGAACAGTATTTTACTATTCTTTTTTTTTTAAGGAATAATTGCATGATTGTATTTTTTTTTTGACAATTTTTTTTCTTTAATTTTTTTTTAACAATGAACATTGAACATTGACCTATTTTTAATTTTTATTTTATTTTAGGATAATTGTATAAAAAGTTCGTATCGTTTCAACCTAAAACTTTTTACTACATTTTTCACAAACGTGCAACGCACGTGGCCAAAACTAGTATATATATATATATATATATATATATACTAATTTTTGATATGTATATTGCACATAGACATTGCTTAAATATATACGTATAAAAAATTTTAGCATAAAAGATTTTAAATGTATAAAACATAAATAATAAATGTGAAAAATATATTTTTAAACATATCATTTAATACAATTAATTAAGTAAAATATTGAAATTCTATTAAGAAAAACAAACCAAATAAACAAATAATTCGTACAAAAAAAATTAAATAACTCGTACAAAAAAATTAAATAACTAAAATTCCTAAACGATCTTTGGATGTTGGTAAAGTTGTGTGTAAAATGACCATTTTTATATTTTTATGGCATTGCACTACTTCGAGAATTCGAATTTGACCAAACCCTTATTCTTCAAATTCGGCTCCAACTTTTTCAACTTTTTTACTAATGATTCAAAAGTCAAATATTAAAGAATTGTGTAGAATTTGCTTATAACATCAAATAAAAAAATAAAATAAAAAGATTGGTGAAAAATTGAATGAAAATCTGGACAAATACGTGAATAGTAAAAGAAAAAAAATAACATTTATTTAGAATAATTTGTAAACTTAAAAGGTAAAATAAAATAAAAAAGATTAGTAAAAAATTGAATGAAAATTAGGTGTAAAAAAACAAATAAGAAAAATAAATTAAAAGAAAAAAATTTGTCAAAATGAGCTAATTGGCACACACCACAATAAATAAATAAAGAATTAAAAAAAAAAAAAAGTAAAATGCACACAAACACAAACACCATAATAAAATTAAAAAAAAAATTGAAAATTGGCCAAAGCCCAGCATATGTCACCAAAAAATAAAAAATCAAATGTCTTTATTCGACAATATTTAAAAAAAAAATCAAATATTGTCGAGTTACTCGACAACATTAAAATATATATATATATATATATATATATATATATATATATATATATATATATATATATATATATATATATATATATATATATATATATATATCAAAATTAAATATTGTCAAGTTACTCAACAACATAAAATATTGTCGACAACATTTTAAAAAAATTAAAATGTTATCAGCTCGAAAAACATAAAAAAAAAAAAAAAATCAAATGTTATTGACTCGACAAACCAAAAAAAATCAAAATTAAAATGTTGTCGAGTTACTCGACAAATATTAAAAAAAATATTCCAAATCAAAATGTATTTTTCAAGTTACTCGACAATTTTTTTATAAAAAAATCAAATGTTATCAACTCAACAAACATTAAAAAAAAATCAAATGTTATCAGCTCGACAAACATAAAAAAAAAAAAAGTGGTATTTGGCAGTGTCGAGTTACTCGACAAAGATTAAAAAAAAAATCTCTTATTGTTTAGTTTATTTTTTTAAACCTTTTCGCTGTTAATTATTGGACTCCTATTTGTCGGCTCAACCAAAAAAAAAAAATTGGTATGGGGGCAGTGTCGAGCTACTCGAAAAAAGAAAAAAAAATGAGAAAATGAGAAAAAAAAAATTGTGTACAATTTGCTTATAACATCAAATAAAAAAATTAGTAAAAAATTGAATTAAAATATGTACGAATTAAAATTAAAAAAAAACAAAAATATATATATAATTGCTTTCTAATTTTTAGAAATAAAAAATAAAAAAGATATTGTCGAGCTGGGCTAAAAACCCATTTTGCTTAGCTTTGGTTTGTCGAATTAACAAACCAAAGCCAAGGCATTAATTTAAAAAAAAAAAATAACAAAGTCAAAAATTGCGACTTCAATGTCAAAACGGTGTCGTATTGGACAAAAAATCTACACTAAAAAAATTAAGACTCTTATATATATAGCATGATATATATAAAACAGGTTGATGATAAAAGAAATGGCGGATGGTGAAGAAGAGATCTGTGTTTGCCGCAGTTTCAACAACTATTCGACAGATAGAATGGCTGAAATGCCACAAAAGTCACCGAAATAAACCCAAACAACACCGTAGAAGATGGAAATGATGAAGACAATAATTATGATGATGATTTTGAGTTTGGTTCAATAGGTGAAAATCAAGAGGTTTTAGCTGAGGAATTTTTCTTTGACGGCCATATCAAGCAAGTTTTTCTCGTGTTTAACCGCAATCTTTTGGTAAATAAAGACGATTTCCAGTTGAAATCGTCCGATCAAGAGATAAAGAGCATTAGAATTTCTTTGAAGAAGTTTTTCTTAGAAAATCGCGAGCACAACACTCCATCATCATCCTCATCGAAAAAAAGTGTGAGCTGTGGTGGGTCCGATGTCATTGGTCGGGTCCAAAGTGGAGAGAGAGAGAGAGAGAGAGAAAGTGGTGGGTCCGACGTCATTAGGGGGTCCAAAGTGGAGAGAGAGAGAGAGAGAGAGAGAATGTGTGTGTGTGTGTGTGTGTGTGTGTGGTGGGTGGGTGGGTGGGTGGGGGGGTGAAGAAAATTATTTTTGGTCTAACATGGCATGGTGTCAGGTGGCTTGACTGTTGTGACTAGGCGTGCCACATAGATAGTTGTCCAATGTGGGTAGGAGAACGAGAGTCTACATCACATATGCTAGACCTATGTAATAAAAAAAGTTCAAATATTTGATATAGTAATTTGAAATATGAATACTAGTCAAATATTCACAATTTTAGAAAGTTTACTATTACATGTTAATGATAATTTAAACATAACAAAATGTAAAACAATCAAAGGTATTTATTACTTAAGTTCAAAACTGAATTCAGTTATTCATCAGTCTAAATTAATATTTCAACACAAAATAAGAATTATAAACTAGTTAAAAATATGAAATACTAAATTAGATTATATTTTTGATTGATAATTAATATTCCATTACCTGATTAATGTTATGAATATAAATATATTAACATGTATTTAAATATTTTTTTTATTTCGTAAATTGTTTAAATCATATTTATTTATTTATATGTGATTTTCTAAAATATAATTAAAAAGTGTGTCGATATTTCATTTCTTATTAAATGATTTCAAATATTATATTTTCGGTAAAATCTGAGGAAATTGTTCCTCTTAAAGAGACCGAAAAGATTGTGACAAATCATGTTTCAAGAAATGACATGGTTACTTCTAGCCCTTCTCGACTGTCTACATTAATACTTTTTTTATAACTAAGTAATCATTTAGTCTTAATTGGTAATCCCCTTGTTTCTTTCTCAACTATAGTCCCGAAATAGCCTCAGATTTTTCCAATGCGTGACTATTCTTAGCATGATAGCAAGCCTTTTGTAAATTGGACATCACATTTTATTTTCCTTAGAGCATCTCTAATGCATTCAATAGATTGGAAGAAAATATGTACCACATCATCAAATAGACAATGTATATTAAAAATATTTATCCAATGTACTATGTGGAGCATTATGTTAGGCTGACATGGCACCAGAAAAAATAGAAGATGTGAGATACTCCTTCTACATCTAGACGCTCGGTGAGATTGGATGAGTCGGCAATTATTTTAATTTTTTTTTATTTTTTAAAATTCTGTTAAGTGGATTAGTTTTTTTATTTTTTAATTTAAAAATTAAATGTCACATAATCAATACTATTGAATTGTGGAATGAACCAATTGGAGAGAAATTTTGGACTTCACCGTCTATTTATTCTACATAAATTAGAAGTCCGACTATTTAATTGTCACATCAACCACAATCTATTGAATGCATTGAAAATGCTCTTAGACCTGTACAATGCCCAAAAGAGAAAATTAGTGCATTTTTATAAAATCAGAAACACTATTAAAAGAAACATAATAAATCAAGCAAACAAGAAGATTTGCTTGAGTTGATAATGGTGACAACACGAGAAAATTTAGTAAATTTCTTTTTATAACATTCAAATTTTTATATTATAGTACATAAAATATATTATATGTCATCCTCATACTATTGTATTATAATTGATTTAATCAACAAAAAACTATTTTAATATATTGAGTTAGAAAGTGCTAAACTTAGAGAGTCGCAAAAATCGATGTCTTAAAATCGTGTGGCCTCATCTTCGTGCGGACATTGTCAACACTGCACAGTTCCAAGATAAAACTTTTTAAGTTCACATCCAATTTTCCTTCTATGAGCAAGACAAAAGGAAGATAAGAACAAGCCTTTTAAATAGTCGTCAAAACAAAACAAAATAAGTATAGTGTATAGTGTATTTTCAAATCTTATTGTCTTGTGTTGTGTCTAAAACATAAAACTACACCCTTTTATAGTAAAAAATTCAACCCCCACTTTTATGAAAATTTATGTCATTCAAAATAGTTTTAATTATGAAATTAAGGGGGTTTTGAATTTTCTTAAAACTGAAAATTAAAACTAGAAAATTGAAAACAAATCAAATTTATATGAATGTTTAAATCTTTAATTTTAGGTTTCCCCCCACAAAACTCAAACATTCAAACAACATATATATATATATATATATATATATATAATAGCAACATTATAATGTGCAATAGGTGTATGTGTCTTTGAGACTTGAACCTTGCTTAGTTATGACAATTTCCATTTGAGGGAGCTATGATAGACTATGCCTTGAATTAGAACTATTTGTCCAAATTTCAATTGTCCCAGACACAATATTGAATTAGGCTCAGTTCATAGCGGGTAGCAATGTTAATGGATACGCACTCTTATCCTAATTCTAGTAAGAGTCTCTAGGTAATAGCCTAAATCTATACCCATGGCCTCATGGTAACTCTTACATAGGTGAGTCCTCCAGGGACACATATATATGACCCACACTTCGCGAGAGTATTCTAACATCGGTACTCATTCAACATAAAACTATTCCTAACATCACATAATATAGCACTATCACCATAGAGATGAGCACAAATAATATAGTACTATCTTAAGTTACACAGTGCAAGTTGTTTCTATCCATTGAACCTTCTTCATGGAATCTCCAATCACAAAGGTTGAGTTACTCCCGTAGGTGACTCCCTTATGGGCTTAAGCCATCCCATTCGATGATTCATCAACTAATTTTTTGTGTAAACCTTTTGTTAGGTTTTCTATCAAATTCTTTTTACAAAATTTAGAGAAATCACACTTATCTTAAATAAAGACTTAATAGACTTATGTCTTACTTGTATATGTCGTCTATTCACCTTCTTATTTGAATGAGATTGATTCACAATTTCTATTACATCTTTACAGTCACAATGTATACGGATAGCTGGAATTAGCTTACTTATTAAAGGTATGTCTACTAATAAATCTCTTAGCCATTCAACATTAGTACATGCAATATCTAACGCCATTAAATCCAAATCTAGAGTACTTCTCGATATAATAGTTTGTCTTTTTGAACCCCAAGATATAGCTACACGACCTAACATAAACATATATCCAGTAGTAGACTTGATATCCACATTATCAGTTATCTAATTTGCATCATTATATCCTTCAACCACATTGGAAAAATTTTATAGCATATAGAATAACTTAATGTAACTCGGAGTTATTTAAGCACTCTCTCTAGTGCATACCAATGTTCCTTATTTAGATTGTTAGTATACCTACAAAGCCTCCCAACAGCAAATGGTATATCTGGGCTTGTCCTATTCGCTATATACAACAAAGACCCAATTATTTAAGAATACTTCAATTGTGAAACAGGTTCCCTAAATTCTTCTTCAAGTGCACATTTGAATCATATATAGTAGATACTTGATTAATATCATAATACCCAAACTTCTTTTACATCTTCTCAATAACACTTGACTAATTCAATGGAATTCTTTCATTCCATTCCTAAAATTATATGAGCTTCTCCCAAATTTTTCATCTCGAAATTCTTGCACAAATATTTCTTCACATAATTAACAACACCTAGATTTGTCCCAAATATTAATATGTCATCTACATATAAGCAAAGTATCACATGCTCATTATTATCTTCCTTGCAATACACACACTTGTCATGTTCATTGACCTTAAATCCATATCTTAAATGTTTAAGAAGGCATAAAGTATCGGATCCAAAATAAAGTGGGCATGATGATAGATGAAGATTTTCAAATCTTGTGTCCTAATTTGTAATCATTGTTTGCATTTATTATTAAGTAAATATTTTACACGTAAGATCTTGTTCGTGTACAAATTTAATTTTGCCCACGTTAAAACTTAAAAGTACCCGATCACAAACCTGGAAAAAGTATGGGGGTTTCAAAATTCTCATACTGTATTTATTTATGAATTTTTGAGTTTGTTTTACTAATTTACTTTTCCAAATTTAGAAAGAAAAAACTAGTCGAGTCCATGGGCTCAACTCGACTCATGAGGCCCACGAGCTCAAGGGCCGAACCAAGCCACGTTCATGGACACGAGCTGAGCTCGGTTCGTCTATAGGGTAAGGTTGGCTCGAAATCCAATGCCATCTATGGCCGCGCAACCTTGGTTGTCTGCTGGAATTCAATTCTTATTCTCTTCATGTAGACTTCTATTGTAGATTGGACATCCGGATAACTATGGTGACAAAATGATTAGCTCTTGCGATTCAGATTCATTCAAAATTGTAAGTTTTAGATCTAGTGTAAAACAACCTTGAATTTCAATTTTAATATTATCAATATTTTCTACGATTGTCTAGAAAATTAGAGTTGTTGTCCATCATAATACTTAGACTTTCTAAAGTACATCAATAAACTTTTCTGGCCCAACCTATTGAATGTGAAGACACAGTACTAAAAAATGTTCAACTTGTTAGCATACAAACATTTAGTATGTAAACGCCTCAATAAATATCCAGAGCTATCGATAGACGTTTTTAACAAATTGTCATTACTTTAGTTTGCAGAATAAAGCTTGCATCGACATGAAGTATAGAATGATGAACACCAAACGTATAAGGTGGTAAAAAAACCTCATTTGGGAAACATCCACCTGACCTGCACAAAATCTACTAAGAAACAAAAGATACAACCAAACAGTTTTTGAATTTACAAAATTTTTAGTATCCAACTAAAATTTAAACCAAAACCAAATACGGAATTTCTAAGCTTTTCTGCATAGATTGATTTACTTTACACTTGTATACACTGGCGGAGCAATGGGGTCCCTAGGGAGACCTGGACCCCCCAACCTTTTGAGTTTTTTATTTTTATTTTTTATAAGCAATTTAAATTTTAATTAATATCAATTTAATGGATATCAAATGGATTCATTCACTTAATATCAATTTAATGTAAGGCAATTGGACCCATTAGCTTAATAAAATTAAGGAAAATTTGCATATAAGTCACCTCTATGTGACTTGTTCTAAATTAGGTCAAAATATTTTTCAAAATTGTGATTAAGTCATACTCTTCAACAATATTACAAATTAATTCCAAAATTACCTCTGTGATCCATATTTTCCATCAGCTTCTTCCACCTCCACAAATCTCCTCCACATTCGGTGAGTGCTTCATTCTCTGGTGCGGTGGAAATATTCTTCCACCTCCACAAATATCCTCCACCTCCGGCGAGTGCTTCTTTTACGGCGTGGTAGCAGTCTTCTTTCACCTCCACAAATCTCCTCCACCTCCACAAATCTCCTCACCTCCTACGAGTGATTTTTCTACGGCGTGGTGGCAGCCTTCTTCCACCTCCACACCCTCCTCCGCCACTGTAAATGCAAAATTTAGGAAAGGTAAAATGGCATAACCTAAAAAAAAAAACAAGAAGCAACAACGACAGCGGCAGTAAAGAAGAGAAGTACATTGGAATGATGTCCGTGAATGGATTGTAAACTAATGATAAGTAGAGTGAGTGGCCATGATTTATTGTTGTAAATAGTTTGATTTGATGAATTTATGTTGAGTGGTCATGATTTGTTGCTGTAAATAGCAGTTTGAATTTCTGTATTAATGATTTGTTTGATGAATATCTATAGTGCCATGATTTGTTGTTGTAAATAGCAGCTTGAATTTCTATAGAGATCATATTGTATTATAGAAAATATTAGGGATGATTTGTTTGATGAATTTATTTATAGTGGCTATGATTTATTACTGTAATTAGTAGTTTGAATTTTTGAATGGATGAAAAAGTTTGACGAAAGTTGGTTATTAGATTATTTCTTCATGTTATTAGTCATATGTATTATTTGATACTGTATTATAGAAAACAGTATTACAGAAAATAGTATCATAACAGAAATAGGCATAGAATTGGCATATACATGCTTAGAAATTTTATTATAATATGTTTTTGGAATCGTCTAGACAAGCTGGTCAATATATTGATGGATTTTAACCGTTTGAAATAGTCTCTTTAGTTTAAAATGGTAATCTTTAGTTTTTCATAACTTAATAGTAACATATTAAAACAGTATCATAGATAAATGTATCTTAATATATCAGTATCATATATGAAAGTATCTTAATAAAACAGTATCACATACACAAACTATAATCCAATAAAATAATAATATTATTGATTGAAACAGTATGTACAACAACATTTTGAATGAAAACAGTATTATAGATAAAACTAAGTACAAGATATTTTAAAAGTTGAAATAATGATACTATTTATATTCAATAACAGTATCATGGTTGAAACATTATCGTAATAAAACAGTATAAAGATAAAAGCATGGTATAAGTATATCATAGCACTTTATGTAAATAAAAAGTATTATAGATAAAACTAAGTACAAGATACTTTAAAGGTTGAAGTAATGATACTGTTTACATTCAATAACAGTATTATTTATGGAAACATTATCGTAATAAAATAGTATTAAAGATAAGAGCATGCTATAAGTATACCATAATATTTTATCTAAATAAAATAATATCATAGATAAAACTAAATAGAGATGTTTTACTGGTTGAAGTAATGATATTGTTCTTAAAATACTCAATTAGTAGTTCAAGATCATTGATACTGTTTGCATTCAATAACAGTATCATCGATTAAAATATTATCATAATAAAACAGTATCAAAGATAAAAGTATGGTATAAGTAAACCATAGCACATTATCTAAATAAAAACAGTATCATATATAAAACTAAATACAATATATTTTAATGGTTGAAGTAATAATACTATTCTTAAAATGATCTATTAGTAGTACAAGATCATTGATACTGTTTGCATTCAATAATAGTATCATATGTTGAAATATTATCAAAGATAAGAGCATGGTATAAATATATCAATGCATATTATCTAAATAAAACAGTATCATATATACAACTAAATACAAGATGTTTTAATGGTTGAAGAATGATAATGTTCTTAAAATGCTCCATTAGTAGTACAAGATCATTGATACTGTTTACATTCAATAACAGTAACATATGTTGAAACATTATCAAAGATAAAAGCATGGTACAAATATATCAATGCACATTATCTAAATGAAATAATATCATAATAAAACGGTATCATTGATAAAACAGTATTATAGAAAATAATATCATAATAAAATAATACTATACAAAATAGTATTATAGAAAATTGTGTCATTGAATTAGTGTTTTTTTTTTTTTTTTTGTAGTTGCAAAGGTATGTTGGTCTTTTAGCACTAAAATGTGACTTTAATTGAATTAAGTTTTGGCTATTTAACTTTAGAGCACATGAATCCAACAACAGTGATCGACCCTAAATTTACCCTAAAATTAATAATACAAAATTATAAATGATTGACCCATTTCTCAATTTCAGTGTACGTTCACCCATCCAAAATTTGAATATCATATTTATCCTCTTCTTTTTCTACTTTAAGTAAAGCAAATGTTATATTACGACATTTCAACATTTACAATTTTCTCCAAATTTTTAAATCTAATCCCTAAATTTTACTATAAAATCTTCAATTACTAGACCACCAGAAAAATCAAAACGACGTGCGCATGGAACAAATTTCATGCTAGTCACTCCATTGGTAAATTCTTTAAGGTAAATGAAATACTAAAAATAAGTCTTTTTTATAAATAAAAATTAATAAATGCACTTTGCTTGTGAATGCATATTGTGTTCAATTGATTTTTTTTTTCTTTTTTCTTTTGAGCTTGAGTGATATTTAATTTCATTTTGTACCGGGGTCTTCTTATTTTCGAGGATAATATTGTAGAACAATAAGAGTTTCATATTTATTTCTTCTTTGGTCTTATTTTAGACATTACGCATTAGTATTGTAAGTTATATATTTAGAATAAAAACCAATATATTGATGCGAAATCAGGTCAAACAATAATGCAAGTGAATTTGTTAATTTATCTGTTTGTGTATAGTATATTGTATAAATAAAATTAAGTATAATAACTAGTAAGGAACGCTGGTAAAAAAAATTCATCACTATTAAGTTGTTTCAAATTTTTTTACATATTAATTTAGACATGCAACTCAAAATGTCTGACTCCGCCACTGCTTTTATATTATAACTTTTTCTACTAAAAATGATATTTGTAATATGTATGTTTCCTTTTAACAAATAAGCTGTAATATTTTTATTAATTTTATTTCCACTTTCAATTGTTTTGATTTTAGTGCTATAACGACGTATTTTTGTTAATACATTATTATAAAGTTTATTATTTTTCGAATCAATTCTGCATTAGTCTTATTTGTTGTTGCATACAATATAATCCATTATTTCATATCAAATGCCAAAAGTATTATTAATTACACTTTGCCGGCCGCCGGTAGTTGTTGGGCTGTTGTTTTCTCGCTTTCGTGGAATCAGGAAATTTCCAAGAACTAGACTTTGTGGGTAATATAAGTCAACTTATTTTTTGTTCCACTTGAGGTGAGAAATAATAAATAACATTACATTCCCTGTTATTATTATGCAATTTCATAAAGAAAATGAGTGGGATAAAGACTCAACCAATATTTTAATAGTCTTTATAGACAAATGAAACGGTGGTTACAACCGAAACCACTTGATTCAAAAACATCAATTTCAAAACATTTTTTAACTTAAATTTGTAATATTCATGCGTACATCACGTTGTTATATGCGTGCATCACGTTGTTATATGCATTTAATATTAAAAAATAATATTTTTCATCGTAAATTATTATAGATATTCTCTTGATTGAAAATCAATATGAATATTGAATATAATTCGAAAAAATCATAAAAAAATAAAAATAATCAAGATGGGACAAAAGAAGTTTTATTTAATTATTCAAAAAGACTATAACTTTGATCGTTTACCACTAAACAGGCTATTCTTTTAAATAATTACTATTGCATGGTGATAAGTATTACCACTATATAAATTGGTTCAAATGCCAACATGCAAAAACACTAATGTCCTGACAATGACTTGGTAATTTACTTATTTTAAAGTTTGTCCAAGATTTTAAAAAATGTAAAGCATGACAAAGTGTGCAGGTCAAGTTTCAAGTTTTTTGAGCTTAAGCAAAACTTAAGCAGAGGTGAAGCGTGAGCGAGACATGAAAAAATATTTTCTTATTTTTAATATTATTTTAAATATTAAAAAAACAAGAGAAAAAAAATATTTTTAACTAAAAAGCGCACGTCTAACTGAACTTAAGCGTAACTAAGCGAGCATAGACGACGCTAGGCTTATGTTTTTTAGTTAAAAATTTAGTTGAACAAAAAAGCGTGCGCCTAAAACTTAAGTGAGGTGTGGAGGGCAAACTTCACGTCTAGGCACGCTTTTTAAAACACTGATATTACATCACACTAGTCGACAAGATAATTCTTATCCGCGGTATACGCGGCATTCCTAGTTACAGCAACCAAGCCACGTGGCACCATGTTATGTCAAACCCAAAAATAAAATTCTTCACCCACCCCAAACCCCACACCAACAAACCCTCACCCCAAAAATAAAAGAAATGGTGGATGGTGAAGAGGAGTTCTGCGTTTGCCCAAGTTTCAACAGCTATTGGGCAGATAGAATGGTTGAAATTGCCTCAAAAGTCACTGAAATAAACCCAAACGATGCCATAGAAGATGGAATGATGAAGACAATAATTATGATAATGATTTTGAGTTTGCTTCAGTAGGTGAAAATCAAGAGGTTTTGGCTGAGGAATTCTTCTTTAACGGTCATATTAAGCAAGTTTTTCTGTGTTTAACCACGATCTTTTAGTAAATAAAGACGATTTCCATTTGAAATCGTCCGCTCTGAAGCGAGCACGACACTCCATCATCATCTTAATAAAAAAAAAATGGCGTGAGCTGTGGTGGGTCTGACATCATTGGTGGGGGGTAATTAGGTGTCCAAAAGGGGGAAAAATGAGAGAGAGAGAGAGAGATGAGTGGAGTGTGAAGGAAAAAAAAATTGGTCTGACGTGGCATGGTGCGGTGACTGTTGTGACTAAGCGTGCCACATAGATAGTTGTCTATTGTGGATAAGAGAACGGGAATGTACATCACATATGCTAGTCCTATATAATAAAAAAATTCAAATATTTGATATAGTAATTTGAAATATGAATACTAGTCAAATATTCACAATTTTGGAAAATTTACTTTAATTCAAACATAATCAAATGTAAAACAATCAAAGGTATTTATTACTTAAGTTCAAAACTGAATTTAGATATTCATCAGTCTAAATTAATATTTCAACACAAAATAAGAAATTTAAACTAGTTAAAAATATGAAATACTAAATTAGATTATATTTTTGATTGATAATTAATATTCCATTACCTGATTAATGTTATGAATATAAATATATTAACATGTATTTAAATATATTTTTTATTTCGCAAATTGTTTAATCATATTTATTTATTTATATGTGATTTTCTAAAATATAGTTAAAAAGTGTATCGATATTTCATTTCTTATTAAATGATTTCAAATATTATATTTTCAGTAAAATCAGAATTGTTATTCTTAAAGAGATGAAAAGATTGTGACAAATCATGTTTCAAGAAATAACATGGTTACTTCTAGCCCTTCTCGATTGTCTGCACTAATACCTTCTTTATTACTAAGTGATCATTTATAAGTCTTAATTGGTAATCCTGATTGTTTCTTTCTCCACGATCTATAGTCCCAAAATAGCCTCAGATTTTTTCAATGCGTGACTATTCTTAGCATGATAGCAAGGCTTTGGTAAATTGGACATCACATTTTATTTCCCTTAGACCTGTACAATGCCCAAAAGAGAAAATTAGTGCATTTTTATAAAAACAGAAACACTGACAAAAGAAACGTAATAAAACAAGCATACAAGAAGATTTGCTTGAGTTGATGATGATGACAATACGAGAAAAATTAGTAAATTTCTTTTTATAACATTCAATTTTTTATATTACAGTATATAAAATATATTATATGTCATCCTCACATGTCAGTCATTGTTGTATTATAAGTGATTTGTGTAATAAATCAATTAAATTATAATTAACAAAAAATTATCTTAATATATAGAGTTAGAAAGTGCTGAACTTAGAGAGTCGCGAAAATTGATGTCCTAAAGTCGTGTGGCATCCCATTCGTATGGACATTGTAAGCACTGCACGATTCCAAGATAAAACCCTTTTAACTCACATCTGATTTTTCTTCTATGGGCAAGACAAAATGGAGATAATAACGAGCATTTTAACTAGTCACCAAAACAATAAAATGAGTATATTGTATAGTGTATTTTCAAATCTTGTTATCTTGTGTTGTATCTAAAACATAAAACTACACCCTTTTTATGGTAAAAAATTCAACCCCACTTTTATAAAAATTTATGTAATTCAAAATGATTTTAATTATGAAATTAAAGGAGTTTTGAATTTGCTTAAAACTGAAAATTAAAACAAAAAACTGAAAACATATCAAATTTATACAATGTTTAAATCTTTAATTTTAGGTTTCCTCCACAAAACTTAAATATATATATATAATGGCAACATTATACTGTGCAATAAGTGTAAGTATCTTCAAGACTTGAACTTCACTTAGTTATGACAATTTCTATTTGAGGGAGCTATGGTGGACTATGCCTTGAATTAGAACTATTTGTCCAAACTTCAATTGTCCCACACACAATATCGAATTAGGCTCAGCTAATAGCGGGTGGCCATGCGCTCTTATTTTGATTCTAATAAGAGTCTCTAGGGAATAGCCCAATCTCATAGCCACGGCCTCATGGCAACTCTTACATAAGTGAGTCCTCCAGGGAAACATATGACCCACACCTCGCGAGAATATTCCCACATCGGTACTCATTCATGGTAAAACTCTTCCTAACATCACATAATATAGCACTATCACCATAGATATGAGCACAAATAATATAGTGCTATCTTAAGTCATGCAATGCAGGTTGTTTCTATCCATTGAACCTTCTTTATGGGGTCTCCAATCACATAGATTGGGTTACTCCCGTAGGTGACTCCATTGTAGGTTTAGTTCATAGCGGGTAGCGATGTTAATAGCCATGCGCTCTTATCTTGATTCTAGTAAGAGTTTCTAGAGAATAGCCCAATCCCATAGCCACGGCATCATGGCAACTATTACATAGGTGAGTCATCCGGGGACATGTATGACCCACACCTCGTGAGAGTATTCCCACCTTGGTACTCATTCAGGGTAAAACTCTTCCTAACATCACATAATATAGCACTATCACCATAGGGATGAGTACAAATAATATAGTGTTATCTTAAGTCACGTAGTGCAGGTTGTTTCTATCCATTGAACCTTCTTCATGGGATCTCCAATCACAAAGGTTGGGTTACTCCCGTAGGTGACTCTCTTGTGGGCTTAAGCCATCCTCCTCGATGATTCATCAACACATTTTTTGTGTAAACCTTTTATTAAGTTGTCTGTCAAATTCTTCTCAAATTTTACAAAATTTAGAAAAGTCACACTTCTCTTTTTTAATGAGGACTTAATAGACTTATTCTTGCTTGTATATGTCTATTCACCTTCTTATTTGAATGAGATTGACTCACAATTTCTATTACATCTTCACAGTCACAATGTATACAGATAGCTGTAATAGGCTTACTTATTTAAGGTATGTCTAGTAATAGATCTCTTAGCCATTCAGCATTACTACATGCATTATCTAACGCTATTAAATCTAATTCTAGAGTACTTCTCGATATAATAGTTTGTCTTTTTGAACCCTAAGATATAGCTGCGCAACCTAACATAAACATATATCTAGTAGTTGACTTGATATCCACATTGTCAGTTATCTAATTTGCATCACTATATCTTTCAACCACATTGGAAAATTTTTATAACATATAGAATAATTTAATGTACCTCAAGTTATTTAAGCACTCTCTAGTGCATACCAATGTTCCTTGTTTGGATTGTTAGAATGCCTACAAAGTCTCTCAATAGAAAATGATATATCTGGTTATGTCGTATTTGCTATATACAACAAAGACTGAATTATTTAAGAAAACTTCAATTGTGAAACTGGTTCCCTAAATTCTTCTTCAAAGTGCACATTTGAATCATATGGAGTAGATACTTGATTAATATCATAATATCCAAACTTCTTTAACATCTTCTCGATAGCACTTGACTGATTCAATTGAATTCCTTCAGATGTTTTCCTTAATTCTATTCCTAAAATTATATGAACTTCTCTCAAATTTTTCATCTCGAAATTCTTAGACAAATATTTCTTCACATCAACAACACCTAGATTTGTGCCAAATATTAATATGTCATCTACATATAAACAAAGTATCACATGCTCAATATTATCTTCCTTGCAATACACACACTTTTTATGTCCATTGACCTTAAATCCATATCTTAGTATAACTTTGTTGAAATTTTCATGCCACTGTTTAGTAGCTTGTTTTAATACATATAATGATTTCATCAATTTACACACCTTATGTTCTTAACCTTTAACCTTATAACCCTCTAGTTGATCCATATATATTTATTCGTTCAAGTCACCATTCAAAAATACAATCTTAACATCCAATTGATGACGATCAACTTATGAACATTAGATAATGCTAACATAGTCCTAATAGTAGTTAATCTAGTATCAGGAGAATATGTATCAAAATGATCGACTACTTCACTTTGAATGAATCCCTTTGCTACTAACCTAGCTTTATATTTATCAATATTACAATCAGGTTTCAACTTCTTCTTAAATACCCACTTATATTCTATAGCATTACTTCCTTGAGGTAAGTCACACAAAACCTATGTATTATATTGTATAATTGACTCATATTCATCATTGATAACTTCTTTCTAATAAGGTGCTTCTATATATGACATAACATCTTTATAAGTTTTAGTTCACATTCAACTAAATATGTGAAGAATTCATCTCTAAAACATTTCTCCTTTTAATTCTCCTATGTTCATGTTCAGCTTTTAAAGATGAACTAGATGGAGTACTATTTAAAATCACATTCATAGACGTAGAAAGTACACTTGGAATCCTAGTCTTAAAAAGAAAAAACATCTTCAAAATAGGTAGCATCCCTAGCTTCTAATAGTATTGTTCGAAATACTACTAATTTCAGAATTTAAAACTAAAAACCAATTCGCAGTACTATTTTGAGCATATCCTATAAAGACATCATATACAGTTTTCGGTCATATTTTCTTCCTTTTAGAATTAGGTATAATAATCTTAGCTAAGCACCCCTACAATTTCACGAAACCTAACCTAGGAAACCTCTTTTTCTATAACTCATATAGAATTTATTGTCCTTAATAGTCACCCGATTCAATATATAACAAGAAGCTAGAACAGTTTCAACTTATAAATTCTTGAGTGCTCTAGAACTTATCAACATAGCATTAACCATGTTCATCGAAGTTCTATTCTTTCTTTCAACAACCCCATTAGATTGTTGTGAATAAGGAGGTGTAACTTCATATATTATATCATTATCTTCACAAAAAATATTAAAACCATACGCAATATAATATCCTCATCTTAGATGAGATCTTAAAACTTTTATCTTATTCTCTAATTGATTTTCAATTTCAGCTTTATAGATCTTGAACTTATTAAATATTTCGTCCTTAGTCTTTAATATATAAACGTAGCAATACTTAGAGTGATCATCTGTAAAAGTTACAAAATGCTTATTCCCAGTTCTAGTTAGAGACCTAATTGAATCACAAGCATTACTATGAATCAACTCTAAGAGATTTCTATCTCTTTGAACTGATTTAAAAGGTTTCTTACTTTGTTTAATTTGTACACAAATTTCACACTTTCTATTGTATTATTAACTATTGCAATTCCTTTGGTGCAATATGATACGGAGCCTTAGACAAGGGTACAGCTCCAAGTATCAGATTTATCGTAAATTCCACTTGTCTACCAGGTGGAATACCCAGTAAGTCATCTAGAAACATGTCGGCATATTCCCGAACTACCATCACATTATCCACTGTTTTCTTCGAATGAGGTGCCAATGAGACTAACGAGTATCTTTGATAATCTTGCTTCTTTAAAAACTTCTTCGCCTGCAAAGCCGAGACGAGGCAAGGGAATGCTTTAATCTTGACCAATAAAAGTCTCCTAAAAATTGTTTCATTCTCAAAACATATAATGGTGACACAATTAGTACCCAACCATTCCATACCCAAAATAATGTCGAAATATTTCATGTCTATAAATTGCAAATATGCTACTAAAACCAATCTATCAAAACCTATATGTAGTGCTTTTGCTATCTTATTGGTATGTATAATGGCATAATAACTTCTAGTATACTATTAGTTTTCTGACATGCAATGTTAATCTTATCTAGGCATGCATCGATATAAATGATTGCGTCGAACCAAAATCAATATTTATTAAATGAAAATAATGTATTTATAAAAATTTATAAAAAGAGATAAATAATAAAATATTAATTTTAAGGAAGTGTCATCAGCTTAGATTTTAATAGATTCTATTGAAATTTTGACGTCCTCAACTCGAGAATTTAAATAGAGTCTTTATAAATCTAGGTGTTCAGATTTCTAAAGATTTCATTAATGAGAAGATTTTAACAGATTTCGAGTCCATAAATATAAATACCAAATTTTTTAGAATTATAGTTTGACCCTTCAAAATTTTAATCCACATCTTCTCTTACGCCTCTCTCATCCCTCCTCTATTTGTGTCGCAAATTTTTGTACTAAACTCGTATTCTTGATTTTCAATTTACTCATAATGTATTAGAATAAGAATTTATTAGATTATTTAATTTTTTTTTATTCAAATCTGATTTTTAAAATCTATTCAATGGAAATTTAAGATTATTTGTAATATATTAAAAAAAAATATTTTTGCTTATTTTAAGTAAAAGTACATCAGCACGTCAACAAATTGATAAATAGATGATTAATTTGTTTTTTACTTAAGCTCCTTTTTTGACAATATTGGGGCAAATAAATTGCAAGAATGGAGGCAGATTAACCCGTGGAGAAGCTTAACTGCTATGGATTTTATACATTATTCAAAGCTATAATCTGGAATTTGGAATCTATGTGATGCGAACATGTCATAATCAACATTTACCAAATTGTAGCATATTATTTGTGGCTAAAATAATTAAACTAATTTATGTAGGCATGCCACATTTGAGGGCTGTTTCTATTTCTTTTAATAGTAGCCATGAATTTGTTGTTTATTTCTATTTTTTAGGATTATTAGTCTATTCATAATAAAGAAAATAGTGCATTTTTGTGATGGGTTAGCTTGTAAACATTAATTTTAGAGCAAGTTGATCCTTTTGACTTAGTCCTTGTTTGGAAAAGTTTAAAAGTTGCTAAAAAAATTAACAATTAATTTTAACCACATACACACTGAACCCACAATTTTTATCAATTTTTCAAACACAAATTTCATCATTTTTTATCAAAATATGCTAAAACTTTTATCAAAAGCTTTGTCACACAAGGCCTTAACTTGGTTCGAAAAGAAAAAAAAAATAGACATTGAAATAGCATGGTAGAATTTTAAAATTTTCTCTACTTCAAGTTGAATGGAGGTAAAATTATTATTTTTAATAAAAAAAACCACAAATCTATGAGAATCTATAGAAATCCATAATAATCCATTAAAATCTATAATATAGTATTCTATTGCAATATATAAATGATGTGGAATTTTATTCAAATTCTTGAAATTTATGGCAATTTATAAATATTAAAAAAATTAAAATCTAAAGTCGGGGACACTATTCTTAATGAAAATAATGTATTTTTAGAAAAAATTAAAAAAGAGGGTACTTTTCAACTTTTTACAAAATGTAGGGCTGTTAATGATAAATCGGTCCTCCTTTTTATGGACTTCCCCTTCAAGACATTTATTAAAAGAATCTTACGTGAAATCCCTTTTATACATTTATTGTTTAATAAGTGTTAGAATTTTACTTGGATATTTCATTTTGTTCCATATCAAAAAACTATCATTCATATAAGAAAAGAAATGTTTGTAAATGATGTAATTTTTATACATTCTTTTAATGTCTTTAATAATTTAAGGATGTGTATTCAATGGTGACTTTTAGGAAGACTTTTATAAATTTTTGTAAATTGGTGGCTTTTAAATGACTTTTATGGAATTGTTAAGAATTAATAAACTTCTCTAAACTTTCATTAAAGACTTATGTGGATTTTTATTATTATTTTTTTAAAAAAATTAAGCTAAATATGTAAAACACTTTTTGAATTAACAGTAAAATAGTCAATAACTTTTTAACAAAAGTTCTACTGCCAAAAGCTCCACTGCTAAAAACTCTACTCACAATAGTTGTGCAAAACGGACCCTTAGAGAATTCTCTACTTATCAAATTTTTGAAGATTTTTAGTAGAAAGTACAAATAGCGAATCTCGTATACCCGTGATATTTGTGAAGATTTAATAGCCTTAAAATAAAGAACGCATCTTTTCTTTTATTGTATCTCTTCTGGTAAGAATTTGATTTTGCTTGTTCTAGATAAGTTATTTTTTAATTTGTATGAGATCTGAATTTACTATTTTTCTGTATGAGTTTTTCTTGATTGCATAACGGATTTTTTTTTAAATCAATCGATTTTTTGTATAATTAGTTCTTATGATTGTAATGAGTTGTTTTGCTTTCTATTTACTACAATTTTGCCTTTTGATTATTTCAATGCATATATGTAAGATTTTATTTCTAGTATTCCCTAAGTGCTAACATTTAATTGACAAGTATATTGAACAATTGGATCCACTGATTAATTGGGATCCAATCCAAACATATACACGTCAATTAAATAGTGAGAGTACTAAGTTCCATACTTTGAGAGTTCTAGAAGTTTTCTCCTTTGGCTAGATGGGTTCTAAGAGCATCGCCAATGCTATAATGTCAAGACACAATGTCTAGTACTTTTCTTGACAAATGGTCAAAAAATGTTTATGTGGTACAATTAATGTTAGAAGGTGTCTAGCACAATGTCTAATTCTAGACATTGTTCTTGACAATGTCCATCATTAATATAGCACATGTTCGGTGTAGTTTTTTTTGGAAAAAAATGAATTTTTTTGGATACTTTATTGATTTTTCAAACTTTTTTGCAGTATAAAAAGTTTAAAAAGTCAAAAACTGTAGACAAAAAAATGGGTTTTTTTGAAAAAAAAAAATAGTTACCAAACATGCCCTTAATAATCTATATCCAATCAATACATTTCTCTCTTTCTTTTTTCTAAAAAATTAATAATAATTTGCCACATTTGCACAATGAACATTATTGCATTGTAGAAGTTTTTTTATATAATGTTAATGTCTTTTGCCACATATACATAGTAGACATTGTTGCATTGGAAATGTTCTGAGGTTGCTAAAATGGAGCTTCAGAAGTGCCGTTTTGGCTTTGGAAAATGTAAATGAACAGCAGCGGATCAACTAGCCTGAAAACAAGTAAGAAATGCACATAAGGCATTGCTTCTTCCTAAGCAGAGCTACACAAAATTCAAAATCATTGAAGAGGAATAAAAATGGGAGTAGAAATAACTTTTCTCGAGTGGAGCCAAAAGTAGACGACTTGAAGTCTTCAATTACTTCCAAGATTTATTGGCCTCTTTTTCCAGGTAATTTCCAAGAAAGTATAATGTATCTAACATAAAACAAGCTTATAAATAAAATATATCTATTGATCACTCTTAAAAAATCCTTAAAAGCAGGTGACTCCAAGCCTTATTTTTCATCTTGCAAACATTAACCAAATTGGCTAAAACCACTGTTTTTTGTCATCTTCGTCCTGTCATTGAGGCTAACGGAAAAGCTACAGAACCAAATCAGGCCACCTTGTGGAGAAAGAAGAGATGGCAGCGGATGCAGTAACATTTGCTCTTGACAAGCTGACAACCTTATTGGAGGAAAAGATCAACATGGTGAATGATGTAAAGCAAGAAGTTGAGTACATCAGAGATGAACTTGAGAGAATGATTGCTTTCCTCAGAGTTGCTGATGCTGCTGAAGACGATGATCCAGAGCTTAAAGTTTGGATTAAGCAAGTTCGGGATGTTGCTTACGACACTGAAGATATTATAGATGATTTTGCGATCCAACTCCACCGAAAAAATAATTGTTGTTGGGGTGGATTCTGTGATTTTCTTGGGATATTAGTTTGCTCTGTTCGAAATCTGAAAACCCGTTATGAAACTGCTTCTGAGATCCAAAGCATCAAACCAAGAATGAGAGAGATTGCAGAGGGACATAGGAGATATCGTTACAAGTTCAATGTTCCAGGGGAAGGATCAGCTTCAGGTTTTGGCAGTATCCACGGGATTGATTCTCGAGTTGATGCACTTTTTTTGGAAGAAACCGAGCTTGTGGGGATTGAAAAGCCGACAAGGCAGATAATTCCGTGGCTTGTGGAGGGGGAATCACGCCTTAAGGTGGTTTCAGTGGTGGGGATGGGAGGTTTGGGGAAAACCACCCTGGTTAAGAAGGTGTATGATGATTCTGTTGTGAAGAAACATTTCCAGAACCATGCCTGGATTACAGTTTCTCAATCGTTCAAGGTGGAGGAACTCTTGAAAGACATGATTCAGCAACTGTTTCATCAGATGAAGATATCTCCACCAGAAAATTTGAGTACCATGAATGGTAATAAGCTGAAAGTGATAACTAAAGATTTCTTACGGGAAAAGAGGTATTGTTGAACCACTTCATCTAAAAGCTTAAGTTACTTATTTAAATTGTCTTCAACACACCTCCTCACATATTGCCTGGATTCATAAAGGCTAACACAGTGCACGATTTTTAATAAAAATAGATGCCGATGTGTTTGATATGATACCATCTTGAATAACCTTTTCTAAAACCCTAAGCGAAATGACAAATTTATATATTTAAGTTGTCTTCAACAGGTATCTGCTTGTTTTTGACGATGTTTGGAGCAGTTATGCTTGGGAAGCTATCAAATATGCGTTGCCTAACGAGAATCATGGCAGTCGTGTTATACTAACAACCCGGCTCAATGATGTAGCTTCATCTTGTAGCAAAGAAACCAATGGCCATGTGTATGAGTTGAGTCCTTTGTCTGAAGAAGAGTCCCGGATCCTATTTTTTCAGAAGACATTCGGGGGGAGCCCCTGCCCCACACACTTTATTGAAATTTGCAAGAACATCTTAAAAAGATGTGGAGGGTTGCCACTTGCTATTGTAGCAATTAGTGGGGTATTGTCTACAAAGAAGGAGCCGAATTTTGATGAATGGAATCTGCTCAATAGCAGCCTTGGCTCGGAATTGGAAGGAAATGATAAACTTGAGAGTATGAGAATCATTTTGTTGCTCAGTTTCAACAATTTACCATACTACCTCAAACCATGTTTTTTGTACTTGAGCACTTATCCAGAGGATCATCAGATCGAGCACAATATACTGGTTAGGCAGTGGATAGGAGAAGGTTTTGTGAAACGAAAAGAGGGAAAGACAGTAGAAGAAGTGGCACAAGGATACATCAACGAGCTTGTCAACAGAAGCTTGCTATGTCCCACGAAGATTAATGATGATGGAAGCGTCAAATTGAGCCGCATCCATGACTTTTACCGCGAGATTATTCTTTCAAAATCAAGAGATCAGAATTTTGTAACCACCAACAACGAGCAAAACATGGTTTGGCCTAGAAGAATTCGACGTCTCTCAGTCCATGGGACCTTCAAAAATACAGAAGTCGAAAGGTATGGCACCAGACTCTGTTCGTTTCTATCTTTTGGTACGGAAGATCATGACTCCATTTTGAGCATTCTCCAGTTGCTTAAAAGCTGTAGACTGTTGAAAGTTTTAGATTTGAGAGGAGTTCCTCTGGAGAAGTTTCCGGAGGCTATTCTCGAATTGTTTCATTTAAGGTATCTAAGCTTGAGAAACACCATGATTAAAAGACTTCCAAGATCTATAAAGAATCTCCAAAAGCTAGAGATATTGGATCTTAAGGAGACATACATAAATGAGTTGCCGATTGAAATTCTAGAACTCCAAAATCTTCGCCATCTTTTAGTATATCGCCATGTACCAGGATCATATCTACCTTATGATTATGTACATGGATTTAAAGCATTCAAAGGTATGGGCCGCCTGAAATTCTTGCAGAACGTCTGCTTTATCAAGGTGTATCCAGGAAGCACAGCACTTAACGAAATAGCCACAATGAACGAACTAGTGAGAGTTAGCATTACGGATTTGAGAACTGAAGATGGAGTGGCTCTGTGCTTGTGCATTGAGAAGCTCCAGAAGCTATGCTCATTAGGTCTGAGATCAATCCAGGGAGACATCCTTGATCTTAGTCACATGTCGTCTCCTCCTCTATCCCTTCAGCGGCTATATTTGACAGGACGTTTGGCGAAGTTTCCTACTTGGATACAATCTCTTCAAAGCCTGGTTAAGGTATACTTGAGATGGAGTCAATTAAGGGATGATCCACTTGCATATCTCGAAGATTTACCTAATCTTGTCCACCTTGAATTTCTTGCTACTTATGTGGGAGATAAACTGTGTTTTAAGGCAGGAAAGTTTCAGAAGCTAAAATTACTAAGCCTTGACAAATTAGAACCATTAAGATGTGTTATAATTGAGGTAGGTGCCATGCCTCATCTGGAAAAGCTTCTCGTTCAGCGCTGCAACTCATTGGAGGGTGTGCCTGAAGGAATCGAATGTCTCACTCACATGAAAGTGCTTGAGTTTTTCGACATGCCAGATGAATTTATCGTGCCACTCTCTCTTGGAAACCTTGGTAAGGAGTACTGGAAAATTTCACATATTCCTGAAGTGTATCATACATACTGGAGGAATGGCTGCTGGGAAGTTCATCCATTAGACAAAAAGCAGACAATTGAGAAATCTGGACAGACTGCCATTGTTAGGACACAGGAACAAAGGAATTGGCTTTAATTCCTATCAGCTATGCTATTTCGAGGTTCACTGCTTCAAGCTTCTTGCTATTTCTTACCCAAATCTTTTTGTTTTAAGCCATGTACATATTAGTTTTTGATATTTTTAATGTTTTGTGTAATTGTATCTGTCTGTATTTAAAGTCTGCTCATATTGTATTACCTGCCTTTATATTGTGATGTATATATGATTAATGGTTGGAGTTCAATATTGTACTAGTTCAACTTTATCCAAAATGCGCAGGCTACAAGGGCTCAACCAACCTCTGTAAATTGGTTAAAAAATTAAAAGTAGGCTTGACATTTTTATAGAAGTGTTCAAAAAACTGGACAGGCCATCGACTTGGATAAAGCAACGCGTCAAGGGTCAAAAGGTTGAATCGGGTCGAATCGATTTGAATTAAAAAATAAAAAATTAATCCAAAAATTTCACAAAATTACTAAAAATAAGTTATTTGTAAATAAACTAATATTTATAGACAATTACTCACAAAACTTGACTTTAAATAGATTTTTTATAAGTTCTAATTAAAAAATTAAAAATTAATCCAAAAATCTCACAAAAAATAAAGAACAACTACAGAAAAAGAAGAACAGTGATGAAATGGAAAAGAAATGAGAAAAAACTAAAAAATGAGTGATTTTGCCTTAAAAAATGTTCGAACCAAAAAACTATTAAAACCGGTTTTACCAGTTCAACTACTAAAAACTCTGAATTTCGGTCTAATTTTCTCTGATGGCCAATTAAATTAAAAAATCGGAGCAGTTTTTGATTTTTTCAGTTGAACCAGTCGGTCCAATTCGATTTTTTAAACACAGTATAGAGCATGAGTTTCCTAAAGATTGAAAAGGCTTAGCAATATGAAATTGAGAATTAAGCAAGAACAAGAACAAGACACGAACAACTATGCTATGTGGAAGGACCACTTTGGTTAAATTGACCATGACATTTAACTCAAAAATATTAAAGCATTTAATAATTAATGACAAGACAATCCCGTCATTTTCGAGTCATAGAAAATTCATTTCCTACATGTGCACTCCTTCGATGATGAAACACGCCTTATTTGGAGGAATTGTTCAAGATGAAAATGATAAGTGATTAAAATTTAAACTATTAATCTGGGTATATTTATAAGTAACTAGTTAGAAACACGTGCGTTACACGTTGTTTTGTAATAATTTTGTTAATTTTTAATATTTTTAAATTCTTATTTTTTAATTGTTAATAGTTAAAATGTTGAAATAGCAATTGTAATAAAGATAAAACAACACGTTTGTTGATAACTTTAATATATTGTATTGTTCGACGTTATAATGAATAATGTTGATATTTTATTTACATTCATAGAAGTACAATTGTAATCGAAATTGATTTTATATTGTAGTAATACCAACAATAACTTGAACCCAATAAATATTTTTTGTGATTTAAACTTTGATGATTGACAAACCCTTAATATCAAATCTTATGGAATTGATGATGTATTAAAATAGTTTTCATAACTGTATTTTACGAAAAATAAAATTAATAGCTACGAATTTTAGTTTGAGAGAATGGTAGACAAACATTTCATAGTTGACATGTATCTTATACTTTTTTTAAAAAAAAAATTTACTATACTTTAGATAAATTTTATTTCTACTAAATAAAAGAATAAAATTGCAACATATATCTTAAAGACCGGCCCCGCCCCACCCCGCCCCGCCCCGAACTTGTAGTCCACTTCATATTTTTTGAAACAAAATTCAAATATGAGAATGATCTAAGATTCTCTATTCATTTTTTATTTTAAGTTTCTCTAATTATTTATAGTTAGAAGAAATAGTTATGAGAGAGTCCGTCTTTGTTTGTTGTAGTTTTATGTGATATTGCTTTAAACGCAAAGGGTGAAAACAACATATGACATTCCTATAATCACTAATGTGCATAAGACAAATCAGGTAATTGTTTTATCTTGTTATAAGAGATGTTTTTCGAGTAATGTACTGTTCTATTTAAATATATAATAGACTATTTCATAACCTCCAATATACATGAAAATTTTCTATATATGGCAAAGCAGAAGAATAGTTTATGCATTTCACTGTTTTTCAAAAAATAGGTACATAATAATTCGATCCACTATTTGCTAAAATGTGATTTTTATTATTGATATGAATCTCAATGGATAAAAATTGACATAAAAGAGCAAATTTACATTGGATTTTTTCTTGGAGCAACATATTAAAGTAAAGTCGAGAGATACAATGGTGAATAGTTCGTACAAACTGGTACAACTCTTATTAATATGACCTGGTATACCAAATTGTTGAGCACTTGCAGATTGTCTACTGAATAAGTATGCCACATACAAACCTAGAAATGAGTACAGTAATCATCCCTCATTGACATTTTGGTGGAAATGCTCATTATCAAGATAATTATGACTTCATGTTGTTGAACCTGTAAAACTTTTACTTTTTCAAATTCTTTTAATAGTTAAATTTGATTTATTATAAGAATCCAATATGTAAAGTTTATTTTATTTCACTTTTTCAAGAATTAACATTGTATAACATAAATTTATAAGTATTAAATCTTGAGAATTTTTTGTATGATAATTACATATTTTTTTGATGGTCTTATTGCTATGTAATATTTGGATTATTGAAGTGTGAGAAAGTACTGTATTTATTTTTATTCATTTTGGGCATGATTATCTACATTAGTTGATTGTTAATACTTCTTCGTCGAATTATTAATTCAAAGAAAATAGAAGGAATTTATATACTGATAAGAAATGTATAATATTGTAAGTACATGTAAATTTTGAGGACAAAACTTCTATAAAGAAAATCATTAAATCTAATATTGTGATATTTCATATATGTCTACCAGGTAGTGATATAGCTGAATAAATATGAAAGAGACTAACATTCCAAAAGCTCTATGATTAAAAAAGAATGCTAGAGCGTTGCGATTGGCCTCCAACCGCCGTTGTCCACCACCAAAAGTAACAAAACTCCAATTAGCTAGGACTCTCTTACACTCCTGCAAACCATTTCCCAGCCTAATCGAAGCATCAAGAGTGGAATTATGGATGGATAAATTATTCCAAGTTGTATTAACCAGTTCTTCATAGCCCTCTTCTTTAGCCCAAAAAGGCTCAAACAGCCATTGCCTTCGGAATCTAGTCAATGTCGATCTATTCTTGGGGACTGATAGAGTAATCAATATGGGACGGTGGTCTGACTTAGAGAAGTCCAAATGGTTGATATCATGGTTAGGGAACAAATCCTGCCATTCTGAATTACTGACAAATATGTCTAGTCGAGCCTGAATATTATGAATTCCAGTCCTTTTATTGTTCCAAGTAAACGCATGGCCCACGAAAGCCATGTCCTGAAGCTCACAATCCAAAAGCGCTGATCGAAAATTATTGACTAGAGTCTGATTTCGTTCCAGTCCCCCCGCCTTCTCATGTAAACCCAAAATCTCGTTGAAGTCACCTCCACACAACCAAGGCCCTCGAAGATTGTTTCGTAATTTCCTTAAAAGGTCCCATGTCATCCAACGGTTCTCCGTTCGTGGGTGACCATATATACCAGTGAATCGCCAAGCCTTCCCATCCAACATGGTGACATTTGCATCAATGTGTCCAGGTGAGTATGAGCAGATATTTACCTTCCAATCATTTTGCCATAGTAGTGCTAGACCCCCACTTCTTCCTCTGCTGTTCACGTGGAAGCAATTATCAAAACCCAGTATATAACGTAAAGAGGCTGCCCTTGCATTAGATAGCCTGGTCTCGGACAGGAAGACCAGGTTCAGGGAATGAGTACGGATGAGACTCCGTAGTGCATTAACGGTACAAGGGTTCCCCGCCCCCTGCCCGTTCCAGCTTATGCAACTCATGGGGCTCGGCGGTCCCGACAATCGGGTACCACCGTTGTTGCCAAGTCTGGAGAATTCAATCTGGAGGTGTCAACCGAGCTCGTATCCTTGCCTTTCAACTTTTTTGGAGGGGTCTCAACATGATGTATAATATCAGTAATCCTTTTCTTGCTATCGCCAGTAACCCGACCGTCCCTCCTCTCCTCCATAATCAGATTTTGATCAACCACTTCCCGTGCCCTCCGCTTCCACCGCTTTAGGTAGCCACCACTATCCCCTTCAGCCGCCAGCAAAGTCCCATGTCCCATTTGTGTGTCTTCCAGTAAGATAGGATTACTCAATTGTTCCGGGGCGCCTTCAAGGAATTCATTATCTTCTCCCTCCTCAGCCGTTGTCTCATGAATACTGACATCCCTTTCTGTCGCCACTTTATTTGGTTCTTTATCCTCACCACCTCGCCTCTTGTTGCTATCCCTATCTGTGTTCTCTTTCTCTCTATTCGGATGAAAAGGTGGGGCACTTTGAGTCTGGGGATTTCTTGGATGGTCTCGTCGGCGAGTCGTTGACGTCGTTGCCCGTAACCAGTCACCATATTTCCAACCACCCCTCATATCCCTTCCTTGGTCTCCAATAGATTTATCACAGTCGGCAAAGCGATGGCCAATCAATCCACAGGCATAACAGTAATCAGGTAGCCTTTCATATTGTATTAACAAGGTCACTTCCATCTTCAATTCTTCAATATGTATTTGGATGCTGCGTTTGAGAGGTTTGGTTACATCAACAAGTACACGAATTCGCATGTTGGGTCCGGATAGATCGACTGCTTCCACAGTTCCAATGGCCGCTTCCCACTCTCTTGCATTATTTTCATCCCGGAGTCCAAAGGGAACATTTTGAAGTTGAATCCAAAAAGCAGTTTTTGAGAAATCCGCAGAAGATAGATCACCCAATCCGTCTGGTTTGTTAAGAACAATCAGTGAGCGATTGAAGGTCCAAGGTCCTCCAGCGTACACCCGACGACGATCTTCAGATGAACCAAAATGGAACCCAAAGGTGTTATGACTTCCAATTGGTTCAATAATCACAGAATTCTCCGTTCGCCAGATTAGTCTCAGCACCGTCTCGAGACCTTCGCGGTGGACACACCCACATGGATGATATTAAAGAGTTGGAACGGATCATTTCTAAGGATGAGGATAGGGAAGAACATTACTGGCGACAGCGCTCTCGAGTAGAATGGCTCAAATCAGGAGACAGGAACACAAAATTCTTCCATGCGAAGGCCAACAACAGATGATGTAACAACACTATTTCTGGACTGATGGACAACAATAATATTTGGCAAAGCTCAGAAGACGGTATACTGAGGACACTTGAAAACTACTTTGCAGATATCTTCCAAACATGCAACCCAAATGACACTGAGTTGGAACAAGGGTCTTCTGGTATTTCTCATAGAGTTTCAGTGGAAGATTTCGAGATCCTCTCATCCCCGTTCACGCGGGAGGAAATATTTGTGGCTTTAAAGGGGATGGGGCCCACCAAAGCACCAGGACCGGACGGATTCCATGCACTCTTCTTTCAGAAACATTGGGAGCTAGTGGGGGATGCTGTTACAGACTGTGCGCTACAAGTTCTTAACAATGGAAAATCTCCCCCCTCGTTAAATCACACGAACCTAGTTTTAATTCCGAAGAAGCATCATACGGACCGTGTATCAGATTTTAGACCTATCAGCCTCTGCAATGTCTTGTACAAGATAATAACCAAGACAATTGCAAATAGGTTGAAAACGGTCTTACCATTCTTGATCTCAGAAAATCAAAGTGCTTTTGTCCCAGGGAGACAGATTACTGACAATGTGATAACTGCCTTTGAATTGCTACACTCTCTTGGAAAACGAAAAAAGGGTCGCAATGGGTTTTTGGCTTTGAAACTTGACATGAGCAAAGCATATGACAGGGTTGAATGGAAGTTTGTTACACATGTTATGGCCAGAATGGGGTTTCCTCCTCATTGGATATCTCTCATATACTCATGCATTTCTTCGACGGGATTTTCTTTCCTTATCAATGGTAATGTTTGTGGTAGAGTCCAACCCTCCAGGGGTCTGAGACAAGGCTGTCCCTTATCTCCATATTTATTTCTATTATGTGGAGAGGCACTATCCGGGCTACTCCGACGAGCAGAGAGACAAAACGAGTTGGTCGGGATGAGTTGCAATAGATGGGGACCCCGTATAAATCACTTATTTTTTGTTGATGACTCCCTCCTTTTCCTCCGTGCTAGAATGTCTGATTGTGGAGCACTGCAAAATATCATAGATCAATATTCCAGAGCCTCGGGACAACAAATCAACCTCTCCAAGTCATCTATGACATTTTCACCTAATGTCCAACCAGAATTGAGAAACCAAATTCAACATGCCTTGGGATTGACACAAGCAAATGGGCACGATCTATATTTGGGGCTTCCATCGATGGTTGGAAGAAACAGAAGGAGAACTTTCGACCATATAAGGGCCAGTCTATGGAAACGAATTCAAAGTTGGAATCGATCGCTTTTTTCTGCTGGTGGTCATGAGGTGCTGATCAAAGCAGTGCTGCAGGCAATCCCAACTTATACTATGAGTTTATTCAGATTCCCAGTTTCTCTTCTTCTTGATCTCAAATCATTGCTAATTAGATTCTGGTGGGGTGCAAAAGACAACAAGAGACCTATGGCATGGATTGCTTGGTCACAAATATGCAAACAAAAATGCCATGGAGGTTTGGGATTCAGAGACCTTGAAATGTTCAACAAAGCCCTTGTAGCCAAGCAGTGTTGGCGGGTTTTTTCAGAACCCGACTCCCTGGTTGGTAGGTTGTTGAAAGCAAAATACTTCAGGGATGGTGATTTTCTTACAGCTTCTGCTAAACCAGACTCATCTGCTATATGGAAAAGCCTTGTTTGGGGAATGGAGGTGCTTTTAGGAGGATTGCGTTGGAGGGTCGGACGAGGTGATCAGATTAGAGTGTTCAGAGACAAATGGATTCCACAAAATTCATCTCTCAGGTTACTACAACACAACGGCAACCCAGACCTTCGCGTCACTAACATCCTCACACCTTCCGGCAGCTGGGATGTTGGTCTGATCAGAAGAGAATTTTGGCCTATTGACGGTGAAGCTATTCTAGCTATCCCCTTGGGACTTGGAGGTAGACCTGACAGAATGATATGGCACTATGAAAAGCATGGAAAGTATACCGTTAAAAGTGGGTATCGATGGTTGATGAAGTCGGAAACAAGCCATGCTGCTGAATCTAATGCTGACTTTGAGCTTGTATGGTGGAAAACTTTGTGGTCGTTGGATGTTCCTCCTAAGGTACGCATATTTCTTTGGCGTCTTTACCAGAATGCTCTTCTAGTCCAGTACAACCTTTTCAAGAGGAGAATCAGCGAGAATATACAATGTCACAGATGTGGGGGTATTGAAACATTGAAACATGCACTTTTTACCTGCTACCCCTCTAAATGCGCTTGGAAAGCTACGGGGATATGGAGCCAGATTAAAGGTCTTTTGGTGGAAGACGATATCCGGACTATGCTTGGCAGTGTGATAAAGAATCTCGAATTGCCTTGCCTCCAATTGTTTGGCTGTCTTAGTTGGGTTCTCTGGCAAGAACGGAACGGTACTCTTCATGGAAACTCCTCAAGATCAACAAGCATCCTTATATCTGGGGTAGAAAACATGTTTGGTAAGGGTCCAGGCGTTACCATGCGATCGTATGAGAGAGTACTGTGCGATCGCATAGTAAAGTGGCGGCCTCCACGAAAACAATGTCTGAAGCTAAATACTGATGCAGCTATCCGCAGTGGATCTGGGCAGATTGGTACGAGAGGGATAATCCGAGACCACCATGGACATGTAATGGTTGTCTTCGCCCGAACTTTTACAGGTGATTTTGCAGTGAAGGAAGCTGAGTTGATAGCTCTTCGAGAGGGACTTGAATTTGCGGCTAGACTTAACTTCCAACTGGAGGCGGCGGAAGTGGACTCTTTGTCGATTGTGCAAGATTTGGAGTCTGACTTTACTTTCTCTCCTCTAGCCGAGTTATTACGTGATGTCTCTGCTTTAATTCACACTTTATGCCGAGCCCCTTGCCAGTATATTCCTCGCGAGGGAAATTGTGTTGCACACGAACTTGCTTCAGCTTCTTTTGCTTTGTCAAATTCTTTTTGGACGAATTGTATCCCGATTTTTCTCTCGCCCCATATTCGGGTAGATTTGTCTCAATAAATTGTTTTTTCATCAAAAAAAAAAAAAAAAAAGAATGCTGATAATTTAAGCAAAATATGAAGGAAGAGTCTCATAATATTTTATTATCAATAGAGAGAGAAAAACACCAAGAATTTTTGTTGTTATTCACTGTTTTTAAAAATACCTAATTGCCAAACACTATAAATATTTCAACTATAGTCCCAAATCTTCCTAAAAAATAATTATTACGTTTTCATTTAACAAAAAAAACCCATAAATTAAGCAATAAAAAGGAATAAACTACAAATTTAAATGTTTAAAAATTTTAATTGTACATTTAATAAATTGTTAAAAATTTAATGTATGATCATTGAAGGTGGTTTTGGGAAGGCAATAGACGTTTTATGAATGAATACAATTTTAATTTAATTATGTAAACTTTAAATGTAATATAATAAATAAAATATTAAAGGATAAATAAACACTAAAGGTGCATATAGAATTTTAATTTTTTTAAAAGATATAATAGTCTAAAAATATTTCTCATTTTAAGAGCATTTTAGATAAAGTATAGATAAAAATACCTAATTGTCAAACATTATAAATATTTCAACCATAGTCTCAAATCTCTCCTAAAAATAACTATTACTTTTTTATTTAGTTAAAAAAAAAACCCATAAAACTAGCAATAAAAAGGAATAAACCACAAATTTAAATGTTTAAAAATTTTAACTGTATATTTAGTAAGTTGTTAAAATTTTAATGTAGGTTCATTGAAGGTGGATTGGGGGGCCAAGAGACGTTTCATAAATGAATACAATTTTAATTTAATTAGGTAAATTTAAAATATAATATAATAAATAAAATATTATAAGATAGTTGTATATTAACAATAAAGGTGAATATTGTTGTAAAATTATGAGATAATTATTGATGACTATTTAGACTTATCAGGATAATTTGCCTTATCAGTATATTTAGATAAATTTTGTTTGATTGTATCCAAATCTCTTTGTAACCTACTTTGGAAACACAATTCATTTTCACATCTCTTTTATTCTTCTACCTTATTTCTATAGTTTCATAACACGTTATCAGCATGGCGTTCTAAATAATTAAGTAAACTAATGTGATTTTTCTTTGTGGAAGAAAATATTGGTGGAAAATTAGTTGGAATCCAATCTCACATTTTTCGGATGATCAATTGGTGGAAGGTGTCAATTACGAGGTTTAATTTCTGTAAATCTCCTTGCAAGATATAGCTCTGCACCCAGTCAAAGACATTAGAATGATGTTAAACATATTCTTCGTTATTTAAAAGGTACTATTGATGTCAAATTTTAATTAACTCGCAAGTGTACGAATCTATTGGAATATAGATAAGTAAAAACGAGGTCGATCCCACAGAGACTGCTATGAGGAAGGTATAATTTAATCCAAATTAACTATTATCCTAGGCTAGTTGAGTTCAAAAGAGTTTTGTTGAAAGAATTTAATTTAAAAGACTAAAGGAATATGATAAAAAGAAGAATTGATAATTCAAATTGTGAAAAACACCAAGGTTTCAGAATCCACCATTGTCTAACTTAGCAATCATCTAATCATTCACTAATTCCCAAAAACACACACGACAATACGAAATCAATCTATTGTCGTCCCTAAAGATATATCAATTAAGTCCAGAAGAAGCAAATCAAATATAGGCTCCCCTTATGCTTCAAACGTAAATTACTTAAGCATTTTTCATATCAAATTCCATTGAAAGAAGACAAAGAATCAAAGATTACCTAAGCATTCCATGTATCCCAATACGAATAAAAGAAGCTGAAAAATCAAAAGAAATTCATAGAATCTATTTAAGCATCAAGCATGGATTAATTAAACCAATATCTAACTATCAAAAATACATGATATTTAAGATGAAAGAAATTATATTTAATTAATCTAGTTAAGAACGAACCATGAACGTTAAAGCCCTAAAAAGGAATTAAACGAATAATGAAATAATTACTTAATTAAAACAAGGTTTCATCGTCTACCTTGGCTAAAGAAAATTAGAAGAACATGATGAAATTAAAAATACAAGAATTGATAGAACCCGGCATAGATTGAAGGAGAAGAAATCTTCAAAAACTCTTGATTGTCAGTCAGTTGTCTTCTCTTGTTTTCTTCCGTCTTCTCTTAATTCGGCTCCCAAAAATCCCCCCTGGTTATGAGAATATATCTCATATTTATATTGCCTCTAATGTGCCACAAAAATCCCAAGAAAACCTAAAAAAATCGTCCAAAACGTTTCCTAGTTGAATTGGGACTTAAAAAAAGGAAAGAAAATAAAATCAGAAATCGCAGCCAAAATTGGCCTGGGCGATCGCCCAGGCGCCATGTTTGCTCTCTGCTTCTGTGCCCATCTGCTGGGCGTTCGCCCAGAGTTAAGCCGGGCGATCGCCCAGCTTGCCTTCTTATAGATTTGCACTTTGGTCCTTCAACTTCGGGTCTTGGTCATTTCAGTCCTCCAACTTTTTATAACATCAACTTTGGTCCTTCAACTTTACATCATCTCCATTTTGGTCCCTCAACTTTGCATCATCTCTAGTTTGGTCCCTCAACTTTGGGTTGAGTGCAATTGAGTCCTCGACCTTATGAGATATCTTCTTAATCATTGCTCTTTTTACCCAATCTTCTCCAATTGTTCACCAACAAGTCCAAAACTGAAATATCATGATAATAAACTAGAGTGAGTAGAAACGCATTTATACGAGGCATAAATGAATAATTCAAAGGCCAAATTAAGTGCATAAAACGCACTTATCAACTATTGACATGATATTATTTTATTCACGAAAATTAGGATTGTCTTTAGTGGGATATACATATGCGGGTTATCTCTACGATCCACATAAAGCTAAATCACAAATAGAATATGTGTTTACACGTGGAGGTACAACTATATCATGGAGATCTGTGAAGCAAACATTGACAGCAACATTTTCAATTCATTCTGAAATTATTGCAATACACGAAGTAAGTCGAGAATGTGCATGGTTGAGAAACATGACACATCATATCCAAGCATCATGTGGATTACTTTCAACAAAGAATAGTCCAACAATATTGTATGAAGACAATGCTGCTTGTATTGTACAACTCAAAGGAGGTTACATCAAAGGGGACAGGACAAAGCACATTTCTCCAAAATTCTTCTATACACACGAGCTTTAGAAGAATTGTGACATCGATGTTCAACAATTTCGTTCAAGTGACAATTTGACTGACTTATTCACAAAAGCATTGCCGACATCTACATTCAAGAAATTGGTACACGAGATTGGGATGCATCGAGTCAAAGATCTTCAATGATTAATATTAGAGGAGTAGCTGTACTCTTTTTCCTTAGTTCAGGTTTTTTCCCACTGAATTTTTCTGGCAAGGTTTTAATGAGGCAACATTTTTTAATACTTCAAAACTTTAACAATTACTGTACTCTTTTTTCTTTTCGTTTGATATTTTGTCCAATTGAATTTTTATAAAATAAAGTTTTTAGCGAGACAGTTATTGTGGAAATAGTCATCAAAGGGGGAGTGTTGTAAAATTATAAGATAATTATTGATGACTATTTAGACTTATTAAAATACTTAGTCTTATCAGTATATTTAGATAAGTCTTGTTTGATTATATCCAAATCTCTTTGTAACCTATTTTGGAATCCTATAAATATAGGTCCATAGTTATAATGAAACACAATTCATTTTCACATCTCTTTTATTCTTCTACCTTATTTCCATAGTTTCATCACAAATATGAAATTTTAAAATATTTGTAAGGATAAAATATTTTTAATGTAGTAATGATTTATAGATTAATATTTGCAGAAAAATATTTAAATAGGATTACAAAATATAAATTAATAAAAACAATTTTTTTTTAATACTATATGATATTATCTAACTCATCATACCTGCGCATACTAAAATTCCAAATTTGTAATCCGCGCGTGAAAAAGAAAAGCTAGAAGAATCACGTAATTCACATTTAAAAAATTCCACGTGGAAACATTTCATTGGAGCTTAACCACTCACACGGATGACAATCCAAGTCACCCCTCCTAATAAAAAATCTCCTCCGTCAAATCCTCTCCTGATTAACGGCCCTCACCAACCTCACAATCCCCAAAATTCAAACCACGCCAAAATTTCCACTTCCCGCCCCTTCATTTCACCATATAAAAAACACCCCATCCCCCAATCAACACCACAATTCTTGATTCACACACACTCCTTCTGTATCTATACATCTGTTTGTACCTTCTAATGGCTCGTACAAAGCAGACTGCCCGCAAATCAACTGGTGGCAAGGCTCCCCGGAAACAGCTTGCAACCAAGGCCGCTAGGAAGTCCGCCCCGGCAACCGGTGGAGTGAAGAAACCCCATCGCTTCCGCCCTGGTACAGTGGCTCTCCGTGAAATCAGAAAGTACCAGAAGTCTACTGAACTCTTGATCCGGAAGCTCCCATTCCAGAGGCTAGTCCGTGAAATCGCCCAGGACTTCAAGACTGATCTTCGATTCCAGAGCTCTGCTGTTGCGGCGCTGCAGGAGGCTGCAGAAGCATACCTTGTTGGTCTTTTTGAGGATACTAATCTCTGTGCAATTCATGCCAAGAGGGTTACTATTATGCCTAAGGATATCCAGCTTGCCAGGAGGATTAGGGGTGAGCGGGCTTAAATGGAATCCCACTAGATCTGTTCATAAGGACATTTCATCTGGATTGATGTGTAAACTTTCTTTTGGTTAGTTCATGGATATTTGTAAACCGCTGGTTTGTTACTTCAATGAATTATATCGTTAGGTGAATCTATGTTATATTCTGTTCTAAATATTTCAGTTTCAATTTCTTCTTGATTTTTATAATTTGATCATAATGCTTTGGATTCAATTCAATGGTGCAGGTTTGAATTTTTTGTTATTAATCAAGTGATTAGCATTTGATTGTAGATTTAATTATGTGTTGATTGGATTGAGGTTAATTTCAGTTATTTGCTGGTGTTTTTACTTGTAGTAAAATGTGCGTTGCATGTAATTAAATAATGGTGTTGTAAGTAACGTTTTAAAAAGTGTAAAGTGTGGTTAGGCGTAGAGGTCGAGTTTTAAGTTTTTTGAGTTTAGGTGAGTCTTAAGTGAGAGAGAGAGAGAGATAAGGGCAAGGTGAGAACAATGTGTGATATGTGGCTATGCATAGAGGTTGAATTTCAAGTTTAGACAAAATCTATGCGAGACTTTGGCAGGTTTTTTAGAACAGTGGTTGTAAGATATATATTTATTCAAATATTTAAATAATTATAATTTAATTTAATATTATATTAAAATACAAAATTTTGACATTAGAAAAATATGGTGAAATATAATATTTATTGTTGTATTCAAACAAAGTATTTTTTACAATTATATGATCAGTATTGAATATTTATTTTTTAAAGTTTTAAATATAGTCAGATAATGTCAATTAAAGAATATAAACAAAAAGAATAAAAAATAGTGTACATAAATTTTTAAATATATTGAGCATTCAAACCTATTAATTTTTTTTTTTTATTTATGAGATGACAAATGATTTATAACAAATTTTTGTAATTTAATATAGTTCTTCAACTATGAAGAGGTTTTAACTTAAAATATCACATGTAATTTGGGTTCGTAACACTTCAAATTATGTAGATTTATCAATTAGTATATAAAAAAAACAAAATACATTTATAGTAGAAATTGGCAAAATTAAACATTTTCATTTGCACAATTCAGTGTCTAGATGTATTCACGTGAATTTATCCAAATTGTAATAGAGAAATAAAGTAATATTACCAAAATTAAATATTCTAGTGATTTAAGCGTCTTATTTACATTGGAGCATAAATAGTTAAGAAAAATTAGTTTAAGCAAAATAGATAACAATTCAATTCAAAAGCATAAAAAAGAATAATAGAAATAAGATCCGTATCCATAGTGGATTGAAACTATTATTGAAGTTAGCCTACAAAGTTTTTGTCTAGAAAATTTTAAGCTGCAAGTCAATTAGATATGTAAACAATATACAAATACACATGAACATGCACAATAATTAAAAAATATCCGTAACTTTTATAGTCCAACGCAACTTATTATTTTTTTTTAAAAAAAGAAGAGCATTGAGAAATGATTATTCACATTAACTAACAAAAATCACAATCACAAATACAAATCTTCAAATGAAGTTTTTATGGACATCACAAACTATATAATTACCTTTAAATAAAACAACCTTAAATTTCAAATTAGACCTGAAAAAAGCTGAATAAATTGTTGATGGAATGTCAATTACTATTAATTTTGTAACTGACCAAATCCGTTCTCGCAATTCAAAGAAAATATTTTCAAAATCCAATAATTATATATAATAAATGGAGATTAAACATTTTTAACTTCTAAAGACTATATGTGGTTATAAAAGCTAAATAATGAGTCAATTATAATATTAACTAAAGGACAATTTAAAAAATATAAAATATTAATAAGGACATATTTGTCCAAAAATATTTCTCTTTTTAAGCCTTTTTTAGATTAGTATAGATTAGGCTCTTTTGCGGTATTTTCATTGAAAATGTCGAGGGGAATATACAAATCAAAAGGTGTTTTCCATTTACACTTAGGGATTGCTCGGGAGTTTTTAAGTATTGATTATGAGGGTTTTTTTTTTTTTTAAAGTATTGGTTTTGGGCGTTTATGAATGGAGTAGTTTTGTGTGATTTTTAGCAGTGTTCTAAAAGGCCCGCCTAGGCCTCGCCTAGGCGCGCCTAAGCTTAATGCGTTTGCAAAACGCATCGCATTGGAGGTATGCGCGTTAAAATGCGGTCAACTCTTTTTGTTGACCGCCTAGGCGCGAATAGACGAGAATATGCGAGAATAAACATGATTAAGCGAGAATAAGCACGAATAATCACGCATAACACGCATTAGAGCAAGCAAGCAAGCTTCTTTTTATATTTTTTTTAGATTAGACCAAAATAAACATTTTTTAAATCTACAAAAGACACTAGAAATTCTCAAGATAAAATAAGAGAACCTGACGAAAATGATTTTGTATCGGATGACACGGAAGATGAGTTAGATGAAGAAGAATAGCTTGATTTAGAATCCGATAAAGAGTTAGACAAAATTTAAGCTATGTTGGTATGTAATAAATTGTAGAAAATTATTGAGTAATTTGTGTTTATGTTTGTGGTAGTTAAAATTTACTAACTTTTGAAAACTATTATGTTGGGCTTTTATTTTGTAGTCTAATTGTAGACTATGATATTAAAATTAGTCCTGCAAATTTTGATTTTGAACCACGTTGAATGTGATATGTTCAACCATGATATGTGTCTTAATATAAATCTAATTTTTCTTCATTGTTACAGCGTGCATCTAATTTTGAAAACTCATGTATTTTTTATGTGTTTTTTGAAAACTATGCTTGTAATTTTGCAATCTAAATCAGTATATTCTAGGCTATGTTATTAAAATTTAAAATTTGAGCATTAAAAAAAATTAAAATTTAAAAACGCATTTTGACGCCTAAGCTTCGCATAGGCGCGCCTAGGCCTATAATTCTTGATGCTCCACCTCGCCGCGTCATCACGCATTACGCATTTTAGAACCTTGATTTTTAGTAGCAGTTTTTTAAATGGTTTAACTTATGTTTGGAAATTTATTTTTTAGTGGATTTAAATTTTTTTTAAGAGAATCAAATTATATATATATATATATATATATATATATATATATATATATATATATATATATATATATATATATATATATATATATATATAATTAAATTAAATTTTAAAAATTTTATATATTCACCTATTATTGAAAATATAAAATTAAATTTATATTTTTGCATGTGTTTATTTCTTTTGTATATGTTTTTTTTTAAAATTTTTATATAAATTAAATTTAAGATAGTTTTGAAAATAATTATTTGAAAGGAATTAAAAATAGAAGAAATTTTAAAGAACGGTAAAAAACTATTGATTTGGGGAGTTGAGAGATACATTTCAAATTACACTACACCGATTTTGGACGGTTTAAAAAATACCTATAAGTTATAAAACCAATACTCCAAAAAATTAACAAGCACCGATTTTCTCAACCTTTTATAAACGACATCATTTAAAACTAGTCAAATCGGTGGAAAAAAAACTCCCAAGCATCATGCCCTTATGGATAATTAAACGGTTACCTAATTAAGTTAGTACGATTTAGGATGGCAACGGGATGGGGACAGGGCGGTATGGGTATAAAAAAAATTCTATTTATCGTTTTGTTTAATTTTTAATATTAATTTTTATTTTTTACAGATAATTTAAATTTTAAAATATAAAAATATTCGGAGTGGATTTGAGAATTCAAAGCAAGGCGAGGCGGGATTTTTTGCCATTCTAGTACAATTTATATCCCTTTATGTTTGATTTCATATTTATGTTTTTGCTCTTTTTGTTGTATATGGGAAACTAGCACATTACTCGTGCAATGCACGGAGTTGACCGTTTCCAATTTAATTACTTGAATTGAAGAATAATATTGTTACATTTGTATATAATTATTAATTTCAGTAATTAAATTACACATAATAAATATATTATTGATTACAATATATGTGTAACTAAGAACGACAACAATACTATTCTAAATTTTGTGGTTCGTATAAATAGGTCCTTAGTCTTCGGGAGTATCTGTTGACGTCTGAATCCGCGTTGTCCACCTGTCAACAGATCTCCAGTCACTCTTTTGCCAATCTGTATGTTACCTGGACAATAGAACGACTGTTAGGCACCAAGATCACCGGGGAAAAAAAGGCCGACGATCGTTGGTACACCGATGATCAAGTAAATGTTGGTATATAGAATAATATACGGGGGATGGAAATAATTGGGTGTGGGAGGGACAAGCAAGCAGAGATTTGAGTAGAATTTAGAGGTGATAATAATGTATAAAGAGTGCGTGTCATAAAATGCGTACCTTGAAATAATCGTAGTCCTTGTATTTATAGCTGCAGAGTCTTAATTATTCTGTGTAAGCAATCAATTAGAAATCTGATTAGATTCTCCTTCCTTATCGGATAAATAGTAATTGGACATGGATACAATCTCCCATATTTCGGTCCTTATCTGATTGGATTTTCAATATTGTGTTGCCTAATTATTGGGAGATTGGTATTCATTTTCCTTGTGAGAATCCTTATATCAATCAAACACAATCTTTCTTTAATTACTTCTCTAGTTATCCCAAAATATCAAATTGCATGTGGATTACGAGAATGCGAAGACCAGCGAAGCGCTACAGACTGGCCAGAAATGTCGAGGCCCTTCATGGCCTTCTTTGTGATAGATTCAAGAGTGCTAAGATAATCAATGGGCCTTCGAGGTCTTCTGAGAATTTGTAAGGCCCTTGTTGGGCCCCCGAGGCCTTTGTTGAGCTTTCGATGATGTGGAGGCCTTACTAAAATTGGGTGGTAACAATAATTCTCCAAGTCCAAGCCTATTATTTATATCCGGCGTGGGACTTTAAGAAAGAGTATTAAATGAGGACGAAGGCCTTTAGAAGGCGAACCTCCAATGGAATCTGTGGGATCACCTCTCCCGTTATATTTCTCCATAGGAAGCATTTTGTACCCTACGGGAAGTTTTTTAGTCTTCAACTCTTTGGAAAATGAAAGGTCCTCGTCGTCGTCAAGGTCGCACAACCGTTCTGGTCTTTCATCCGCAGCCCTAGAGTCCATTATCTTCTCTCGGTAGTTATCGCTGAGCTCGCTACGCCGGCTACTCAACAATTGAGGTCGAGCCATAGACGACCCAGTCACCAACATGTCAAATACGCTGGTAGTTGCGACCAGCTCTTCCACTCGCGAAGCACGAGGTCTCTCCTAGTTCTTGGGATCTAGTCCATTATGGATTGACGAATCATCTTGAGTCTGATGGCTTTCGATCAAGCCAGACCTCGAAGGGCTTCGTCGGGCACGGCTACGCTTGGGTCCATGTTGAATAGATTGATTCTCAAACAGTTCAAGCGCCGCCTTCATCCGGGCATTGTCTAGCTTTAGGTTATGATTTTCTTGCTCAACCGTCTGCTTCTGTCGTTGTCTTCTCCTCTTACGGTGGGTCACATTCTAGAGATCTTGAACGCTCTCCTACCGTAAGTCGGTATGATGGGACTCTACTTTTTCTTCCATGGAGTTTTCAGTTTCCATGCTCTTCCTAGTAGAAAACATGTTTTTACCATAAGTTTTAGGTTGTGTAACATTTTTCGTTTTCCACAGACGACGCCAATCTGTTGCTGTTAGAATCTGCATAGTCTACACATCAACAGATTTCCAGTCACTCATCTGCCAACTTGTATGTTACCTGCACACTAGGACGACTCTTAGGCACCAAGATCACTGGAGAAAAATGGAGCGGCGATCGTTGGTAGTCCGACGATCATGTCAATTGCCAGTATATAGAATAATTTGTTGGGTGCCAGGAATATAATTGTTGATTGCCAGAAATATGACATGCTAATTAATAGAGTCATAATATGCAAGCAGAAAACATAACAGAATCTGAAAAGAATGATGATCGAGGCGAGAACTAGTATGTGGTAAAGCGTCACCCAAGATACAATGACCAAACACTTTCAGAAGCAGCACTTCGACTGCAAGAACGACGAACCAGAAGAGGAAGAACTCTCTGAAAGAAAAATGAACTGGAAGGAGACAAACTATATGCTTGCTTTGCTGTATTTGTTTTTCTCACAAACTGAATGAAAGCCTGAGGACCCTTTAAAAGGATGAGGGAAATGGCGGTTGATCAGTTTCCAAACACCTTTCCATGTACACCACTTACGCACGATTTTAAAATTATACACCACTTTGAAAACTGTTTCTTTGGAGGGAAATTTATCAGATAAATTTGAATAATTTTTATCCAAAAATTAATATTTGACATAGGCCGTACCCAACCCAAGTCCAAACCTCGGCCATAGACTACGACCCGAACACGTGCACGTGCGCGTGCCGTGCCGATCCGATCCGAGCTGAGCCGGCCGATCGATCGGTCAGACGGACCGTGACAGTGACGGTGACAGTGGCGGCGCACGCGCGTGTGTGGGCTTTGCTCGATTATGAATATGTTTACGTCCTCTCCCCTCTAAAGACTTGCGGTGCCCCTTGGAGCCCAAACCCATTTCCAAATTTGGAGTTTATTAAGTGGTTCAATGTTGAGTTTCCAATCAATGTGGGATAAATACCTTCCAATTATTTCCTATTTTATTTCTCATTTATTGTCCAACTTTCAACCATAATTTCTCATTCACAATGGAATGGTTTTGCATAATTAAATATACTACGTTCATCTACTCGAAACGTAGAATTTAATCGACTATTTATTTTGACAAATCGAAGCTTAGGTCCCACCCAATTATTATACCAAAGTGGTCTATTTCTAACAATCCCCCACATGAATGGAAATTATCACGAATATGCTAAATGCAATGCAGACTGGATTCAGATAGTACGAGCGAAAGGCTTATTGCATCAAGAAATGTAGTTTTTGGCTTTGAACCTGCCTTAGTGGAATACTATCGAGTTTACTTAGCTATTCAGTGAACTTGATGTCTTGAACTGCCCAATTGTTAATGTAAACCAAGACAACAATATCCACACAATAACCTTTCTATCAATTCTTTGGTTCTCATAGATGTGTTCATTTTGGCCCTGAACATTTCTTGGTATTCATAAGTGCTCTAGAGAATTTAAGCCTCAAATTCTCATGGAAGTGGCCCTACTTCACACTTATATAAGTGATCTCCTATGAAGAGTATTCTGCTATACTCTACTTGGTTTATCCAAGCTAAATGAATCATTAAAAGTTATAACTTAACATTTTACATTCTGCAGACATCACTTTTATAAATGAATAGATAAATGCTTACCTGAGTCTTAATAACTTAGTTGTCCCATTGAACCAAGATCTTGGGATCTCCAGTCAACAAGGTTGGGTTACCATCATTAAGATTCATGCATATTAGGCTTTAATCCAATTCCCTTTGATAGATAATATACTTGATCTCTTGGTAAGCATTTCATAAGCGAATATGCGAGACCTTTGATTTCACATAATCAATGGAGATAATACCATTTGAGATCAACTGCTTTATGGTATTGTGTCTATGACGTATATGTCTAGACTTACCATTATACATGCAATTTTGTGCCCTTGCAATAGTCGACTGATTGTCGCAGTGAATGCTAATTGTAGGTACTGACTTAGTCCAACACAGAATATCCTCTAAGAAGTTACGAAATCATTCTGCCTCTTCTCCAGCTTTATCTAATGCTATAAACTCCGATGCCATTGTTGATTGAGCTATGCAAGTTTGCTTTGAGGATTTCTAGGACACAGATGCACTTCCAAGCGTAAATACATAACCACTTGTGGATTTAGAATCTTTCATATCATATATCCAATTTGCATCACAATATCCTTCTAATACTGCAGGATATCTCATATAATGTAATCCAAATTTTAAGGTATGTTTCAAATATCGAAGTACCCTATTCAATGCCTTCTAGTGATCATTGCTTGGATTACATGTGAATCTACTCTATTTATTAACTGCAAAGGCAATATCTGGACGTGTGCAGTTCATTAGATACACCAGACTTCCAATAATCTGAGAATATCTTAATTGATGTATATGTTCACCTTTATTTTTGGATAAGTGTATACTCGTGTCTACCGGAGTTTTGACTAGACTTTCATCAAAGACTCCAAATCTCTTTAGCACAGATTCAACATAATGAGATTGTGAGAGAACAAGGCTATCTGGTGTTTTAAAAATTTTAATTCCAAGAATTACATCTGCTACACCCATGTCCTTCATGTCAAAATATTTTGTTAGCATTTTCTTAGTGGACACGATAATATCATGATTGCAACATAGAATTAACATATCAACCACATATAGACATACTAAGACATATGTTGTGGGTTTACTTTTATTATACACACATTTGTCACACTCGTTAATTTTAAATCCATTTGACAACATCGTTTTGTCAAACTTTTGGTGCCACTGCTTTGGCGCCTGTTTTAATTCATATAAAGACTTAACGAGTCTGCAAACCTTTTTCTCTTGTCCATGAGCAACAAATCCTTCAGGTTGCTCTATGTATATTTCTTCTTCTAACTCACCGTTTAGAAATGTTGTTTTAATTTCCATTTGATGAAATTTGAGATTGTGTATTGCAGCAATTGAAATAAAGATTCTTATCAAAGTAATCATTGTTACTGGTGAGTAAGTATCAAAGAAATCAAGACCTTCTTTTTGTCTATATCCTTTTGCTATCAAACGAGCCTTATATTTATCAATAAATCCATCCGATTTTAACTTTTTCTTAAAAATCCACTTGCAACCTAGAGGTTTATTTCCAGGTGGAAGATCAACCAACTCCCAAGTATGATTTTGCATTATTGATTCAATTTCACTATTGATAGCTTCTTTCCAAAAAAGAGCCTCTGGTGTTGATATTGCTTCATTGAATGTATTAGGTTCATTTTCGATCATGTACATTAGAAATTCTGAACCAAAGGACGTAGACTTTCTAGCCCTTTTACTGCGTTTGGGTTCTTCTTCATTTTCACTATCATTTGCAGTATTGTAAGTTCGTTTTGTTGAACTTACATCAATTTTATCTTTACGAGGAAAGACAACTTCGAAGAAACTAACATTCCTTGATTCAATGATCGTATCTTTATGTATATTAGTAATCTCAGACTTGTGCACAAGAAAGCAATATGCACTACTTTTATGAGCATATCTAATAAATATGCAATCTACAGTTTTCGGTCCTATTTTTATTTGTTTAGGTTTTGACACTTCTACCTTTGCCAAACATCTCCACACTTTCAGGTATTTATATGAAGGTTTGTGACATTTTCATAACTCGTAAGGTGTTTCATCCTTTACTTTGTGTGGTATTTTATTAAGAATGTGATTTGCCAAGAGGATAGCTTCCCCCCACAAATTCTGGGGTAGACCAAAACTAATCAACATAGCATTCATCATTTCTTTAAGCGTGCGGTTCTTTCGTTCCGCAATACCATTAGATTGAGGTGAGTAAGGAGCCGTTGTTTGATGAATAATGCCTTGTTCAAAACAAAATTCTTCAAAAGGCGCTCCATATTCTCTACCTTTATCACTTCGAACAATTTTTATTGTTTTGCTAAGTTGATTTTCAACTTCATTCTTATAATATTTAAACATTTCCAAAGCCTCATCTTTGCTTTTTAATAAATAAATATAGCAGTACCGAGTGCAATCGTCAATGAAGGTAATGAAATACTTTTTCCCACCTTTAGTTTGTACGAATTTCAAGTCACATATATCGCTGTGAATTAATTCCAAATGTGAAGTATTTCTTTCAACAAAAGAAAATGGTCTTTTGGCTAACTTAGCCTCAACACAAGTTTCGTATTTGTGATTAGGATTGAAACTTAAAGAATGTAGCAAATTTAAGTTCATTAATTTGCGCACAGATTTAAAATTTGCATGTCCTAATCTGTTATGCCATAAACAAGAAGATTCAACGATATACGCAGAAGTAGAAGCTTCATTAATCTTGTTCAATTTGGATACAATAGTAAGGATGTTCATCTTGAACATCCCATTAGTCATATATCCTTTTCCCACATACATTCCATTTTTTGTTAATACAAATTTGTCAGATATAAATACTAACTCCCATTCTTGCTAAGAAACGAACCAGAAACAAGATTTTTCTGAATATCTGGCACATGCAGCACATTGTTGAGGACGAGTTCTTTGCTAGACGTCATCTTCAAGGTCACATTTCCTTGTCCTTCAACCTTTGAGCTTAAGTAATTTTCCATGAACAGTTGTTCTCCGTTGATAGTTTTGTAATCAGAAAACATGTTCTTTTCAGCACATATGTGGCGAGTTGCACCAGTGTCCACCCACCATTTCTTGGGATTTCCAACAATATTACATTCAGATATTACAGCAGATAGGTACATTTCTTGAACACCTTCAGTCAGATTTTCAGTTTCAACTACATGTGCACGGCCATTTTGCTTTTTAGGCTTACGACAATCAATTTAGCGATGTCCAGGTTTGCCACAACTATAGCAACCCCCTTTGAATTTCTTGTTCTTTTGGTTGTTCTCATTTTTCTTAGGAGCATAACTTGAGTGCTTCATTTTCATGTTCTTCTTTGAACTTGATTCAGCCATGTTTGCCTTAGCTTCTATGCTTGGTCCCCCATTCTTCATTTCATACTTTTTAGTGTCTTCTTCGATCCTCAAACGCACAATCAACTCCTCCAAGTTTATTTCCTTACGCTTGTGTTTGAGGTAATTTTTGAAATCTCTCTATGAAGGTGGGAATTTCTCAATTACCGCTGCTACTTGGAATGACTCACATACAGTCAATTTTTCAGTATGTAAATCATGGAGGAGTACCTGCAAATCTTGAACTTGGGAAATAACAGACTTAGAATCAATCATTTTATAGTCCAAAAATTTACCGACAAGAAACTTTTTAGTTCCAGCATTTTCTATTTTATATTTTTTCCTCTAAAGATTTCCATAATTCTTTTGCAGATTTTATTATGCTACATACACCATATAGTGAATCATTCAGTCCATTCAGTACATAGTTTTTGCAGAGAAAATCAAAATGTTTCCATGTGTCCAGGGCAATAACCGAAGCTCGATTATTTTCTCCTTGTTGAACAGAAGGAGGATCATCCGAAAGAAACCTTGTCAAGTTTAGTGTGGTTAGATAAAACAACATTTTCTGCTGCCACCTCTTAAAATCGACCCCATTAAATTTTTCAGGTTTCTCCCAGTGAGGAATATGGGTCGAAGTAGACGGACCAGCCACAATATAGAGAATTGCATTCATCCCAATAGTGTTAGCCATTTCTGTTTTCAAAATAGAAATTCAACAAGTTAGATTTCAATGTTATAAAATTTCAGTTTTGTAAACTGAACAGAAACTCCAATGTTAGAAAACAGAAATTTTTGGAACTTGACAGAGAGCATATAAAATTTCAAAACTTGACTTAAAGCATGTAAATTTCAAAAGTTGATAGTAAGTATGTAAAATTTTCGGAACCAGTAAACAAATAAACAAGAACCACTTGTTTATACCACAAAGCAGGAACTGGACATGCAATCTGTTGCATGATCGTAATGACAAGCAACTTATGTCTAGACTAATATGTGCCAAAGGGAAATGTCAAAGTTCAAACGTCTTGCAATCTATATACACCAACAATTATCATTATGAAATACTTGACATATGACCGATTCCATCTGATATCTGATATAGAATTTGGCTAACTAACAGTGTTAAAAAAACATCTTAAGTTTGTTGGGTGCCAAGAATATAATTGTTGGATGCCAGAAATATGACATGCTAATTAATAGAGTCATAATATGCAAGTAGAAAACATTACAAAATCTGAAAAGAAAGATGATCGAGGGGGAGAATTAGGCTCTTTGTCCTTAAGACGTTTTTACCCCGTCACACGGTGCTTACGGTATGTGGTAAAGCGTCTCCCAAGATACAACGACCGAACGCTTGCAGAAGCAGCACTTCGACTGCAAGAATGACGAACCAGAAGAGGAATAACTCTCTGAAAGAAAAATGAATTGGAAGGAGACAAACTATATGCTTGTTGTGATATATTTGTTTTTCTCACGAACTGAATGAAAGCCTGGAGGACCCTTTAAAAGGATGAGAGAAGTGGCGGTTGATCAGTTTCCAAACACCTCTCCATGCACACCACTTACGCACGATTTTAAAACTATACACCACTTTGAAAATCATTTCTTTGGAGGGAAATTTATCAGATAAATTTGAATAATTTTTATCTAAAAATTAATATTTGACATAGGCCCTAACCCGACCCAAGCCCAAGCTTCGGCCATGGCCTACGACCCGAACACATGCCATGCCAAGCTGAGCTGGCCGGTCGGTCGGACGGCCACGGCCTACGACCTGAACACGTGCATGTGCATGTGCCATGCCGAGTCGAGCTGGCCGGTCGGTCGGTCGGACGGACGAACGGTGGCAGCAGTGACGTGCTCGCGCGCGTGTGGGCTTTGCTCGATTATGAGTATGCCTACGTCCTCTCCTCTCTAAAGACTTGTGATGCCCTTTGGGGCCCAAACCCATTTCCAAACTTGGAGTTTATTAAGTGGTTCAAGGTTGAATTTCCAACCAATGTGGGATAAATACCTTCCAATTATTTTCTATTTTATTCCTCATTTATTGTCAAACTTTCAACCATAATTTCCCATTCATAATGGAATGGTTTTGTACAATTAAATATATTACGTTCATCTACTTGAAACGTAGAATTTAATTGACTATTTATTTTGACAAATCGAAGCTTGGGTCCCACCCAAGTATTGTGCCAAAGTGGTCCATTTTCAACATAATATACGGAGGATGGGAAACAATTGGGTGTGGGAGGGACAAGTAGGCAAAGATTTGAGTAAAGTTTAGATGTGATAATAATGTGTAAAGAGTGCATGTCATAAAATGAGTACCTTGAAATAACCGGAGTCCTTGTATTTATAGTTGTAGAGTCCTAATTATTCTGTGTAAGCAATCAATTAAAACTCTGATTGGATTATCCTTCCTTATAGGATAAATAATAATTGGACATGGACACAATCTTTCAGATTTCGGCCCTTATCTGATTGGATTTCTATTATTGTGTTGTCTAATTATTGGGAGATTGGTATTCGTTTTCGTTGTGAGAATCCTTATGTCAATCAAACACAATATTTCTTTAATTACTTCTCTAGTTATCCCAAAATATCAAATTGCCTGTGGATTACTAGAATGCGAAGACCAACGAAGCGCACCAAATTGGCCAGGAATGTTGAGGCCCTTCATGTGCTTCACTGTGATGGATTCAAGAGTGCTAAAATGTTCAATGGGCCTTTGAGGTCTTCTGAGAATTTGTGAGGCCCTCGTTGGGCCCCCGGCCTTCGCTGGACTTTCAATGATGTAGAGGCCTTACTAAAATCGGGTGGTAACAGTATCTTTGGCAACAACCTCGCCAAGAATGTCTTTTTGCATAAATGTTAGTTATATTTAGCAAATTATTCAACAAATTTGACAACAAAATGTAATAACAATAAGAATCTATAAAAAATATTGTGTGCGTAAAAAAAATATGTTATCAAATATTAACGAACAATCCAGTGTAATCGAGATTTGTCGAAGACAGAATGTCATTGAAAGCTTTCAATTGAAAAACGTGGTTGGGGAACCAATCATCGCATATCTTATAGATGTGAGTCTTGGTCATGAAGTTGATCTTGTACCTCAAGTTATTGACCCCGACAATAAAATGTCGTATCACATAAAGAGCTCATTCTCGAAGCAAAGGCGTATCACAAAAAAAATTATATAAACTTGTATTAAAAGACAGAGTATAGATAAATGACACATACAATCTAAAAATTAGAAAATGTACAGTCTAATTATTTCTAAATTATTATTGAAATTCATGTAATATTAAATTGTAGTGGTAAATTTAAACTACAAAATAACAGCTAAAAAAGAGCAAATACAATTCAAAAAATAAACTGAAATTACACAGTAATAGTAAATATAAACAAAAACCGACAACAAGTATTTCAATTATTTATGTAAAAATAAAAATGCGTATACACAACTGTTTTGTTTCTAAAAATGCGCATATGAAAATGCATATTTAAGAAAGCATAATCTTGTACTTGTCAGAAGCTAGTACATGAGTGGAGCAGTGCAAAAAACAGAACAATATTGTAATTCAAAAAATGAATTAGGAATTAATCTTTTATATATAGCTCAAACACAATTGTACGTTTTACAAAACGAAGTATAAGTCCCAGATGCAATATCACACGTAGACCGATGCAGTGATGCCCCTTCAAAAATGTCAATTAAACGGTTTGAATACCATAGAGAAAGTCAAAAGACGGTTTCATTAAAATAAAAATAAAAAATGACAAGTTCAATTGTTAGTTTCTGAAAAGTTGTTGTATTTATTTATATTTGAGTGCATTTCGCAAAGTTAAATTAAACAAAATAATAAAACAGTATCCGAACACAGTAAAAAAAAAAAAGAAACAAAATTCAAAAGTACAAATAATTTACTGAAAAGATTTTAACAAAAAAATAAGAAACAAACAAACTGTTCAAATAACACAGGGAAGTGCAAATGACGGTTTCATACAAACAAATGAAGATGATGAGTCCAATGCGTTTCTGAAAAGTTGTTGTATTTATCATTTAATATTAAATGTTATACTTCATTTTTTGCTGAAAAAGAGAAAAAAAAATAATAAACAATCAATGTGTGAAAGCAATTAAAGAATCTGAAATTGTTGCATTTATCATATATAATATTAAATATTACAATTCGTTTTTTTTAAGGAAAATAGAAAAAAAAAATTAAAAAAAATCAATATGTGAAACCAATTAATGAATCTGAAAAGTTGTTGTACTTATCATATATAATATTAAATATTACACTTTGTTTTTTGCAAGAAAAAAAAATAAATAAACAATCAATGTATGAAACTAATTAAAGAAAACAGACTCATATGCAACATTTATGGCGGAACTTGCCAAATTTGGAAAAAAAAAAGTGAAAAATGTTTGCGTGAAATTTTCGACAGTTATCCTATTATAATATATATATATATATATATATTAAGAAAATATCCAAACACAGTAAAAAAAAGAAGAAGCAAAATTTAAAAGTACATATAATTTACAGAAATGATTTTAACAAAAGATATGAAACAAATAAACCGTTTGAATACCACAAGAAAGTCCAAAAGACGGTTTTATAAAAAAAAAATGAAGATGATGAGTCCAACGCGTTTTTAAAAAATTATTGCATTTATCATTTAAAATTAAATGTTACACTTCATTTTTGCCTGAAAAAAATGAAAAAAATAATAAACAATCAATGTGTGAAAGTAATTAAAAAATTTGAAATGTTATTGCATTTATCATATATAATATTAAATGTTACAATTCATTTTTTGCCAAAAAAAAAAGATAAAAATAAATAAATAAATAAACAATTAATGTGTGAAACCAATTAAAGAATCTGAAAAGTTGTTACATTTATCGTATATAATATTAATGTTACTTCATTTTATGCAAGAAAAAAACAATCAATGTATGAAACCAATTAAAGAAAACAAATTCCTATGCAACATTTACGGCGGAACTTACCAAATTTGGAAAGAAAAAAATGGCTAAACAATGTGTGCGTGAAATTTTCGACATCTACCATATATATATATATATATATATATATATATATATATATATATATATATATATATATATATATGGTGCAAATTGTCCATAACCTTTGCCCTTAGTGCGGAAATCATCTCTAACCTTTGTTTTTTGGCACGATAGTTTTTAACATATGTGTTTTGATGCACAATTGGTCCTTATTTGATGAAAAAGGCAAAAATACTCTTAGTTTTTAATTAAAAAAATTACAATTAGATTTCTAACATTTATAAAATATGCAAATAGGTACGATACATCTGTTAAATAATATTTAATTTAACATATTAAATATATCACTATAATATTGTCAATTAAATTTTTTATAAAAGAAAAATATAAAATTATTGTCCTTTAGTATATGTAATTGTTATGTGATGTGAAAAAATTTGAATAAAAATTAAGTTCAATAAATAACAAAATAATGTATATAATTTTATGATATTGAACGAATCTTATTATGTTTTTTTAACATAAAAATTCTAACAAAAATTAATTTACACATTATGTGTTCTTTATTTTTGAACGATAAATTCAAATATGAAAAATACAATTTGAGCTCTAATATTTGTAGTTAATAAATGAAATGTTTAATTAAATAAAAATATTTGAGCATCAAGTTTGTGATAAAATTATTTTTCTTTTTATGTTGTAACGATAAAATTTAAATTTAAATTTTAAATAATATGATTACTTAATAATAATAATATAATAAGTTTAATTAACACGTGTGTCAATAATTATGAGCTTAAATTTTAGTTATTTTATAATAGTTCGTAAAATATACAAAATAATTTAATATATTATCAATCTTTTAGTTTCTTTTAATTTTTTATAAAAAAAATAAAAGTATCGAACCCATTTGTATTTTCTCCAAATGTGAGGAATTCAATTGAAAATTTATCTAATTAAAAATTATTACATATTTGTCTTTTTTATCAAATAAGAACCAATTGTGCACTAAAACACATATGTTATGGACTTATATGACAAAAAATAAAAGTTATGAACCAGTTTTGCACTAAAGGCAAATGCTAGGGACCATTTGAGCCAATTTCCTTTTGTATAATGATGATCGAATGGTTTGCCCTCTTCCTTGTTGAAATTATCTACTACTAATTAATTGCAGCAAATCTTATTGATATATAAATGGATGATTATTATCAGTAGTAATAAATAACATTATTCATGCCAAAATATAAAAGAATGTAATCAAATTTCTTTCATTGCTGCATAATTGGCGTTCCTAATGGAAGTGAAGGAAAAAATTCCAACAATTGTCAACTAGTTGAAGAGAGCAAAATTGAAAAAGTTTCCAATTCACTTGCAATGGGCAATTTTAGCACATGTTTGATAGTGATGAAATTATTTTTTAAGTGCTTATATTATAAGTTGTTGGTAAATGTGTGGATAAAAAGAAAATTATCAACCTTCTCCTATAAATAATTTATGGTGATTTGCTCCGGTAATCATTACACATAAAAAAGGAAAGGGTAATTTGCAGCCGTCGTTCATAACCTTTGAACTTTTGGCACTTTTATCCTCATTCTTCATTTTTTTGCATCCATATCCTCAACTTTTCTTAATTTGGTGGCTGAAATCTCCAACCTTTGAACTTTTGGCACTTTAATCCTCATTCTTCATTTTTTACACCCATATCCTCAACCTTTCTTAATTTAGTGGCTGAAGTCCCCAACTTTTGAACTTTTGAATCATATTTTTTAATTTTTTTAATTAAAACTTATGAAAAGTCTATTTAAAGCCAAGTTTTGTGAGTAATTTTTTCTATAAATGTTAGTTTATTTAAAAAAAATTATTTTTAAAAATTTTATAAGATTTTCTTCATTTTTTGCACCCATATTCTCATTCTTCAATTTTTTGCACACATATCCCCAAATGGAGCATTAATCAAAATATAGTTATCTGAATAAAACTATTTATCTTAATAATACAATATCTAGAAAGTAGGACTGGCCATCGACCCAAAAAAAGTAACGGGTCAAGGGTCAAAAAGTCAAAGTCGACCCGATTTCAATTAAAAAATTAAAAGTTAATCTAAAAATCTCATAAATTTTTTTAAAATAATTTTTTTTAAATAAATCAACATTTATAGACAAAATTTCTCACAAAACTTGGCTTTAAATAAACTTTTCATAAGTTTCAATTAAAAATATTAAAAAAATATGATACAAAAATCCAAAAATTGGGGACTTCAACTACCAAATTAAGAAATGTTGAAAATATGGGTGCAAAAAAATGAAGAATGAGGATAAAAGTGTCAAAAGTTCAAAGGTTTGGGACTTTAGCTACCAAATTAAGAAAGGTTGAGGATATGGGTGCAAAAAAATAAATAATGAGGGTGAAAGTGCCAAAAGTTCAAAAGTTAGGGATGGCGGGTGCAAATTACCCAAAAGGAAAAATTAGGGCCTTTTTTTTGCTGTTTTCAAGTTGTTTTGAGTAGTCAATTTTGTAAAACACCCAAAATTTGTTTACTATATTGTTTTTGAAAATTCATTTTTTAAAACAATGTTAAATTTATAACACAAAACTCAAAACAAGTTTTTGTTGTTTTGATTGTTTTAAGTGAAAATATGGAAAATACTCAATACAAAGTAAACAAATTTATTTAAATAAAAATTTATATAAACAAAATTTCTAAAAATATAAATTTTAAAAAAATAAAATCTAAATTCTTCAAAAATAAAAATTATAAAAAAATTTAAAATTCTAAAAAAAGTAAAAATTCTAAAAAAAATTAAAATATTTTTAAATTAAAATTTATTTAAACAAAAATTCTAAAAATATAAAATTCTAAAAAAATAAAAATTCTAAAAAATAAAATTCTAAATTCTTAGAAAATAAAAATTGTAAAAAAAATAAAATTCTTAAAAAATTTAAAAAAATTATTTAAATAAAAATTTATATAAACAAAAATTCTAAAAAATAAAATTCTAAATTCCTAAAAAAATTCTAGAAAATAAAATATAAAAAGTAAAATTCTAAAAAAATTAAAAACAAAATTTATTTAATTAAAATTTATATAAGCAAAAAATATAAAATTCTAAAAAATAAAATTCTAAAAAAATAAAATTCTAAAAAAGTAAAAATTCTAAAAAATTTAAAATGATATAAAACAAATTCTCAAAATCCCAAACAGAATGTGTTTTCCAGTTTTCTATTTAAAAAAAAAAATTCAAAATGACAAACCAAACGCGTTTTCAGCAATCTTAAAATAGACTCTCAAAACAGAAAACAGCAATCTTAAAATAGACTCTCAAAACAGAAAATTGAAAATAAATTCAAAACTCAAAACTGAAAATTGAAACGCAAAGAGAACAGCCCCTTAAGTTTTTATACAAAGAATAGAATATTGAAAAGTAAAATTTTTTTATTTTTTATATTTTGCTATATTTGAGGGTTAGAGTTAAGAAATTCTATATGGGTTTAACAATTTTTATGTAATGAAATATCTCTATCTTTGACAATAAGCATTTTTTTCTCTTATTTTTAAAGTTTTCCACGTAATCTATGTTATTTTCTCCATTTTTTATATTTTTTTGGTCTTCTTAATATTTAGCTCCACAAGAGTCTTATGGGCAAATAGAGGAATTAGTTTTAAATCCCAACTATCTTTATATTTTCTGTTGCGTACAAGAATTGCATGTTTCGAATCGTCAAAATTAGAGTGAATGAAGTGAAGGACCGGAGTCCAATTACTCCAACCAAAAAAATGTTTTCTTTTTCTCCTTTTCATTTAGCATTTCATAAAATGGTGGTAATTGGGGACCCTTTCTTTGTTTGATAGTCATTCTTACTGGTCATCGTTGAGAACTTGGGGACCCTTTCGATTTCCTCTTTCAAGTGATGACAATCCTTGGTGTTGTGACCGTGGTCACAGTAAAATGTCTCTTTTCCTTTTTTCAGGTGGTTTGCCATCTTTTTGGGCCATATCAACTCTTTCATTTCTTTAATCCCCATGAAGGTTTTGGTCCTATTTGTATTTAGCAGTGTGTATGTTGTCACGTCTTTTTATTCGAAGCCAGGACAAGGAGGTTAGTTCATTAGGCGTTTCCCCATGAATTTCCCTAGGATATGTTTTGTTGCGATCATTACTAGCACGAACGGAGATGGGGGCGAGACATAGAACCCCCCCCCCCCCCCCCCCCCCCCCCCAACTTTTTTTGAAATTTTCTTTTCTTTTTTTTAATATAACCTATATATCAATTTAATGTAATGCAATTGGACCTATTGGCTTAATAAAATTAATAATATAAAATTACAAATAATTGGGTTATTCCTCAAATGATAATATAAAATTAATAAATGTACTTTGCTTATTAATATATATTGTGTTCAATTGATTTTTTTCTTTTTTCTTTTGAGCTTGAGTAATATTTAATTTTATTTGTAAACTGGATCTTTTTATTTTGAAGGATAATTTTATAGAAGGCAACGTGAATACGAAGAGTTTGACTAGTTTTAAATCTTGAATATTTTTTTTGCAATGACTTCTAATAAACTTTTTAAAGACTATGAATTATAAAAAAAAACATTAGATTTTCATAAAAATGGGTTCAGTAATTACGGTTTGAGAAAAAAAAAATTTCGGGGGCAACACCTCCGTGAGGGCTTTCTCCCTTCCCCGGCATGCCTCATAAGGGACCCCCCAACTTAAAATGTATGGCTTCGTCACTGCATGTATTTTTCAAATTGCAGTTATGGTCTGCTTGAGAGTTTTGGAGTACCTGTTATGAGAGTTTTTTACAATACTTGTTTTGAGCGTTTATGAATAGAGCAGCTGTGGGTGATTTTTAGTAACGATTTTTTAAACGATCCAACTCATGCTTGGGAGTTCATTATCTAGTGGTTCTAAAAAATTTTAAGAGAATCAAATTACATATATGCCCATATAAAAAAAATTAAATTACATTTTAAAAATTTTATATATCTACTTATCATTGAAATTATAAAATTAAATTTATGTTCTTGCATGTTTTTTTTTTTCCTTTTGCATATGTTCTTTCATTTTTACAATTATTAAGTTTACGGTAGATTTGAAAATAATTGTTTGAAATGGGGTAAAATTGGAAGAAATTTTGAAGAACGGCAAAAAATAACCGATTTTAGAAATTGTAAGATACGCTTCAAATTGTACTACACCAATTTTGGACGGTTTTTAAACTGCCCAAAATCGGTGCGCCAAAAAACTAACAATCAACATTTTTCTCAACCTTTGATAAATGGTACCACCTACAATCGGTCAAAACTGGTAAAAAAAAAAACTCCCAAGCAGGCCCTTAAGGTTCCCATCAAATTATTTGATAACGACATCTTGAATGTAAGATTTTTTGTCCAATGTATGAGTGCGGCCACAACGTTTGGAATGTTGGTGAAAAAATAGAAGGTTTGGAATTTTACTACTCATTTATGAAAGATTTGGAACCCGTGACTGATAAGTACATATCGGAGCTCACAAAAAGAGACAATTATTAGTACTCTTAGTTGTTTTTAGTTTAATGGCACATTGTTTTCTTATTATTTTAGGAAAAGTCAAATTCAAGTGTTGATCTAACGAAAAGATAGAAAACAGAAGAAAATAGGACTTAATTACAAAGATAAAGAGACTTTAGGAGTTTGGCATGCAAATATCAAAGGAATGAATCCAAGAAATCTATCAAAATAACCATGCGGTCGCATGATTATACATATATGCGATCGCAAGGCCAGCTTTTCAAAGGCAGAACAAAATGGACACAAGCCATGCGATCGCAAGACTTTTCGCGGCAGCAATTTTACAGTTTCCTTATCCAAGTAAAACTCTACCGAGTACAGGATAAAATAACCACCTAAAACGCATTTTGAAGAGTTCGGAGAGGAGTAAAAAAGTCATAGAATAAACAAATTGCAGGAGACGAATTTTGAGAACAAAATATACAAGGAAGAATTGAAGATCAAAAAGGGATTGAAGATTCTTCGACAAAAAACATGGGTTTTATTTACTTTTTCTTTTTCTTTCATCGAAACATGATGAAATCAACAATTGTAATAATTTTACGAGATCATGTCTGGCTAAGTTACTTATTGTTAGCATGAACGATGAAACCTCATGTTTTTAATTAATTAGAAGTTTTTACGTTTTAGAAATTAATTGCTTTTGGGTTGATTGTTCTTTATTCATTATTTATAATATTTTAATGCTTGATCACCATTAGAATATATTGTGATCTATATTGAAATCGAGGGATTCAATATAGACTAAGCACGTGACATTGAATAACATATGGTCCAATAATAGATATAAATTACTATTATGCCTTGTGAAATTCATTTAGGTGTTCTTGATATTTAAATGCATATTTTTATGTTCGAATCTTAATTAGAGATAATTAGGTTCGCATATCGATATAAAATTGATTAACCATCGAAAGAGGTATTTGATTATATTAGAATCGTCAATTTTCAATCCAATGTAATTATAAACTAAAGCGATTAAACGAATAATTGATTAAGAAACGTGTAGGTGGATTCGCGAATCCTAGTGTTAGTAAAAATTGAAATCGTCTTCAAAAAATTGCTTTAATTGTGTGATAAATTAGATTTAATTACGCATACGTAGAATATATTTAGATTGAAAATCAAATATAAATCTGTGTTTTTTATATTGTTAAAATTTGAATTATAAATTAATAAGTTAATTGGTAGCTAGTCCTCGTAGGTTCGACACTCTACACAATACTTTATTACTTGTAAACGATCCGTCCACTTGCGGGGGAATTAAAATCACACAACAAGTTTTTGGCGCCATTGCTGGAGAATAGTTTTACTAATTACAACGTTAATTGATAATTTCATTTTTAATAATTCTTTTTATTATTATTTATTTAATTTTTATTTTTATTTTTATTTTTTTATTCTCAGTTCTTCGTATTACTGTTGAATTCTAAATATTTTCTAAAGTTTTCAAGGGTCAAGTGTGTATGCACCGTACAAAAGATTTTAATCTATTTGATTTAGACCCAGAAATTATACGGAACTTTCGCCAATGACAACGTGAGTGAAGAGAAAGGAAACAATATCAAAAAACCCAATGGAAGATAATCGAATCCAGAATCCATTACTTGTAGATGTGAGAAATAATCTTGCACTAATGGCTTGACCAGATAGAGTTAATGAACGAGATATTCTTATGGGTGAGTATATGATGTCACCAATTGTCGAAAATCAACTCAGCATAATATATCTGCCTTATGGACACGACAACTTCCAATTGAGGCCAGATGTAATTAATTTGTTCTCGAACTATTTGCCGTTCTATGGGAGAATAGGTGAAAATCCTCGTTACCATATTTTTCGCTTCGATGAATACTATGGAAATTTCAAATACCATGGTGTTAATGAAAAGGCACTTAAGATGAAGCTCTTCCCATACACACTGAAGGATAAAGCTAGAGAATTGTTAGATTCTATACCATTTGGGAGTATCACTACTTGGACAGATTTGATCTAAAAATTCACACTGAAATACTTCCCTCCAGCCAGAGTGAACAGACTGAAGTATGCAATATCCAATTTTCAACAATATGAATTGGAAAACTTTCACAAGGCATGTGAAAGGTTCAAAGAACTGCTCTGAAAGTGTCAAATTCATGGTTTTCCTTTAGCAGCTCAGAATTATTATTTCTACTCTGGATTAGCTCCAACCAGTCATTCTTCAGTAGATTCTGCAGTATGTGGCTCTATCCAAAATAGATCTGCCAGTGACCTTTACGACCTATATGAAACCATGAGTGAACAGTTTATCATGTGACCAAAAAGGAGATTGCAGAAGAAAGCAACAGGAATACACGAAGTGAAAATCAATTCACTTGTACTGGCGAAAATCGATGCATTGGCAAAGCATATGGAAGTAATATAATATTCTCACTCAGCCAATATGGTTTAGATGTCTCCACTAATCTGTGTAACATGCGGGGCAAACCATCAATCATCAGAATGACCTTTAACCAAAGTTGATATGTCATCACTTGACCAAGTTGCATATGCTTAGAATTTTCAGCGACAAAAGAATAATCCATACTCACAGACTTATAATCCAGGATGAAGTAATCATCCAAACTTCTCATATGGTAATACCCAAAACATTCAAAATTCGCCAAATCAAGGGAGACCACAAGAAAGAAAATGAAGATTGGAAGAAAGTGTCACACACATGGAATCTGAACTAAAGGAGATACAAAAAAGACAAGATGTTGTCATAAAGAATATAGAAAATCAGATTGGGTAGTTGGCTAAACTATTGACCGAGCGACAACTAGGCACATGGCCAAGCAATATCAAAGTCAATCCAAAAGAGCAAGTCAATGCAATCACCACGAAAAGAGGAGTTGAGTTGCCAGAGATTCACATGAAAAGACTGGGTGTTGAAAAGGAAACTGTGTTAAGTAAAAAAAGAGATAACAAATCAGATGTAGAAGTTGAACAAGAAAAAGAACGCTCTCCACCAGATTATATTCAGCCACCGGTCAAAGCTTATGTTTCTCCAATTCCATTTCCTCAAAGGTTGCGAAAACATAAGCTATACAAACAATTCATCGATGTATTCAAAAAACTCCAAATCAACATACCTTTTGTTGACGCTTTAGATCAAATGCCAAGATATGCAGAATTTATGAAGGAAATTCTGTCAAACAAAAAGAAGTTGGAGGAGCACGAAACAATCATACTTACCGATAAATGCAGTGCTATCTTGCAAAACAAGCTATCGTCGAAATTAAAAGATCTAGGGAGTTTCTCTATTCCTTGCACTGTTGGTAGTTTATTTTTCGAGAAAACATTATGTAATTTAGGTGCTAGCATTAATTTGATGCACTACTCTATTTTCAGGCAACTAGGTCTCGAAGAAGCAAATCCAATCACAATCTCACTACAGTTAGCTGATCGATCAGTTAAACGTCTACACGGGATATTTGAAGATATTTTAGTGAAAGTGAACAAGTTCATATTTCTAGCTGACTTCATTATCTTGGATATGGGGGAAAACAGATATGTACCACTTATCTTGAGACGACCTTTCTTAGCTACTGGACGAACGCTAATTGATGTGCAAAAAGGACAGCTAGTGTTGAGATTAAACGAGGAGCAAGTCACTTTTAACGTGTTCAAAGCAATTCAATATCCAAGCTCCTCTGACTCATGTTTTCAGATCGATATCATCGATCACGAGGCAGCTAACATATTTTCTTTGGAAAATTTTTTAGATCCATGGGAAGCTTGTATTATACATTCTCAAGAAGAAAATTCCTAGTTTCCAGTTCTTGAAGAATATGCCAAATATTTACAAGAAGCTGAACGGATGGAAAGAAGAAAAAATACATGAATTTGGATACCACACCTCTTCAACAGCCACCTTCAATTCAAGAATCTCCGACTTTCGAGTTAAAACAATTACGTTCTCACCTTAAGTATGCCTATCTCGGTGAGTCATATACTCTTCCAATCAATATTGAAAATTCTATCAATCAAGATCAGGAAGATAAATTACTTCGAGTCCTGAGAAATTACAATCCAGCCATCGGTTGGACTATAGCAGACATAAGATGTATTAGCCTATCCATATGCATGCACAATATCTTAATAAAAGAGGCATATAAACCGACAGTGCAACATCAATGCATATTAAATCCTCATTTGTAAGAGATAGTCCGAGCTGAAGTTTTAAAATTACTTGATGCCGGTTTCATCTATCCTATTTCAAATAGCACTTGGGTAAGCCCAGTTCAAGTATTGCCTAAAAAGGAGAGAATTACGGTTGAGAAGAATGACAATAACAAGCTCATACCAATCAGATTGACTACCGACTGTCGAGTTTGTATTGACTATATGAAGTTGAATGATGCCACTTAAAAAGACAATTTTCCTCTACCATTCATCGATTTGGCAGGTCATTCTCATTATTGTTTTCTTGATGGGTATTCAGGCTACAATCAAATTCATATAGCCCAGAAGATCAAGAAAAGATGACCTTTACTTGCCCTTACATCACGTTTACATATAGGTGTATGCCATTTGGCCTGTGCAATGCTCTTGCTACATTTCAGCATTGTATGATGCATATTTTCTCCAATATGGTGGGAAAATTCGAAGTATTCTTAGATAATTTTTCAGTTTTTGGATCATCATTCGACGAATGCCTAAAAAATTTGATCCTGGTACTTTAGCGTTGCGAGAAAACAAACTTGGTAGTTAACTGGGAAAAGTATCACTTTATGGTCTAAGAAAGCATTGTGTTGGGACACAGGATTTCAACTAAAGTCATTGAGGTCGACAAAGCAAAAATTTAAGTTATAGAGAAACTGCCTCATCCGACAACAGTTAAGGGAATTCGGTCTTTTTTTGGGACATGCAGGGTTCTATATACAGTTTTTAAAAGATTTTAAAAAAATAACTAATTGGAAAAAGAAGTCAAATTTATTTTTATATAGAATGTCTTGAAGCCTTCAACATTCTCAAAGAAAGTCTAATCTCAGCACCAGTAATTGTGGTCCCTAATTGGGATCTACTGTTTGAATTCATGTGCGATGCAAGTGACTTTGCCATCAGGGCAGTTTTGGGACAGCGAAGAAAAAAAGTCATACATGTTATATATTACACCAGCCGAACTCTCAAAGATGCTCAAATGAATTATGCTACTACAGAAAAAGAAATTACTAGCAGTAGTATTTTCCTTCGAAAAATTTTGATCTTACCTCATTGGATCGAAAGTGATAGTGCACATGTACCACGCATCATTGAAATATCTATTCGCTAAAAAAGATGCAAAACCAAGACTGATTCGGTGGATACTGCTTTTTCAAAAATTTGACTTGGAAATTCGAGATAAAAAAGAAAGCGAGAACGTAGTAGTCGACCACTTGTCAAGAATAGAGCAATTAGAAAGGAATGAAGAAGGTGAAATAAATGAGAAATTTTTAGATGAGTAGATTTTTGGGATAGAGCAGTTGGAAAGCGCACCATGGTATATAGATTATGTAAATTACCTTGCAAGCAACATCGTGCTGCCTGATTATGATCATCAACAACGAAAAAAGTTCTTTTCAGAACTTAAATACTATTTTTGGAAAGATCCTATTCTCTACAGGCGGGGTGCTGACTAAGTAATTCGGAGGTGTACACCTGAAGAAGAAATGGAGACTGTATTGGAGCAATGTCATTCATCACCATATGGAGGTCATTTCGGTGCAACCAAAACAGCAGCCAAAGTCTTACAATTCAGGTTTTATTGGCTAACATTATTCAAGGATGCTTACAGTTTGGTAAAAAAATATGATAGGTGTCAAAGGACGGAAAACATATCCCGAAAGCAAGAAATGCTCATTCGAAGTATTTTAGAGGTTGAACTTTTTGATGTGTGGGGAATTGACTTTATGAGATCATTTCTATCCTCGTTCTCAAATTCATACATTTTAGTGGCTGTGGACTACGTTTAAAAATGGATAGAAGTTGTAACCTTACCGACTAATGATGGCCGGGTAGTGGTGAATTTTCTCAAAAAGAATATTTTTACGCGGTTCGAGACTCTTCGGACAATCATAAGTGACGGAGGTAAATATTTTTGCAACTGGCAATTTGAAATTCTCTTGACAAAATACGGTGTGAAGCACCGAGTGACTACTTCATGCCATCTACAAACTAGTGGCCAAGTGGAAACTCCAACCGGGAGTTGAAACGGATCCTGGAGCTAACCGTTAGTACTTCTAGAAAAGATTGGTCGAACAAACTAGATGATGCTCTTTGGGTATACCGAACTGTATTTAAAACTCCAATTGAAATGTCACCATACCACCTAGTTTTTTGGAAAAGCGTACCATTTACCGATTGAGTTGGAGCATCGAGCTTACTGGGCATTGAGGAAATTGAACTTTGATTTGAAAGAAGCCGATGAAAAACGAATGCTCCAATTGAACAAAATGGATGAATTTCGATTTGATGCCTATGAAAATGCCAAATTGTACAAGGAGAAAACAAAAGAAGTGGTATGACAAGAACATTCAAAAAAGGCAGTTTGAGGCGGGACAAAAAGTTCTCTTATTCAATAAACAACTCAAGCTTTTTTCGAGAAAACTACGTTCAAGATGGTCCGGGCCATTCACGGTAGTCAAAGTTTATCCATATGGAGCGGTAGAAGTTGCTCATGATACAAAGGGCAGGTTCAAGGTGGACGGACAAAGGCTAAAGCAGTACTTGGAGGGTGATTTTTTTTAAAAAAAGTTTTTAATCACGTTAAGCAATTCAGAGTGATCACCACTATAAAGTCGAGCTAAAAACTGTAAACAAGTGCTCAATGGGAGGCAACCCATTTTTCTACCATTTTATTTACATTTACGCATCATTTAAGTTTTAGGAGTTCAATTCACGTTTTTAACGTTTTATGTTTTTAAGACTTAATGGGCACTTTTAATTCTTAGGTAATTAGGAGCTAAGATTATCGTCATTTTGCATAAACACGTTTTAAATTTTTTTAAAGTTATGTTTAGAAAACCAAAAAAATAAAAAAATTTGAACAAGATGCATACTATGCGATCGCATGATTACACCATCTGAGATTGCATAGACTGACTCTGCCTAGAATTTGGTAGTCCTGCAATCGCATAAATTTACTTCCTTTTATGATCGCAAGGGCTACCAGAATGTTTAAAACCAGGAATCAGCTCGTTCATTTTCAAAAACACAATTTCAACTTCAAAAAGACCACTCTCTTCAATTCTCGATCTTCAAACTCCAAACGAGCAACACGGGCACCAAATTCTTCACAATCAACCATCCATAAACATCAACTCCACGAATTCAAAGGTAAAATTCAATCTTTTTGTTGAAATTCCTTCAATTCTTCGTTCACATTCATTTAAATTAATGCATTTTGATTTGTTTGGAGAAATGTGGTTTAGATTAGGCTTGAATCGAAAGGGATATATGTTATTGATTGGATTTAGTTGATTATGATGAGAAAAATTTTGGTTTTGCTTAGTTTACCCAAATCATGTTTCCTACCAAGAACAAACCATTGCTTGCAAGGTGTTTGACAAAACGACCCAACCAAAATTTTTGCCAAATTTGGAGAAAATGTGACTTTAGGCTAATCTCTTTAACCAACACTATCCTTTTGGATCATTCACCTAGGTTTTGGGCACACTTTTATCACAATAAAAATCCAACCGTGATCATTAAGGACATCCGGATGCCATGGCAGCCCACGTCCAGCCACGTTAGGCTTCCTCCGTTAGCACTTTCGTCCCCCATCCGGTTGGCCCAAATGACCTCGAAATCCTATGAAATTTGAACATGTGGTAGACCAAAAAGTGCACTTCCATACCATTCTTTGCCGTTTCGCTTTTGAACATTCTTGCATAATTTTATCGGGATCCGAAGTAGCTTAGTCGAACACATTTTTTTGGAGAAATCTTACCTAAAGTTCGAGATAGTTTGAGGGGTGACAACTTAAACCATATATGTTATTTGTCATATATAACTTGTTTTCATACATTTTACAGGTCATGGCTCCAAAACGACCTCCAATTTTCGCAGAAAAAAGAAAGAAAAAGGCAGTCAGAAGTACATCAAAAAGAGCCCCAGTGGAAATCACCGACTCTCACCACTATCTATCCGAGGAATACGAAGAAAGATATACAAAGTGCATTAGCCAATGGACCATATGGGGGGAGTAGAGGTTACAATTGGAGGATTTTCTTCACTCCAAGTTATACAATCTGATCGACGTGTGCGGCTGGTCAAAAATTGCAGAAACACCGTACAAGATCTACTCCCAACTCGTCCATGAGTTCTACACCAACTTCAACTACGAAATAGACATACATGAGACAGAACACTACGGGCAGACGTAGGTAAGGGGTAAATGGTTTATGTTTACCCCGAGGGTCATTAACCAGTACTACGGGATTACTTTTGAAGATGTTCACCCCCTGTCTACTATTCATGATATGGGTGAAGTGGCCCGATTTCTATATGGTCGAGACGATGCATGGCCACTACTCGAGAGAGACTTAGAGCACAGTAAATTAACGGACTTCCTACTCATCTTGAAAGTGTTCGTGAGCCACATTATCGACCCGATCATGCACCGTACTACTATCAATGATGCGAGGGCTTGATTATTATACCATATCGCACATGGGAGAAAAATAGACTTGTGAAGTTACATCTACACCCTGATCATTACTCTGGGCTTCCAAATAGACAAGAGGCACACTACCATCTTCCCAGCTCTGATCAGTGGCATTTGTGAAGAAGCGAAGGTTCAAATTTTTGCAGCAGAGCCGGTATTGAAATCCAATAGACCAATCAACCCCTATGCCTTGGAAAATACAAGAAGGCACACTGCATCAGCTATGGGGCAGCCCAAGCCGTAGAGGAGCAGCATCAAGAAGAGCAGCTAGCCGCACCTTAGCATGTCGCACCTCTCGGAGACATAGCATCCATGCTACGTCAACTACTAGAAGGTCAGGCTGAGAAGACACGACTCATTGTTGCTACACAGATTGAATTGTGCACGGTGCAACATGAGTTGACGATGCTGCGATCTTGTGTAGATATAGTCCGACACACTCAGATGAATATCGAGAGCAGTTAGCGACAAGCTGGCCTGGAGCAGAGTCGGATTTGATCTGACTGTGACCAGGTCAAGAGGCAGATAGACAGATGTGCAGGCAAGCTAGATGATTTTCAAGACCAGATTTGCAGACCGACACCGAGCAAAGACCCTCCACCAGTAGATTCGTCCACACTACTTCTTGCAACACCATCCGATCCACCTCCAGAAAGTCTCTGAATTTTTATACATTATATATTTTTTTTGAATTTTTACATTGGAGACGATGTATGTTTCAAGTTTTGGGGTGGTGGATTAAAATGAAAATTTTGCTTGATTCAATAATGATAATTGATATTTGATTTTTAACTAAGCATGTTTATGTGATATGAATAGTCTTGCCGACTAATGATAAAACTTTTTATTTAAGTTTAGCTCTAAGCATGACTTGTGAACAGATTACTTTGTTTAAATGTGAGACTACTTAACTATGTCTAATAACGTGTTGTGTCGGCAATTTATGATGAATTTTAGCTATGTTGATGCACTTAAGTCGAAAACAATAGGATACCTTCTTGAAATTAGGAATCATTTGTATCTCGACAAATAACCAATGGAGTAAATAAGTGTGATAGTTAAGCTATGATGGTGGCTATCTAGGCTTGTGTTGATTCCATGTTTGTTGAAAAATTATGTGGAGCACTTTAGACTAGTTAGATGAAGCTAGGTAATGACCAAATATTGGGAATCTAATTCCTTAGCATGAACTTATTGCACGCAAGGAACAAGGTTATTACTATTATATAAGTCTTTTCGTAGTCTGTTTGACTAAAGTGAGAAAGTCCATCAGCTTAAAGCTCGTTACATAGTCATTTAGAAAGTTTAATAGACTAAGTTTCACACATTATTAATATCTTATAACTCTTTTCGTAGCATTTTTGACTTGAGTGAAAAAGTCCGTAGGAATTTTTTAAAACCCGATGCCCTAATGTTCAAAAGACCTAAGAGTTATCGATCTAAAACTCATTACATGAGTTATCTAGAAAGCTTAAGGGATTGAGTTTTGCACATAAGATTTATATATATATAATCTGCTAAAGCTAGTGAAAAATCTTTTGCAAAGTAAACATGGGGATTAGATAATTATGTTTGACTTACTTAGTAGAAACTTCCTGGTCGAGAGCACTCAAAAATTGAAGAATCTTCAAAAACTTAAGTTGTCACGATTATTAGCTTTCTCAACCAGCCTCGAGCTAGAAAAGAATGAGTGAACTATTACTTTAGACCCAAAATCTCGAGAATTGAAAGAAAATATCATTTTGGGGGAAAGTGTACCTTACGAGAGGAAAGAAAAAGTTCGTCATGAATTATATATATATATATATTTTTTTGCAAAAGCTAAAGAAAGAACGGCAAGCTATTTATATTGTGACTGTTATTATTATTTTTGTCATTATGTGCATGATTGTCTTTAGTTAGTTTATTCGATGACGAATAAAAGTTCAAGTTTGGAGGTGTTTGATAAGTACAATTTTGTACTTATCAGAGTTCACAAAATGGACAATTATTAGTATTTTTAGTTGTTTTCAGTTTAATGGCACGTTGTTTTCTTATTATTTTAGGAAAAAGTCAAATTCAAGTATCGATCTAACGAAAAGATAGAAAACAGAAGAAAAGAGTACTTAATTACAAAGATAAAGAGACTTTAAGGGTTTGGCATGCAAATATCAAATGAAGGAATCCAAGAAATCTACCAAAATAACCATGCGACCTCATGGTTATACACAAATGCGATAGCAAGGCAAGCTTTTCAAAGGCAAAACAAAATGGACACAAGTCATGTGATCGCAAGGCATAAGCCCAAGCGATCGCAAAGCTTTCCGCGGCAGCAATTTGGCATTTTCTTGATCCAAGTAAAAATCTACCGAGTCCATGATAAAACAACTGTCTAAAACACGTTTTGAAAAGTTCAGAGAAGAGGATAAAAGCCAGAGAATAAACAAATTGCGGGAGACAAATTTTGGGAATAAAATATACAAAGAAGAATTGAAGATCAAGAAGGGATTGAAGATTCTTCGACAAAAAACACGGATTTTATTACTTTTTCTTTTTCTTTCTTCGGAATACGATGAAATCAAAATTTGTAATAATTTACGAGATCGTGTCCGACTAAGTTACTTATTGCTAGAATGAACTATGAAACTTCATATTTTTAATTAATTAGAAGTTTTTATGTTTTAGGAATTAATTGCTTTTGAGTTGATTGTTTTTTATTCATTATTTATAATATTTTAATACCTGATAACCATTAGAATATATTGTGATCTATATTGAAATCAAGAGATTCAATATAGACTAAGAACGTGATATTGAATAACATATAGTCTAATAATAGATAGAAAATACTATTATGCCTTGTGAAATCCATTTAGGTGTTCTTGAGATTTAAATGCATATTTTTATATTCGAATCTTAATATAATTAGGTTTGCATATCGTTATAGAATTAATTGACCATCGAGAGAGGCATTTGATTATATTAGGATTGCCGATTTTCAATCCAATGTAATTATAAACTAAATCAATTAAATGGATGATTGATTAAAAAACGTGTAGGTAGATTCGCGAATCTCAATGTTAGTAAAAATCAGAATTGTCTTCAACAATTTACTTTAATTGTGTGATAAATTAGATTTAATTACACATACGTAGAATATATTTAGATTTAAAATCAAATATAAATATGTGTTCTTTATATTGTTAAAACTCGAATTGTAAATTAATAAGTTAATTGGTAGCTAGTAATCGTGGGTTCGATATTCTACACATCACTTTATTACTTGAAAACGATTCGTCCACTTGCAGGATTAAAATCATACAATAGCGACCACAGCGTTTGGAATGTTGGTGAAAAAATAGAAGGTGTGGAACTTTACTGCACATTTATGAAAGATTTGGTACCCCATTGCAATTTTTCCTTATCACTTTGTGTGACCCGTGTTTCACTCCTTCTAGCCTCCACAAAATTTTGGCAATCCAAACGGAAACGGGTCGGGCCACCTCCGAAAATCATTTCATTTCAAGTTCTACAATCACCGCTAGAACCTTCTACTGAATTTCTATTTTTATTTCGGGTCACTTTCTTTAGGGTTTTACTTATTGCTTCCCTCAGATTCTGTCTCCGGTTAGCTCAGTTAAAAACCTAGCCAATGGTCCGATCCTACGGTTTCCGGCTGGCCAGCCGCTCCATCTGCTCCTATCCACGCCACAATTCCCCGTCTCTTGTATACCCTCACTCTCTCTGTCTCATTCTAAATTATTAGTTATTATTCATTTTTATTGATGGATTTTTTTTATTGTTTTGCAGTTGTATGAGTCGTTATTGGAAGGGGGTTATAGGAGTTATGGCACTGCGCTATTCAATCACTCTGGGGTAATTTCCAATTCAAATTTCGGAAATGGTATGTGAAATTTAGTCCATTTCCTATGGTCGATTAATTATATTCTTGAATTATATAATTCTAATATTATTTATTATTTTTATTACTTGGATACAGTGGCTAGTAAAAGAGACTGGTTGAAAATTGGTTTACTCAAAGCTAATTTGGGTGTGGCACGATCTATTCATAGCACTGGTAATTATTTAATCCTCATTTGCTTTGAGGCTGACGTATTCTGTGTTCTTTCATTTCTTGTGCTGATTTTTATCTGACATAAAAACCTGGAACTCGTGGATAACTGATGATGACTGTTTATTGTCTATCTTTGTTATTAGCTGGAGTTGTATTACCACAATAAAATATTGTCTCTTACTTTAAAAGGTTAACTTGAAATTCAGTGAAATATGGGAACAATTCACCATGCATATCTAAATAGAAAATGATAAAGTAAGTAGCATGACGAAGTTGTCAATGAAGTGAATGTTGATTTATTCGATGTAATCAATTAATTTTGGTGGTCTACTTTAATTGCTCATCCTGTTTGAGGTCTAGGTCAATTTTTCTGGGGATAGGTTCACTGACTTGTTCTTTTTTTCCCTTTTCTGGTGTGGGGGTTATCTTCATTGATTAGCACATTTGTCGAGAGATTTTTACGATGTGCTCGGTATAAGTAAGAGTGCAACTGCATCAGAAATCAAGAAAGCTTACTATGGGGTATGTCTCTCTCTCTTGTCTATTTCTGCCACAGCTTGCAAACAGATGTAGCTGAGTGGTACTTTCATGAAAATTTTGATTACCAAGTCTAGACTCTTTTCCTGTTGATTTTCCAGTTTATTACCTGTCTCAATTATTCTTCTATGATTTTCTTTGAGCCACAGCTTGCAAAGAAGTTACATCCAGATACAAACAAAGATGACCCAGAGGCTGAAAAAAAATTCCAAGAAGTTCAGAAGGCATACGAGGTTCTAATACTCTGATCAGTTTTCCTGTAGATCCAAACTTTCAGAAATCATCCGCAGTGGAAATGGTTTATTATTTATTTGCTATTTTAATTGTAGGTCTTGAAAGACGATGAAAAGCGCCAACAGTACGATCAGGTCTTAAATATTTTATCATATGCGCATGGCTGATTTGATGGTTTTAATGATCACCCTATTAATTAGTGAATTATAGCGTACTGGCTAAAATTGGTTTATTTGTGAATGTTATTTATATTTATGTTATAAAAAACACAGAGAATAGTTTTGTGGAAACTCAGTTTGCAACCATTATGTGGAAGAATCAGAGCCGGCCCTAGACCGCCTAGGGCCCCCAACCAATTAGGGCCCAAAAATTTTGGACCATTTTTTTTTTTTTTAAAAAATCAGCCTACTTACTAGAAAACAAATCCACATCTAATCTACATTATCTACCTTAATATAGTCTTGAAATTGTAGAGAGTGCAATTTTTCCTTTAAACCTCGTTTTAGAAATATTTATCTTGATTCAAAATGATTTTCTAAATTGTTAGGACTGGAGTAAATAAAGGGCAAAAAATGAAACACAAATTTATACAGGTTTGCTTCAATGTAATATTACATCATGAGTAATTATATTCACACAACACTTTTTATTTTTTGCATCACATTTTAATTACATTTAACATCCTTAATCTTTTAACATTATATCACTCATATCTTCAAATTTTTTTATTAAACAGAAATCATTATCAATGATGAAATGTGCTAATTAATGAAAGTTCAAGATAAGAATTTGATGACAAAAAATTAAGAACTAATTGCAATAATAAACAAAAATTAAGAATCTTAAGTACAATTAAAATGTGATGCACTTATAATAAATTGTAGTGTGAATATAATTATCCTTACATCATCTCTTTAGTCGCTGCAATATTTTTACTATAATGAATGATAATCTTTGTTTACAAAAAATTAGTCCTATATATAACAACTTAATAAAAGTTCTCTAATTATAATGAAATTTTTAAGGCAACCCAATGAAGATTCCTAGTTATAATAAAATACTAGGACAATGTAATTATAAATGTAAAATCTCGAAAAACACCTTTACTTAAACAAATACAAATACCGTACACCTTTTAGGGGCACAACAAATTAGGCTTCATAGCTTAACACAAATTCCAACCATTTTTCATTAAAGGTACCCTTTTTTGACTTTTAAGTCTATCAAAAATTTACACCTTAAAACATCTCAATTTATTAATGGTCTCTTTTAAATTTTTGCATAAGTCCCTAAATCTCAGGGCCAACCCTGGGAAGAATTATAAGTATAACATGTTCCTTATATTTCATGTATGAATACACCTTTGTTTATGCATTTTTGAAATTTATTATATCACAAGGAGTGATAGTGGTGAAAAAAATAAGTTCTCATGATTACGTGAATGCCGTTTTCGAGTATTACCAAGTTTAAATAATTAATTGATGTTTTGAAATAAAAAGAAAAATATAAATGCACTTTGGATGTATAATATGAGGCTATCAGGTTGAAGTTTAGAACTACTTCTGTATTCTTTTGGTGATTCTTTTTTTGGTGGATGCTACACCCAAATCATGAATATGCTCTTTTCGTATTCTATCATTTTCTCTTGCTGCAAATCAATCCTGACATTCTAAATGTAGCTTAGGTTGTTTCTTAATAGCTGATTTCTCACTGATTTCTCGGTCCTGACCCACTTTGACATTGTTGAATTAAAATTGTAGTGCTGTATAATTTTCAATATCAATTTCTCTCTCCCGTCCCTCTTGCCTCTTGAAATTCTGAATGTCTTATCTTTGTTTTTCGGACCTCAGAATGGTATTAATGCTCTCTTCTTTGAAGTTATCTATCGTGCAAGTGGATACGCATATTATTAGCTGAACTACGAACTCTCTACAGGGCTTACGCTTCTTAGGAAAGCACACTAGTTGGAATTGCATAGATTGGTTTATTACATAATAGAAAACTTGTTGCCTTTTAAGTGCAATTGATTGTCATATATGTTTCACACGCTCATTTCTTTATCTTGTTTACCACCCTTGAAAATTTACCTTTCTCTGTTATGTCCATTAAATAGCTTGGCCATGAAGCTTTCGAGCGCACCAGTAACGGTGAAGGTCCCGGGTTTGATCCGTTTGGAGGTGGTGGCTTTAATCCTTTCCAGGACATCTTTAAAAATGCTGATGTAAGCATTTGACTGCAGTATATCTCAGATATTCTTTTACTCATTTTCATGGCCTTTGCTGTATCAACTAGGTTCTGCATTATCCATTGATGCACAGAGTTGGTGAGATTTTCTTTCGGAGAATTTTTATTCAGAGGACGTAATATAAGTGCCCTGAAAGAAGGGAATAAAAAATTTCAAATTTCTTACTCTCTAGAAAGCATAAAATGTTTATTGATGATGCTATGTGATAAGCTTATAGAAGCTGATTAGAATGGTGGTGAAAGTCAAATTGCACGAGGCTTTAGAATGGTGGTGACGGTAAAATTATTGCTTCTCGATTTAAGGGATTTCATCGAAACCTTCTCCCCCCCCATCCCTCTCTATATGGGGCATCACTGGGATGGTGCTTTGTCTTAGTATTTTAATTCTCTATATCTAGTTTATCCAGTGGCTGATTCATAACAACCAGTCACTATCAAGTACTACATGACTGGCCAAAAAATTACATCTAGTGATACTAAATCGGGTACACATAAAACTTTCCTAAAATATTAATTAACTATATTATGATGTTTTGATATTTAAATTATACATAACACCATAGATACATTGATAGAATGATGAAATATAAAGATATGAACATTGAGGTACAAGCATGCGTTGATCTGGACCCATCTAGTAACTAGCAGCCACACCAGGTGAATGATTTGAAGCACCTCAGTTGTTAATGTTTGGATGTGTTGCATTGTATTACTCTAATGTTTTTCCTGTGTTATTTAAGAAATCTACTTAATCATGAAAGATCTAATGTGTTTTCTCTTGCATGTTTTGACCCGTTCCACTTTGGAGATCAGATTTTCAATATATTCAATCGGGATATGGGTGGTGAAGATGTCAAGGTAAATGATCCTCCGTCTAATGAATAGTTAGTATACAGTACTTGATTTTTTTATGTAATGTGTCTCACTAATACTATTAATGAAGTGCAGGTTTCGATCGAGCTATCCTTTATGGAAGCCGTTCAGGGATGCAATAAAACACTGACAATCCAAACTGATTTGGCTTGTGATACTTGTGGTATAGCCACATCTCTTTTATTATGACAACAAATAATTTGTAGAATGCTCTTTGTCAAAGCAATGCTGTAGTTACATGTCCTCACCGATTCTTAGTTTATGATGTTTGAACTAAACTTAGTTTCCTGTGGCATGGAAGATTTGTGCTTACTTGTGTTTCTTCAATGATGCTTTCCTATAAGTTGTTCCTTATTATTCTGTCGACTTTGTTAGGTGGAACTGGCGTTCCTCCTGGGACCAGGCCTGAAACGTGTAAGCGCTGTAGGGGCTCTGGCATGGTAGGTCCTGATCTATCGCCATTCCTGTTGTATTGGTGCATTTAGCATTCATATTAATATTTTGTTTCTCCCCAGATTATATCACAAAATGGACCATTCACACTTCAGTCTACTTGCCCTAATTGTGGAGGAGCAGGAAAAATTGTATCGGTAAGACATATTCTACTTTTTCCATGTAATATCTTTATTATTGCTCCATCATTCTAAATTTTCATCAAAGGATAAATTCCTAGAATAATAAGCTTATCTTGAGCTGCCCAACCCCTTGACTAAAATATGATACCAGACACAGTTACTTGCATGTGTTAAGTCTTCTATGTCATGTCAGTTGCTGGAAGATGTTTTCTATCTTATATTTTTTGTTTAACAAGAGAATGCTAGCAATTTTTGATATAGGAGTTTTTCCTCTAGGGTGGAACAATTTGTTGTATACTTGAGGTCTGGGGTGGATTAGTTTACTTTAGGGGCCTTCATCCATCTTTGGTTTCATTGCTTGTTGTTTTTCTCATGACATTTTTGTTGCAGTGGATACCTTATCCTCTTGATGGATGTAATTCTCTATTTTAAAATTTAATGTTGTTTCTCATGTACAAGATGATAGGTAGATGTCAGAAGATCATGTTTTTATGTTCATAATATTTTCTGTTAACAACCCCTTGACTAATATGGGACTGTAAGATCATGTTTTTATGTGCATCAAGTGTTCTTTTCCATGTCAATTGTTGGAAGATATTTTCTGTGTTATGTTGTTATATGCTGGAACTTGACAAGATAAAATTGACTTGCTTATAAAAGAGACTGATGTCAGAAGATGTTCATCTTTTATGTGATTTTTCTCTAGACACATGTTTGAATTTTTTGTAGCTAGATAACTTCATTAGACAATGTGATTGCTTTCCTTTAAGTTCTCCATTGGAGTAATTATAATAAAAATCACAATCATTCAATCAGAGAAATATTCAATGCTTCCCATGTTTGTATTTCGAAAGAAAGGTATCCGGAAGATTGGAAATTTATTACAACCTGATTCTTCTAAAAATTTCTAGCGTTGAGTAGTTTGTTATGGAAATATTGTAGTGGTTCCCCGCTTTAGTTTGAACATTTCTGAGAATCTCTCAAAGTCTACTGATTACGATAATTAATGGTATATGGTGAAAAAATTGATAATTTTTTGTTTTATTTATTGTCTACAGAGTTTTTGCAAGTCATGCAGGGGTAAACGGGTAGTAAGGGGAACAAAAACAGTGAAGTTAAATGTTATGGCAGGTAAGTTGTGAATTCATAGAAATTAGCGTTGGTTGCCACTTTGTGACCTGCCTGATTTTTGTTTTTATGAATCTTAGAATCTCAAACTAATACTTCCTCTACTGTATGGAGATTGTGATGTGCGTCTTCTGCCAATTTCGACAAGGCATTGAAATTACATTATGTTATATCTTGATTTTTTTAATACGATTCATCCTAAATTAGTTCTGAATGAAGTTTTGGCTTTAGTCCAGAAAGTTCATTAACTGATACAATTTTCTCCTAATATCCAGTATTCACGTAGGGAGAGGCCACAATTTTGATGATCTGTCTGGTAGATTTCCATAACAAAATCACTTCGTTTTGAAACTTCTTCGATGCTGGAAATAAAATGCAGTAGTTTCTCATAATTCTTTGATTCTTTCAAAACTTGCTTTCCACATCAGGCTGCTTTGATGCCCGTGTACGGCATTTTGTGAAAATTACATGGTTCTTGATGGATAATACCTTTATTTGTGAAAATTTCGTCAACAAGGTTTTATTTTCTCATGATTGTATACTGGTGATCTTATGCAGGGGTGGACAATAATGAAACCATTAAGATGCCCAGAAGTGGTGGAGCAGATCCTGAGGGCAATCAACCTGGCGATCTTTATGTTATCATCAAGGTTACTTGATTAGCTCCTTCATCTCCAATGTCTTTGTTTCTGGGCAATTTGTAGTTTGGATAGTTTATTTCTGTTTGCCCAAATTTATGCTTCGTGTATTTTCTAGGTCAGGGAAGACCCTGTGTTCCGGAGAGAAGGGCCTGACATTCACGTTGATGCAGTTTTGAGCATTACTCAGGTAAATTTTGGGAAGTTTCAGATATGGAACATTATGGCTTGGTATCCAGAGGAGCTATTAGTCCTTTTTGGACAGGAAGACTTTAATTGTGACAAATATATGCATTAAACATTATTTAAGTAATTTACAACTGAAAATATACCTTTTTCAGGCAATTTTGGGAGGAACAATCCAGGTGCCAACTCTGACTGGGGATGTTGTTGTTAAGGTTTGTTTGACACTTGATCTTGCTTTATTTTTTGTTTAACTAATTGACTGGGACTAACTTTTTGCATCATTAATATTCTCTTTCTGTATTTCATATGAGCATTGCCCGGTGGCATATCTGTTTTTTAGGTCCAGGGTTTGGGGTGTGGGTGGGGATGATTTGTGATCTCTGACAAGATGTCCTGGCCCCTTGAGGGCATCCAGTTGTTTATCTGATCATGAGAAACAAAGTTTCTTTGAGTTGTCCCAAAAAATAAACTATATTTTATTCGTGTTGCCACATCTGAATGCTTGTTGGTAACTGCAATTTGTGTTTTGTTTCTGTACTATTTCAATTGTGTTCATTTTCTTCTGTTGGTTTGGTTTGTAGGTCCGCCCTGGAACTCAACCTAGTCAAAAGGTGGTCCTGAAGAAAAAAGGTACGTGAGTTCATTAATACCTGTTCACTTGTCTGATTTGCTCCTCAAAATCTTTTGCTGTAAAGGCCGTTTAATGATACATTCACATTAATGCTGACATATTTATATCGTGTCTTGAAAATTATGGTAGACCATCTTGCCAACAGTCTTGGTTGCATATTCTAGTTGATGATAGTTTCATGTGTTTATAGTACAATTTGTTGTTTGTCAGCTGTATTTACTTTCTGTTGTAGTTTGTATATTTAAATCATCTGACATTCTGAGGAATAATATACTCGATAAACGTCTGTGGGTATGTGTGCATTTTTGCATAGCATTGAAAAACGTAAGTACTCCATGCCAATTGTCTACCATACCATAGAAAACAAGTATTTGACTTATGATAGGATAGAATAAATGTTGTGCACTTGGTACAGCTAGACAGACTCTGAATTATTGCTAGGGCAGCGAGTACTATCGAACTTCCCATATCAAAACAGAGACTCGCATGATATTATATTTGCTCTTGCCCTTGCTTTCTGACATCTGCCTGTCTCTGCTCCATCACTGACACTAAAAAAAAGCTGACTTTCTCAGTGCAAATTATGTTTGCAAACGAAGAAAACCCTTTGATTCTTTAGGTTCTCTTACTCTCTCTATCAAGTGGGCAAGTTGACCATTTCAGTTGGGTTCAAATTAGCACAAAAGACAGTATCTTTGATGAATCTGACACTTGGATGTGTTGCCGTGTCATACTTGTTTCTAAGCTGATGTAACACGTCCAAAGTTGTCGGTAGTTTTTAACGTGCTTAAAATTATTTCTGGTGTTCATTTGTTTGCTCTGTTTATTGTTCTTTCTTTTTTAAAACTGTATTAATTTATTTTGTTCAGTATAATACTGTTAATGCGTTTTCCCCCCTTACTACTGTTTATGCAGGGATCAAAGTCAGAAACTCCTTCTCATTTGGGGATCAATATGTTCACTTTAATGTCAGCATTCCAACGTAAGTGTTATTGTTGGAGTAAATGGAGGAAAATTTGTGTCTTGACTTGTTACTCGTCCACTCTTCATTCTATGGTTACATACTGTTTCATAGAACTGAATAGAAGTAACTCGGTTTCAGTTGAGAAATGTTTTCTTATAGTTTATTGCATGACCATTTTCGTAAATTTGGATTGTTGAGTTGTTTAACGCCCGACATTTAATCATATTTGACTGAACTTTTCATTGTTTCCTTGTAGAAACTTAACCCAAAGACAGCGGCAATTGATTGAGGAGTTTGCTAAAGAAGAACAAGGGGATTATGATAAGGGTGCTGCTGCAGGTGCTTCGGGTTGAACAATCACTGTGGTTATTACCCGATGGCACACGCATAATGAAGGCAAAACAAAGAGAAACTTGCATATCAGTTCTGGCAGAACAATTTTGCATTGCAGGTTGACAATATAATTTTTTATCTCTTCCACAAGTTGGGCAAAATCATGTAATATTTTTAACTGAAACATAATTCATTATAGTTAGCATTATGGTGAAGCCGATTTTGATCTCTAAGCTATGTTGTACATAAGACAAATTAATCTTTATGAACGAGCACATTAGATGCTTGCATGTAATCTACTGTCCTATGTTGTCACTGCTCTCAGCTTGCTGGCAATAATCTTCCTGCAGAAACTGGAGAGATGTAGTTTGAATGTAGAATTCTAAGATGGTTTGAAATAATTAGAAGTTTCTATACTGGTAAAAAAGTGCCTGTCCTTTTATGTTTAAGTATATTGTACATCACAGCTTCTAATTAGGCAATACAAATTAGCTGTTCGAGAGCAGGGTTCGAGTCTTATGTAGTGCTTTATCATGTTAAATCACTCATATATCATTTTCTGTTTGTCCCCAATAATACATTGAATTGAACCGAAATGACTTTCTTGTTGAAAACCTGTGTCTATTAATTTTTGGCTGTGCTGAATCTCCAAAGCCAGTTTTTCCAAGTTTCATAGAAGGTTAATTTTTTAATGGTTACTAATGACGGATACTTGTTAAATAGTGAGGTCTTCTCTACACCTGGACTTTACTCTATGCTCATCCTGTTAACTATGATACATTGGAAAGTAATAACTTCACACTTTATGTAGAAGTCTCTCTATTCATCCTATTCCACTATGATATATAATTCAACACTTAAAGCTGAAGGTCCAACAATCTTTGAAGTAAAGAATGTATTGCATCAAAGTAGAGAGTCGAAAATATGAAAATATATAATAACTGACTTGAAATTAAGCACTTTACGCACTAGCGAAATGGAACAATCCCTACTCCATACAAGCCATCCGGAGTATACATATATGTATGATAAGCATTTACACTGCGGGTGGATCACTGGCTGCTGTTATACAACTATTTGGATGTCTAGAGACACTGCTTCATCTGCAATATGGTTGCTGGTTCAGATTTGAATTGTTTTGGTTTCGGATGGAGGGGTATAGGTGATTTGGTTTAGGAGCACCGGAGATTGGATGTTAGGGTGGCGATAATAAATTATCAGTTTTGAGTGCATCCAAAAAGCTCTTTTATGTAGTGAGGCGTTGACATTATAGAATTCTCGAAAATTCGATAGTGTCCGTTTGACAGAAATTATAAATCAGCTTATAAATTAATATTAATTTATTAGAGTTGAAATTGTTGACTTTTCAAACAACTTTAACGTAAAATAACAAATTTGTCATTTCTACTTTGAAATGACATTTTGTTGATTAAGGGTAATATGGTCATTTCATGTTAAATATAGGTTGAAAAGTCAAAAATCAATTGCAATAAACCATTTATAATCCAAGTCAAACGGGATTTAAATGGTAGAAAATTTTGAAAGCTCGTTCTGTCTGTCTTGCTAAGCTGTATAATTCTTCGAACAATGCGAATGACATGGGTGAAATTAAAAACTTGGAAAAGTCTATATCTTCGTGACTTTATTGGTAGGAGATCTATTGGCGTTAACGACAAAAACAAGAGTACTTCCATGCAAAAAGTATATTGTTTCCAACAAAAAAAATTAGCCACTCGAGAGCAAAGTCAGACCGACTTAGTACTTTGTCGTATTAAGTCACTAACATATCCTTTTCTATTTGGCCCAAATAATGGATTGAAATTAATAAGTCACTTTCCTATTGGAAACCTTTGTCTATTAATTTTTGGCTGTGCAGAATTTCCAAAGCCAAATTTTTTATTTTTCATTGAAGGTTCCATTTTTCATTTTTTTTTTTTTTGGTTACTTCTTAAACAATGAGATCTCGTGTACACAGGAGTCTTTATTCTCTGTTCATCCTATTTCATTATCATACATTGGAAAATAGTAACTCAAACTTTACGCAGAAGTGTCAACAATCTTTAAAGTATCAAAAACCATTGCATCAAAGTAAAAAATAGAACTAAGGATTATACCAGCTAGCACAATCTCAAAAATTACCAACAAATCGAAAATATATAATAATTGACTTGAAATTAAGAACTTGCGCATTAACAAAATGGAACAATCCCCACTCTCTACCAACAATTCGGGCTATACATATTTGTATGATATATACATTGACATTGCACGCAGATCATAAATCATCAGTATGCATGATACAGAATTTCTTTTATTGAATATTTTTGCAAGGGATCGATATAATGAGGCTCACCAATATTTGTTAATAATACATCAACTTGTAGTATCTCTCAACTACACTTGAACTCAACATGCTTGGACACTTTTGTGTACATGAAAACACTGATGCATGGGCGAAAACCCACGAAATAATTTTGGAAAACGATGCTTCTGTCTACCACAATGTTGTTGATGGGAGTCACCAATGGAAGCAAGAAAAGGGTGAGATAATAACATATCAGCGGTCCATCTTGCTTTTGGATTCTTGATCAAGCATTTTTTCAGAAAATCCTTGGCATCTTTGGAAGCCTTACTCGGAATGTCGGGCAATTCATGACTGCAACCAATCTTGTATAAAACATCCTCAGCCTTGGTCCCTTTCTCAACTTTCCAAGGTGATTTTCCTGTAATCATATGCAACACGGTGCACCCTAATGCCCAAATATCCGACTCTGGCTGGTATTCTTGATGAATAATAGACTCTGGCGCAGCATATAGAACAGTACCCCTGAATTCCTTGTTATCTTGATCATCTTTGATATTCTTTGCACTCCCAAAATCAGCCAACTTAGCGATTTCTCCGACAACCTTGTTTCTTGAATGTAAAGAATCAGCCACAAGCAATACATTGTGTGGCTTTACATCACAATGAACATATCCAAGTTTATGAACATGACTCAAGGCAATAAGTATCGATTTTGTATGTTGTCTCACAATATTATCCGGCCAGCCTTTACGATCTGCTAGACATCCTCCGGACGCATATTCGAGCTCTATGTTGTATAGTTCCTCGCCTTCTTCTGTGGTAACATCATCGCCAAAACAATGAAGAATGCAGTGACACTCTTTGAATAAATCAAGTAACTTCTTCTCTTCAATGAGCGAATCGGACGCAGAAACTTTTGCAGTTTTGACAGCTATAATGGGTGGAAATTGATCACCATTTTGGTGTTGTACGTTAGCTATGGACACCAAGCCAAACCCTCCTCTCCCAATGGTTTTTCCTCTATTCCAAATCATGTTTTTCTTGCTCTCTTTCTTGAGTTGTATCTTGTTCTTGTAGCCTGTAGGTGAAGTCGACATGATCATCTTATATAGGAAAATAGAGGCTTTAAGAATATCTTTTAAGATCTACTCATTCTTAGGTAATAGAAATCTATGTTTCCGATTTGTGGTCTCTCAACAAGGGTGGGATACTCTTTTATTTTACAAATTCAGCACCTCCTAATACTATCATGATTATAGTCTAGTTAGTAAATTGATTAGATCGGATAAGGATTAATTTAGCTATATTCCAATTAAATTAGTTCCATAGATTATTTTCTATTAGTCACACATGGTTAAAATAATCAATAAAATAAAATGGGTTTACATAGAATTATGCATTCCTTTGAGTGTAATTGAAATAAGTATTTTCATATAAATAAATAAGGTAAAATAAGTGAGTTTTAAAATAATTTCATTTATTATTTAAAGTTAAAAATAAGTTATATATTCTGAGGGGAAAATTAGCCATGACACTCTCTTTTTTGAAAAAAGTTGAAATATGCATTCATTTTTTAAATATTAATATTTACTCTCTTTTAAAAAACCTATAATGAATTTGACCCTACTAACTATTAAAGATAAAATAGACAAAATTCATTATTACCCCCCACACCCCCACACGCCAAAAACCCAAACAATGGCCCAATTGCTCAAACATAATTTCCCAATCTATATTTTCAACTTTCCCCAAAATTCCCAATTTTCCTAATCGATTTCTTCATCCCCAATTTCTTTAATTGACTCTTTCAATCAAACAATGGTTAGAACACACAATAAATCGCTAAACATCGAGCTTGAAATAGAAATACTAACTACAATGATGAAGAGAAAGGTGTTTGCAGTGTTAAATCAAAGCAAGAAGAAGGAGAAAGAAAAAGAATTCAAATCGAAGCAAAAAGAAGAAGAAGTCGAAAAAAATCAATTGATGAAGATGTTGATGAAGCCTCTGTATGTACTAAATGTATGTATTGGTTCATTGAATGTTCTTCTCAAAGTTTTTTATTATTTTGTAGTCTAGGTTTATGACTTTCTTCATGGTCGAAGAAATTTATGAATATGTTGATGTATTTCTATATGTACCAAATGCATGTATTACGCCATTGAATCTTTTTTGAAAGATTTTTTTAAATTTTTTTAATTTTACAATCTAAGATTTTATGATTTTTTTCATTAAAGTTTTTGCTTCATTTATGTGTATAGACATGTGAATATAATTTGATTTTCATGCACATGTGTTATGTTTGTGTCAATTATGCTATAAGTATAAATATAGATCTGTCCCAGGGAGAATTCATCCTTGCATGAGCCCTTTGAAGGAAACATTAGCTTTCTTCATTATATGTTCTATTCTAGTAAAGACATCATATAATTAATCCTGATGACATATTGTTAGAAAATTATGTATTCTTTTACTATGTTTTGGTTGGGTGATAGGGTAGTGTCAACGTTGCTCATCACACTTGATATTGAGACATGATGTTGGTTTTCATCATTTAAAGGAACAAGTAAAAGCCACAAAGCTCCTTGCGAGGTATGCTTCTATGCTTTGTAGCTTATTTTTTCTTGTTGCTTCCATCATTAAATCAACAGTTTATTAAGGAACATATGTGTTACCCACGGGTGTGGTGCATGTGATTATGGTTGTAGATGGTGGTGGGGCAGTGGTGATGGTAAAACATGTTGCCTTACAAATAACATGTGTAACTTTAATTTAATAGCTGAAGTAACACTTGTTACTTTAATTTAAATTAGGGTAACACATGTGAACAACTTGTAAGGCAACACGTGTTGTACTAATTTAAATTATGGTAACATATGTGTTACTCCAACTATGATTGAGATGATTATGGTTGTGGATAGTAATAGTGGATCCATACCCGATTGTGGATAGTTTTAGTAGATTTGGCCCCGATTACGGTTGCGGTGGTGGTGGTGGTGATATGATAAGGTGATGAGGGTGGTGGTGGTGGATAAAAATGTTGTTTTAAATTAAAAAATTGAAATATTGATTTTAAATTAAAATCATAAATTTTTAAACATTTATAAAAAATATAAATTATAAAATATTGATTTTAAATTAAAAATAATGAAGTAACATATAGTAACATACGGTAACATATATGTTACCCATGTGAAAATGTTGTTTTCAAATTAAATATTGATTTTAGTAAAAATGATGAAGTAACATATGATAACACATATGGTAAAAGATATGTTACTCGTGTAAAAATATTTTTTTAAAATAAAAAACTGAAATATAAATTTTAAATGAAAATAATGTATTTTCTTAAAAACTATAAAAATAAGATAAAATATAAATTATTTATTTTAATGAAGACGAGGAAATAACATATGGTAACACATATGTTACCCGTGTAAAAATGTTGTTTTAAAATAAAAAATTTTAAATATTGATTTTAAATGAAACTAATGTATTTTTAAAAAAAATTATAAAAAGAGACATTTTAAAATAATGATTTTAATGAAAATAAAGAACTAACACATGGTAACACATATGTTACCCGTATGTTACCGTGTAAAAATATTGTTTTTAAATAAAAATTTGAAAGACTGATTTTAAATGAAAATAATATATTTTAAAAAAAATTATAATAAGACAAATTGTAAAATATTGATTTTAATGAAAAATGATGAAGTAACACATATGTTACCCATGTAAAAATGTTGTTTTTTAATAAAAAATTGAAATATTAATTTTAAATGAAAATAATATATTTTTTAAAAAATTATAAAAAGAGAGAAATTGTATAATATTGATTTTAATGAAAAGTGAGGAAGTAACATATACGTTACCTATGTAAAATATTGTTTTTCAATGAAAAATTGAAATATTAATTTTAAATAGAAATAATATATTTTTAAAAAAATAATAAAATGAGTAAGTTATAAAGTATTGAATTCAATGTAAATGATGAAGTAACACATATGTTACTCGTATAAGAATATTGTTTTTCAAATAAAAAAATTAAAATATTGATTTCAATGAAAATAATATATTTTAAAACAATTATCAAGGAAAATAAATTGTAAAATATAATTATAATTATTATTATATTTGAAATAGTATACAAATATGATAGTTGGTAGTGGTAACACGTGTTAATCTAATTTAAATTAGAGTAACATATGTATTAACATAATTTAAATTAGTTGTGATGGTAGAGTAGAGTAATTGGTGGTGTTGGTGCTGGTGCTGGCATAAGACGAATGGTAGTAGTGGTAGAAGGTGCACCATTTGTAATAGTAACACATATGTTACTAGTGTAAAAATTATTGATTTTAATGAAAATGATAAAGTAACATATATGTTACTCGTGTAAAAATATTTTCAAATAAAAAATTGAAATATAAATTTTAAATGAAAATAATGTATTTTCTTAAAAAATATATAAAAAAAAGATAAATTATAAATTATTGATTTTAATGAAGACGAGGAAATAACATATAGAAACACATATGTTACCCATATAAAAATATTGTTTTTAAATAAAAAAAATTTAAATATTGATTTTAAATGAAACTAATGTATTTTTAAAAAAATTATAAAAAGAGACAAATTTTAAAATATTGATTTTAATGAAAATAAAGAACTAACACATGGTAACACATATGTTACCCGTTTGTTACCGTGTAAAAATATTGTTTGTAAATGAAAAAATTGAAAGACTGATTATAAATGAAAATAATATATTTTTAAAAAATATATAAAAAGAGAGAAATTGTAAAAAATTGATTTTAATGAAAAATGAAGAAATAACATATATGTTACCCATGTAAAAATGTTGTTTTTCAATGAAAAAATGAAATATTAATTTTAAAAGAAAATAATATATTTTTTAAAAAATTAGAAAAATAGAGAAATTGTATAATATTGATTTCAATGAAAAATGAGAAAGTAACATATACTAACTATATGTTAACCATTTAAAAAATATTGTTTTTCAATGAAAAATTGAAATATTGATTTTATATAAAAAAATATATATATATTTTAAAAAATAATAAAATGAGTAAGTTATAAAGTATTGAATTCGATGAAAATGATAAAGTAACACATATGTTACTCGTGTAAGAATATTATTTTTCAAATGAAAAAATTAAAATATTGATTTCAATGAAAATAATATATTTTAAAACAATTATCAAGGAAAATAAATTGTAAAATATAATAATAATAATTATTATTTATATTTGAAATAGTATACAAATATGATAGTTGGTGGTGATAACACGTATTAATTAATTTTAAATTAGAGTAGCATATGTGTTAATAAAAAATTAAAATATTGATTTTAAATGAAAATAATGTATTTTTAAAAATTTATAAAAATAGAGAAATAGTAAAATATTGATTTTAATTAAAAAATGACGAAGTAATATATAATAACATATAGTAACATATATGTTATCCGTGTAAAAATATTTTTTTAAAATAAAAAAATTGAAATATTAATTTTAAAGAAAAATAACGTATTTTTTAAATAATTATAAAGTATTGATTTTATTACAAATGAGCAAATAAAACACAGTAACATATATGTTACTAGTATAAAAATATTGTTTTTAAATGAAAAAATGAAATATTGTTTTTAAATGAAAAGAATGTATTTTTAAAAAAATTATAAAAATAGAGAAATAGTAAAATATTGATATTAATGAAAAATGAGGAAGTATGTTACTATATAGTAACATATAGTAACATATATGTTAGCTGTGTAAAAATGTTGTTTTAAAATTATAAAAAAATTGAAATATTAATTTTAAAGAAAAATAACGTATTTTTAAATAATTATAAAGTATTGATTTTATTGCAAATGAGCAAGTAACACATAATAACATATATGTTACTAGTATAAAAATGTTGTTTTAAATGAAAAATTGAAATATTAATTTTAAATAAAAAAATTTTTTTTAAAAAAATTTATAAAAATAGAGAAATGGTAAAATATTAATTTTAATAAAATATGAGGAAGTAACATATATGTTACTCGTGTAAAAATGTTGTTTTAAAATAAAAAATAAAAAATATTAATTTTAAAGAAAAATGACGTATTTTTTAAATAATTATAAAATATTGATTTTATTGCAAATAAGCAAGTAACACATAGTAACATATATATTACTAGTACAAAAACATTTTTTTAAAATAAAAAATTGAAATATTGATTTCAAATGAAAATAATGTATTTGTAAAAAATTTATAAAAATAGAGAAATGGTAAAATATTGATTTTAATGAAATATGAGAAAGTAACATATATGTTATTATATAGTAATATATATGTTACCATGTAAAAATATTTTTTTTCAATGAAAAATTAAAATATTAAATTTAAGTGAAAATAATATATTTTTAAAAAATAATAAATGAGTAAATTATTAATTATTAATTTAAATGAAAATGATGAAATATCACATATGTTACTCCTATAAAAATATTGTTTTTCAAATGAAAAAAATGAAAATATTGATTTTATGAAAATACTGTATTTTTAAACAATTATCAAAGAAAATAAATTGTAAAATATGATTATAATTATTATTATATTTAGTATACAAATATGATAGTTGGTGGTGGTAACATGTGTTAATCTAATTTAATTAAAGTAACATATGTGTTACCATAATTTAAAATAGTATACAAATATTTATTTTGTTCGTTTAGTTGAAAATTCGAGTGTAAAGTCAAAGATTTAATTGAAAGTGCACTTATTTTGACCACTAAAATCAAAGATTTGGAAGACCAAACTTTGAACATGTATAAAGTTGAAGGACCTAAGATACAATTTTTAGAGGACTTAACTGAAAGAAAATTGAAAACATGGGGACCAAAATGTAAAGATGTAAAAAGTTGAAGAACCAAAGATGCAATTTTTAGAGGACTTAAATGAAAGATAATTAAAAATTTGGAGACTAAAGTGTAAAGATGTAAAAGATTAAGGACATAAGATGTAATTTTTCGATAACTTAATTGAAATATAATTAAAAATATAAGGACTAAAGTGAATATTATATAAAGTACATAGACTACCATACAATAAATAAATGCCACATCATTATGCCACATTATAAAATATTGTTTTTAATGAAATGAGGTATTTTTTAAATCAAACCATATATATGAAGTATTTTTTGAAAAATTAAAAAAAGAGATATTTTTCAATTTTTTTACAAAAAGTAGGGCTCTTGTTAACTTTGCCCTATTCTGAGCGTGATAAAGTTTAAAGCATTAATTTTCCTATGATACTTGGGAGTTCGATTGAACCAGAAATTTAATATGATTGTAATATTTTTAAAATTTTTAATGTTTAGAACATCTCTTAGGGACTCTTTATTTATAAAGAGCATCTTTGGCATTTTAGAGAACAAATATAAATTTAGGGAATTTTTTTTTTGAAGTGCCCTAACAGCTTTGTTAAAGAACAAGATCCCCTTACAACCAACCAAGAACGAAGTTATAACCAAAAACTCAATAAGTAAATCAACGCAGTTAGAGCTCAGAACATTGTACCCTTAGTTATAACCTCAAGAACCAGACCCAACCGGAAAACCACAAACCCCTCTTAATAGACTGAGTTGCTACAGTAACTCAGAACAACGGTAAAAAACAAAGACCATAACCAATACTAACTCCTTTACAATATCACTCAGAAACCTTTATCGTAAGGTAAGAAGAAGTAGAAGAACTCTAAAACCAGAGGTTTTAGAGGAAAGAGAGAAGAAGATGAAAGGAATCACACCAGAAAGAAACACTAACTCTTTCTCTCTCTTTCAGACAGTGGAGTGTGAATTCTGAGCATTAGGGCAACATCATGTCTTACTTATACCAAAGCTGCCAGCCATTGATCAAGAATTCATCCAACGTTCTCAGCCATCTCAAGTATGTTCAGTCTTTGGGTTGGGTCATACGAAGTGCGCCAATGGTTAACAAGATGAAGAAACTTATCAGGCAATGGATCATGGATCATCACTTTGGGCCAAACCCAATATCATCATTGCCCTTTATGAAATTGTTGGCATCACCATATGTAACCCAACAATCTCCACCTTGATGTCAACATAGAAGAGCATCAGAGTATCATCAGCAACTGAGTTCTCATAAAGGCAATCACCTACATATAAAATTAGCCAGCATCAATGTTCAACAACTTTTAACAAAATTGAAATTTGTTTAGAGGCGGTACCTTTGTACTCATATCAGATGGATTAAACTGGGATAATATCTTTTCAAAATACACAAATTCTTTTGAAATAATATCTTTAATAAATGAAGTTTAAGATCAATATGCTTTGTACGTTCATGAAAGACATAATTCTTATACAAATGTATTGCACTTTGATTATCAGAATAAACTACAATAGGATTAGATAACACATTTATTTCAAATAACAATCCCTTTAACCACAAACCTTCCTTAATCGCCTCAGTTGCTGGAACATACTCAGACTCAGTAGTAGATAAGGCTACAATTGGTTGGAGTTGTGACTTCCAACTAATACAAGTACCACACAATGTAAAAACATAAGTAGTAGTTGATTTTCTATTATCCTTATCACAGCAAAGTCAGCATCAACAATACCTTTAAGAATTACTCATTCATTATATGTCCCATAGATTAATCCAAGATTAGAAGTACCTTTCAAGTATCTTAATAACCATTTTAGAGCTTCCCAGTGTTCAGGACCAGGATTGGCCATGAATCTGCTGAGAGTGCTTATAGCATGGGCAAACATCAGGTCTTGTACACACCATTGTGTACATGACAGACCCCACAGCATTAACATAAGACACTTTCTCCATATGTTTTATAACTGAATCATCTATAGGACATTGGTCTTTACTCAATTTAAAATGACTTGCTAAAGGTAAAGATACAGTCTTAGCATCATGCATTGAAACTTTTGACAAAAATTTCCAATGTAAGCAATCTGTTTTAACAGTAATACACGTTTAGATATTTTTCTTTCAATATCTATTTCTAAGATTCTTTTAGCATGCCCCAAATCTTTCATGTCAAATTTAGAACATAAATATTTCTTTATTTCATTTATGTCATGCATGTTATATCCAATCAATAACATATCATCAATATAAAGAAGTTAACATATCATCAATATAAAGAAGTAAATAAACAGTCACCAGATTATTTTTATTCTTCTTCAGGTATAAGCAATGATCAAAGGCACTCCTTTGAAAACCAACAAAATAATACAAAGTTATCAAACCTTTTATACCATTGTCTTGGTGATTGTTTAAGGCCATATAAAGATTTCTTTAATAAACACACACTATCAGGTTCAGAAGGATCAACAAAACCTTCAAGTTGAGTCATATAAATGATTTCATCAAGATCACCATGAAGGAAAGCAGTTTTGACATCCATTTGGTCAATTTTCCAATCATGATGAGCAATTAATGCAAGAAAAATTCTGATAGTAGTGAGAAGAGAAATTTTTTTATTGTAATCAATGCCATGTTTTTGAGTAAAATCTTTTGCCACAAGTCTGGCTTTAAATTTTAGAGAAACCTTTTTAGAAATTCCTTCTTTTACTTTGAAAATCCACTTGCAGTCTAATAGAGACTTGTCTTTAGGTTTTGGAACTAATGTCTAGGTGTTATTTTTCTTTAAAGACTCCATTTTTTTCTTTCATAGCACTATACCAGTTATCAGCAAATTTACTACTTACAACTTCACTGTAAGAGTTTGGTTCTTTAAACATCAGATCATTATAAGACATAACAGCAAGATAAATAAAATCATCAAACATTGAAGGAGCCTTAATATCTTTTCTAGTCCTATCCCTTGCCAACTGGTAATTATCAAAATCATAATGATGAGTTTCTTGGGCCAAGTCTTCCATTTCTGGCTGACCCTCATCATCCTCATTAGAATCAACATCATAGGTTGTAGCATTCTGATGCTGACTAAGATCAGTAGGAGAATCAGTCTCCACCTGAAACTTAGTGCTATTTTCAAAGACACTTTCATCATAGCCTTTATCTGCGAGGCAAGGCATGTTAGACTTATTAAAAGTCACATCCCTACTAGTGATTATTTTAAAACTCTTTACCTCTTTAGCCTATAATCTGTATCCTTTTACACCATTAGGATACCAAGGAAAACACACTTTTGAGCCCTTACTTCAAGTTTTCCAACAGATTGATGAGAATAGGCTGCACACCCAAAGGTTCTAAGATGACTATAGTTAAGAGATTCTCCAGACCACAATTGTTCTGGAGTCTTGTCATCTAGAACACTTGAAGGTGTCCTATTGACAATGTAGGAAGCTGTCATTACAGCTTCTCTCCATAAGACTATTGGAATGCCAAACTAACCATCATACATATCACCTTATCAAATAAGGTTTCATTCTTTCAGCTACCCCATTTTGTTGGGGAGTATATGGCACATATTTATGTCTCAGAATACCACATTCTTCACACAGTTGATTAAAATCAGAGTTACATAATTCTAAGCCATTATCTATTCTAAAGATTTTAATCTTCTTTCCAGTCTAGTTTTCTATAAGAATTTTTCAGGTTTTAAACCTCTCAAAAGTGTCAGATTTTTGTTTTAACAAGAAAATCCATACTTTTCTAGAGAAGTCCTCAATTAATGAGAGAAAATATCTATTTCTTCTTTGAGTAAGGACAGTGGTTGGACCCCATAAGTTTGAGTGGATGTATTCTAAAATAGATGTGGTTTTGTTCTTTCCTATATTAAAATGAAGCTTGTGGTGCTTGCCAAGAGTACAATGTTCACAAAATGGGACTTTTGAGATCACATCTTTACCAAAACCTCATTGTTTCTATAAGATGTGATGCTCTTTTTCACTGACATTTGCCAACCTATTGTGCCACTTTAAAGTGGCCTCAACTTCAGCACTGGAGGATAGACTATTACACTGAGACACTATTTCAGCCTGAGTTACATAAATTTCATTTCTCTTGAACCCTTTGAAGATGACAAGAGATCCTTTGATCACTTTTAACATTCCATCTCCAAATTTACCACACATTCCCATTCTATCTAAGTCTCCCACATAAATCAAATTTCTATTAAGATCAGGTACATAACTGACTCTTTCAAGGGTACAAATATAATCATTATCAAACTTTAAAGTCACATTTCTAATCCCTTCAATTTTACAGACTACATTATTTTCCATAAGGACTTCTCCATTTGAAACATTTTAAAAATCATGAAGCCAATGTTTTTTAGATGTCATATGGAAAGTGCAACCAGAATCCAAAATCCATTCTTGAATTTGATCACTTTTATTTGCAAAATTTGCAGAAGAATGCCCACTGACTGATTGAGTGACAACATAGATATCTTCAGTATTCTTTCTTTTGGTTCAACTACATTTCCTTCATCTGCCATTTTATCTTTTTGCTCATTTTTTCTTTTATAGCAATCTTTGATGAAATGGCTAGACTTACCACACCCGTAACACTTCTTACCTCTAGTCTTAGACTTGGATCTAGACCTCCTTTTGTTCTTTTTCTTATAGTTGTTATTATTGTTACTACCCTAACCTTGCTAACTATCATAACTCCCATTCTGCCTATTTTGTGACCTTCCTCTAACATAAAGGGACTCAAAACTACTACCATCAGCTTTTTTAGTTTTTAACTCTAAATATTTACTTCTTAAAGAATTTACAACAATATCTTGGGTGAGGGTGTCTCTGCCATACATAATGGCAGTCTTAACATCCTTATAGACTTTAGGAATAACATTAAGAAGAATAACAACCTTATACTCTTCAGATACTTTCTCACCTGTATTGGTGATATCTTGAACTAATTTGTTAAAGATATCAAAATTATCATCAAGATCTTTAGATGAATCTATTCTAAAACTAAAAAACTTTTTTAATAGAAAGAGCTTATTTGGCAGGGATTTCACTAAGTATAATTCTTCTAACTTTTTCCACAGAAGTTGAGTAGAATCTAACTTTCCTACTTTTCTTAGGACTTGGTCAGAAAGATACAAAATTATAGAGGTATAGGCAAGTTCATCTTCCTCAGTTTGTTGATCTTCAATCTAGTATCATGAAAAGTTCCATCTACGGCTTTAGCTACTTTTTATTGGACTAACACCCCCCTCATCTTTTGTTGCCATATGGGAAAATCCCCATTTCCAGTAAAAACCCCAAGTTTAAAGGGAATTTAAACAATTATTCAGGCAACACAAAATATTAATAAAACAAAAAATAATCAAGTAAGGCACACTTAGTACACAAGTCAGATTGATTACTTTTTTAGTTCTATTCACAGAGTAATAAGAAAAAAATCTATCACTGCTCAGTTTCACCAGGATTCCATGAGAATCACGTTCCCAGGCCAAGGCACAAAGCTCAGACAGTAGGTTTTTTTAGACTTCTTGATAAAAAGATGACTGGTTTACTAACAAAATAACATAATAAAAAATATTTCAACGAGTTTTATTCATTAACTTGCGTAAAATAACTAATCAGAGAGCAATTAAGTTTTTAATAACAATAGAATTAGAATGAGCAAACCATTGTGGTGATTAGACACTTGATCACCATTTTTTACCTTTATTAAACCAACAAGTCACCAAGAATAAAGTGCTGAAGGTAAGATATGTAAAGAAAAATATAACTAGATTTTAAAAGGATCTTTTAGTTATTACATGGATATGAGCGTTTTTGTTTAGATCTTTAAATCGAAGACCACTAAGGAAATAGATCAGCTAAGATCTTTTAGATCTAACCTAGAAAACCACAGATCTGTTAAAACAAAACATCATATTTTGAAAACAATGATTCTTCTTACTCAAAGAGAAAAAGTTTTTCAAAAAGAAAGTTTCTAAGAACACCACTCAATCTCTGATACCACTGTTAAAGAACAAGATCCTCTTACAACCAACCAAGAACAAAGTTCTAACCAGAAACTTAATAAGTAAACCAATGAAGTTAGGGCTCAGAACATTGTACCCTTAGTTACAACCTCAAGAACCGAACTCAACTGAAAAACCACAAACGCCTCTGAACAGACTGAGTTGCTACAGTAACTCAAAACAACGGTAAAAAACAGAGACCACAACCAACACTAACTCCTTCACAAGATCACTCAGAAATCTTTATCGTAAGGTAAGAAGAAGCAGAAGAACTCTAAAATCAGAAGTTCTAGAGAAAGTAGAGAAGAAGATGAAAGGAATCACACCAGAAGGAAACACTAACACTAACTCTTTCTCTCTCTTTCAGACGGTAGAATGTGAATTCTGAGCATTAGGGCAACATCAGGTCTTACTTATACCAAAGCTGCCAGCCATTGATCAAGAATTCATCCAATGTTCTCAGCCATCTCAAGCATGTTCAATCTTTGGGTCGGGTCATCCGAAGTGGGCCAATTGTTAACAAGAGGAGCAAACTTATCAGGCAATGGATCATAGATCATCACTTTGGCCAAACCCAATATCATCATTGCCCCTTTATAAAATTGTTGGCATCACACTATTTAGCCCAACAAGCTTCTTTATCTTGAACACTTTATCTTACTTATCTTGACTCTTCAAATTTGGAGTCTTTTAGAGCATAATTTTATGGGCTGACTCTTTAAACTAAACAGCATGTTATGTTTAAAGAGCCTATTGAAGATGCTATTAAAATTCAATAAATATGTATTTTTTTTTCTTCTTATATTTTTATTTTTTGTCCTGCTAATTTTGTCTCATGTGGGTGAATATGAAATTGGTCTTCTTTTGAAGCCATCCTACTCATTTTATCCAGGGCCTAAAATAAAATAATAAAAAAAAGGTATTTTGTATCCAAGCTTTAGAAGAGTAAATAGTTACATTATTTCTATATATTAAAAAAGTAAATATGTCAAAATTTAGTTGATTCATTAATTAAAGGACTTGCAAGGGAAATATATTCAAGATATTAATGTGTCATGCTTTGAATAAACTTGTAATGGTAAGAATCATTGGGTTCGTATTGATGCAAGAGGGGAACACAACCTATTTGCCTATCATTTAGGCTGTGCGGTGGACAAAAAATGGTATTTTTCTGTGGCCCATGGATTTTTAATAAATAGTTAATATCACTTGTTAAATCGACTTGCTTTGGAGATGTTTTAGTTTTTCGAGGTTTCCTTTTGGATTCAATTGCATAATGTTCATATGGCTTTTGAAACTGTGGCACGCGCTCGTCAATGGTGTTGTTGTTGGCTTGGTTAAGGCAGTGGATATAGAGGGACCAGTGGCAGAGCCAAACTTTTGAAGTTGGAGGGTCCAAATAAGGGTGGGTTGTGGAGGGCTCGCGGGGATGCAACCCCCAAATTTTTTTTTTCCGCTCAAACCACAATTATTGAGCCTATTCTTATGAGAATCTAATAATTTTTTTGTAAGTCATAGTGTTTAAAAAACTTATAAGAAATCATTGCACAAAAATAGAATATATATCTATTTTATCTAAAACTAAGCTATGTAGTCAATGGACACAAATTTAAACCCTTTTAATAGTGTTATATACAATTATTATTTGAACACGATATGTATTAACAAGAAAATGCCTTTATTAATTTTGTATTATCATTTGATGAATGGGCCAATCATTTGTAATTTTGTATTATTAATTTTATTAGGTCAATATGTCCAATTGCCTTACACTAAGAGTCAGTTTGGTCTAATTTATGATCTAATTTATTTGACCAAAATGACTTATTTGATAAAAAATAGTTTATTTGACCAAAAAATTTGTCTTGGTAGCCTGATATTTTTTACTATTCTTTGTCAAATAAACTAATTTATAAATTATACCAAACAAGCTCTAATTAATATTGGGTCAATAGATCCAATTGTCATCCTGATATTAGATAAAAGTTAAATTATATATTAAAAAATTAAAAAACTACAAAAAAAAAAAAAATACCCAAAAAGTTGGGGGGTCCAGATCTCCACTAGGACCTCCCAACTCTGCCCCTGGAGGGGCCATGCAAGTGAGTTAGGGATAGGGTGGGCGTGTCGAAACCATTCTGAAGAAGTATTAATGCATTATGGTTGTTATTGAAGACACACATGCACAAGTAAACATTCTTTTGCATTCCAAGAGATTACTTGAATGTGATGGGTAAAAAACATGAATAGTCTCCATATTTTTTATCTTCTGCAAACAAAGTCTCTAAATTTCAAATCGTAATTCGTTAGTCCTTCAACTATACATCATGAACTCTGTTAAACCTTTCGTCTGCCTCCACCGTTTCAACTAACAAAAATGATGAGCTACGTGGCCCTTAATTTCGTCCAACTCAATGCGTAAAAATTATGGTTGGTCCTTGAACTATACACTCTGTGCGCAAAAGGTCCATTAACTTTAATAATGCACATGGTTAGTTCTTCAACTTAACAATATGAACTATGTTAATTCATTTGTTTGTCCCTACCATTCCAACCACTGAAAATGATATTGGCAGGCGAAATTACTTAAGTAGTATTTCTTCCAACTCAGTATCTATCTTATGAGGACAGTAAAAGGTCTTTGTAAGGCGCTACCCATAGTGAGTTCGGTAGTTTGAAAAATGAAGATTTGATTGGCTACCATCAAATCTAAACAATTTTTTTTAACATGAAGAGATAAAGAAGCCATTGCAATTGATGTCATACAATGGGTATCTCAATTTATTATTTGTATCTTTTATTATTAATTTTTCATAAAATATTATTTTATAATAATTGTAATTAAGAAATAATTAAATATAAAATTCTTAGTATAGAAAAAAGTAGGGTAATTGGCACAAAACATTCATATATTTTGAAGTGATTGTGCAAATCATCTGTACCTATGAAATTTTAGCATTTTCACCCTCAAATCTACATTTTCTTGCACAAAACATCATTTTCATCCATATCATCCAAAAAACTATGTTAAGTCTGATCCTCAACACAACCCGTACCACATTGCAATATTAATTTCGTTCACACACTTATTTCACATAATTGGGGTGTTTTTGTATAATTTTTGGGTGAATTTATTTATCCAATTAGTTAACTATTCATAGTGTATAATATATTGGAAGAAGATGAGGTGGGGGTGGAGACTCATGATGATGAAGAAAGAGTAGGATAAGAGGTAGAAGAGCTGGTGGAGTCTGACTACGAAATGAAAAAAAAGTATCAAGGCACTACTGAAGATGAGAATCCTACAATTAATTTTGATTTTGAGTTTGGTATAACATATTAAAAAAAGTTAGGGATTTTGGATACCGAATATGGAGATTCCTTACAAAGTGTTGACAGTAAAGAGGAGGCGGAAACAAGTTCAAAGAAGAGAACTATACTTGATGCTTTCAACGCAAGGATAGATATGGAAGATCCAACCTTCATAAAAGGGTAAGCTGCAGAAAACATCCCTACCTTTCAAAGATTTTAGTGAAAAGCATCCCTATCTTTTAAAGTGTTTTGTGAAAACGTCCCCACCTTTCAGATAGTGTTGTGAAAATCGTCCCTATACATACGATGATTGGGGGTTCCACCCTCCAATTTGAAATGACTTTATCCTCTTTTAATTGTGTAGGTATGATATTTGAGTCTAAAGCTGTACTTAAAAGTGCCATAAATGCATACTCCTATTTTAATTGTATTTGTATGCTACCAAAGAACACAAGAAGACAAGTTTTGTCATCAAAACATATACGAAAGAAAATACTTGTGCTATGGTGTATAAGAAAATCACTTAAAATAATATATTACAAAATTAACTTTGATTTCGTTTTTGGAGGAATATATATGTGCTTTTAGAATCAATTTCTTGGTGAGAAACAAAAAATTAAGTTGCAAACCAAACTTCCATTGCACCTACAGGATGGTGTCGTGATCTCCTCGAGATGGAAATTTATCCCACTTCAAAAACTCTTTGTATTCTAGAAGTGCACTTTTGGATACTCGTTCAAGTTTCTTTGCAAGCTTAATTTCATCTCCATATCTTCATATAGTTTCTGCTTTGTAAAATATAACAATTGTTTATAAAATGATTCCAACTTCCAAGTCTGGGAGATTGAGATTTCATTTTATCTCTTCACCTAAAAATTATACAAAAACACCCCAATTATATGAAATAGGTGTGTGGACAAAATTACCTTTGCAATGTGGTACGAGTCGGGTTGAAGATCAGACTTAACGGAGCTTTTTGAATGACAATTGACGAAAATGATGTTTTGCACAAGAAAATGTGGATTTGAGGGTGAAAATGCCAAATTTGATAGGTAGGAATAATTTGCACAATCACTTCAAAAGATAGGGATGTTTTGTGTCAATTACCCAAAAATATATATCTACGTGAACAGATGAAAAGACTAACGAGGTTCACATCGTTAACGTTTAGGAACCTTTTGCGCGCAAAGTGGATAGCTTAGTGACCAACCATATTTTTTAGATGTCGAGTCGGACAAAATTAAAGGTCACGTAAGCAAAATTTTGGCAAAATGTTTTATTGAAACGGCGGAAATAGACGAGTGGACAAACATAGTTAAAGATGTTTAGTTAAAGGACTAATGAAGTATGTTTAAAATTTAGAAACTTTATTCGCACAAAATGTAAAGTACGGGACCATTTATGTTTTTTACCCATTATGGGATTCAAGTTTCTTTGCAAGATTAATTTTCTTTTCCATATCTTCATATAGTTTCTGCTTTACAAAATATAACAATTGTTTTTAAAATGATTCCAACTTGCAAGTCTGAGAGATTGATATTTCATTATATCTCTTCACCTAAAAATTATACAAAAACACCCCAATTATGTGAAATAGGTGTGTGGACGAAATTACCTTTGCAATGTGGTACGAGTCGGGTTGAAGATCAGACTTAACGGAGCTTTTTGAATGACAATTGATGGAAATTGAAGAAAAGTTGGATTTGAGGGTGAAAATACCAAAATTTGATAGGTATGGATGATTTGCAGAATCAATTCAAAAGATAGGGACGTTTTGTGCCAATTACCCAAAAAAGTATATATATATCTACGTGAATAGATGAAAATACTAACAAGGTTCACATCGTTAACGTTTAGGAACCTTTTGCGCGCAAAGTGGATGGCTTAGTGACCAACCATATTTTTTAAATGTCGAGTTGGACAGCATTAAAGGTCACATAAGCAAAATTTTGGCAAAATGCTGTATTGAAACAGCAGAAATAGATGAGGGGACAAACATAGTTAAAGATGTTTAGTTAAAGGACTAATGAAGTATGTTTAAAATTTAGAAACTTTATTTGCACAAAATGTTAAGTACGGGACCATTTATGTTTTTTTACCCATTATGGGATTATAGCCCATAAACTTTGTGAATGTATAAAAAAGGAAGGAATAATTGCATCAAAGGTTCCCAACGTTTCAAAATCGTAGGAGATATGCCCCTAACCTAAAATAATTGCACCAAACGTCCCCAACGTTTTAAGAAATAGGCATGGGAGGTCCCTCTTAACACTTTCCGTCAAATTTTGCCGTTAAAATCAAAGTGTGGACTACACGCGCAATTTTTTTTTTCTCTCTCTCTCTCTCTCTCTTTCTCTCTCTCTATACATACATATATATATATATATATATATATATAACCCTTTCATCTTCAACACTTCAACTCAATCTCCTCCATTAGACATCACTACAAAAAAGACTTTAAACATCATGATTTTCTCTCTTCTTCTTTATGTGACTTTAGGGTTTATTCTGTTTTCATCATCTCTTATGTTCAACATCCCATTTCTACTTCACACAGCCCAGCACATGCACGTAAAGCTGCCGACAGTGTAAAATTATCAACATCTAAATGCAACCCTGGGATTCTCCTAACCAGTTGGATTACTTCATCCCATATTTTAGCCTTAGCAAAACCTGACAAAAGCGCATTTACACACACAGTATTCTTACTAGGAATTTCATCAAACATCATTGCTGCATCATTTACAGACAACAGTTTTGCATAAAAATTGACCAAGGCACTACACACAAAAATGCTAGACAACCAGCCTGATTTTTGTACATGGGCGTGCATAATTTTCCCAAAAAAAACATCTTTCACACAAGATAATGATGTTAAAGAACTGCATAAAGCGTAAGAATCTAGATAAACACCATTGACGTGCATGAAAGAGAGGATTTTGACGGCTAAAGAGTGGGACCCATGTTGAGAAAAATGAGATATAATTGAATTAAAGGGTAATGGATTTCTGGGGTTGAGGTATTTCAAGAAGTTCGTTAAAGATCTCAGGTTGTTTTTGTTCAGACATGTATATTTAAATATGAGTCTGGTCTGAATATTAGGAGAGATGAAGAATAAGCCTGTTCTGAGTAAATGGGCATGGAACTTTTTAATTCCTCTGAGATTTTCCATTTGAAAACAATGGTGGAAGAATTCATTGATGGAATGAAAATTTAACTTATCATGAAACAACATTTGTTTAGATTCATGGTCTCATACTGATACAGTTTCCTCCATTAGATTATTCTCTTGTAACATCCCCATCGTCATTTTTCGGCCACTCACGTCACTTTCAGGTATCTCTTTTATTCTCTTTCAAAACCCAACTCAAATCACACACACAGACACTTTATTTAATTTATCCCAAATTGCGCGTGCAGTCCACACTTTGATTTTAACGGCGAAATTTGACGGAAAGTGTGAAGAGGGACCTCTCATTCCTATTTCTTAAAACGTTGGAGAGTTTGGTGCAATTATTTTAGGTTAGGGACATATTTCCAACAATTTTGAAACGTTGGGGACCTTTGATGCAATTATCCCAAAAAGGAAATACTGTTTATAGCAGATTTGGGCTTGCATAATTATAGTGATTTGCTTCGCGCTTCGGCTGCATTGATGAAGAAGCGAGCTTCACTACTGTTCGTGGGCAAGACATGAAAAGTGGAAAAGGATATGAAAGTTAGGAAAGTAGAGAGGGGAAGGGTTCACCTATGGCTACTCGGTCAGAGAACTTTTATCCAATTAATATGGTGCTGAGGAGAGCAATTGAGAGTCGTGCGAGTGGTTTGGAGGGTGATGGTGCATGCGGGTTGAGGGAATAGCAAGTTAATAGAGAATGATGATATTAACCCAAATACGATTGTAGTGCCTGATGGTATGGTGATTATGGAGAAGGGAAAGACTTTGGAATGGCTTTGTTCAGGATACTTAGAGGGTAAGAAAATATAAGAATGATGGCCAACGAGTGGGGGTACATTTTTGGTAGTGAGGGTGAGAGAGAGGTCATGAGGGATAAGAGGTAAAGATGGGGCAGAGAAGTCTAGTTCGCGGCCGAGTGAGGAGTGAGGTGCTGATGTGCGTCTTAGGAAGCGTAGGGCGGTGCATGAGAACCTCGATTCAGAAGAAAGGTGGAGAAAATGAAAATTTGTGAAAAAAAGAGTGAGGATGATTGTGTTTAAGTTCGGACGAAGTCTGCTATGTAGGCCATCTCATCATTATGAATTGCCTAAGCTAGAACGTGCAAGGGACGAAAAACTCTTGCACGAGTAACTCGCTATGCTCTATGTTATATAGCACTTGCCCGAGTCTAGTTTTTCTGTTGGAAACTAGATTATTTGGAGCAAAGGCAGAATAAGTGAAATTTTGAGTGGGTTTTGATAACAGTTTTGTGGTGGATTGTCGTGGTCAGAGTGGCAGCCTAATACTTCTATGGAAAGATGGGTGAGATGTGACTATTCAATCTTATGCTCCTGGACATACAGATCGATGTGAATATGTTGAAAAACATGATAAGAGAGAATAATTCTAAGTATTTCAGAATGATTAAGAAGTGCAAACTCCTAGCCTTTAAATAAGTAAATAAGGAAACAAAAAAATCTAAATGTTAGGCTACAGATACAACAAATCTGTTACACTAGATAAACTACATCTTATCCCTAATTTATAAGAAGATTAAATAAAGATAAACAAACTTAAGATAAACAGAGAACAACCCAAAAAAAAAGATATTAAAGCTTACTTCCAATACTCTCCCTCAAGGCAGTTTGTAGATATCAAATAAACCAAGCATGGAATGATTCAAACATTTGTTTCAGTAATCCATTAGTAAACATGACTGCAAGCTTATCATTTGTTGGAATAATTGGCACACAGATCACACCAAGTTGATGAATAAATTTCAATGTGTTTAGTTCTATCATGATGTACTAGATTATGAGTTCCGCCAATTGCTGCTTTATTGTTAGTGTATAACTTCATTGGAACTTAAGTTTTTATCTTCAAATCTTCAAGAAGTTTTTTAGCCACAGTAACTCGCACATTGCTTGTGCAACTGCTCTAATTCAGCTTATGCACTACTTCTAGCCAAAATACTCTTTTTTACTATGCCATATCACCAAATTACCACCTACAAAAGTACAATACCTTGAAGTAGACCTTCTATCATTGATTGATCCAGCCCAGTCAGCATTTGTATAAGCATCAACACAGCTTCTCATTTTTTTTAACAACAAACCACACCTAGTTTCAAATACCTCAAAATCTTGTAATTGTATGCAAATGTTCTATTCTAGGTTAGTCCATAAATTAGCTTACTGCACTTAGTGAGTAAGTAATATCCAGACGTGTATGAGACAAATAAATCAACTTTCCTACCATTTCTGGTAATTCTCCTTGTCTACAGACTCTTGGTCCAAGTTTTTTATTTGGATCAATGAGAATTTAACCTGGCTTGCAACCTAGCATGCCAACTTCCTTAAGGAGGTCTAAAGTATATTTTCTTTGAGAAATGACAATCTTTTTGGCTGATCAAGCGACTTCCATACCAAGTGTTATCACCCAATTTTAATAGAGCCTCCACGTCAGCAAAGGCACAACGGGAGTCCCATATAGGCCCAGCAAGGGCCTCATAAATCCTAAGAAGGCCTCGGAGACCCATCAGACATCTTAGCATTCTTGAACTAGAGTATCGCGAGGCCCCTAGAGGGCCTCGACATTCACGACCAACCCATAGGGCCTCGTCGGGTTTCGTATTTGCTATAACTAGCAGGTAGCAAGATATTCTGGAATGACCAGAGAGATAATTGAAGACAGATTGCGTTGGATTGGCACACGAATTCTCACAAGGAAACTAAATCGTAATCTCCTAAAAATCTGGCAACATGATAAACTCAAATAAAGTAGATAATCTTGGAGATTGCCTTGACTATGGATTATCCCTATCCCTTAAGGAATAAGGATCCGATCGGGTATCTGATTGATTTGCTTCCTAAATCAATCAGGACTCTTGCACTATAAATACATCTTCTCTGGTTGTTCCAAGGTACGCTCTTTTTACACTCAAATTTTACCCATAAACTCTACTCAAATAACTGCCTGCTTATCTCTTCCACACCCAATTACCTTTACCCCGTGTATTATTCTTATACCGACAGTTGACTTGATCGTCAGAGTACCAACGATCGCCGGACCCTTTTTCTCCAGAGATCTTGGTGTCTAACGATTGTCCGAGTGTGCAGGTAACATATAAGTTGGCAGATGAGTGACTAGAGATCTGTTGACACGTGGACGGTGTAGGTTCCAACATCAACAGTTTGACGCTGTCTGTGGGAAGCGAAAAATGTTACATAATCTAAAATTTGTGGTAAAAACATGTTTTCTACCAGGAAGAGCATGGTAACTGATAAATCTCAAAAAGAAGAGACTGAGTCCCACCACACGGATCAGCCGCAGAAGAACATTCCTGACCGTCAGAATATGACCCGCCAAGAGACAACGACAGAGGCGGACGACCAAGCAAGATATCATAGATATGAAAATGGAGAATGTCCAAATGAGGGCCGTCATAGAGCGGTTGGGATATCAATCCTCCCTTCGAGGAAACAAACGCGGTTGGGATAGACAGAGCCCTTCGAGGTACGGTTCCATTGAAAGTCGTCAAAATCCTCATGGTGATCACTGGACGTGCAAAATCCTCAGAGAAAGAGCCCAAGGTCCTCGCATGATAACCAACAAAGGAAGTCTCTCTCTCTTCGAGGAAACAAACGCGACCAGGATAGATGGAGTCCTTCGAGGTACAGTTCCATTAAAAGCTGTCAAAATCTTCAGGATGACCAACTGATACCGGACAGGCGAAATCCTCAAGGTAAGAGCCCAAGGCCCTCGCATAATAACAATCAGAGGAGGTCTCTCCCGCTGTGAGAGAACAAGCCCGCCAGGTCCATCAGCGTATTTAACAAGTTGGAGGTCAAATCTTCTGTATTTGACAGGCTAGAGTGGAACCGTCCGACGCGAGGAATGCGAGAACCGCCCAACCAAGGACGAGGCCCTAAACCTCGGCGTCAGGGTGACAATTCGCACCGTAACGACAGGAACACCGATCTCCCTAGACAGGACTGATCCGAGGGCCCATCTATCACATTTACAAAGTAATCCACCCCGACACTTACAAGTTTGAAGATACCAACAGAAAGGGGATGAAACACCTGCAAAACATCATGCACCTTCATCCATACAACCAATAGGTTTTATTTTGCTTTCTTTGGCCCAAACCTGCACGCCGATTTTTATTTCAAAGTTATTCAGCTATAGATTTCTGCCAATAAAGTCCAGCAGTTTGCAAGTTTCTATTATCTCAATTATTCTGACAAAAAAAATTCGACAGCGAGAGAGTGTGGTTCGTGGCCAACTCTGTCAACTCGCTGGATAAACATTTAACAAGTATTTAGACAAAGAAAATTCGACAGCGAGGGAGTGTGGTTCGCGGCCAACTCTGTCAACTCGCTGGAAAAATATTCAATGCACATACAAACGAGTAAATAAAATTCTATAGCGAGAGAGTGTGGTTCGTGGCCAACTCTATCAACTCGCTGGATAAACATTAAACGCATATTCAAGCAAGTAAATAAAATTTGGTAGCGAGGGAGTGTGGTTCGCGACCAACTCTATCAACTCACTGGATAAACATTCAATGCGTAATTAAGCAAGTAAAGTAAACTCTATCAACTCGTTGGATAAATATTCAACGCGTAGTTAAGCAAGTAAAGGTAACGAATTATTGTTGGCCTACATGGCTAAACAAAACAATTTACATGATAACGTGCTACACAAGAGGCTTTTACATTTTCAAATCGAAATGCAACACTGGAAAGAGAATGCAAGATTTTTAAGTCCAGGTCGGATCCTTGTGATCCGTATAACCCGGGACCCCGAGCTTAGCCAACAGACCCTGGGCCCTGGGCCCTCGGCCCTCGACAACTCAGTTAGCGCCTCCGTCAATTCTTTATCTTTGGCATGGACCATGTCTTGACAAGACCTTAGCTGCAATTCAGCCTTTTTCTGAGCCTGTACACACTCCTTCTAGATTGTCTTAGCTTTGGTAACGTCATATATGGTACGAGCCCTCGCATTTTCAGAAAATACGAGATGTTCTTGAAGATCTTTGTTTTTTGAATACAGCACGTCAACATTCTCATCTCTCCAGCAGTGGAGCACAATTCGTCAACTTTCATCGCCAGCACTTTGTACAGCTCGCAGTTAAACATGTGACTCCGAGAGGTATACATTTCAGCCAGTTTCAGCAACTCTATCAGCTCTGCGTTATCTGTAGGTTTGCTGAAAGCAGGAGTCCAGTACTTATAAACTGAGGCCGCTGCTATGGCAGCAGAGGCCGGTAGTTTCCCAACACCGTTGGGTCCAACTTATCCCGGCGAAACCCAATGTTGATGCGTTTGATAGGAGGAGGTACAGAGGTTCAGAACACCCCTTCCCTACTATTTGTTTCTGCTTTTCTCTTGCCTGATTGTCTCGAGTTTTCTGACGAAGGTGCATGTCCCGCAGGAGGGGATGCAGAAGGCACCTCCGATGTCACTTCCGACAATGGAGAGATAAGGAGAGAACTGTCCACCGTTGTCTCCAGTGTCTGCAAAATGGTAACTATTGGACTAGACGCCGCAGACGGTACTGGAGACAGAAGGGAGATATCATCCACAATCGCCCCACGCCTTATCTTAAGCTTGGGGACGCTAGAAAAATAAAAACTAGACATGGCTAACGACAATTGAGAGCTGAATATAGTGTTATCACACGAATATGATATGGTTGCCACGTCAGCAGGGGCCCCATCCAAGCCCAGTAAGGGCCCAGTTCAACATCCATCAAGAACCCTATCTGGGCCCTGCTAGAGCCTTGGAAGGCCCATCGCACACTTGGGCCTTCGGCAGCTAGAAATCTGCAAGGCTCGAGAGGGCTTCGGTACTCGCGTGCGATCCACAAGGCCTCGTCAGGCTTCGTATCATTCGTAACCAGCAAGCAACTCGATATGCCAGAATGACCAGATAAGTAATTAAAGAAAGATTGCGTTGGATTGGGCGCACGAATCCTCACAAGAAAACTGAATCGTAATCTCCTAAAATCATGCAAAGTGATAAGCTCAAAGAAGGAAGATAATCTCGGATATCTTTATCACATAAGGAATGAAGATCCGATTGAGTATCCAATTGAGTTGTCTCCTAAATCAATTGGAACTCTTGCGCTATAAATGCAACGTCTCTGGTTGTTCCAAGGTACGCATAATTTTGTTTACGCGTACTTATTATGCTTAAGAATCCTACCCTAAACTCTGCTCAAATCTCTGTTTGCTTGTCTCTCCCACACCCCATTGTTTTCGACCCCGTGTATCTCTTATATACCGACAGTTGACTTGATCATCGGAGTGCCAACGATCGTCGGACCCTTTTTTTTTAGAAATCTTGGTGCCTAATGATTGTCTTAGTGTGCAGGTAACATACGAGTTGGCAGAGGAATGATTGGAGATCTGTTGACACGTGGACGCTGCGGGTTCCGATGTCAACAGATTGGCGCCGTCTGTGAAAACTGAAAAATGTAACACGACCAAAAGCTTGTGGTAAAAACGTATTTTCTACCCAGAAGAGCATGACATTCGAACATTCTACAGAAGAGAATGTGGAGTCCCACCACACTAACCTGCGACAGGAAAGCATTCAAGATCTGCAGAACGTCACCCGTCGTAGAAAGAGAAGACACCAGCAAAAACAGACGGTGGAACAGGAGAACCAGGGCCTAGAGTTGGATGACGCCCGGATGAAGGCTGCGCTTGAACTGTTGGAGAATCAACCCCTCCAACATGGACCCGAGCGTAGTCGCCCTCGGAGGAGCCCTTCTCGGCCTGGTTCACTAGACAGCCGCTGTCCCCAAGACATGAATGCATTACGACAGGCTGCCAGATGTGAGGACATTACCCCAATGGTAGTGACCATACACTCAGAGGCGATGGACATTAACGGCGAAAGATTGGATGAGGAGTTAATACTGGACGAAGGTCTAGATCTCCGAATTATAGTCTCGAATTCCCTCGCTTCCCCGGCTGAGGAGCTGGAAACATTTTCGGTGAACCCCTCAGAACCTACCCAGGATTACAGGTGGAGGAGAAGCTCGAAGAAAGGATGAAGGAGGAGGTGAAGTAGTTTCTCCGAGAAAACGCAGACGTCTTCGCATGGAAACACAGCGACATGGTCGGGATCGACCCATCGGTTGCGTGCCACGTTTTGAAAGTAGATCCAAAAGTATGCCCCAGGATTCAAAAAAAGGAGGCCTTTAAGTGCCAAGAGATACAAGACATTGAAGTAGGAAGTTGACAAGCTACTGGCCAGCGGGTTCATCAGAGAAGCAATTTACCCCCAATGGGTATCTAATCTGGTGTTGGTTCAGAAGAGTACCAAGAAGTGGAGGGTATGCATCGACTTCTCAGATCTGAACCAAGCATGCCCTAAAGATAGCTTCCCATTGCCACGCATCGACCAGCTCATCGATGCGACCGCCGGACACAAGTTACTTAGCTTTATGGATACATACTCCGGCTACAACCAAATCCCGATGTTCGTGAGAGACGAGGATCACACTTCGTTTATTATGGACCTAGGGCTGTACTGCTATAAGATGATGCCATTCGGCTTGAAGAACGCTGGAGCAACCTACCAACGGTTGGTAAATCGCATGTTTGCCGGACAGATTGGGAATAAGATGGAGGTATATGTTGACGATATACTGGTAAAGAGCGTGAATGCAGAGGACCACATAGATCACCTAAGGGGAATGTTCGAAGTCCTTCGTAAATACCGCATGAAGCTTAACCCCTTGAAGTGTGCGTTTGGAGTAGCGTCCAGAAAGTTCATCGACTACATGGTCAACCAGCGAGGGATAGAGGCTAATCCCGAAAAGATTAGGGCACTTATCGAGATGCGGTCCCCAAGGAAGTCCAAAGTCTAACGGAAAGCCTAGCGGCTCTGAATCGATTCATATCCAAGGCGACCGATCGCTGCCAACCTTTTTTTCAGACCATAAAAGGAAGAAAGTGATTTGAGTGGACCGATGAGTGCGAGAAGGCCTTCCAAGACCTTAAGGTCCTCATCGGAAAATCCCCGCTACTATCCAAACCCAAGAATGGGAAAACATTACTCGTTTACCTCACCGTATCAGAAAAGACAGTTAGCTCGGTGCTAATCCGAGAAAAGGGTCCAGTGCAGTTCCCTGTCTATTATGTAGCAAAGCCCTATAGGACGCGGAGACAAGGTATCCAGACATGGAGAAGCTCGCCCTATCATTGATCATCACCTCCCAGAAGCTTCGGCCATACTTCTAATCCCACAGCATAGATGTTTTGACAAATCTCTCCCTACGACAGGTACTCCAGAAACTAGACACGTCAGGACGGTTGATGAAATGGTCGGTGGAACTTAGCCAATTCGATATCAGTTATAGGCCACGGCCTTCGATAAAGGGACAGGCCTTAGCTGACTTTGTGGCTGAATTCGCACATATCCTCGATGGTTCGCTTGAGGCCCAACCCTTGGAGGTACCAACATGGAAGTTATATGTTGATGGATCCTTGGAGGAGGCCGGGGCTGGAGCCAGGATCCTGCTAGTCAGCCCAGACGACCATAATCTCAACTGTGCGCTTCGCCTGGAATTTAAAGCCTCCAACAATGCAGCAGAATACAAGGCTCTTCTAGCAGGCTTGAGGCTGGCACGAGAGATGAAGGCGAAGAAGCTCTGAATTCATAGTGATTCGTAGCTTGTTGTGAGTCAGGTCAATGGGGCCTTCGCAGCACGCGAGCAATCCATGGTTGTCATACCTGACAAAAGCCAAGGACCAGCTATCCCACTTTGAGGAATACGAACTTCTCTAGATCCCACGAATGGAAAATGGCTATGCAGATGCCCTCTCGAAACTGGCAAGCAGTAGGGACTCTGACTTAATGAAGGCCATCCCAGTTGAGAAGCTCAACCGACCTTCAATCGAAGAAGCTCCCGCGCCTGCCGTCCTGACTATCTCTGATTCTCTGAAATGGATGAAAGAAATTGCCGAATATCTAACCAACCAGTTGTTGTCCGAGGACAAACTGGAAGCATAGAAGCTCCGCAGAAGGGCCGCAAAGTTCATGCTACAAGACAAAATCCTATATAAAAGAGAGTTCAGCCACCCCCTCTTATGTTGCCTAACGCAGGAGGAAGCAGTGTACGTAATAAAAAAAATACACGAAGGGATCTGCGGCAATCACTCGAGAGGAATGGCCTTGGAACAAAAAGCCTTGAAACATGGGTACTATTGGCCAACCATGAAGAAAGATTTCCACAATTACGCGAGAAAATGCGACAGATGTCAGAAGTTCGCAGTAATACCGAAGCTCTCCGTACAAAACCTCACCCCGGTGACTAGTTCTTGGACCTTAGCCAAGTGGAAAATCGACTTCATCAGTCCTCTTCCGACAGGGAGAGGAGGGGTCAAGTTCGTAATTGTGGCAGTGGATTACTTCACCAAATGGTGTGAAGCCGAGCCTTTGGCCAAGATCACAGAGAAAAATGCTTGGAAATTTGTATAAAAAAATATTGTCTGCTGCTTCGGCATTCTCCATTCTCTCGTTTCTGACAACGGCACACAATTCGTGGAGATGAAATTTAACGCCAACTGTGAGAACCTCGGCATCCGAATGGACTTCTCCACCCCTTATTACCCACAATCCATTGGCCAGGTGGAAGCCGTGAATAAAATTATTAAGCATACTCTTAAGCGGAAACTAGAATCTGCAAGAGGTGGATGGACCGAGGAACTACCTGAGACCCTGTGGTCTTATCGGACCACCTTTCGCACGGCCACAGGTGAAACCCCGTTTTCCATGGCGTACGGGGCAGAGGCAATGATTCCCGTCGAGATGGGAATACCCTCACCCAGACACCTGTACTTCAACGAAGTAGCTAACGAAGATTTATAAAGAGCGGGTCTCGACCTACAAGACGAGAGACATGCGGAGTCACAACTCCGCCTCACGGTGTACCAACGGAAGATGGTCTGATATTACAACTCCAAGGTCAAAGGCAGAAGCTTTCGTGTCAATGATTTTGTCTTGAAAAAGATATTTCAAGCTAATAGGGAAGTGGGAGCTAGAATCCTAGGGCCCACTTGGGAAGGACCTTACAAGGTCATCGAAGAAATCCGTCCCGGTACTTACAGACTAGAAGATTCCAAGGGACAAGAGACAAGGCACCCCTGGAACATCGCCCACTTGAGGCCATATCACCAGTAGTGTTGTTTTTTTCTTTGTATTGTTTGGATCTTCTTGCAATCCTTCTTGTCAGACGCCAAGAAGTTCGGCGCCGTTTAATAATATTCTTCGTTTATGAATCCGAAGTGTTCTCCATACAAAAAGTACTAATCCGGCAGCAAGGGAGTGTGGTTCGCGGTCAACTCTATCAACTCGCTGGGTAAATATTTTACGCGTAATAAAGCAAGTGCAATCAATTCGGTAGCGAGGGAGTGTGGTTCGCGGCTGACTCTATCAACTCGCTGGATAAACATTTTACGCATAATAAAGCAAGTGCAATCAATTCGACAGCGATGGAGTGTGGTTCGCGGCCAATTCTATAAACTCGTTAGGTAAACGTTTTATGCATAATAAAGCAAGTACAATCAAATCGGCAGCGAGGGAGTGTGGTTCGCGGCCAACTCTATCAACTCGCTGGATAAACATTTTACGCGTAATAAAGCAAGTGCAATCAATTCGGCAGTGATGGAGTGTGGTTCACGGCCAACTCTATCAACTCGCTGGATAAATATTTTAACGAGTAATAAAGCAAGTGCAATCAATTCGACAGCGAGAGAGTGTGGTTCGCGGCCAACTCTATCAACTCGTTGGGTAAATATTTTACGCGTAATAAAGCAAGTGCAATCAATTCGGTAGCGATGGAGTATGGTTCGCGGCCAACTCTATCAACTCGCTGTAAACATTTTACGCGTAATAAAGCAAGTGCAATCAATTCGGCAGTGAGGGAGTGTGGTTCGTGGTCGACTCTATCAACTCCCTAGGTAAACATTTTACGCGCAATTAGACAAGTACAATCGACTCAGCAGCGAGAGAGTGTGGTTCGCGACCAACTCTATCAACTCGCTGGATAAAAATTTTACGTGCAATAAAACAAGTACAATCAACTATGCAGCGAGAGAGTGTGGCTCGCAGCCAACTCTATCAACTCGCTGGATAAATATTCAACGCGTATGTAAGCAATTGCAGTTCATTCGATGGCGAAGGAGTACGGTTCGCGACCAACTCTATTAAACTCGCTTGGTAGGATATCAGACGCACAAACATTTGGAACATTCGTAAAAATTTTCACTAGTATTTTACGAATTAATTACATCAACGAATTTTACAACGGCATAAGAAAGAGGTTTCGCCTATACACATAGTCCTACGTCTCGGTGTAACCGGAGACCCCTAGTTTGGCTAGCAGGCTCTTAGCCTTCGCCAACTCGTTCAAAGCTTCAACCAGCTCTCTATCTTTGGCCTGTATCAAACTTTGGCAAGACTTCAGTTGTGACTCAGCCTTCTTCTGAGCAACAATACACGCCTTCTGGATTGTCTGGGCCTTCATAACGTCATACGTGGCACGAGTCCGCGCATCTTCAGAAAATGCCAGCCGTGCCTGAAGACGTTTGATTTCGACCCTCATCGCTTCGGCATCTTCGTCCTCGCCAAGGACGGAACGTATCTTGTCGACCTTCATCTCCAGCAGTTTGTACAACTCACAATTTACAACATGACTGCGGGAGGTGTATATTTCGGCCAGCTTCATCAACTCTGTCACTTCGACAGTATCGACCGCCTTTCCAAAAGGAGAAGTCCAATATTTGTAGATCGATGTGGCTGCAAGGGCAACCACCGGAGGTAGCTTTTCTACAACTAACGGATCCAGCTTGTCTTGGCGGGCTCCAATATTGATATACTCACACCTTCCAGAAGGGAGAGACGTGGATGTCTGGGACGCCTGTCCTCCGTTCTCAACCTTCAGTTTTCTTTTCGCCGGTGGCCTGACGTTTCCGAGGGGAGACACGGGTCTAGCAGGGTCCAATGGGAACGGAATGTTACCCACCACCGTCTCCGGCTCCCGCAACACCGTGGGCCTGGAACTAGACACCATGGGTGACACCGAGTGGAGAAGAGAATCATCCTCCACGATCCTTCCACGCCTTATCTTAAACTTTGGGACTTTGAAAAAATAGAAGCCTGACATGACCGGCAATAATCAGAAGTCCAGATATGAAGGTAGAATAATAGGAAAGATGGTGATTTGGGAGAACCCTATCACAATATATAAAGCCCAAAGAGACACCAACAGTCGGGTGGGCCGACACGTGGCGGACGACTAAAAGCACATTCAGTAAACCCTAGGAAGATACATTGAGCGCGTGGGAACGCGAAGCACGTGATTGTACGAACACCAAGGCATGATAGCAATACCGTCGACGCCTGCCCACGATAATGCAAATCAGTTAACGTTCGCCCCAACCTCGTCGAAATTCTTACACAGCGAAGAGGTATCGATTATGGCTTGCAAACCACTCCGAGCCGCCTGGGGCGTGTTTGGTCGACTTAGAATTGTTTCAGTAATTTCGTAAGCAACACTGGGCATCAACGAAGCCCGAGAAAAACGTATAAAACATTAGTATCACAACCAGGATGATGACACATGCGCAAATAAGAAGGTAACTCGGCACGATTTTATTAAACTCAGAATATAGAAAGGTACAGATACAACCGAAAAATATTCTAACACCCCACTGCCTCATTGGGCCGGCACATGAGTGGGAGCACTAGATCTGCTAAATCTATCCCCTGGTCTACGTGAGCATCGTCCAGGTTGGAGGGTCCTGGCTTCACCATGATTGAAAGTCTCCCCAAACTAACCTGAGTTGATTTGGTGGCTAATTAGACCATACTGCTCAAAAAGGCCGTTGACGCCTTTTTGGCAGTAGGAGACCCCCACCCCTAGCCCCATCAACAGTTCAGGGCAGGACCGGGCTAAGGCTGCGAAGCCTAAATCCCCACCCCGTATGTTTGGTCCCTTGAACGTTGATTGGCCGGGCCTTTGGTCCACTGAATGTTGACTCTCAGATCGGCAGACATCTTAGACGCCAGTTTTCCAGCTGTGCCACCATCCTACGCTTGTTATATTCGTCCCGATCGCACGGCTCTGACAGGTTAGACATAAAAGGCCCACGGTGAAAGGGCCTTAGTAAATTTGCATCCTATTTATAAGAAATGCGTTGGAAATATGTACAATACAATGAATATAGTCATAACGGGGAGATTTGGACCGCCACACTACCGTTTTACTCTCCAGATTCCATCAGTTGGCTGCGCCATTAATGCCAAGGGGATGATTCTTGTATTTGAAACATTCCCCCCACGTGCAATTACCCATAAGAATTGAAACGACAGGATAGCGAAAAGTCAAGTACAATGCTTCGATCAATTCTGTTTCATTAACTTAGGTAAAACCAGATAATAATTATAAAAGTATAAGTGCCCCGCCGCCTCTTCAAGGGTCAGCACATTGCGGGCCTTCCTTAGTTAGAGGGGGTATCTGATCACCTACTGTACTAGGTCCAGCATTGAGAGCTTGAGCCTCAGAAGGGTCCTACCGAAGAAAAGAAAGGTCCCACTCTGGATGGACCTCCGTGATGTGCTCCACCAACTGTTCGCCTCCAGCGGTCATCAGACGGTAGGCGAGGTCCTGATACTCAGGCGTTTCAACGAACGCATCCTTGTAAGCCTCCACCGCCCTGGCCCTGGCAACCACGCATTTAGCTCGGACCTTCTCCAGTTCCAGCCTCGCGTCCGCCAGCATCTTCCCTTTCTCCGCGACAATGGTCTCTAACCTACTGGTTGCGTCGGCTAAGGCTTCCTCGGCAGCAAGTGCCCAGTCCTCGGCCAGCTTCTGAGCCTCTTTAGCACGCTTCTGAGCCTCCTCGGTACTCTTCTGGAACTCTTCAGCTCGTTTTTGAGAGGCCTCAGCAGCCCGCCTCTATTCCCAGGCATTCTTCAAACACTCTTTTGAGGCCTTCAATTCAATCTCATATTTTTCCTTCATGTTCGCCTCCCTCGCCACTGCGGAGTCGAGTTTGAATCGAAGCACCTCCTTCTCCGACTCCAACTGCGCCTTCTCGAGCTGCACAACCTTCAGCTCCTCGGCCAGCTTGGCGGACTTGGCCCTTTCCTTGTGGCATTGGCCATCATAGCTTTTCAAAGTACTGAACAATTCCTTGCTCAGTATTAGGCCCCAAATTAGGTTTATCTCCGCCATTTTCAGTTGCTCCCGAACAGTGGCCCACTCAGTGGCTTTCTCCTATTTCTGGGTCCAGTACTTGTGGACACTCGCTGCCATCATCGCAGGGTGGTCTGGGAGCATTTCCAGAATGGAAGATTCCAAGTCTCCCTGGTGTTGAGCTATGCAGATGGGGCTCCCTTGGCTAGACGAAGGACCGGGTTTCTTTGCACCCTCAGTTCGACCCGACTTGCGCGCATTCTCCATGAACCCCCCTGCAGACGCAGGAGCCTTTCTCTTTCGAGAACCCGCATCACCTGTATCCTCGGCAATGCCCTTCTCTTTGTCCTTGGATGGGGTGTGGTTGGGAGACGGAATGGTCGCCGAAGACGGAGGCAAAGAGAGAACGTCCTGGCTGGAGACGGGCTCTGGTGGCAGAGCAGCTGGGATGTCTTGCGATGGCCCAGGTGCCTCCGTCGCCGGTACCTGAGAGGAAGAACTCTCTTCATCGGTGGGACGGGCAAGGCAGAATGTGGGTATGCTTTTAAACCTGAAAGCTGTTAAGAACAGATATAAGTAAGCAACGCGCAAGGATAATTCTCCGCCATAGCACCAGCACATCAAGGCAAGCAAGACTTATACATTAGTCCGCAGCTGGCCAGTAGGTTATCGTCTTTCAACAGGTTTCCGGTGCTCCGAAAGTCACTACTGAGAGAGCGAACCTTCTTCCACTTCGTCCTCAGCTCTCCCTGGCTTCTCTTCGGGATCGGTGGTTTCCCGCAATCTGCAAAAGAGAGCAAATACATTATGTCAGAAACTATAAACAAAATTCCACACAAATACGGTAGTTTATACCGAGTTTTCCAAATTACCGAGGGATAGACACATGAGGAAGAGGGTCCTCTGGCATAAATTCCCAGTCTTCGCTAACGAAGATGAACCTCTCTTTCTAGTTGTGCACCTTGTTGGGGCTATCGGTGGCCGTCCCCTACTTCTGACCTGACCAGGAAGATATGTTATACCAGCCAGCAGACTGACAAGACCGATAAATAGACTCTAACTCCCTGGAAGACAGGTCTTCTCCCGCCTCGGCAACACTCCACAAAATATAGGAGGCAACCATCTGCCCCCAACCGTTCGACGTTATCTGACAGGGAGTCAGGTTCCAATCCCTTAACACCTAACAAAAGAAGGGATACATTGGTAGGTGAAGGCCTTGCTGCATCGCGGGTTCGTAGATCGCTACATACCATTCGGGGGGATGGTCGGCACGTTCTTCTGGGCCCGGGACTCTGAGCATCACAGTCGCAGGAATATCATAGGACAACCGTATGTCCTTCAACTCTACCTCAGTGATCCTCGACTGAGCCATGGACGCTTCGGTTGCCGATTGCTTTAGCTCTTCGTCAAGAGCCCTCACGGCCGGAGCATCCCTCTTATCAAGACATCCTCTCATTTCGAGCACCCCAGCGTCAGGCCTCCTCTTTATCGCCGTCTCTTCCATCGGCACGGACGAACTAACCTCCCTTCCACTCGTCGACGGAGCCGACGGACTCACGACATGAGGCTCTAGATTTACCCCTCCAGCAACTTCGGAAAAGAAAGATGATGTGGCAGCCGACGAGGAAACGCTCCCAATAATACTAGGATTTGTGGGAGCGTTAGACGGGTTCTGTGAATCGTCGTTTTCGAATGACATTTTACTATCCCCAGGTTATAGATTCGTACAGTGACTATGAAAATAAACAATGAAAACAAATGTCAACTACTTTCAGAGCACTTACCTTGAATGTATGACCCAAATGACACACCCACTACGAACTTCTCGCTTATCGGCAAAATAACCACAGTGAGCTCGAAGGTAAGAAGAAGTCGGAATGTCTAGGAGGATGCCTGGTTTTATAGTGGCGCAATCTTATATCCACCGTCCAAATTTCAAGCGTCCCATCTAAGCATGCGGACGGTCGACACGCGTCTTCAATTGCATTACAGGCGGGAAAGCAAAAACCTAAGCATTTAATGAACCAAGGACGCACGCGCCCCACGCGCGCCTCCGTTTTCTGCCACATGCAACCGCATTTAATGCGTACACACTCTCACTCATGATTGCCTGACCAGGGAAGGACAGTTTTGATAGACAGAATCACACCATCAGAGAGACACGTCGCCATTGGTATGGTCCCTTGAAGCCCTCACCCGTCATGAATGTTCGACTTCGGACTTGGAAGACTATATTGGGTAGGTTGAATCACCTCCCGCTGAATCACTTTGAAATTTTTCCTCCCACCGAACTACTTTGAAACCATATTTCCCGCGAAGCACATCAACATTCTGTATATTCTCAAAGTCCCACGCCCATTATGAATAATAAGCTTAGACTTGGGAGACTATTGTTACCACACGATTATGATATAGCTGCCACGTCAGCAGGGGCCCCATCCAAGCTCAGTAAAGGCCCAGTTCAAGATCCATCAAGAACCCTATCTGGGCCCTGCTAGAGCCTTGGAAGGCCCATCGCACGCTTGGGCCTTTGGCAGCCAAAAATCCGCGAGGCTTAGGAGGGCCTCGGCACTCGCGTGCGATCCACAAGGACTCGTCAAGCTTCGTATCATTCGTAACCAGCAAGCAGCTCGATAAGCCGGAATGACCAGAGAAGTAATTAAAGAAAGATTGCGTTGGATTGGGCGTACAAATCCTCACAAGGAAACCGAATGGTAATCTCCTAAAATCATGCAACGTGATAAGCTCAAGGAATGAAGATAATCTCGGATATATTTATCACATAAGGAAGGAAGATCCGATTGAGTATCCAATTGATTTGTCTCCTAAATCAATTGGAACTCTTGCGCTATAAATGCAACGTCTCTGGTTGTTTCAAGGTACGCATAATTTTGTTTACGCGCACTTATTATGCTTAAGAATCCTACCCTAAACTCTGCTCAAATCGCTGCTTGCTTGTCTCTCCCACACCCTATTGTTTCCGCCCCCGTGTATCTCCTATATACCAGCAGTTGACTTGATCTTCGGAGTGCCAACGATCACCGGACCATTTTTTTTGGAGATCTTGGTACTTAACGATTGTCCTAGTGTGCAGGTAACATACGAGTTGGCAAAGGAGTGACTAGAGATTTGTTGACACGTGGACGCTGCGGGTTCCGATGTTAACATATAGCAAAGGTAGGAAGAATAAAATAAAGTCCGAGAAGCGTATATATAAGCACGGTAGAATACGAACAGCCAGATATGCCAGCACGTAGGGAAGGAACGAGTGCACCTCAAATAAACCCTGGGAAGATGTAAAGGATTTGTGAGGATAGGCGCCTCGTGAATGGTACAGTCACAACGATATGATGACACCACCAGCATGTATCCCGCGTGTAAATCATAAGAGCCTTGCAAAGCTCGAGAGAGGGTCTTGCCCCATGAGCTTCGCAATTAATCGAAAACAAAAGCGGGGCCAAACTCCAGAGCAACTGAATAGGGAGCCGACAGAGGCTGTCCTCCGCCAGCCACCGAAGTTTTCTAGTCCAAATACCACAAGTAGTCCACACAAACGAAATAACCATGGGAATCCCAATACAATATTATGTCATTCATCATAATTTGGAGCACAAGGCAGGAACATACAAGCTTGATCATTATCCTACTACCCCGTCGCCTCTTTGGGTCGGTACATGATAAGTATGATTTTGTACTTATCTGGGCTCACAAAAATGGACAATTATAAGTTCTTTCAGTTGTTTTCAGTTTAATTGCATGTGTTTTTCTTGTCAATTTAGGAGATAATCAAAGTCAAGTATAAATGGGATGAAAAGAGAGCAAAATGAAGACAAGGGGACCTAATTGCTAAAGTAATGAAACTTCAGGAACTTGATGTGCAAATACCTAGGCGGGAAATTCAAATTCAGAACCAGGATAGACCATGCGATCGCATGGTGTTATCCTGGTGCGATCGCAAGGGGAATAAAAATCCAGCAGAATGTTAAACAGGCAAACCATGCGATCGCAGCTATCAAAGCCATGCGATCGCATAGGCTAATCGGGCAGAAATTTTACAGAAACATGTTTCGATTAGAATTCTACCGGTCCAAATAACTTCAACAACAAAACACACGTTTGGAGGTCTGGAGAGGGGGATATAAAAGGTAGAAGATAGACTTTTCGCGAGAGACGAATTTTAGAGAAACAAGATACAAGGCAAAAACGAAGATCAAGGCGGAGAATCGAAGATCATCGAGCCGAGATCACGGGTGTTATTTTACTTTTTGTTTTCCTTTCTCCGGACCATGATGAATTCAATTATTTCTTTAATTGAAGAAATCATGTCCGGCTAATTTACTTTATCTAGGATGAATGATGAAACCTCACGTTTTGATTAATTAAGCAGTTTTTTTTTTCCTTTTTAGTAATTAATTGCCGTGAATTGATTATTCTTTATTCAGTTTCTTTATTATTTTAATGCTTGCGTACCATTAGAATATATTGTGATCTGTATTGAAGTCAAGAGATTCAATATAGATTAAGCACGTGGTATTGAATAACATAGAGTCCAATAATAGATAAAGATTACTATTATGCCTTATGAAATCCATTTAGGCGATCTTGAGATTTTAATGCATGTGTTTATGCTCGAAGCTTAATTAGAGATAATGAAGTTCGCATAACATATAGATTTGATTTACCATCGAGAGAGGCTTTCGATTAATGTAGGAACGCCGATTTTCAGTCCAAGGTAATTAAAAGCTAAAAAGTGATTAACAGATAATTGAGTAGAACGTGTCGGTGGATTCGTGAATCCTAGTATTGTTAAACCTTAATTCGTTCTCATATTTCAAAGTTGCTTTTTATTGTGAATTTCAATTTAATTAAAATAGTTAATTTAGGTTATAGTCTTAAGAATCAAAAATTTGAATCTGTGTTTATTTCCATTGTTAAAATTTGAGTTGTGAAATTAATTGGTAATTTAGTATCTAGTCCTCGTGGGTTCGACACTTTATTTTATCATTATATTACTTGTCAACGATCCGTCCACTTGTGGGATATATATCACACAACAAGTTTTTGGCGCCGTTGCCGGGGACTAGTTTTATTAATTGTTACGTTAATTTATAATTTGGCTTTTAACAATTCTTTTTAGATTTATTTAGTTTTATCGTTATTTTCAATTCGTCGTGATACTGCTGAATTTTATCTGTTTTCTAACTTTTCAGGTGTTAAGTATGTATGCGCCATACAAAAGATCTTGATCTATTTGATTTAGATCCAGAAATTGAACAGAGCTTTCACCGACGACAACGAGAAAAAAGAGAAAAGAAGCATCAGCAGCAAGACACAATGGAGGATAACCGAATCTAGAATCCGTTGCAAGCAGATGGCCGACACAATCATGCACCAATAGCTCGACCTGTTGAAGTTAATGAGAGAGACATTCTTATGGGTGAATATATGATGCCACCGATAGTTGAAAATCGGTCCAGTATTATATATCCGCCTTATGGGCACGACAACTTCCAGTTGAGACCAGATGTGATCAACTTGTTCTCGAACAATCTGCCTTTCTACGGGAGAGTAGATGAAAACCCTCATTACCACATTTCTCGCTTTGATGAAATCTGTGGTAATTTCAAATACCAAGGCGTTAATGAAGAGGCACTGAAGATGAGGCTTTTTCCACACACACTGAAGGATAAAGCTCGAGAATGGTTGGATTCACTACCGCCTGGGAGCATCACAACTTGGGATGATCTGATCCAAAATTTCACATTGAAGTACTTTCCTCCAGCCAGGGTGAACAGATTGAAGTACGAGATTTTCAATTTCCAACAGTCTGAGTTGGAAAACTTTCATGAAGCATGGGAGAGATTCAAACAACTGCTCAGGAAGTGTCCAAGCCACGGGTTTCCTTTAGCAGCTCAGAATCACTACTTCTACTCTGGTCTAGTTCCTAGCAGTCGTTCTTCAGTTGATTCTGCAGCAGGTGGCTCTATCCAAAATAGGTCTGCCGGCGATCTCTATGACTTGTATGAAACAATAAGTGAACAATTTGTTATGTGGCCAGACAGAGGAGTACAAAGGAAAACAGCAGGGGTACATGAGGTAGACTCAAATTCACTTTTACTGGCGAAGATCGATGCATTGGCAAAGCAGATGGAGACGATGAAATATTCTCATTCAGCTAATATGGTTCAGATGTCTCCACCAATCTGTGTGACATGCGGGGCAAACCATCAGTCTTCGGAGTGCCCATTGACAAAGGTTGATATGCCTTCTCCTGAGCAAGTTGCATATGCTCAGAATTTTCAACGTCAACAGAATAATCCTTATTCACAGACATACAATCCAGGATGGAAAAATCATCCAAACTTCTCCTATGGCAACAACCAGAATATCCAGAATCCGCCAAATCAAGGGAGGCCACAAGAGAAAAAAGGAGGATTGGAAGAAGCTGTCACTGAAATAAAGGAGATGCAGAAAAGACAGGATGTTGCCATCAAAAATATAGAAAATCAGATTGGACAGTTGGCTAAATTGTTGACCGAGAGACAACCAGGCACATGGCCAAGCAATACTGAAGTCAATCCAAAAGAGCAAGTAAATGCAATTACCACGAGGAGCGGGGTTCAGTTACCAGAGATTCATGTGACTAGGCCAGGTGTAGAAAAGGAAACTGTGTCCGACAAAGCGGGAGAAAATAAATTAGATGCAGAAGTTGCACTAGAACAGGACTCTCCACCAGCTTATATTCCACCACCAGCTTACGTCCCTCCAATCCCATTTCCTCAGAGGCTGCGAAAACACAAGCTAGACAAGCAATTCGAGAAATTTCTCGATGTGTTCAAGAAACTCCAGATCAACATTTCGTTTGCTGATGCTCTAGCACAGATGCCGAGTTATGCTAAATTCATGAAGAAAATCCTTTCAAATAAACGGAAGTTGAAAGAGCACGAAACTGTTATGCTTACTGAAGAATGTAGTGCTATCTTGCAAAACAAGCTACCGCCAAAGTTAAAAGATCTGGAGAGTTTCTCTATTCCTTGTACTATTGGTAGTTCTTTTTTCGAAAACGCATTATGTGATTTAGGTGCTAGCATTAACTTGATGCCTTATTCTATTTTCAGGCAACTAGGTCTCGGAGAAGTGAAGCCAACCACAATTTCACTCCAGTTAGCTGATCGGTCAGTTAAACGCCCACGTGGAGTTATTGAAGATATTTTGGTTAAAGTGGACAAGTTTATATTCTCTGCTGACTTCATTATCCTCGATATGGCGGAGGATAGAGATGTGCCACTTATCTTGGGGCGACCATTCTTAGCTACTGGAAGGGCCCTCATTGACGTACAAAAAGGGCAGCTGATGTTGACATTGAATGAGGAGCAGGTCACTTTTGACGTATTCAAAGCAATTCAGTATCCAAGCTCCTCTGACTCATGCTTCCAGATCGATATCATTGATCACGAGGCTGCTAACACATTTGACTTGGAAAATCCTACAAATCCATGGGAAGCGTGTATTATGCATTCTCAAGATGAAAACTCCGAGTCTCCAGTCCTTGAGGAATGTGCCAGATATTTACAAGGAGCAGAACATATTGAACGACGGAGTAGATTTATGGATTTGGGTACCACACTTCCTCAGCAGCCTCCCTCAGTCCAAAAGGCACCAATTCTCGAGTTAAAGCAATTACCTTCTCACCTTAGGTATGCTTATCTCGGTGAGTCATCCACCCTTCCAGTCATCATCGCCAACTCTATTGATCAGGATCAGGAGGATAAATTACTCCGAGTCTTGAGAAATTACAAATTAGCCATCGGGTGGACTATAGCAGACATCAGAGGTATCAGCCCATCTTTATGCATGCACAAAATTCTAATAGAAGAGGCTTATAAACCGACAGTGCAACATCAACGCAGACTGAATCCCCATTTGCAAGAAGTAGTCCGAGCTGAAGTGTTGAAACTACTTGACGCAGGTATTATCTATCCTATTTCAGATAGTACTTGGGTAAGCCCGGTCCAGGTAGTGCCAAAGAAGGGAGGGATCACAGTTGAGAAGAATGATAAAAACGAGCTCATTCCAGTCAGATTGACCACCGGTTGGCGAGTTTGTATTGACTACAGGAAGTTGAATGATGCCACTCGAAAAGACCATTTTCCTCTACCTTTCATTGATCAGATGTTGGAGCGATTGGCAGGTCATTCCCATTATTGCTTTCTTGACGGATATTCAGGCTACAATCAGATTCATATCGCGCCGGAAGATCAAGAAAAGACTACCTTTACCTGTCCTTATGGCACGTTTGCTTATAGGCGTATGCCATTTGGCCTATGCAACGCCCCAGCCACATTTCAGCGTTGTATGATGTCAATTTTCTCGGATATGGTCGAAAAATTCATTGAAGTCTTCATGGATGATTTTTCAGTTTTTGGAGCATCATTCGACGATTGCCTCAAAAATCTGACCCTGGTACTTCAGCGTTGCGAGAAAACCAACTTGGTACTGAATTGGGAAAAATGCCACTTTATGGTCCAAGAAGGCATCGTGTTGGGACACAGGATATCAGAAAAGGGCATTGAGGTCGACAAAGCAAAGATTCAGGTTATAGAAAAACTGCCTCCTCCGACATCAGTCAAAGGAATTCGGTCTTTTCTGGGACATGCGGGTTTCTATAGACGGTTCATACAGGATTTCTCAAAAATAACCAAACCGTTGTGCAGTTTGTTGCAGAAAGATGCCAAGTTCAAATTTTCTGTTGACTGTCTCAAAGCTTTCAACACTCTTAAAAACAGTCTAATCTCAGCACCTGTCATTGTACCACCGGATTGGGATCTACCTTTTGAGCTCATGTGTGATGCAAGTGACTTTGCCATTGGGGCAGTTTTGGGGCAACGTAGAGCAAAAGTCATACATACCATCTATTATGCCAGCCGAACTCTTAATGACGCTCAGATGAATTACGCCACTACAGAGAAGGAATTACTAGCTGTAGTATTTGCCTTCGAAAAATTTCGATCTTACCTCATTGGATCGAAGATGATAGTGCACACAGACCATGCAGCGTTGAAGTATCTTTTTGCTAAAAAAGATGCAAAGCCAAGACTTATTCGGTGGATCTTACTTCTCCAAGAATTCGACTTGGAAATTAAGGACAAAAAAGGGGTTGAGAACGTGGTAGCCGACCACTTGTCAAGAATCGAGCAGACGGAAGGCAATGAGGAAGGTGAAATAAATGAGAAGTTTCCAGATGAGCAGATTTTTGGGATTGAGCAGTTGGGGATTGCACCGTGGTATGCAGATTATGTGAATTACCTTGCGAGCAATATCATGCCACCGGATTATGATCATCAACGTCGGAAAAAGTTCTTTTCAGAACTTAAACACCATTTTTGGGAAGATCCTATTTTTTACAGAAGAGGAGCTGATCAGGTAATTCGGAGATGCCTACCTGAAGAAGAAATGGAGACTGTCTTGGAGCAATGTCATTCTTCGCCATACGGAGGTCATTTCGGGGCTACCAAAACAGCAGCCAAAGTCCTACAATCTGGGTTTTATTGGCCGACTTTATTCAAAGATGCCTACAGTCTGGTAAAAAAATGTGACAGGTGCCAAAGGACGGGGAACATATCTCAGAAGCAAGAAATGCCCCTACGAAGCATTCTAGAGATTGAACTTTTCGACGTGTGGGGTATTGACTTCATGGGCCCGTTTCCACCATCATTCTCAAATTCTTACATTTTGGTGGCTGTGGATTACGTATCCAAATGGGTAGAAGCTGTAGCCTTACCGACCAATGATGGCAAGGTGGTGGTAAACTTTCTCAAAAAGAATATTTTTACGCGTTTCGGGACTCCTCGGGCAATTATCAGTGACGGGGGAAAGCATTTTTGCAATAGACAATTTGACACTCTTTTGGCAAAATACGGTGTGAAGCACCGTGTGGCTACTCCATACCATCCACAAACCAGTGGGCAGGTGGAAATATCCAACCGGGAGTTGAAAAGGATCTTGGAGCTTACGGTGAGTTCATCGAGGAAGGATTGGTCGAGAAAACTAGATGATGCCCTTTGGGCATATCGAACTGCATTCAAAACTCCAATTGGAATGTCACCTTATCGCCTAGTTTTTGGGAAGGCATGCCATTTACCGGTTGAGTTGGAGCACCGAGCCTACTGGGCATTGAGGAAGTTAAATTTCGACTTGAAAGAAGCCGGTGAGAAAAGACTGCTCCAGTTGAATGAAATGGAGGAATTCAGGTTCGAGGCTTATGAAAATGCCAAACTGTACAAAGAGAAAACCAAGAATTGGCATGACAAAAACATTCAAAAACGGCAGTTTTTAGCAGGGCAAAAAGTCCTCTTATTCAACTCTCGACTCAAGCTCTTCCCTGGGAAATTGCGTTCAAGGTGGTCCGGACCATTCACGGTGGTGAAAGTCTATCCACATGGAGCGGTGGAGGTGGCTCATGACACGAAGGGCAGGTTCAAAGTGAACGGACAAAGACTCAAACATTACTTGGAGGGTGACTTTTCGAAAGAAAAGTCATTTACCACTTTGAGCAATCCGGAGTGATCACCGCGACAAAGTCGAGCTATAGACTTTAAACAAGCGCTCAATGGGAGGCAACCCATTTTCTTCCCCTTTATTTACATTTACAGCATGATTTCAGTTTTATGAGTTCTAGCACGTTTTTGCATGTTTTAGGTTTAAATTTTGGAATATGTTTTAGTTCTTGGGTTTCGAGGATTTCATCATCGTCATTTTGCATATGCATGTTTATAATGTCTTAAGGTTATATTTAAAAAAAAAAAAAAAAAAAAAAAAAAAAAAAAAAAAAAAAATTTGAAATCAGGTGTTGAACCATGCGATCGCATGGTTCACACACCTGCGATCGCATAGACTGGGCAGATTACATTCTGCCCAGATTCTAACCACCGTGCGATCGCAAGCCTATTAGTCCATGCGATCGCATGGACTATCAAATCGATTAAAAACCAGGAATCAGCTCTCACTCTCATTTTGCAACTTTTGAACTTCAAACACCCATTCCTCTTCATTCCTTGATCTCTAACATCAAAACCGAGCGTCTTGGGCTTCAATTGACACTCACTCATCCATCATAACCGTAAATCACACGACTTGAAAGGTAAATTCCACATTTTGGTTATGAAATTTTCATTTTTTTTTTCTTTACTTGGCTTTCCATTCAGGTTTTACATAGTATGGAGAAAATAGTGGTTGTATTAGGCTTGAATCGATTTGGGACATGTACTTCAATTGGGTTTAGTTGATTTTGTTGAGAAAAATTTTGGTTTTGTTCCATTTCCCCCAAGCATTCAACCCTTTGGAATTTACTCTATGCATACTAGGTGTTTGTCAAATTGTCACATCCACATTTTAGGCAAAATTTGATGTGCACTTGACCGTAGGCTAGCTCTTTGATCAAACATCATCGTCTAGGAACATGCAATTTAGCTTGAACACGTGTTTAGGACGAAATAGTTCCAAACGTAATCATAAAGCCTGCAGGCTGCCATGGCAGCCCACAGGCATGCCACAGCAGCCTGTTTTCGTTAGTAACTTCGTCTACCATCCGTTTGACCCTAATGACCTCGGAATCATGTGAAATTTGACTATGTGGTAGACCTTATCATGCACTTTCATGCCACACTTGGCCGTTTCACTTTTGCAATTTCCTAGGTATATTTCTCGATACACGAAATAGCCTCGTCTATCATGTTTTTGTCGAATTTTTACCTAATGTTTCAACAAGTTTGGGGGTTCTATCTTGATCCATATATGTTTCAATACACTTCTAACATATTTTTGTTCATTTTTGCAGATTATGGCCCCGAAACGACCACCGACTGCCGCCGAAAAGGGGAAAAAGAAGGCTACCGGCGGCACTTCTAAGAGGGCTCGGGTCGATACGGCAGACACCGCCGCCTCTCACCTTTATTTATCCGAAGAGCATAAAGAGAGGTTCACCAATGCCGTGAGCCAGTGGTCCCTTTGGGGGGAACGAAGAGTGCACCTAGACGATTTCTCTCATTCCGAGCTCTTCAACCTTATTGACGTCTGCCGATGGACCAAGGTGGCCGATACTCCACATCGTATGTACTCCCAGCTCGTCCATGAGTTCTACACGAACTTCAACCAGGAGATAGACATTCAGGGGACAGAGCACTACGGGCAGACTTGGGTCCGGGGCAAATGGTTCATGTTCACCCCGAGGGTCATCGACGATTTCTATGGCCTATCCGCTGACGATGTTCACCCTCTGCCCGACATTCAGGATATGGGCGAGGTGGCCCGGTTCTTATATGGTCGAGCAGATGCATGGCCACTGCCCGGGAGGGACTTCGAGCACAGTAAGCTGACAGACTCCCTCCTCATCCTGAACGTGTTTGTGAGCTACAACATCGACCCGACTACGCATTGCACCACTATTAATGATGCTAGGGCTCGATTGCTGTACCATTTGGCTCACGGGAGGAAGATCGACCTGGAGAGTTATATCTACACCCTGATCAGTTTGCTGGCTTTCCAGACAGATAAGAGGCACACAGCCATCTTTCCAGCGCTGATCAGTGGTATCTGTGCAGCAGCGGGGGTCCCGATTTCACCGACGGAGCTAGTTTTTCGAGGAAAGGGACCTATCAACCGTTTTGCTTTGGAGAATGCCAGACGGGCCACTACACGAGTTATGGGGGCAGCCCCAGCTGCAGACGAGCATCCTCCTGAGGAGCAGCCAGCAGCACTCCAGCCAGCAGCACCCCAGCCAGCCGCACCACCTAGAGATATGGCTGCTTTGTTACATCGCTTACTAGAGGGTCAGGCTGAGCAGACACGGCTCATCATCGCCACCTGGACTAAGCTCCGCACAGTGCAGCAGGAGTTGGCGACTCTACGGGCTCGAGTGGATGCAGGCAGACACACTCAGTCGTCTATGGAGTTTACCCTGAGTCAGACTTCCCTTGAGCAGAGTCGGATTCGGGCTGACTGTGACCAGGTTAAGCGACGACTAGACAGATGTGCGGACAAGCTAGATGACCTCCATGATCAGATATGCCGCCCGACACCCATGCTAGCTCCTCCACCAGTTGACCCCTCCACACTCCTTCTTCAGGCACCCTCCGATCCACCTCCGGGAAGTACCTAAATTTTTATGTATTTTTTTTTTTTACATGCGATTGGGGACAATGCACGTTTTAAGTTTGGGGGTGGTTGATAAAAATTTTGCTCAATCTGACACATTCATGATATGTGATGATATGATATTTGACTGTTGACTTAGTTCGTTTTTTTTAATTTTATTTATTATTTATTTATTTTCTTGAAAAAAAAAATTTCGTTTGCATGTTTGTGTGGTATGAATAGCCTTGCCGGCTAATGATGATAATTTTCATTTAATTTTCACTGTAAATCATGACCTGTGAATAGAATATATTGTTGTTTAAATGTGAGACTGTTAAATCATATCTGATATTGTGTTGTGTCGGCCCGTGAAAATGATAAGTAGCTATGTTGGTGCACTTAAGTTGAAAACAATAGGATCCCCAAAACCTTTAAATTATCCGTATCCCAACTAAGTAACCAATGAAGTGAGTGATTGTAGCGAGTAAACTGTGATGGTGGCTATCTAGATTATGTTTAATTCCGTGTATGTCGAAAAAATAAAATTGTGTGGAGCACTTTAGACCAGTTAGAGGAAACTAAGTAATGACCGAATGTTAGGAATCTAATCCCTCAGCATGAACTTATTGCACGCAAAGAACAAGGCTTTTAATTTTATATAACTCATTTCGAAGCCTTTTTGACTCGAGTGATAAAGTCATTGACCAAAAGCTCGTTACATGGGTCATTTAGAAAGCTTAATGGAATGAGTTTCGCATACGACTAAATATCTTATAACTCTTTCGTAACCTATTTGACTCGAGTGAAAAGGCCCGTAGGGGTTTCTCAAAACCCGATGCCCTAAAGTTCAAAAGACTTGGGAGTCATCGGCCTAAAGCTCGTTACATGGGTCATTTAGAAAGCTTAATGGACTGAGTTCTGCACATAAGATTAAAAATAAAAAAATAAAAAAAAAATAATAATAAAAATAAAAATAATTAAATTTCTTTGCAAAGTAACCTGGGGATTAGATGACTAATGGGTTTGACTTACTTAGTAGAAAATTTCTGGTCAAGAGTGCTCATAAATTGGAGAATCTTCATAAGCCTAGGTTGTCACAATCATTAGCTTTCTCAACCAGCCTCTAGAAAGAAAAGAAAGTGAACAACCTTAGACCCAGAAATCTCGGAATTTTGAGAGAAAACAATTATTTTGGGAGAAGTGTACCTTCAGGGACTTGATGTGCAAATACCTAGGCGGGAAATTCAAATTCAGAACCAGGATAGACCATGCGATTGCATGGTGTTATCCTGGTGCGATCGCAAGGGGAATAAAAATCCAGCAGAATGTTAAACAGGCAAACCATGCGATCGCAGCTATCAAAGCCATGCGATCGCATAGGCTAATCGGGCAGAAATTTTGCAGAAACCTGTTTCGATTAGAATTCTACCGGTCCAAATAACTTCAACAACAAAACACACGTTTGGAGGTCTGGAGAGGGAGATATAAAAGGTAGAAAATAGACTTTTCGCGGGAGACGAATTTTAGAGGAACAAGATACAAGACAAAAACGAAGATCAAGGCGGGGAATCGAAGATCATCGAGCCGAGATCACGGGTGTTATTTTACTTTTTGTTTTCCTTTCTCCGGACCATGATGAATTCAATTATTCCTTTAATTGAAGAAATCATGTCCGGCTAATTTACTTTATCTAGGATGAATGATGAAACCTCATGTTTTGATTAATTAAGCAGTTTTTTTCCTTTTTAGTAATTAATTGCCGTGGATTGATTATTCTTTATTCAGTTTCTTTATTATTTTAATGCTTGCGCACCATTAGAATATATTGTGATCTGTATTGAAGTCGAGAGATTCAATATAGATTAAGCACGTGGTATTGAATACATAGGGTCCAATAATAGATAGAGATTACTATTATGCCTTATGAAATCTATTTAGGCGATCTTGAGATTTTAATGCTTGTGTTTATGCTCGAAGCTTAATTAGAGATAATGAAGTTCGCATAACATATAGATTTGATTGACCATCGAGAGAGGCTTTCGATTAATGTAGGAACGCCGATTTTCAGTCCAAGGTAATTAAAAGCTAAAAAGTGATTAACAGATAATTGAGTAGAACATGTCGGTGAATTCGTGAATCCTAGTATTGTTAAACCTTAATTCGTTCTCATATTTCAAAGTTGCTTTTTATTGTGAATTTCAATTTAATTAAAATAGTTAATTTAGGTTATAGTCTTAAGAATCAAAAATTTGAATCTGTGTTTATTTCCATTGTTAAAATTTGAGTTGTGAAATTAATTGGTAATTTAGTATCTAGTCCTCGTGGGTTCGACACTTTATTTTATCATTATATTACTTGTCAACGATCCGTCCACTTACGGGATATATATCGCACAACAGTACATATTGGGATATTAGAACTACTAGGTCTATACACTGGTCCTCATCACCCCAAGCCTCGTCAGAGGGTGAAAATCCAGTGCAACCATGATCAAGACGAGTTGATTTGGTGACTAATTAGGCCATACTGCTCAAAAAATACTGTAGACGCCTTTTGGCAGATGGCCTCCAGCCCTCTCGCCTGAATCAAGGACACACCATTTGGGGTATGGTCGGGCTAAGGCTACTAGGCCCGACCTTTCCGTACGTTTTGTCCTCTGAATATTGATTAGCTGGGTATTTGGTCATCTGAATGTTGATTCTCCATCCAGTAGGCATTCTAAACGCCGTTTCTTTATTCGTACTTCCATATCACGTTTGTTACGAAAGGTATGATCACACGACTCAAGAAAAGTTATGACGCTGGAAGCTAATTCGTGTAATTTACTAGAGTTGCGCTTGCGTGAGGAGCACGATGAAAGGCCCTCAGTATTTTTATAGAGGTTGCATTGAAACCTGACACAAGGCAATAAATACAACTGTCCAAAGGGTATTTGGAACGCCAGACGACAGTGTTGCCTTTCCACTTACCAGAATATTAAAGACGCTAACTCTTCAGATTCTACAAAAAGGACAGCACCGTTAATGCCCGAGGGAATGATTCCTAAATTTCAAGAGCTACTTCCCATGCCTGGTGAGCACAATCATTCATAAAATTAAATGCTGGAATAGAGATATGATAGGAAAACAAATTTGATAGCTAATTCTGGAACATGCGCAAAAGAGAGACAAAATTCTAGGTTTAGATGCCTCGCCGCCTCTCTAAGGGTCAGCACATTGCAGGCCTTCCTCCACAACAGGTGGGGGGATTTGATCATCAGCTTCGTTATGAATGATGTCCATCGCCAGAGCCTCGGTAGGAGCCTGCCGAAGGAACGAAATATCCCATTCTGGATAGGTTCCTACAGTCTGCTCTACCAATTGCTCATCTCTAATGGTTATCAAGCGATGGGTGAGGTCCTAATACTCAGGCATATCCACGAATGCATCCTGATACGCCTCCACCACCCTGGCTTCGACATCCACTTGTTCGGCCTTGACCATTTCTAGCTCCTGTTTCGCCTCGGCCAGTAGCCTCTCATTTTCTGCAACAATAACCTCTAGACTGCTGTTTACGGTGGCTAACGCGGTCTCAGCAGTAAGGGTGTGATCTTTGACTGACTTCTGGGCCTCTTCAGCACGTTTTTGAGAGGCCTCGACAGCCTTCTTCTGATCTCGAGCTTATTTCAAACTCTCTTTCGTAGCTTTCAGCTCGATCTCATACTTGCCCCTCGCGTCAGCTTCCTTCGTCACAACCAAGTCCAACTTGAACTGGAGTGTCCTTTTGTCTGATTCCAATTGTGCCTTCTCGAGGCCTACAGCCTTCAGATTCTCTGACAGCTTCCTAGACTTAGCAAATTCTTCACTGCACTGACCATCAAAACTTTCCAAGGTGCTGAATAACTCTTTGGTTATGACCATTCCCCGTATCAAGTTCATCTCGGCCATTTGCAGCCGCTCGCGTACTGGGGCTTCCTCGACCGATTTTTTCCACTCTTGGGTCCAGTATTTATATACGCTCACTGCCATCATCGCGGGATGGGCAGAGAGCAGTTCCATCACAAAAGTCTATAATTCTTCTGTACGCTTGGAAATGCAGACGTGACTCATTTGGCCAGTTGAGGAGCTAGAATTCCATACGTTCCCAGCCCTCCCATCAGGGCGCGATGAAGACCGGAGCATTTCTCCAGCCCGCCTCATCTTGCGAGCGTTCCTCATGAACCCTTCTGCGGTTGCTGGAGCCTTCATTTTTTGGGCTCCACCTCACCCGTATCCTCGGCAATCTCCTTTTCATTGTCTTTCGGAGGAGCAGAGTCAGGTGGAGGGTGGGAAGACGTAGGCGATGGCAGATGAGGGACAGTCTGGCTGAGAAATAGAGCATCAGAGGTCAGCACCTCTTGCGACAGACAAGGCACATCCCGTGGAGGAGCCTGTGTCTAGTAATCCTCTCCACTAGCGGGTCGAGCGAGGCGTAGCGTAGGAATCTCCTTAAACCAGAAAGCTACTAACGTAAACACCAAGATGCAACTTATTAAGGAAACTTTTCATAGCAAAATCAGTATACCGCAAGTTACGAGACTCACCCATCAGCCCGTAGCAAACCAACAAATTATCGTCTTACAACAGATTGCTGAGACTCCTGAATTCGCTCGTGAGTGCTCGCACCTTATCCCACTTCGACCTCAACTTCCCTTGGTCTCTCTTTGGGATAGGAGGCTTCCAGCAATCTGCAAAAGTAAGTAAGACATTAAGTCAGGAACTATGATCGTAATCCACACAAAGACAGCAATATATACCAAGTTCCCCAAATCGACAGAGGATAGACACGTAAGGAAACGGGTCTTCCAGTAAACTCCCAGTCCCCGCCTACGAAGATAAACATCTCCTTCCAGTTATGCACTTTGTTAGGGTTGTCAGTGGCCATTCTCCACTTCTGGCCTGGCCGAGGAAAAATGTTGTACTAGCCTACAGACCGACATGGCCGATATATAGACTCAAAACTCAATTGAGGTCAGGTTTCCTCCCACCTGGGCAATACCTCACAATAAGTACGTGGCCACTATCTGCCTCCAGCCATTCGACATTATCTGGCAAGGGGCCAAATTCTAGTCTTTCAGAACCTCGCAAAAGAAATGGTGCATGAGCAAGCAAAGACCCTGCTGTATCGCGGGTTCGTAAATCGTGACGAATCCTTTTGGATGACCGTCAGCGCGTTCTTCGTGGCCCGGAGCCCTAAGTGTCACAAACGCAGGGATGTCATAGGACAACCGCATGTCTTCTAACTCTGCCTCAGTGATCTTCGAATGAGCCATGGACGCTTCGATGGCCGACTACTTGAGCTCTTCGTCAAGCTCCTTGGCTGTCGGGGCATCCCTCTTATCAAGCAACCCCCTCATCTCAGGTACCCCAGCGTCTGGCCCCCCTTTTCTACGGTCTCTTTCGACGGTGCAGTGGGGCAAGCCCCCCTCCCACTTGTGGACGGGGTCAATAGGCGTGCGATTGAAGGCACTTGATTCACTTTTTCTATTACCTCAGACGATGAAGATGATGAGGCGGATGATGGTGAGTCACCTCGAATACTAGGGTTTGTCTGAGTGTCCAATTGATTCTACGAGTCGTCGTTTCTGGACGACATTACAACCCCTCTCAACCCCAGAAGTTGATATTTCCACTGTTGTCAGAACGTGTGGCAGGGTATAATCCCCAAAATAAGGAGCCAAGAAATAATCACGAAAGAAAACTACGAAACAAAGCAACTCTCAGCACGCTTACCTCGGCAATGCGGATAGAACAATGCACTCGCTTGGAATCTCCTAATTATCGGCAAAGCATTCACAATACTCACAACAAGCACAGAAGCAAGAAGAAGTTGTAATGAAGAAAGGCACCAAGCATTATAGATTGAGGTATTCCAATCTCCACCGTCTAACTCCCACGTGTTGCATCTGAACTGTTGGTCAGTGGACGCGTGTTTAAGATAGAGCAACGGGTAGGAAAAGGAACCCTAAGTGTTTATTAAAACAAGAGTGCATGCGCCTCACGCGCACCTCCATTATTCGTCACGCGCCACTGGCATTAAATGCACACATCCTCTCACTCATGATTGCCAGGCCACAGATTGGCAACATTGATTGACATAATCACACCAACCATAGACACGTCACCAAATGTCTAATCGCTCGAAGCCCTCACCCATCATAAATGTTTGGCTCGGACTTGGGAGACTATACAGGGTAAGTTCCATTCATAATTCAATGTGCAAAGACCACATTCCATGGAATCCGTTGAATTCGAATTTTGTTGTTTTTGTCCAAAATTCATTCTCTTACTCTCAAAGTCCCACGCCTATTATAAATAATAGGCTTGGACTTGGGGGACTATTGTTATCAGTCGATTTTAATAGGACCTCCATGTCGACAAAGGCCCAACAGGAGTCCCATATAGGCCTAACAAGGGCCTCTTAAATCCTAAGAAGGCCGCAGAAGCCCATCAGACATCTTAGCATTCTTGAACTAGAGTATCGCGAGGCCCCTAGAGGGCCTCGACATTCATGGCCAACCTATAGGGCCTCGTCGGGCTTCGTATTTACTATAACTAGCAGGCAGCACGATATTCTGGAATGACCAGAGATATAATTGAAGACAGATTGCGTTGGATTGGCACACGGATTCTCACAAGAAAACCAAATTGTAATCTCCTAAAAATCTGGCAACATGATAAAATCAAATAAGATAGATAATCTTGGAGATTGCCTTGACTATGGATGATCCATATCCCCTAAGGAATGAGGATCCGATCGGGTATCTGATTGATTTGTTTTCTAAATCAATCAGGACTCTTGAGCAATATATACACCGTCTCCGGTTGTTCCAAGGTACGCTCTTTTTACACTCAAATTTCACCCCTAAACTCTGCTCAAATCTCTGTCTGCTTGTCTCTCCCACACCCAATTACCTTCGCCCTCCGTGTATTATTCTTCTACCAGCAGTTGACTTGATCATCGGAGTACTAACGATCGTCGGACTTTTTTTCTCCAGAAATCTTAGTGCCTAACGATTGTCCGAGTGTGCAGGTAACATACAAATTGGCAGATGAGTGACTAGAGGTCTGTTGACACGTGGACAGTGCAGATTCCGACGTCAACACCAAGAAAATACTTTAAAATTCCAAGATCTTTAATCTCAAATTCCTTGGAAAGAGCCCTTTTAAGACCCACAATTCCAACTTCATCATCACCTGTTAAGATTATATCATCAACATAAACAATGAGTATAGTTACTTTTCCTTCAACAAGATGTCTAAAGAAAAATGTATGATCAACTTGACTCTGTGAGTGACCTGCCTTTCAAACGGAGCTTGAAAAACGATTAAACTTGGTTCTAGGTTATTTGCTTAAGACCATATAAAGATTTTTGAAGTCTATAAGCCTTATCTCTTCTAAAAAATTCTTCAAAACCAGGTGGTAATTCATATATACATCCTCAGCTAAATCACCATTTAAAAAAGTATTTTTAACATCTAATTGATGAAGAGTCAACCTATAGTTAGCAGCTAGAAAAATCAACACTCGTATGGAGCAAATGTCTCTTGATAATCCAAACCATATGCTTGTGTATACCCTTTCACTATAAGTCTCGCTTTCTACCTGTCAATTGTTCCATCAACTTTACACTTTACTGTAAATACCCACTTTCAACCTACCGGAGTCTTTACTTTAGGTAAGTGTACCAATTACTAGGTACCATTCTTTTCCAAAGCTCTCATTTCCACTTAGGAACTCCAAGAGCTTTCTGCACATTTTCTATGAATCTCTACACTAGAAAGAATGGATGTAAATGCTTGGAAGAAAGATGATAACCGATGATAGTATACATACTTTGAAATAGGATAACAAGTGCAAGAATTTAATTGTTTACAAATCGCGATAAGTAGATCAAGAGATGCAGAATCATTAGAGGAAGAGATATGACCTGAACTTACCACTTTGGTATCTCCTGATTTAGATTCAAGGCATGGCTGTTGTGAATTATGTAGCTGTATTTTCTCTTTATGATGCTTCTTCCTTGAATAAACTTTTAGATCGGGCTTCATTAATTGTTACATAGCTTGCCGGGGACAATCTGTGAGTTTATCACACCCATTGGAAGAAATGTTGCTAGTTCGTACCACCACGATGTGTACAATCTTAATATATCATGACATTTGGCAAACCAGGCGGTGACTGTGACAAAGACAATTCTATACTTTCTGATTGAAGATTCCAAAATAGATCTATCACTAAATTCTCCCCCAGAAGAGGAGCTTTGGGAAAAAAGAACTCTTTTAAGAAAATGTGATATCAAAACTCATAATCACTTTCCTTCATACAAGATCATAACATTTATACCCTTTATGGGTCGGGGAATAGCCCAAGAAAATACATTTTTTTTTGCTTGCTTTAGGATTAAACTTACTACGAAATGCACTATGGACATGAACATAAGCTATACACCCAAACACCCTTAACGATAAATAATCTACTAGTGGGATAATTATTTTTCAAACAATCTAAAAGTGTCAAGAAGTTCAAAATTCTAGTAGGCATCCTATTAATTAGATAAGAAGCTGTAAAGACAACTTCGCCTCGAAAACATTTTGGCACCCCAATAATAGGGCCCGAGCCACTTCTAGAAGGTGACGATTATTTCTTTCAGCTTTATCGTTCTGTTGCAGTGTTTCAATGCATGAAGATTGGTGGATAGTGCTGTGTTTAGCTAGAAAATCTCCTAAAACATTGGAAAAATATTCACGGCCAATGTTAGTTCTCAAAATTGTAATATGTATATCATATTGTGTTTTAATCATAGCAAAACATTTTTGAAATACAGCATTAACTTCTGATTTTTTTCTTAAGCAAATACACCCAACAAGCTCCAATGTGATCGTCAATAAATGTTATTAACCATCGCGAACCAGTAACATTAGAAATGCGAGACGGACCCCAAATATCGCTATGTATGAGAACAGAATGTGCAAATTTGTTATAAGGCTGAGTAAGAAATACTGCTCAATGATGCTTTGCAATCTCACAAATTTCACATTCAAAACAAGGACTTTTATTCTTAAACAAAGAAGTAAACAATCGTTTCAAGTAATAAAAACTAGGATGGCCTAACCTATTATGCCATAACAGAATTTCATCCTCACCGAAGCTAGGAACATTATTTGCAGCTAGTACTTGTCCTTCAAGTACGGCATCACCCAAGAATATAGTCCATCCTTTAATGTAGCATTGCTAACCATCTTCCTCGAATTCAATTATTAGAATTCACAGTGAGTGGGATAAAATTTAGCTACACAATTATTGTCACTAATAAATTTAAAAAAAATAAAATAAAATTACAAGACAAACAAGGAACATGAAGATTAGAGTGCAAAATGATATTTTTGGAAATAGGAACAAACCCTTTCGAGCAATGGAAGAAAGGGTCCCTTCTGCAATTTTAACCTTTTTATTACCCGAACAAGTGTTATAAGTAACAAAAAGATTAGAGGCACTGGTCATGTGGTCTGTAGCTCCAGAATCTATATTCCATGGAGCATGAGTTATTGAAAAAACTGATAGACAACTACTTTGTTGAGCCAAAGAACAAGAAGATTAAGGGTTAGGACTTTCTATGTATTGATTCAAAAACTTGTGAAGGAATTCTAATTGTTGTTTGTAAATTTTTGAGAAAGCATTCTATTTGAAATGAGAGACTGTGGGCTAGAACGAGATTGATGCTGACCATGGATAGATATGGCAGGAAGGATCGGGTTTTATCCGTTTGCTTGCCATTTTTCCCCTTGGCTTCCCGTTCAATTTCCAACAAGTGTCACGGTTATACCATGGTCTATTAAAAAAATTGCACCAAGCCTTACTTCCTTTATCATCCATTCGTGCAGTTTCATAGTAGAATCTGTCACTTTAGAAACTAAAGATGAGTTTTCAGTAAAAGGGGATGGTTTCCCTATCCAATTACTTCCCGAATAGAAAACAATGGTTCACACCCTAAAATTCTCTCATAAGCTTCATCAAGTTCTGAATTCATTCCTGCAAGAAATTCAAATATTCTCTCTTTTCAAGCATTTTACTATACAGTGAGCTATCATGAGGACACTTCCATTGAGCCTCGCAATATTGGTCTAGTTCTTGCTAAAAACCTTTCAAAAAACTCTAAAATATTTGGTAATAGTCTGGCTTGTTAGAAATAGAATCTATATTCTTTAATTACATACACATAATTAAAGAATCTATATATCATGCCAAAATTACCAAGTATAATTAATTTAGAAGAATACCTGTCTCCATTAGTGTTGAAATTGAGATGGTTTGATCTTCTACAATTTAATCACCTCAATAATGCTCAATGGAAACTCTGTCTATAATGATGTAGAAAAGAAGAGTAAAAGTTGTGATTGACCCGAGGAACATAACCCTTATTTATAATATTATGTATATCCTAGTCCAATTAGAAGTCCATCAATCCTAATTGGGCTAGGATCCGGTCTCTACACATTACAAAGTCCATACTCGGTTTAGATGTTTCTAGGGCTCAATCAACAGATTGCTTAATAGCCCTATTAAGTAGATAGTCCATTTATTTATAGAGATAAATAATCCAACATGACAACCCTGTTTTAAATCACGAATTTTTGACTTAATCTCGGTAGAGTTGAGCAGAATTTTCCAGGTCAGAAAAAGCCTCTACAACAGCACCCAAAATTTCTTTCATTGTATAGAGAATTAGAAACATATACGTTTGACCTATCTCCAACTCTATTGAGTAAACAAGTCAAGCAATGATCATAGCATTTTCACCAACCCATTGTTGAAAATTAGCTTCATCCTCCTCAGTATTGTTGTGGAGCCACTAAACATCTTCTGTGACTGACGATTGAAGATAATTCTGGCTATGGAGCTTATGGGACATAATTAAGAGGGAATTGGATTGTAATGCACTGACTAGTGAATAGACTTTTGAGATGTTTCAGTGGTCTTTTCAGGTGAACCATCTTGAGATCCCTCTGAGGCTCTGACATGGTGTAAACTAAAAATTAAAAAACAAAAAAAAACAATGAAACTGATACCGTCTCTTAATTAGTCGAAAAATTTCAATAGGATGCTCATGTAGTCTTAACTCTTATGTGATACGTCTAAATACTTAAATAATGATATGTGACTTTTATATCTTATTTAATTTTTATTATATTTCTCTATTTACTTTAACCTATTCAAATGAAGACACGAATCATTTGGGTAAATTTAATTTATTTTATTTCTTTCTCTTTTTTAATTTAATTTATAATTCTTATCATAATCTTACTTTTTATTCGAAAGTTATTTAGGTATCAATTTCTTACTAAGAATTTTCAATTGAACATTTAAATTATGTTTAAAAGTTCTCAACTTAATATTCAATAAAATAATAATTGTAACTATTAATAACATTCTTCAAGTTCAAATTAATAATTCAATACTGATTATTTTTTTTTTTCTTAAGTAAGCAAGAATTTCAAAATAGAAACTAATAGAAATAAATATTAGTAATAGTAAGTATTTAATTTGTACCTAATGAATTTTCTTTGTTCTTGAAAAATATATTAAATTATCAAATTTGACTTTGAGGAATTTTATAATATTTACAACAATTAATTTATTGAATATTAATTGTAGAGCTTACAAACATAATTTAGGTGTTGAATTGAAAACCCTTAGATGAAGTTGATGGCAAAATAACTTTCGAATAAATAAGAGTCCTCCTCGCACAAACCCTATTTAGTATTTACGGATGCAGAGAGAGATTTAGAAAATCAAGTTACATTATATTTTACCATCTCTCTCTCTCCTTTAAATCTCACAATCTGTGCTAAAATTCCTCATTTCATTGCCTCTTGATCCAGATTTCTCGTATTTTCATACAAGAGGATAAAAATGGTATTCTGGGTTTTCGGATATGGGTCATTGGTGTGGAACCCTGGATTTGAATACGATGAAAAAGTAATTGGCTTCATCAAGGACTACAGGCGAGTCTTTGATCTGGCCTGCATTGATCATAGAGGCACTCCTCAGCACCCTGCAAGAACTTGCACTTTGGAGCAATATGAAGGAGCCGTCTGCTGGGGTGCTGCCTATTGCGTGCAAGGAGGGCCCGAAAAGGAAAAGGCAGCAATGGAGTATCTTGAACGAAGAGAGTGCGAGTACGACCATAAGACTTTGGTGGACTTTTTCAAGGAAGGAGATTCTGAACAGCCCTTGTTAACTGGAGTGATAGTGTTCACGTCGACTCCAGACAAAGTTTCGAACAAGTATTATCTAGGACCTGCCCCTCTGGAGGACATGGCGAGGCAAATTGCAACTGCCTTTGGTCCCTGTGGGAACAACAGAGATTACATTTTCTTGTTGGAGAAGGCCATGTTTGACATTGGCCATGAAGATGACTATGTCATAGAGCTGGCAAATGAAGTGAGGAAGGTCTTAGGAATTGTGGGAGGTGTACTGAAGGAAAAGAAGTTGTCATCCCCTTCTCGTATCCCTCTCAAGTCCCATATGGCGTCACCTATCAAGTTACGACCTCTGCCTGAAGCAGTTGCCATGGATTCCTAAGAAGTGCAGCTAACAGAAGAATTATTGAAATTTATTTGCAGAATCTCCTTTTTGAGCTAGAGTTTGTTCTGAGCAAGTATAAGTAGACACATTCTTTGCTGACTTTTTTAGTTGATGGGATATCTAACTTAGATTAGAGAGAATCATATGGAGCAAAGAAGAATTGAATCGAGAAAGCTAACGAATGCAATACACAGAGTAGTGAAATCCTTTTTCTGAATGGTATCAGTTTTTACTTTTTACAACATTTTGTTTCAATAATAGTAATGAGCATCCTTCTAGGTTCAATTTAAAAAAAAAAAAAACTTTCGAATAAATAAGACTAAGATAAATATTAAAAATTAAATTAGGAAAAAAAGTAAAAAGAGAGAAATAAAGAAAATTAAATCTCAAATGACATGTGTCATCAATTAAGTGGGTGAAAATAAATAGACAAATATAGTAAAAATAGATATGACACAAAAGCCGCATGTCATTATTTAAGTAGTTAGACGTATCACATATGACTATATGAGCATCCTACTGAATTTTTTCTCCTAAATTAGAGAAGGCTCTTAGAGCATCTTCAACCCATTCTGTTTATTGAAGTCTACGTAATATGTAAAATAGACGGATTTCTAGTCCATGTGACACTACGTCTAGTGAATAGACGGTCTAATTAAAAATTTATATCCAATGAGTTTCATCTAAAAATAATATTACCGCTCATATGACATTAATTTGATGTGTCACATCAGCTAGATGGAGTTCTCGTCAGTATGCAATGAAGAATAATTTTTATAATCCCGTCTATTTATATTTATGTGTCACGTCTAAAAAGCAATAGACAATGGACATTGGAGATGCTTTAATACCATTTTAAAAACAATTCACTGTATTTCAGATTTCAAAATGATTAAGAAGTACGAACTCCTAGCCTTTAAATAAGTAAATCTAGTAACAAAAAATCTAAATGTTAGGCTATAGTTACAACAAATGTTACACTAGATAAGCTACAGCTTATCACAGGAAGATTAAATAAAGAGAAACAACCTTAAGAAAAACTAAGAACAACCCTAGAAAATAGATAATATAGTAACTTCCAATAGAATGTTATATCCCGAGTCAAGATCTGCTGTCCCAAATGTATGTCCCCTAAGCTGTTCCACCAATTAAAAATGTACAAATCATCCAATAAATACAATTGTTTAATGTGTTCACACTTAATGTTAATATTGACTTATATTTATTAGATGATTTGTACATTTTTAATTGGTGAGACAGCTTAGGAGACATACATTTGGGACAGCAGATCTTGACTGGTTATATCCCAAATAATTTAAGATGACGATTCAATAGATTATATGGTTGTCCCTAACCGGAGGGAGGGTGAGATTCTTGAACATTGTTTAGGCGTTTAAAGGATATTAGCTCTTTACCTTGGATTTGTGGTAGAGATTTTAGTGAGATTGTTTCACCATCAGAAAGACAGAGGAAACCCGGTCCTATGCAGCAATGGAGGATTTTCAGTTAGTCTTATCTGACTGTGCACTTCAAGAGAAAGATTACCAGGGACCACTTCTTACTTGGAATAATAAGAAAGCGAGAGAGGCTAATATTCAGAGAGATTGGACATGTTTGTGAGTGATGAAGTGTGGCATTTTCTCTTTCCGCGGGTGTAAAACACTTGGATTTTCTGAAGTCAGATCTCAGGCTGCTATTATACAACTATACGGAGATACTGCTTCATCAGGAATATGGTTGCTGGTTCAGATTTCAATTGTTTTGGCTTCAGGTGGAGAGCTATGGTGATTTGGTTTAGGAGCACTCGAGATTGGATGGTAGGGTGGAGATAGAAAATTACCAAAAAGTCGAAAATATATAATAATTGACTTGAAATTAAGAACATAAGCATTAACAAAATGGAACAATTCCTACTCTATACCAACCATTCGGGCTATACATATTTGTATGATATATACATTGACATTGCACGCAGATCATAAATCATCAGTATGCATGATATAGAATTTGTTTTCTTGAATCTTTTTGCAAGGGATCGATATAATGAGGCTCACCAATATTTGTTAATAATACAACTTTTAATTCCCTAAAACAATATATACATCATCTTGTTGTATCTCAAAACTAAACTTGAACTCAACATGCTTGGACACAGTTGTGTACATGAAAACACTGATGCATGGGCGAAAACCCACGAAATAATTTTGCGAAACGAAGCTTCTGTCTACCACAATGTTGTTGATGGGAGTCACCAATGGAAGCAAGAAAAGGGTGAGATAATAACATATCAGCGGTCCATCTTGCTTTTGGATTCTTGATCAAGCATTTTTTCAGAAAATCCTTGGCCTCTTTGGAAGCCTTACTCGGAATGTCGGGCAATTCATGACTGCAACCAATCTTGTATAAAACATCCTCAGCCTTGGTCCCTTTCTCAACTTTCCAAGGTGATTTTCCTGTAATCATATGCAACACGGTGCACCCTAATGCCCAAATATCCGACTCTGGCTGGTATTCTTGATGAATAATAGACTCTGGCGCAGCATATAGAACAGTACCCCTGAATTCCTTGTTATCTTGATCATCTTTGATATTCTTTGCACTCCCAAAATCAGCCAACTTAGCGATTTCTCCGACACCCTTGTTTCTTGAATGTAAAGAATCAGCCACAAGCAATACATTGTGTGGCTTTACATCACAATGAACATATCCAAGTTTATGAACGTGACTCAAGGCAATAAGTATCGATTTTGTGTGTTGTCTCACAATATTATCCGGCAAGCCTTTACGATCTGCTAGACATCCTCCGGACGCATATTCGAGCTCTATGTTGTATAGTTCCTCGCCTTCTTCTGTGGTAACATCATCGCCAAAACAATGAAGAATGCAGTGACACTCTTTGAATAAATCAAGTAACTTCTTCACTTCAATGAGCGAATCGGACGCAGAAACTTTTGCAGTTTTAACAGCTATAATGGGTGGAAATTGATCGCCATTTTGGTGTTGTACGTTAGCTATGGACACCAAGCCAAACCCTCCTCTCCCAATGGTTTTTCCTCTATTCCAAATCATGTTTTTCTTGCTCTCTTTCTTGAGTTGTATCTTGTTCTTGTAGCCTGTAGGTGAAGTCGACATGATCATCTTAGCATATGTTTGGCATAACTTAAATTATAATTTCAGCTGGTCAAACTAGTCAAACATAATTTTCATCCACATATTTCATGGGACCCACTACTTACAACCACTTTTTATCCACACATTTACCAACTGCTTATAATATAAGCACTTAAATTATAATTTCAGCACCTCCAAACATATGCTTATATAGGAAAATAGAGGCTTTAAGAATATCTTTTAAGATCTTCTCATTCTTAGGTAATAGAAATCTATGTTTCCGATTTGTGGTCTCTCAACAAGGGTGGGATACTCTTTTATTTTACAAATTCAGCACCTCCTAATACTATCATGATTATAGTCTAGTTAGTAAATTGATTAGATCGGATAAGGATTAATTTAGCTTTATTCTAATTAAATTAATTCCATAGATTATTTTCTATTAGTCACACATGGTTAAAATAATCAATAAAATAAAATGGGTTTACATAGAATTATGCATTCCTTTGAGTGTAATTGAAATAAGTATTTTCATATAAATAAATAAGGTAAAATAAGTGAGTTTTAAAATAATTTAATTTATTATTTAAAGTTAAAAATAAGTTAGTTATATATTCTGATGGGAAAATTAGCCATGACACTCTCTTTTTTGAAAAAAGTTGAAATATACCTTCATTTTTTAAATATTAATATTTACCCTCTTTTAAAAAACCTATAATGAATTTGACCCTACTAATTATTAAAGATAATATAGACAAAATTCATTATTACCCCCAACACCCCCACACGCCAAAAACCCAAACAATAGCCCAATTGCTCAAACATAATTTCTCTCTCTATATTTTCAACTTTCCCCAAAAATCCCAATTTTTCTAATCGATTTTTTCATCCCCAATTTCTTTAATCGACTCTTTCAATCAAGCAATGGTTAGAACACACAATAAATCGCTAAACATCGAGCTTGAAATAGAAATACTAACTACAAGGATGAAGAGAAAGGCGTTTGCAATGTTAAATCAAAGCAAGAAGAAGAAGAAGAAAAAGAAAAAGAATTCAAATCGAAGCAAGAAGAAGAAGAAGTCGGAAAAAATCAATTGATGAAGATGTTGATGAAGCCTCTGTATGTACCAAATGTATGTATTGGTTCATTGAATGTTCTTCTCAAAATTTTTTGTTATTTTGTAGTCTCGGTTTATGACTTTCTTCATGGTCGAAAAAATTTATGAATGTGTTGATGTATTTCTATATATACCAAATGTATGTATTACGCCATTGAATCTTTTTTGAAAGATTTTTTTTTATTTTTTTAATTTTACAATCTAAGATTTTATGATTTTTTTCATTAAAGTTTTTGCTTCATTTATGTGTATAGACATGTGAAAATAATTTGATTTTCATGCACATGTGTTATGTTTCTGTCAATTATGCTATAAGTATAAATATAGATCCGTCCCAGGGAGAATTCATCCTTGCATGAGCCTTTTGAAGGGAAGATTAGCTTTCTTCATTATATGTGCTGTTCTAGTAAAGACATCATATAATTAATCCTGATGACATATTGTTAGAAAATTATGTATTCTTTTACTATGTTTTGGTTGGGTGATAGGGTAGTGTCAACGTTGCTCATCACACTTGATATTGAGACATGATGTTGGTTTTCATCATTTAAAGGAACAAGTAAAAGCCACAAAGCTCCTTGCGAGGTATGCTTCTATGCTTTGTAGCTTATTTTTTCTTGTTGCTTCCATCATTACATCAACAGTTTATTAAGGAATATATGTGTCACCCACGGGTGTGGTGCATGTGATTATGGTTGTGGATGGTGGTGGAGCAGTGGTGATGGTAACACATGTTGCCTTACAAATAACATGTGTAACTTTAATTTAATAGCTGAAGTAACACTTGTTATTTTAATTTAAATTATGGTAACACATGTAAACAACTTGTAAGGCAACACATGTTGTACTAATTTAAATTATAGTAACATATGTGTTACTCCAACTATGATTGAGATGATTATGGTTGTGGATAGTAATAGTGGATCCATACCCGATTGTGAATAGTTTTAGTAGATTTGGCCCCGATTGCAGTTGCGGTGGTAGTGGTGGTGATATAATAAGGTGGTGGTGGTGGTGGTGGTGGTGGTGGTGGTGGATAAAAATGTTGTTTTAAATTAAAAAATTGAAATATTGATTTTAAATTAAAATCATAAATTTATAAAAATTTATAAAAAATATAAATTATAAAATATTGATTTTGAATTAAAGATAATGAAGTAACATATGGTAACATATATGTTACCTATGTGAAAATGTTGTTGTCAAATTAAATATTGATTTTAGTAAAAATGATGAAGTAACATATGATAACACATATGTTAAAAGATATGTTACTCGTGTAAAAATATTTTTTTAAATAAAAAATTTAAATATAAATTTTAAATAAAAATAATGTATTTTCTTAAAAACTATAAAAATAAGATAAAATATAAATTATTGATTTTAGTGAAGACGAGGAAATAACATATGGTAACACATGTTATTACCCGTGTAAAAATGTTGTTTTAAAATAAAAAAATTTAAATATTGATTTTAAATGAAACTAATGTATTTTTAAAAAAATTATAAAAAGAGACATTTTAAAATAATGATTTTAATGAAAATAAAGAACTAACACATGGTAACACATATGTTACCCGTATGTTACCGTGTAAAAATATTGTTTTTAAATAAAAAATTGAAAGACTGATTTTAAATGAAAATAATATATTTTTAAAAAATTATAATAAGACAGAAATTGTAAAATATTGATTTTAATGAAAAATGAGGAAGTAACACATATGTTACCCATGTAATAATGTTGTTTCTCAATGAAAATTGAAATATTAATTTTAAATGAAAATAATATATTTTTTAAAAAATTATAAAAAGAGAGAAATTGTATAATATTGATTTTAATGAAAAGTGAGGAAGTAACATATATGTTACCTATGTAAAAATATTGTTTTTCAATGAAAAATTGAAATATTAATTTTAAATAGAAATAATATATTTTTTAAAAAAATAATAAAATGAGTAAGTTGTAAAGTATTGAATTCAATGTAAATGACGAAGTAACACATATGTTACTCGTGTAAGAATATTGTTTTTCAAATGATAAAAAATTAAAATATTGATTTCAATGAAAATAATATATTTTAAAACAATTATCAAGGAAAATAAATTGTAAAATATAATTATAATTATTATTATATTTGAAATAGTATACAAATATGATAGTTGGTAGTGGTAACACGTGTTAATCTAATTTAAATTAGAGTAACATATGTATTAACATAATTTAAATTAGTTGTGGCGGTAGAGTAGAGTAAATGGTGGTGCTGGTGCTGGTGCTGGTGCTGGTATAAAACGAGTGGTAGAAGGTGCACCATTTGTAATAGTAACACATATGTTACTAGTGTAAAAATTATTGATTTTAATGAAAATGATAAAGTAACATATATGTTACTCGTGTAAAAATGTTTTCAAATAAAAAATTGAAATATAAATTTTAAATGAAAATAATGTATTTTCTTAAAAAATATATAAAAAAAGATAAATTATAAATTATTGATTTTAATGAAGACGGGGAAATAACATATAGTAACACATATGTTACCCATATAAAAATATTGTTTTTAAATAAAAAAATTTAAATATTGATTTTAAATGAAACTAATGTATTTTTAAAAAAAATTATAAAAAGAGACAAATTTTAAAATATTGATTTTAATGAAAATAAAGAACTAACACATGATAACACATATGTTACCCGTTTGTTACCGTGTAAAAATAGTGTTTGTAAATGAAAAAATTGAAAGACTGATTATAACTGAAAATAATATATTTTTAAAAAATATATAAAAAGAGAGAAATTGTAAAAAATTGATTTTAATAAAAAATGAGGAAGTAACATATATGTTACCCATGTAAAAATGTTGTTTTTCAATGAAAAATTGAAATATTAATTTAAAAAGAAAATAATATATTTTTTAAAAAATTAGAAAAAGAGAGAAATTGTATAATATTGATTTCAATGAAAAATGAGAAAGTAACATATAGTAACATATATGTTACCCATTTAAAAAATATTGTTTTTCAATGAAAAATTGAAATATTGATTTTATATTAAAAATATATATATTTTTTAAAAAATAATAAAATGAGTAAGTTATAAAGTATTGAATTCGATGAAAATGATGAAATAACACATATGTTACTCGTGTAAGAATATTATTTTTCAAATGAAAAAATTAAAATATTGATTTCAATGAAAATAATATATTTTAAAACAATTATCAAGGAAAATAAATTGTAAAATATAATAATTATTATTATTATCTATATTTGAAATAGTATACAAATATGATAGTTGGTGGTGATAACACGTATTAATTAATTTTAAATTAGAGTAACATATGTGTTAATAAAAAATTAAAATATTGATTTTAAATGAAAATAATGTATTTTTAAAAATTTATAAAAATAAAGAAATGGTAAAATATTGATTTTAATTAAAAAAATGAGGAAGTAATATATAATAACATATATGTTATCCGTGTAAAAATATTTTTTAATATAAAAAAATTGAAATATTAATTTTAAAAGAAAATAACATATTTTTTTAAATAATTATAAAGTATTGATTTTATTACAAATGAGCAAATAAAACACAGTAACATATATGTTACTAGTATAAAAATACTGTTTTTAAATGAAAAAATGAAATATTGATTTTAAGTGAAAAGAATGTATTTTTAAAAAATTTATAAAAGTAGAGAAATAGTAAAATATTGATATTAATGAAAAATGAGGAAGTATGTTACTATATAGTAAGATATAGTAACATATATGTTACCTGTGTAAAAATGTTGTTTTAAAATTAAAAAAAAAATTGAAATATTAATTTTAAAGAAAAATAACATATTTTTAAATAATTATAAAGTATTGATTTTATTGCAAATGAGCAAGTAACACATAATAACAGATATGTTACTAGTATAAAAATGTTGTTTTAAATGAAAAATTGAAATATTAATTTTAAATAAAAATATATTTTTAAAAAAATTATAAAAATAGAGAAATGGTAAAATATTGATTTTAATGAAATATGAGGAAGTAACATATATGTTACCCGTGTAAAAATGTTGTTTTAAAATAAATAAAAAAATTAATTTTAAAGAAAAATGACGTATTTTTTAAATAATTATAAAATATTGATTTTATTGCAAATAAGCAAGTAACACATAGTAACATATATGTTATTAGTACAAAAATATTTTTTTTTTAAAATAAAAAATTGAAATATTGATTTCAAATGAAAATAATGGATTTGTAAAAAAATTATAAAAATAGAGAAATGATAAAATATTGATTTTAATGAAATATGAGGAAGTAACATATATGTTATTATATAGCAATATATATGTTATTATGTAAAAATATTGGTTTTCAATAAAAAATTAAAATATTAAATTTAAGTGAAAATAATATATTTTTAAAAAATAATAAATGAGTAAATTATTAATTATTAATTTAAATAAAAATGATGAAATATCACATATGTTACTCCTATAAAAATATTGTTTTTCAAATGAAAAAAGTGAAAATATTGATTTTATGAAAATACTGTATTTTTAAACAATTATCAAAGAAAATAAATTGTAAAATATAATTATAATTATTATTATATTTAGTATACAAATATGATAGTTGGTGGTAGTAATACGTGTTAATCTAATTTAAATTAAAGTAACATATGTGTTACCATTATTTAAAATAGTATACAAATATTTATTTTGTTTGTTTAGTTGAAAATTCGAGTGTAAAGTCAAAGATTTAATTGAAAGTGCACTTATTTTGGCCACTAAAATTGCATTTATTTTGGCCACTAAAATCAAAGATTTGGAAGACCAAACTTTGAACATGTATAAAGTTGAAGGACCTAAGATACAATTTTTAGAGGACTTAATTGAAAGAAAATTGAAAATATGAGGACCAAAATGTAAAGATGTAAAAAGTTGAAAGACCTAAGATGCAATTTTTGGAGGACTTAAATGAAAGATAATTAAAAATTTGGGGACTAAAGTGTAAAGATGTAAAAGATTAAAGACCTAAGATGTAATTTTTGGATAACTTAATTGAAATATAATTAAAAATATATGGACTAAAGTGAATACTATATAAAGTACATAGACTACCATACAATAAATAAATGCCACATTATAAAATATTGTTTTTAATGAAATGAGGTATTTTTTAAATCAAACCATAGAAGTATTTTTTGAAAAATTAAAAAAAGATGTATTTTTCAATTTTTTTACAAAAAGTAGGGTTCTTGTCTACTTTGCCCTATTCTGAGCGTGATAAAGTTTAAAGCATTAATTTTCCTATGATACTTGGGAGTTCGATTGAACCAGAAATTTAATATGATTGTAATATTTTTAAAATTTTTAATGTTTAGAACATCTCTAAATGACTCCTTATTTATAAAGAGCATATTTGGCATTTTAGAGAACAAATTTAAATTTAGGGAATTTTTTTTTTTTTTTTTTTTGAAGTGCCCTAACAGCTTTGTTAAAGAACAAGATCCCATTACAACCAACCAAGAATGAAGTTATAACCAAAAACTCAATAAGTAAATCAACGCAGTTAGAGCTCAGAACATTGTACTCTTAGTTACAACCTCAAGAACCAGACCCAACTGGAAAACCACAAACCCCTCTGAATAGACTGAGTTGCTACAGTAACTCAGAACAACGGTAAAAAACAGAGACCACAACCAATACTAATTCCTTCACAATATCACTCAGAAACCTTTATCACAAGGTAAGAAGAAGCAAAAGAACTCTAAAACCAAAGGTTTTAGAGGAAAGAGAGAAGAAGATGAAAGGAATCACACCAGAAAGAAACACTAACTCTTTCTCTCTCTTTCAGACGGTGGAATGTGAATTCTGAGCATTAGGGCAACATCAGGTCTTACTTATACCAAAGCTGCCAGCCATTGATCAAGAATTCATCCAACGTTCTCAGCCATCTCAAGTATGTTCAGTCTTTGGGTTGGGTCATCCGAAGTGGGCCAATTGTTAACAAGATGAAGAAACATATCAGGCAATGGATCATGGATCATCACTTTGGGTCCAAACCCAATATCATCATTGCCCCTTTATGAAATTGTTGGCATCACCATATGTAACCCAACAATCTCCACCTTGATGTCAACATAGAAGAGCATCAGAGTATCATCAGCAACTGAGTTCTCATAAAGGCAATCACCTACATATAAAATTAGCCAGCATCAATGTTCAACAACTTTTAACAGAATTGAAATTTGTTTAGAGGCGGTACCTTTGTACTCATATCAGATGGATTAAACTGGGATAATATCTTTTCAAGATACACATATTCTTTTGAAATAATATCTTTAATAAATGAAGTTTAAGATCAATGTGCTTTGTACGTTCATGAAAGACAGGATTCTTACACAAATTTATTGCACTTTGATTATCAGAATAAACTACAATAGGATTAGATAACACATTTATTTCAAATAACAATCCCTTTAACCACAAACCTTCCTTAATCGCCTCAGTTGCTGGAACATACTCAGACTCAGTAGAAGATAAGGCTACAATTGGTTGGAGTTGTGACTTCCAACTAATACAAGTACCACACAATGTAAAAACATAAGCAGTAGTTGATTTTCTATTATCCTTATCACAGCAAAGTCAGCATCAACAATACCTTTAAGAATTACTCATTCATTATATGTCCCATAGATTAATCCAAGATTAGAATTACCTTTCAAGTATCTTAATAACCATTTTAGAGCTTCCCAGTGTTCAGGACCAGGATTGGCCATGAATCTACTGAGAGTGCTTATAGCATGGGCAAACATCAGGTCTTGTATACACCATTGTGTACATGACAAACCCCACATCATTAACATAAGGCACTTTCTCCATATGTTTTATATCTGAATCATCTATAGGACATTGGTCTTTACTCAATTTAAAATGACTTGCTAAAGGTAAAGATACAGTCTTAGCATCATGCATTGAAAATTTTGACAAAAATTTCCAATGTAAGCAATCTCTTTTAACAGTAATACACGTTTAGATATTTTTCTTTCAATATCTATTTCTAAGATTCTTTTAGCATGCCCCAAATCTTTCATGTCAAATTTAGAACATAAATATTTCTTTATTTCATTTATGTCATGCATGTTATATCCAATCAATAACATATCATCAATATAAAGAAGTAAATAAACAGTCACCAGATTATTTTTATTCTTCTTCAGGTATAAGCAATGATCAAAGGCACTCCTTTGAAAACCAACAGATAATACAAAGTTATCAAACCTTTTATATCATTGTCCTGGTGATTGTTTAAGGCCATATAAAGATTTCTTTAGTAAACACACACTACCAGGTTCAGAAGGATCAACAAAACCTACAGGCTGAGTCATATAAATGATTTCATCAAGATCACCATGAAGGAAAGCAGTTTTGACATCCATTTGGTCAATTTTCCAATCATGATGAGCAATTAATGCAAGAAAAATTCTGATAGTAGTGAGAAGAGAAATTTTTTTATTGTAATCAATGCCATGTTTTTGAGTAAAATCTTTTGCCACAAGTCTGGCTTTAAATTTTAGAGAAACCTTTTTAGAAATTCCTTCTTTTACTTTGAAAATCCACTTGCAGTCTAATAGAGACTTGTCTTTAGGTTTTGGAACTAATGTCTAGGTGTTATTTTTCTTTAAAGACTCCATTTCTTCTTTCATAGCACTATACCAGTTATCAGCAAATTTACAACTTACAGCTTCACTGTAAGAGTTTGGTTCTTTAAATATCAGATCATTATAAGACATAACAGCAAGATAAATAAAATCATCAAACCTTGAAGGAGCCTTAATATCCTTTCTAGTCCTATCCCTTGTCAATTGGTAATTATCAAAATCATAATGATGAGTTTCTTGGGTCAAGTCTTCCATTTCTGGCTGACCCTCATCATCCTCATTAGAACCAACATCAGGGGCTGTAGCATTTTGATGCTGACTAAGATCAGTAGGAGAATCAGTCTCCACCTAAAACTTAGTGCTATTTTCAAAGATACTTTCATCAGAGCTTTTATCTGCGAGGCAAGGCATGTTAGACTCATTAAAAGTCACATCCCTACTAGTGATTATTTTAAAACTCTTTACCTCTTTAGCCTATAATCTGTATCCTTTTACACCATTAGGATACCAAGGAAAACACACTTTTGAGCCCTTACTTCAAGTTTTCCAACAGATTGATGAGAATAGGCTGCACACCCAAAGGTTCTAAGATGACTATAGTTAAGAGATCTCCAGACCACAATTGTTCTGGAGTCTTGCCATCTAGAACACTTGAAGGTGTCCTATATTGACAATGTAGGAAGCTGTCATTACAGCTTCTCTCCATAAGACTATTGGAATGCCAAACTAACCATCATACAGATCACCTTATCAAAAAGGGTTTCATTCTTTCAGCTACCCCATTTCGTTGGGGAGTATATGGCACATATTTATGTCTCAGAATACCACATTCTTCACACAGTTGATTAAAATCAGAGTTACATAATTCTAAGCCATTATCTATTCTAAAGATTTTAATCTTCTTTCCAGTCTAGTTTTCTATAAGAATTTTTCAGGTTTTAAACCTCTCAAAAGTGTCAGATTTTTGTTTTAACAAGAAAATTCATACTTTTCTAGAGAAGTCATCAATTAATGAGAGAAAATATCTATTTCTTCTTTGAGTAAGGACATTGGTTGGACCCCATAAGTCTGAGTGGATGTATTCTAAAATAGCAGTATCTTTCTAATGCCCACGGTGGGCATTAGAACATTTCCATCTAAAATAGATGTGGTTTTGTTCTTTCCTATATTAAAATGAAGCTTGTGGTGCTTGCCAAGAGTACAATGTTCACAAAATGAGACTTTTGAGATCACATCTTTACCAAAACCTCATTGTTTATGTAAGATGTGATGCTCTTTTTCACTAACATGTGCCAACCTATTGTGCCACTTTAAAGTGGCCTCAACTTCAGCACTGGAGGATAGACTATTACATTGAGACACTATTTCAGCCTGAGTTACATAAATTTCATTTCTCTTGAACCCTTTGAAAATGACAAGAGATCCTTTGATCACTTTTAACATGCTATCTCCAAATTTACCACACATTCCCATTCTATCTAAGTCTCCCACATAAATCAAATTTCTATTAAGATCAGGTACATAACTGACTCTTTCAAGGGTACAAATATAACCATTATCAAACCTTAAAGTCACATTTCTAATCCCTTTAATTTTACGGACTACATTATTTCCCATAAGGACTTCTCCATTTGAAACATTTTAAAAATCATGAAGCCAATGTTTCTTAAATGTCATATGGAAAGTGCAACCAGAATCCAAAATCCATTCTTGAATTTGATCACTTTTATCTGCAAAATTTGCAGAAGAATGCCCACTGACTGATTGAGTGACAACATAGATATTTTCAGTATTGTTTCTTTTGGTTCAACTATATTTCATTCATCTGCCATTTTATCTTTTTGCTCATTTTTTTTTATAGCAATCTTTGATGAAATGGCTAGACTTACCACACCCGTAACACTTCTTACCTGTAGTCTTAGACTTGGATCTAGACCTCCTTTTGTTCTTTTTCTTATAGTTGTTATTATTGTTACTACCCTAACCTTGCTAACTGTCATAACTCCCATTCTGCCTATTTTGTGACCTTCCTCTAACATAAAGGGACTCAAAACTACTACCATAAGCTTTTTCAGTTTTTAACTCTAAATATTTACTTCTTAAAGAATTTACAACAATATCTTAGGTGAGGGTGTCTCTGCCATACATAATGGCAATCTTAACATCCTTATAGACTTCAGGAATAGCATTAAGAAGAATAACAACCTTATACTCTTCAGATACTTTCTCACCTGTATTGGTGATATCTTGAACTAATTTGTTAAAGATATCGAAATTATCATCAAGATCTTTAGATGAATCTATTTCAAAACTAAAAAAAATTTTTAATAGAAAGAGCTTATTTGGCAGGGATTTTACTAAGTATAATTCTTCTAACTTTTTCCACAGAAGTTGAGTAGAATCTAACTTTTCTACTTTTCTTAGGACTTGTCAAAAAGATACAAAATTATGCAGGTATAGGCAAGTTCATCTTCCTCAGTTTGTTGATCTTCAGTCATAGTATCAGGAAAAGTTCCATCTATGGCTTTAGCTACTTTCTGTTGGACTAACACCCCCCTCATCTTTTGTTGCCATATGGGAAAATCACCATTTCTAGTAAAAACCCCAAGTTTAAAGGGAATTTAAACAATTATTCAGGCAACACAAAATACTAATAAAACAAAAAATAATCAAGTAAGGCACACTTAGTACACAAGTCAGATTGATTACTTTTTTAGTTCTATTCACAGAGTAATAAGAAAAAAATCTATCACTGCTCAGTTTCACCAAGATTCCATGAGAATCACGTTCCCAGGTCAAGGCACAAAGCTCAGAGAGTGGGTTTTTTCAGACTTCTTGATAAAAAGATGATTGGTTTACTAACAAAATAACATAATAAAAAAAATTTCAACAAGTTTTATTCATTAACTTGCGTAAAATAACTAATCAGAGAGCAATCAAGTTTTTAATAACAATAGAATTAGAAGGAGCAAACCATTGTGGTGATTAGACACATGATCACCATTTTTTACCTTTATTAAACCGACAAGTCACCAAGAATAAAGTGCTGAAGGTAAGATATGTAAAGAAAAATATGACTGGATTTTAAAAGGATCTTTTAGTTATTACATGGATATGAGCATTTTTGTTTAGATCTTTAAAGCGAAGACCACGAAGGACATAGATCAGCTAAGATCTTTTAGATCTAACCTAGAAAACCACAGATCTGTTAAAACAAAACATCATATTTTGAAAACAATGATTCTTCTTACTCAAAGAGAAAATGTTTTTCAAAAAGAAAGTTTCTAAGAACACCACTCAGTCTCTGATACTACTGTTAAAGAACAAGATCCTCTTACAACCAACCAAGAATGAAGTTCTAACCAGAAACGTAATAAGTAAACCAATGAATTTAGGGTTCAGAACATTGTACCCTTAGTTACAACCTCAAGAACCGAACTCAACCGAAAAACCACAAACGCCTCTGAACAGACTGAGTTGCTACAGTAACTCAAAACAACGGTAAAAAACAGAGACCACAACCAACACTAACTCCTTCACAAGATCACTCAGAAACCTTTATCGTAAGGTAAGAAGAAGCTATTGAACTCTAAAATCAGAAGTTCTAGAGAAAGCAGAGAAGAAGATGAAAGGAATCACACCAGAAGGAAACACTAACTCTTTCTCTCTCTTTCAGACGGTAGAATGTGAATTCTGAGCATTAGGGAAACATCAGGTCTTACTTATACCAAAGCTGTCAGCCATTGATCAAGAATTCATCCAACGGTCTCAGCCATCTCAAGCATGTTCAATCTTTGGGTCGGGTCATCCGAAGTGGGCCGATTGTTAACAAGAGGAGCAAACTTATCAGGCAATGGATCATAGATCATCACTTTGGCCAAACCCAATATCATCATTGCCCCTTTATAAAATTGTTGGCATCACACTATTTAGCCCAACAAGCTTCTTTATCTTGAACACTTTATCTTACTTATCTTGACTCTTCAAATTTGGAGTCTTTTAGAGCATAATTTTATGGACTGACTCTTTAAACTAAACAGCATGTTATGTTTAAAGAGCCTATTGAAGATGCTATTAAAATTCAATAAATTTGTATTTTTTTTTCTTCTTATATTTTTATTTTTTGTCCTGCTAATTTTGTCTCATGTGGGTGAATATGAAATTCGTCCTCTTTTGAAGCCATCCTACTCATTTTATCCAGGGCCTAAAATAAAATAATAATAAAAAGGTATTTTGTATCCAAGCTTTAGAAGAGTAAATAGTTACATTATTTCTATATATTAAAAAAGTAAATGTGTCAAAATTTAGTTGATTCATTAATTAAAGAACTTGCAAGGGAAATATATTCAAGATATTAATGTGTCATGCTTTGAATAAACTTGTAATGGTAAGAATCATTGGGTTCGTATTGATGCAAGAGGGGGACACAACCTATTTGCCTATCATTTAGGCTATGCGGTGGACAACAAATGGTATTTTTCTGTGGCTGATGGATTTTTAATAAATAGTTAATATCACTTGTTAAATCGACTTGCTTTGAAGATGTTTTAGTTTTTCGAGGTTTCCTTTTGGATTCAATTGCATAATGTTCATATGGCTTTTGAAACTGTGGCATGCTCTCGTCAATGGTGTTGTCGTTGGCTTGGTTAAGGCAGTGGATATAGAGGGACCCAGTGGCAGAGCCAGACTTTTGAAGTTGGAGAGTCCAAATAAGGGTGGATTAGGGAGGGCTCGCGGGGATGCAACCCCCAAATTTTTTTCCCCTCAAACCACAATTATTGAGCATATTCTTATGAGAATTTAATATTTTTTTTATAAGTCATAGTGTTTAAAAAATTTACAAGAAATCATTGCACAAAAATAGAATATATATCTATTTTATCTAAAACTAAACTATGTAGTCGATGGACACAAATTTAAACCCTTTTAATAGTGTTATATACAATTATTATTTGAACACGATATGTATTAACAAGAAAATGTATTTATTAATTTTGTATTATCATTTGAAGAATGGGCCAATCATTTGTAATTTTGTATTATTAATTTTATTAGGTCAATAGATCCAATTACCTTACATTAAGAGTCAGTTTGGTCTAATTTATGATCTAATTTATTTGACCAAAATGACTTATTTGATAAAAAATAGTTTATATGACCAAAAACTTTGCATTGGTAGTCTGATATTTTTTACTATTATTTGTCAAATAAACTAATTTATAAATTATACCAAACAAGCTCTAATTAATATTGGGTCAATAGAGCCAATTGTCATCCTGATATTAGGTAAAAGTTAAATTATATATTAAAAAATTAAAAAACTACAAAAAAAAAAAAACACCCAAAAAGTTGGGGGGTCCAGATCTCCCCTGGGACCCCCCCCTCAACTCTGCCCCTGGAAGGGCCATGCAGGTGAGTTAGGGATAGGGTGGACGTGTCGAAACCATTCCGAAGAAGTATTAATGCATTATGGTTGTTATCGAAGACACACATGTAGAAGTAAACATTCTTTTGCATTCCAAGAGATTACTTGAATGTGATGGGTGAAAAACATGAATAGTCTCCATATTTTTTATCTTCTGCAAATAAAGTCTCTAAATTTCAAATCGTAATTCGTTAGTCCTTCAACTATACATCATAAACTCTGTTAAACCTTTCGTCTGCCTCCACCGTTTCAACTAACAAAAATGATGAGCTATGTGGCCTTAATTTCGTCCAACTCAATGCGTAAAAATTATGGTTGGTCCTTGAACTATACACTCTGTGCGCAAAAGGTCCATTAACTTTAATAATGCACATGGTTAGTTCTTCAACTTAACAATGTGAACTATGTTAATTCATTTGTTTGTCCCTACCATTCCAACCACCGAAAATGATATTGGCAGGCGAAATTACTTAAGTAGTATTTCTTCCAACTCAGTATCTATCTTATGAGGATAGTAAAAGGCCTTCGTAAGGCGCTACCCACAGTGAGGTTCGGTAGTTTGAAAAATGAAGATTTGATTGGCTACCATCGAATCTAAACAATTTTTTTTAACATGAAGAGATAAAGAAGCCATTGCAATTGATGTCATACAATGGGTATCTCAATTTATTATTTGTATCTTTTATTATTAATTTTTCATAAAATATTATTTTATAATAATTGTAATTAATAAATAATTATTAATTAATTAAATATAAAATTCTTAGTATAGAAAAAAGTAGGGTAATTGGCACAAAACGTTCATATATTTTGAAGTGATTGTGCAAATCATCTATACCTATGAAATTTTAGCATTTTCACCCTCAAATCTACATATTCTTGCACAAAACATCATTTTCATCCATTATCATCCAAAAAAATATGTTAAGTCTGATCCTCAACACAACCCATACCACATTGCAATATTAATTTCGTTCACACACTTATTTCACATAATTGGGGTGTTTTTGTATAATTTTTGGGTGAATTTATTTATCCAATTAGTTAACTATTCATAGTGTATAACATATTGGAAGAAGATAAGGTGGGGATGGAGACTCATGATGATGAAAAAAGAGTAGTATAAGAGGTAGAAGGGCTGGTGGAGTCTGACTATGAAATGAAAGAAAAGTATCAAGGCACTACTGAAGATGAGAATCCTACAATTAATTTTGATTTTGAGTTTGGTATAACATATTAAAAACAAGTTAGGGATTTTGGATACCGAATATGGAGATTCCTTACAAAGTGTTGACAGTAAAGAGGAGGCGGAAACAAGTTCAAAGAAGAGAACTATACTTGATGCTTTCAACGCAAGGATAGATATGGAAGATCCAACCTTCAGAAAAGGGTAAGCTGCAGAAAACATCCCTACCTTTCAAAGATTTTAGTGAAAAGCATCCCTATCTTTTAAAGTGTTTTGTGAAAACGTCCCCACCTTTTAGATAGTGTTGTGAAAATCGTCCCATAAAATGCATACTCCTATTTTAATTGTATTTGTATGCTACCAAAGAACACAAGAGGACAAGTTTTGTCATCAAAACATATACGAAAGAAAATACTTGTGCTATGGTGTATAAGAAAATCACTTAAAATAATATATTACAAAATTAAGTTTGATTTCGTTTTTGGAGGAATATATATGTGCTTTTAGAATCAATTTCTTGGCAAGAAACAAAAAATTAAGTTGCAAACCAAACTTCCATTGCACCTACAGGATGGTGTCGTGATCTCCTCGAGATGGAAATTTATCCCACTTCAAAAACTCTTTGTATTCTAGAAGTGCACTTTTGGATACTCGTTCAAGTTTCTTTGCAAGCTTAATTTTCTTCTCCATATCTTCATATAGTTTTTGCTTTGTAAAATATAACAATTGTTCATAAAATGATTCCAACTTCCAAGTCTGGGAGATTGAGATTTCATTACATCTCTTCACCTAAAAATTATACAAAAACACCCAAATTATATGAAATAGGTGTTTGGACAAAATTATCTTTGCAATGTAGTACGAGTCGTGTTGAAGATCAGACTTAACGGAGCTTTTTGAATGACAATTGACGGAAATGATGTTTTGCACAAGAAAATGTGGATTTGAGGGTGAAAATGCCAAATTTGATAGGTAGGAATAATTTGCACAATCACTTCAAAAGATAGGGATGTTTTGTGCCAATTACCCAAAAAGTATATATATCTACCTGAACAGATGAAAAGACCAACGAGGTTCACATCGTTAACGTTTAGGAATCTTTTGCGCGCAAAGTGGATAGCTTAGTGACCAACCATATTTTTTAGATGTCGAGTCGGACAAAATTAAAGGTCACGTAAGCAAAGTTTGGCAAAATGTTGTATTGAAACGGCGGAAACAGACGAGCGGACAAACATAGTTAAAGATGTTTAGTTAAAGGACTAATGAAGTATGTTTAAAATTTAGAAACTTTATTCGCACAAAATGTAAAGTACGGGACCATTTATGTTTTTTACCCATTATGGGATTCAAGTTTCTTTGCAAGATTAATTTTCTTTTCCATATCTTCATATAGTTTCTGCTTTGCAAAATATAACAATTGTTTTTAAAATGATTCCAACTTCCAAGTCTGAGAGATTGATATTTCATTATATCTCTTCACCTAAAAATTATACAAAAACACCCCAATTATGTGAAATAGGTGTGTGGACGAAATTACCTTTGCAATGTGGTATGAGTCGGGTTGAAGATCAGACTTAACTGAGCTTTTTAAATGATAATTGATGGAAAGGATGTTTTGCACAAGAAAATGTGGATTTGAGGGTGAAAATACCAAAAATTGATAGGTATGGATGATTTGCACAATCACTTCAAAAGATAGGGACGTTTTGTGCCAATTACCCAAAAAAGTATATATATCTACGTGAATAGATGAAAATACTAACGAGGTTCACATAGTTAACGTTTAGGAACCTTTTGCGCGCAAAGTGGATAGCTTAGTGACCAACCATATTTTTTAGATGTTGAGTTGGACAGCATTAAAGGTCACGTAAGCAAAATTTTGGCAAAATGCTGTATTGAAACAGCAGAAACAGATAAGGGGACAAACATAGTTAAAGATGTTTAGTTAAAGGACTAATGAAGTATGTTTAAAATTTAGAAACTTTTTTCGCACAAAATGTAAAGTACGAGACCATTTATGTTTTTTTACCCATTATGGGATTATAGCCCATAAACTTTGTGAATGCATAAAAAAGGAAATACCGTTTATAGCAGATTTGGGCTTGCATCATTATAATGATTTGCTTCGCGCTTCGGCTGCATTGATGAGGAAGCGAGCTTCACTACTGTTCGTGGGCAAGACATGAAAAGTGGAAAATGATATGAAGGTTAGGAAAGTAGAGGGGGGGAGGGTTCACATATGGCTACTCGGTCGGAGAACTTTTCTCCAATTAATATGGTGCTGAGGAGAGCAATTGAGAGCCGTGTGAGTGGTTTGGAGGATGATGGTGCATGCAGGTTGAGGGAATAGCAAGTTAATAGAGAATGATAATATTAACCCAAGTGCGATTGCAGTGCCTGATGGTATGGTGATTATGGAGAAGGGAAAGACTTTGGAATGGTTTTGTTCAGGGTACTTAGAGGGTAAGAAAATATAAGAATGATGGCCAACGAGTGGGGGTACATTTTTGGTAGTGAGGGTGAGAGAGAGGTCATGAGGGATAAGAGGTAAAGATGGGGCAGAGAAGTCTAGTTCACGGCCGAGTGAGGAGTGAGGTGCTGATGTGCGTCTTAGGAAGCGTAGGGCGGTGCATGAGAACCTCGATTCAGAAGAGAGGTGGAGAAAAGGAAAATTTGTGAAAAAAAGAGTGAGGATGATTGTGTTTTAGTTCGGACGAAGTCTGCTATGTAGGCCATCTTATCATTATGAATTGCCTAAGCTAGAATGTGCAAGGGACGAAAAACTCTTGCACGAGTAACTCGCTATGCTCTATGTTATATAGCACTTGCCCGAGTCTAGTTTTTCTGTTGGAAACTAGATTATTTGGAGCAAAGGCAGAATAAGTAAAATTTTGAGTGGGTTTTGATAACAGTTTTGTGGTGGATTGTCGTGGTCAGAGTGGCAGCCCAATACTTCTATGGAAAGATGGGTGAGATGTGACTATTCAATCTTATGCTCCTGGACATACAGATCGATGTGAATATGTTGAAAAACATGATAAGAGAGAATAATTCTAAGTATTTCAAAATGATTAAGAAGTGCAAACTCCTAGCCTTTAAATAAGTAAATAAGGAAACAAAAAAATCTAAATGTTAGGCTACAGATACAACAAATCTGTTACACTAGATAAACTACATCTTATCCCTAATTTATAAGAAGATTAAATAAAGATAAACAAACTTAAGATAAACAGAGAACAACCCTAAAAAAAGATATTAAAGCTTACTTCCAATACTCTCCCTCGAGGCAGTTTGTAGATATCAAATAAACCAAGCATGGAATGATTCAAACATTTGTTTCAGTAATCCATTAGTAAACATGTCTGCAAGCTTATCATTTGTTGGAATAATTGGCACACAGATCACACCAAGTTCTATTTTCTCATTGATGAATAAATGTCAATGTGTTTAGTTCTATCATGATGTACTAGATTATGAGTTCCGCCAATTGCTGCTTTATTGTTAGTGTATAACTTCATTGGAACTTAAGTTTTTATCTTCAAATCTTCAAGAAGTTTTTTAGCCACAGTAACTCGCACATTGCTTGTGCAACTGCTCTAATTCAGCTTATGCACTACTTCTAGCCATAATACTTTTTTTTACTATGCCATATCACCAAATTACCACCTACAAAAGTACAATACCCTGAAGTAGACCTTCTATCATTGATTGATCCAGCCCAGTCAGCATTTGTAAAAGCATCAACACAGTTTCTCATTTTTTTTAACAACAAACCACACCTAGTTTCAAATACCTCAAAATCTTGTAATTGTATGCAAATGTTCTATTCTAGGTTAGTGCATAAATTAGCTTACTGCACTTAGTAAGTAATATCCAGACGTGTATGAGACAAATAAATCAACTTTCCTACCATTTTTGGTAATTCTCCTTGTCTACAGACTCTTGGTCCAAGTTTTTTATTTGGATGAATGAGAATTTAACCTGGCTTGCAACCTAGCATGCCAACTTCCTTAAGGAGTCTAAAGTATATTTTCTTTGAGAAATGACAATCTTTTTGGCTGATCAAGCGACTTCCATACCAAGTGTTATCACCCGATTTTAATAGAGCCTCCACGTCAGCAAAGGCCCAACGGGAGTCCCATATAGGCCCAGCAAGGGCCTCGTAAATCCTAAGAAGGCCTCGGAGACCCATCAGACATCTTAGCATTCTTGAAATAGAGTATCGCAAGGCCCCTAGAGGGCCTCGACATTCATGGACAACCCATAGGGCCTCGTCGGACTTCGTATTTACTATAACTAGCAGGTAGCAAGATATTCTAGAATGACCAGAGAGATAATTGAAGATAGATTGCGTTGGATTGGTACACGGATCCTCACAAGGAAACCAAATCGTAATCTCCTAAAAATCTGGCAACATGATAAACTCAAATAAGGTAGATAATCTTGGAGATTGCCTTGACTATAGATTATCCCTATCCCTTAAGGAAGGAGGATCCGATCGGGTATCTGATTGATTTGTTTCCTAAATCAATCAGGACTCTTGCACTATAAATACACCTTCTCTGGTTGTTCCAAGGTACGCTCTTTTTACACTCAAATTTTACCCATAAATTCTACTCAAATCTCTGTCTGCTTGTCTCTTCCACACCCAATTACCTTTGTCCCGTGTATTATTCTTATACCCACAGTTGACTTGATCATCAGAGTACCAACGATTGCCAGACCCTTTTTCCCCAGAGATCTTGGTGTCTAACGATTGTCCGAATGTGCAGGTAACATACAGGTTGGCAGAAGAGTGACTGGAGATCTGTTGACACGTGGACGGTGTAGGTTCCAACGTCAACAGATTAGCGTTGTCTGTGGGAAGCGAAAAACATTACACAACCTAAAATTTGTGGTAAAAACGTGTTTTCTACCAGGAAGAGCATAGTAACCAATAAATCTCGAAAAGAAAAGATTGAGTCCCACTACATGGATCAGCGGCAGGAGAACATTCCTGACCGTCAGAATATGACCCGCCATCAGAGGAAGAGACAACGATTGAGGCGGACGACCAAGCAAGATATCATAGATATGAAAATGAAGAATGCCCAAATGAGGGCCGTCATAGAGCGGTTGGGATATCAATCCTCCCTTCGAGGAAACAAACGCAGTTGGGGTAGAAGGAGCCCTTCGAGGTACCGTTCCATTGAAAGTCGTCAAAATCCTCAGGGTGACCACTGGACGTGCGAAATCCTCGGAGAAAGAGCCCAAGGTCTTCGCATGATAACCAACAAAGGAAGCCTCTCCCCCTTCGAGGAAACAAACGTGACCAGGGTAGATGGAGCCCTTCGAGGTACGGTTCCATTGAAAGTCGTCAAAATCTTCAAGGTGACCAACCAATACCGGACAGTCGAATTCCTCAGGGTAAGAGCCCAAGGCCCTCGCATAATAACAATCAGAAGAGGTCTCTCCTGCTGCAAGAGAACAAGCCCGTCGGGTCCATCAGCGTATTTAACAGGTTGGGGGTCAAATCTTTTGTATTTGACAGGCAAGAGTGGAACCGTTCGATGCGAGGAATGCGAGAACCGCCCGACCAAGGAAGAGGCCCTCAACCTCGACGTCAGGGTGACAATTCGCGCAGTAACAACAGGAACACGAATCTCCCTAGACAGGACTGACCCGAGGGCCCATCTATCACGTTTACAAGGTAATCCACCCCGGCACTTACAAGTTTGAAGATACCAACAGAAAGGGGATGAAACACCTGCAAAATATCATGCACCTTCATCCATACAACCAATAGGTTTTATTTTGTTTTCTTTGGCGCAAACCCGCAAGCCGATTTTTATTTCGAAGTTATTCAGCTATAGTGTTCTGCCAATAAAGTCCAGCAGTTTGCAAGTTTCTATTATCTCAATTATTTCGACAAAAGAAATTTGGCAGCGAGAGAGTGTGATTCATGGCCAACTCTGTCAACTCGCTGGATAAACATTTAACGAGTATTTAGACAAAGAAAATTCGACAGCGAGAGAGTGTGATTCGCGGCCAACTCTGTCAACTCACTGGAAAAACATTCAACGCGCATACAAACGAGTAAATAAAATTCGATAGCGAGAAAGTGTGGTTCGCAGCCAACTCTATCAACTCATTGGATAAACATTAAACGCATATTCAAGCAAGTAAATTAAATTTGGTAGCGAATGAGTGTAGATTGCGACCAACTCTATCAACTCGCTGGATAAATATTCAACGCGTAATTAAGCAAGTAAAATAAATTCGACAGTGAGGGAGTGTGGTTCACAGCCAACTCTATCAACTCGCTAGATAAATATTCAACGCGTAGTTAAACAAGTAAAGGTAACAAATTATTGTTGGCCTACATGGCTAAACAAAACAATTTACATGATAACGTGCTACACAAGAGGTTTTTACATTTTCAAATCGAAATGCAACACCGGAAAGAGAATGCAAGATTTTTAAGTCCAGGTCGGATCCTTGGGATCCGTATAACCCGGGACCCCGAGCTTAGCCAACAGACCCTGGGCCCTCGGCCCTCGACAATTCAGTTAGCGTCTTCGTCAATTCTTTATCTTTAGCATGGACCATGTCTTGACAAGACCTCAGCTGCGATTCAGCCTTCTTCTGAGCCTGTACACACGCCTTCTGGATTGTCTTAGCTTTGGTAACGTCATATATGGCACAAGCCCTCGCGTCTTCAGAAAATACGAGCCGTTCCCGAAGATCTTTGTTTTCTGAATTCATCACGTCAACATTCTCACCCCCCAGCAGTGGAGCGTAATTCGTCAACTTTCATCGCCAGTACTTTGTACAGCTTACAGTTAAACATGTGACTATGAGAGGTATACATTTCAGCCAGTTTCAGCAACTCCATCAGCTCCGCGTTATCTACAGCTTTGCTGAAAGCAGGAGTCCAGTACTTATGAACTGAGGCCGCTGCTATGGCAGCAGGGGTCGGTAGTTTTCCCAACACCGTTGGGTCCAACTCATCCCGGTGAAACCCAATGTTGATGCGTTCGACAGGAGGAGATGCGTTCGATAGGAGGAGGTACAGGGGTTCGGAACACTCATTCCCTACTATTTGTTTCTGCCTTCCTCTTGCCTGATTGTCTCGAGTTTTCTGACGAAGGCGTCCCGCAGGAGTGGACGCAGAAGGCGCCTTCGATGTCACTTCCGACACTGGAGAGATAAGGAGAGAACTGCCCACCGTTGTCTCTGGCGTCTGCAAAACGGTAACTCCCGGACTAGATGCCGCATACGGTACTGGAGACAGAAGGAGGATATCATCCACAATCTCTCCACGCCTTATCTTAAGCTTGGGGACGCTAGAAAAATAAAAACCAGACATGGCTAACGACAATCGAGAGCTGAATATAGCAAAGGTAGGAAGAATAAAATAAAGTCTGAGAAGCGTATATATAAGCACGGCAGAATACGAATAGCCAGATAAGCTAGCACGTGGGAAAGGGACGAGTGCACCTCAAATAAACCCTAGGAAGACGTAAAGGGTGTGTGAGGATACGCACCTCGTGAATGGTACAGTCACCACGATATGACGACACCGCCAGTATGTATCCTGCGTGTAAAGCATAAGAGCCTTACAAAGCTCGAGAGAGGGTCTTGCCCCATGAGCTTCGCAATTAATCGAAAACAAAGGCGGGGCCAAACTCCAGAGCTACTGAATAGGGCGCCGAAGTTTTCTGGTCCAAACACCACAAGTAGTCCACACAAACGAAATAACCATGGGAATCCCAATACAATATTATTTCATTCATCATAATTCGGAGCACAAGGCAGGAACATACAAGCTTGATCATTATCCTACTACCCCATCGCCTCTTTGGGTTGGTATATATTGGGATATTAGAACTACTAGGTCTATACACTGGTCCTTGTCACCCCAAGCCTCGTCAGGGGGTGAAAATCCAGTGCCACCATGATCGGAAGTCTCCCAAAATCAAGACGAGTTGATTTGGTGACTAATTAAGCCACAATGTTCAAAAAATGCCGTAGACGCCTTTTGATGGCCTCCAGCCCCCTCGCCTGAATCAAGGACACACCATTCGGGGTATGGTCTGGCTAAGGCTACTAGGCCCAACCCTCCCGTATGTTTTGTCCTCTGAATGTTGATTAGATGGGTATTTAGTCCTCTGAATGTTGATTCTCCATCCGGTAGGCATTCTGAACGCCGTTTCTTTATTCGTACTTCCATAGCATGTTTGTTACAAAAGGTATGATCACACGACTCAAGAAAAGTTATGACGCTGGAAGCTAATTCGTGTAATTTACTAGAGTTACGCTTGCGTAAGGAGCACGATGAAAGGCCCTCAGTATTTTTATAGAGGTTGCATCGAAACCTGACACAAGGCAATAAATACAACTGTCCAAAGGGTATTTGGAACGCCACACGACGGTGTTGCCTTTCCACTTACCAGGACATTAAAGACGCTAACTCTTCAGATTCTACAAAAAGGACAGCACCGTTAATGCCCGAGGAAATGATTCCTAAATTTCAAGAGCTACTCCCCATGCCTGGTGAGCACAATCATTCATAAAATTAAATATTGGAACAGAGATACAATAGGAAAACAAATTTGATAGCTAACTCTGGAACATGCGCAAAAGAGAGAGACAAAATTCTAGGTTTAGATGCCTCGCCGCCTCTCTAATGGTTGGCACATTGCAGTCCTTCCTCCACAACAGGTGGGGATTTGATCATCAGCTTCATTAAGAATGATGTCCGTCGCCAGAGCCTCGGTAGGAACCTGTCGAATGAATGAAATATCCCACTCTGGATAGGTTCCTACAGTCCACTCTACCAATTGCTCATCTCTAATGGTTATCAAGCGATGGGCGAGGTCTTGATACTCAGGCATATCCACGAATGCATCCTGATACGCCTCCACCGCCCTGGCTTCGGCATCTACTCATTCGGCCCTGACCCTTTCCAGCTCCTATTTCACCTCGGCCAGCAGCCTCTCATTTTCTACAACAATAACCTCTAGACTACTGTTTGCAGTGGCTAACGCGGTCTCAGCAGTAAGGGTCTGATCTTCGACTGACTTCTGGGCTTCCTCGACACGTTTTTGAGAGGCCTCGATAGCCTTCTTCTGATCTCAAGCTTATTTCAAACTCTCTTTCGTAGCTTTCAGCTCGATCTCATACTTTCCCCTCGCGTCAACCTCCTTCGTCACAACCAAGTCGAACTTGAACTGGAGTGCCCTTTTATCCGATTCCAATTGCGCCTTCTCGAGGCTCACAGCCTTCAGATTCTCGGACAGCTTCCTAGACTTAGCAGATTCTTCGCTGCACTGACCATCAAAACTTTCCAAGGTGCTGAATAACTCTTGGTTATGACCATCCCCCGTATCAAGTTCATCTCGACCATTTGCAGCCACTCGTGTACTGGGGCTTCATCGACTGCCTTTTTCCACTCTTGGGTCCAGTATTTATATACGCTCACCGCCATCATCGCGGGATGGATGGAGAGCAGTTCCATCACAAAAGTCTCTAATTCTTTTGTACGCCTGGAAATGTAGACGTGACTCCTTTGGCCAGTTGAGGAGCCAGAATTCGATGCGTTCCCAGTCCTCCCATCAGGGCGCGGTGAAGACCGAAGCATTTCTCCAGCCCGCCTCATCTTGTGAGCGTTCTTCATGAACCCTTCTGCGGCTGCTGGAGCCTTCCTCTTCCGGGCGTCCACCTCACCCGTATCCTCGACAATCTCCTTTCCATTGTCCTTCGGAGGAGTGGAGTCAGGTGGAGGGTGGGAAGATGCAGGCGATGGTAGAAGAGGGACAGTCTGGCTGAGAAATAGAGCATCAGAGGTCGGCACCTCTTGCGATGGACAAGGCACATCCTGTGGAGGAGCCCGTGTCTAGGAATCTTCTCCACTGGCGGGTCGGGCAAGGCGTAGCGTAGGATCTCCTTAAACCTGAAAGCTGCTAACGTAAACACCAAGATGCAACTTATTAAGGAAACTTTTCATAGCAAAATCAGTATACCGCAAGTTACGAGACTCACCCATCAGTCCGTAGCAAACCAACAAATTATCGTCTTACAACAGATTGCTGAGACTCCTGAATTCACTCGTGAGCACTCGCACCTTATCCCACTTCGACCTCAACTTTCCTTGGTCTCTCTTTGGGATAGGAGGCTTCCCGAAATCTGCAAAAGTAAGCAAGACATTAAGTCAGGAACTATGATCGTAATCCATACAAAGACAGCAGTATATACCAAGTTCTCCAAATCGACGGAGGATAGACACGTAAGGAAACGGGTCCTCCAGCATAAACTCCCAGTCCCTGCCTACGAAGATGAACATCTCCTTCCAGTTATGCACTTTGTTGGGGCTGTCAGTGGCCCTTCCCCACTTCTATCCTAGCCGAGGAAAAATGTTATACCAACCCGCAGACCAATAGGGCCGATATATAGACTCAAACTCTATGGGGGTCAGGTCTCTTCCCACCTCGGCAATACCTCATAATAAGTACGAGGCCACTATCTGCCTCCAGCCATTCAACATTATATGGCAAGGGGCCAGATTCTAGTCTTTCAGAACCTCGCGAAAGAAATGGTGCATGAGCAAGCGAAGACCCTGCTACATCGCGGGTTCATAAATCGTGACGAATCCTTTAGGATGATCGTCAGCCCGTTCTTCGTGGCTCGGAGCCCTAAGTGTCATAGGCGCAGGGATGTCATAGGACAATTGCATGTCCTCTAACTCTGCCTCAATGATCTTCGAATGAGCCATGGACGCCTCGGTGGCCGACCACTTGAGCTCTTCGTCAAGCTCCTTGGCTGTCGGGACATCCCTCTTATCAAGTGACCCCCTCATCTCAGGTACCCCGGCATCCGGTCTCCCTTTTTCTACGGTCTCTTTCGACGGTGCAGTGGGGCAAGCCCCCCTTCCACTTGTGGACGGGGTCAATAGGCGTGCGACTGAAGGCACTTGATTCACTTTTCCTATTACCTCAGACTATGAAGATGATGAGGCGGATGATGGTGAGTCACCCCGAATACTAGGGTTTGTCTGAGCATCCAATTGATTCTACAAGTCGTCGTTTCTGGACGACATTACAACTCCTCTCGACCCTAGAAGTTGATACTTCTACTATCGTCGGAACGTGTGGCAGGGTATAATCCCCAAAATAAGGAGCCAATAAATAATCACGAAAGAAAACTACGAAACAAAGCAACTCTCGACGTACTTACCTCGGCAATGCGGATAGAACAATGCACTCGCTTGGAATCTCCTGATTATCGGCAAAGCATTCACAATATACACAACAAGCACAGAAGCAAAAAGAAGTTGTAATGAAGGAAGGCGCCAAGCTTTATAGATTGAGGCATTCCAATCTCCACCGTCTAACTCCCACGCGTTGCATCTGAACTGTTGGCCAGTGGACGCGTGTTTAAGATAGAGCAACAGGTAGGAAAATGAACCCTAAGTGTTTATTAAAACAAGAACGCACGCGCCTCACGCGCACCCCCATTATTCGTCACGCGCCACTGGCATTAAATGCACACATCCTCTCACTCATGATTACTCGGCCACAGATTGGCAACATTGATTGACAGAATCACACCAATCGTAGACACGTCACCAAATGTCTAATCGCTCGAAGCCCTCACCCGTCATAAATGTTCGGCTTCGGACTTGGAGGACTATACAGGGTAAGTTCAATTCATAATTCAATGTGCGAAGACCACATTCCGTGGAATCCGCTAAATTCGAATTTTGTTGTTTTTGTCCAAAATTCATTCTCTTACTCTCAAAGTCCCACGCCTATTATAAATAATAGGCTTGGACTTGGGGGACTATTGTTATCAGCCGATTTTAATAGGGCATCTACGTCGGTAAAGGCCTAACAAGAGTCCCATATAGGACTAACAAATGCCTTGTAAATCCTAAGAAGGCCTCAGAGGCCCATCAGATATCTTAGCATTCTTGAACTAGAGTATCGCGAGGCCCCTAGACGGCCTCGACATTCACGGCCAACCTATAGGACCTCGTCGGGCTTCGTATTTACTATAACTAGCAGGCAGCACGATATTCTGGAATGACCAGAGATATAATTAAAAACAATATAATTGAAGACAGATTGCGTTGGATTGGCACACGGATCCTCACAAAGAAACCAAATTGTAATCTCCTAAAAATCTGGCAACATGATAAACTCAAATAAGGTAGATAATCTTGGAGATTGCCTTGACTATAGATGTTCCATATCCCCTAAGGAAGGAGGATCCGATCGGGTATCTGATTGATTTGTTTCCTAAATCAATCAAGACTCTTACGCTATAAATACACTGTCTCCGGTTGTTTCAAGGTACGCTCTTTTTACACTCAAATTCTATCCCTAAACTCTGCTCAAATCTTTGTCTGCTTGTCTCTCCCACACCCAATTACCTTCGTCCCCTGTGTATTATTCTTCTACCAGTAGTTGACTTGATCATCGGAGTACCAACGATCGTCAGACCTTTTTTCTCTGGGGATCTTGGTGCCTAACGATTGTCTGAGTGTGCAGATAACATACAAGTTGGCAGAAGAGTGACTGGAGGTCTGTTGACACGTGAACAGTGCAAGTTCCGACGTCAACACCAAGAAAGTACTTTAAAACTCCAAGATCTTTAATCTCAAATTCCTTGGAAAGAGCCCTTTTATGACCCACAATTCCAGCTTCATCATCACCTGTTAAGATTATATCATCAACATAAACAATGAGTATAGTTACTTTTCCTTCAACAAGATGTCTAAAGAAAAATGTATGATCAACTTGACTCTGTAAATGACCTGCCTTTCAAACGGAGCTTGAAAAATGATTAAACTTGGTTCTAGGTTATTTGCTTGAGACCATATAAAGATTTTTGAAGTCTATAAGCCTTATCTCTTCTAAAAAATTCTTCAAAACCAGGTGGTAATTCATATATACATCCTCAGCTAAATCACCATTTAAAAAAGCATTTTTTGAGTCAACATATAGTTAGCAGCTAGAAAAATCAACACTTGTATGGAGCAAATGCCTTTTGATAATCCAAACCATATGCTTGTGTATACCCTTTCACTATAAGTCTCGCTTTCTACCTGTCAATTGTTCCATCAACTTTAAACTTTACTGTAAATACCCACTTTCAACCTACCGGAGTCTTTACTTTAGGTAAGTGTACCAATTACTAGGTACCATTCTTTTCCAAAGCTTTCATTTCCACTTAGGAACTCCAAGAGCTTTTTGCACATTTTCTATGAATCTCTACACTAGAAAGAATGGATGTAAATGCTTGGAAGAAAGATGATAACCGATGATAGGACACATACTTTGAAATAGGATAACAAGTGCAAGAATTTAATTGTTTACAAATCGCGATAGGTAGATCAAGAGATGCAAAATCATTAGAGGAAGAGATATGACCTGAACTTACCACTTTTGTATCTCCTGATTTAGATTCAAGGCATGGCTGTTGTGAATTATGTGGCTGTATTTTCTCTTTATGATGCTTCTTCCTTGAATAAACTTTTAGATCGGGCTGCATTACTTGTTACATAGCTTGCTGGGGACAATCTGTGAGTTTATCACACCCATTGGAAGAAATGTTGCTAGTTCGTACCACCATGATGTGTACAATCTTAATATATCATGACATTTGGCAAACCAGACGGTGACTGTGACAAAGACAATTCTATACTTTCTGATTGAAGATTCCAAAATAGATCTATCACTAAATTCTCCCCCAGAAGAGGAGCTTTGGGAAAAAAAAAGAACTCTTTTAAGAAAATGTGATATCAAAACTCATAATCACTTTCCTTCATATAAGATCATAACATTTATACCCTTTATGGGTCGAGGAATAGCCAAAGAAAATACATTTTTTTTGCTTGCTTTAGGATCAAACTTACTATGAAATGCACTATGGACATGAACATAAGCTATACACCCAAACACCCTTAACAACAAATAATCTACTAGTGGGGTAATTATTTTTCAAACAATCTAGAAGTGTCAAGAAGTTCAAAATTCTAGTAGGCATCCTATTAATTAGATAAGAAGCTGTAAGGACAACTTCGCCTCGAAAACATTTTGGCACCCCAATAATAGGGCCCGAGCCACTTCTAGAAGGTGACGATTATTTCTTTCAGGTATATCGTTCTGTTGCGGTGTTTCAATGCATGAAGATTGGTGGATAGTGCTGTGTTTAGCGAGAAAATCTCCTAAAACATTGGAAAATTATTCATGGCCAATGTTAGTTCTCAAAATTGTAATATGTATATCATATTGTGTTTTAATCATAGCAAAACAATTTTGAAATACAGCATTAACTTCTGATTTTTTCTTAAGCAAATACACCCAACAAGCTCCAATGTGTTCATCAATAAATGTTATTAACCATCGCGAACTAATAACATTAGAAATGCGAGACGGACCCCAAATATTGCTATGTATGAGAACAGAATGTGCAAATTTTTTATAAGGCTGAGTAGGAAATACTGGTCAATGATGCTTTGCAATCTTACAAATTTCACATTCAAAACAAGGACTTTTATTCTTAAACAAAGAAGTAAACAATCGTTTCAAGTAATAAAAACTAGGATGGCCTAACCTATTATGCCATAACAGAATTTCATCCTCACCGAAGCTAGGAACATTATTTGCAGCTAGTACTTGTCCTTCAAGTACGGCATCACCCAAGAATACAGTCCATCCTTTAATGTAGCATTGCTAACCATCTTCCTCGAATTCAATTATTAGAATTCACAGTGAGTGGGATAAAATTTAGCTACACAATTATTGTCACTAATAAATTTTAAAAAAAAAAATTTACAAGACAAACAAGGAACATGAAGATTAGAGTGCAAAATGATATTTTTGAAAATAGGAACAAACCCTTTCGAGCAATGGAAGAAAGGGTCCCTTCTGCAATTTTAACCTTTTTATTACCCGAAGAAGTGTTATAAGTAACAAAAAGATTAGAGGCACTGGTCATGTAGTATGTAGCTCCAGAATATATATTCCACGGAGCATGAGTTTTTGAAAAAACTGATAGACAACTACTTTGTTGAGCCAAAGAACAAGAAGATTAAGGGTTAGGACTTTCTATGTATTGATTCAAAAACTTGTGAAGGAATTCTAATTGTTGTTTGTAAATTTTTGAGAAAGCATTCTATTTGAAATGAGAGACTGTGGGCTAGAACGAGATTGATGCTGACCATGGATAGATATGACTGGAAGGATCGGGTTTTATCCGTTTGCTTGCCATTTTTCCCCTGGCTTCCAATTCAATTTCCAACTAGTGTCACGGTTATACCATGGTCTATTAAAAAAATTGCACCAAGCCTTACTTCATTTATCATCCATTCGTGCAGTTTCATAGTAGAATCTGTCACTTTAGAAACTAAGGATGAGTTTTCAGTAGAAGGGGATGGTTTCCCTATCCAATTACTTCTCGAATAGAAGACAATGATTCACACCCTAAAATTCTCCTGATAAGTGCATTCTGTGCACTTATTAGGACCTTTAAACTAAGCTTTTATTCTGTCATTTTATTGAATTATTACTTATTTTTGTGTTTTAATCTTCATATTTCAGTTTTGGACCTGTTTAATAGCAATTGGAGAAGAATGGACGGAAAGAGCAACAACTTGGTGAAATCGACAAGTAAATGGAGTTTTTAAAGTGAATATCAAGAGCCAAACATTAGAGCATGAGGAAGAAGATAAAATCAATAAGTTTAAGGTGTTTTGGAGTGACAATGAAGAGTTGAATCAATTGATCAAACACCAGAAAGCTAAAGAACCGAATTGAGAAACTACCTACAGCAGCTTGTGGGCAAATTCAAGAACAAATTTTTATGTAGAAATCTCCAAAGGGCAAATGATATACCATTGGAAAGATAATTGAATTAGGAGTTCAACCCTCTTTACGGATCTCAATTTGAAGTTTCCTACAAGAAATTATGGCTATTTGAAAAAATAGCCGCTGCAGATGAAACAGCGTAAGCTGGGTGATAGCTCAGGCTTAAATAGGGGCGATCGCCCGGCACGTAATTTCATCAGCAGAGAATATTTCAACTATCCTGGGCGATCGCCCGAGTTTGCACTGGGAGATCGCCCAGTGTAATTTTGACAGACGTGGATTTTTCTTTCTTTTTTGAGTCCTGATACACTTAGGAAACCTTTGGGACACGATTTTAATAAATTTTTGGGATCTTTTGGGGCACCATTAAGGTAATATAAATATGAGTTATTAACTCATATCAAGGAGGGAAATTTTGGGGAGCCGAATTTGGAGAGAAGAACGGGAGACAAATCAAGAACGAAGATCAAGATTCATCCTTTCAAGATCAAAAACGAAGATCAAGTTCAAGATTTCATCTCTAAATTATTTTCTTCTTATCCGGGTGATGAACTCCATATTTTCATCTCTTCTTTATTTTTGTATTATTAGTATGCTAGGCTAGAATTAATTAGTACTAGGATCGTGATGAAGTTGTATCATGAATCTTTAATTCTTCGAATCTAGTTTTTGATATTTAAGCATGTTTTTATTTTTGAACAATTGATATTGATTTTCTCTTCATCTACAATTATATGCGCAATAGTTGTATGATTCTTGTGGCTTGTTTTACCTTCGAGAGATGGAAAATAGGTTATACATATATTAATTGTCGTAGAGTCTGATAGGAGATAGAAATATACCGCTATGCTTTACGTGATCTCTAAGTATTCACAAATTCTAATGCATTCTTGTATGCTCGCATTCGTCATAGAAATATAGTCGGGTCGCATATAAGAATAGGTTTAATTCTACTCGAGAGAGATTGTTAAATTAAATTAGGAATATTGATCTTCATAAGTAAATCATGTTATCAAATTTAAAGGTTCGGGTTAAAGATAATTGATATAAGTGGATTCGAGATCCTAGTACACTTTTATTTTCTTTTCCAATTTTAAAGTAATTCTTATTTAGTTTAATTTCTTATTTGTTTGATTTATAATGTAGTTAATTAATTTTAGTTCATGTTTTAATTAATTTAAGAAACAAACATTCAAAAGTTCATTAGATTCGGTTAATGTTACTATAATTGAATTGAACTATTTAATTATTTGTGGGAACGATACTTGGACTCAACATCCACTTTATTACTTGAGCGATCCGTGCACTTGCAGAATTATTAAATATACAAAATCGCTGACATCTCCCATAAGCTTCATCAAGTTCTGAATTCATTCCTGCAAGAAATTCAAATATTCTCTCTTTTCAAGCATTTTACTATACAGTGAGCTATCATGAGGACACTTCCATTCAGCCTTGCAATATTGGTCTAGTTCTTGCTAAAACCTTTCAAAATACTCTAATATTTGGTAATAGTCTGACCATCCTGTTTTAAATCACGAATTTTTGACTTAATCTCGTAGAGTTGAGCAGAATTTTCCAGGTCAGAAAAAGTCTCTACAACAGCACCCCAAATTTCTTTCATTGTATAGAGAATTAGAAACATATACGTTTGACCTATCTCCAGCTCTATTGAGTAAACAAGTCAAGCAATGATCATAGCATTTTCACCAACCCATTTTTGAAAATTAGCTTCATCCTCCTCAGTATTGTTGTGGAGCCACTAAACATCTTCTGTGACTGACGATTGAAGATAATTCTGGCGAGGGAGCTTATGGGACATAATTTAGAGGGAATTGGATTGTAATGTACTGACTAGTGAATAGACTTTTGAGATGTTTCAGTGGTCTTTTCAGGTGAACCATCTTGAGATCCCTCTAAGGCTCTGACATGGTGTAAACTAAAAATTAAAAAACAATGAAACTGATATCGTCTCTTAATTAGTCGAAAAATTTCAATAGGACGCTCATGTAGTCTTAACTCTTATGTGATACGTCTAAATACTTAAATAATGATATGTAACTTTTATATCTTATTTAATTTTTATTATATTTCTCTATTTACTTTAACCTATTCAAATGAAGACAGGAATCATTTGGGTAAATTTAATTTATTTTATTTCTTTCTCTTTTTTAATTTAATTTATAATTCTTATCATAATCTTACTTTTTATTCGAAAGTTATTTAGGTATCAATTTCTTACTAAGAATTTTCAATTGAACATTTAAATTATGTTTAAAAGTTCTCAACTTAATATTCAATAAAATAATAATTGTAACTATTAATAACATTCTTCAAGTTCAAATTAATAATTCAATACCGATTTTTTTTTTTTCTTAAGTAAGCAAGAATTCAAAATAGAAACTAATAGAAACAAATATTAGTAATAATAAGTATTTAATTTGTACCTAATGAATTTTCTTTGTTCTTGAAAAATATATTAAATTATCAAATTTGACTTTGAGGAATTTTATATATTTACAACAATTAATTTATTGAATATTAATTTTAGAGCTTACAAACATAATTTAGGTGTTGAATTGAAAACCCTTAGATGAAGTTGATGGCTAAATAACTTTCGAATAAATAAGACTAAGATAAATATTAAAAATTAAATTAGGAAAAAAGTAAAAAGAGAGAAATAAAGAAAATTAAATTTCAAATGACATGTGTCATCAATTAAGTGGGTGAAAGCAAATAGACAAATATAGTAAAAATAGATATGACACAAAAGCCGCATGTCATTATTTAAGTAGTTAGACGTACCACATATGACTATATGACCATCCTACTGAATTTTTTCTCCTAAATTAGAGAAGGCTCTTAGAGCATCTTCAATACATTCTGTTTATTGAAGTCTACGTAATAGGTAAAATAGACGGACTTCTAGTCCATGGACACTACGTCTAGTGAATAGACGGTCCAATTAAAAATTTATATACAATGAGTTCCATCTAAAACTAATATTACCGCTCATATGACGTTAATTTGACGTGTCATATCAGCTAGACAGAGCCCTCGTCAGTATGCAATGGAGAATAATTTTTATAACCCAGTCTATTTGTATTTATGTGGTACGTCTAAAAAGTAATAGACAATGGAAATTGGAGATGCTTTAATACCATTTTAAAAACAAGATAAAAGAGAACAATTTCAGATTTCAGAATGATTAAGAAGTAAGAACTCCTAGCCTTTAATTAAGTAAATCTAGAAACAAAAAATCTAAATGTTAGGCTATAGTTCCAACAAATGTTACACTAGATAAGCTACAGCTTATCACAGGAAGATTAAATAAAGAGAAACAACCTTAAGAAAAACTAAGAACAACCCTAGAAAATAGATAATATAGTAACTTCCAATAGAATGTTATATCCCCAAATAATTTAAGATGAGGATTCAATAGATTTTATGGTTGTCCCTAACCGGAGGGAGGGTGAGATTCTTGAACATTGTTAAGGCGTTTCACCATCAGAAAGGCAGAGGACCGGTCCTATGCAGCAATGGTGGATTTTCAGTTAGTCTTATCTGACTGTGCACTTCAAGAGAAAGATTACCAGGGACCACTTCTTACTTGGAATAATAAGAAAGCTAGAGAGGCTAATATTCAGAGAGATTGAACATGTTTGTGAGTGATGAAGTGTGGCATTTTCTCTTTCCACGGGTGTAAAACACTTGGATTTTCTGAAGTCAGATCACAGGCTGCTATTATACAACTATACGGAGATACTGCTTCATCAGGAATATGGTTGCTGGTTCAGATTTCAATTGTTTTGGCTTCAGGTGGAGAGCTATGGTGATTTGGTTTAGGAGCACTCGAGATTGGATGGTAGGGTGGAGATAGAAAATTACCAAAATGTCGAAAATATATAATAATTGACTTGAAATTAAGAACTTAAGCATTAACAAAATGGAACAATTCCTACTCTATACCAACCATTCGGGCTATACATATTTTTATGATTTATACATTGACATTGCACGCAGATCATAAATCATCAGTATGCATGATATAGAATTTGTTTTCTTGAATCTTTTTGCAAGGGATCGATATAATGAGGCTCACCAATATTTGTTAATAATACAACTTTTAATTCCCTAAAACAATATATACATCATCTTGTTGTATCTCAAAACTAAACTTGAACTTAACATGCTTGGACACGGTTGTGTACATGAAAACACTGATGCATGGGCGAAAACCCACGAAATAATTTTGGGAAACGATGCTTCTGTCTACCACAATGTTGTTGATGGGAGTCACCAATGGAAGCAAGAAAAGGGTGAGATAATAACATATCAGCGGTCCATCTTGCTTTTGGATTCTTGATCAAGCATTTTTTCAGAAAATCTTTGGCATCTTTGGATGCCTTACTCGGAATGTCGGGCAATTCATGACTGCAACCAATCTTGTATAAAACATCCTCAGCCTTGGCCCCTTTCTCAACTTTCCAAGGTGATTTTCCTGTAATCATATGCAACACGGTGCACCCTAATGACCAAATATCTGACTCTGGCTGGTATTCTTGATGGATAATAGACTCTGGCGCAGCATATAGAACAGTACCCCTGAATTCCTTGTTATCTTGATCATCTTTGATATTCTTTGCACTCCCAAAATCAGCCAACTTGGCGATTTCTCCGACACCCTTGTTTCTTGAATGTAAAGAATCAGCCACAAGCAATACATTGTGTGGCTTTACATCACAATGAACATATCCAAGTTTATGAACATGACTCAAGGCAATAAGTATCGATTTTGTATGTTGTCTCACAATATTATCCGGAAAGCCTTTACGATCTGCTAGACATCCTCCGGACGCATATTCAAGCTCTATGTTGTATAGTTCCTCGCCTTCTTCTGTGGTAACATCATCGCCAAAACAATGAAGAATGCAGTGACACTCTTTGAATAAATCAAGTAACTTCTTCTCTTCAATAAGCGAATGGGACGCAGAAACTTTTGCAGTTTTGACAGCTATAATGGGTGGAAATTGATCGCCATTTTGGTGTTGTACGTTAGCTATGGACACCAAGCCAAACCCTCCTCTCCCAATGGTTTCTCCTCTATTCCAAATCATGTTTTTCTTGCTCTCTTTCTTGAGTAGTATCTTGTTCTTGTAGCCTGTAGGTGAAGTTGACATGATCATCTTATATAGGAAAATAGAGATTTTAAGATTATCTTTTAAGATCTTCTCATTCTTAGGTAATAGAATCTATGTTTCCGATTTGTGGGCTCTCAAAAAAGGTGGGATACTCATTTATTTTACAAATTCAGCGCCTCCTAATACTATCACGATTATAGTCTAATTAGTACATTGATTAGACCGTAGAAGGATTAATTTAGTTCTTTGGTGGAAATAATATTCGAAAAGTAAATTTACTTTTTAGTAATAAGTGAGATTTAAAATAATTTTTTTATCAATCAGATTTAAAAATAAGGAACTTACAATAATATAAAAATTTCTTTTATCAAAGTAATTTTTTGTTATTTAAATGTAATTTTACTTTTTAAAGTTTAAATGCTGTAAATATTTTATCTACTTTTACATTTTTAAGGGAAAATTTCAGTTAGAGTCTCTAATGTTTGTGAAACGTATAAACGAGTCCCGTACATTAATTTTAAGCATTGCCATCCCAGACCTTTGAGTATTGTTACAGTGCAAACCTTTTCGAATGCAAATTGTCGAAAAGGCATTTAGTTTCACGAGTGAAGTGCACTTGTCCAGACTTTAGAAGGGTAAATAGTTACATAATTTCATTTAAAAATAATAATAATAATAATAACGAAATTGATTAATGATGATATTATAACTTCTTTTTTTAATAAAGTCAAATTTTAGTTGATTCATTAATTAAAGGTCTTGCAAGGGAAATAGCAATCATGTTTTCCTTTCCACGGTGGGCATAAGAGAAAAAATCCACCGCTGATGTGGCAGGCGTCATGTCAGCGTCCCTACTACGTCAACCACCCATTTGTTTGAAAAAAAATGGGCAGGCCTATTTCCCATTTGCCTGCCCATTTCGTCTTTCCCATTTGCTGAGTTCCCTACTATATCTCATCTCTCTCTCTCTCTCTCATTTGCCCTAACTGTAGCTGAGTATGGTGATGGGTTATCTGGTGCGACACCGGCCACCACAATTAGAGATGGCAAAAATATTTGATCCATCCCAAATTTAATGGATACCCGATTCAAATGGAGCAAAAAATACCTGATATGCAGGTCAACGGAGCGGATCGGGACAGATATCTGTGATCCACCGCAGATCTCGGGGCAAATCGGAACGGGGCTGCCCCCGTCCCGCCCCGCCCCACCCCACCCCACCCCACCCCACCCCGAATTTAAAAAAAAATAATTAAAATATTGAATTTATATTTTGTTTTATATGTGATTTGATTATTTATTTTATAGATAATTAAAATATTTTTTGAATAGAAAATTCATCACCTTCGACATATTGTAGACCTTGCACAAGGTTTAGTGAGGAGGATGATGTTGTTTAAACTCTTATAGTATAGTAGTAAAGCTTGTTTCAATATTTTTTAAATTTTTTGAATGCAAAAAAAAATATGGATCAGTATACGGATCAGGGCTCTGATCTGCCCCGATCCGTATCCAATTTGCCTCGAAAAATGGCGAATCGCGGGGCAGATTTGGATCTCTTACAATTATTGCGGGGCGGATTTGGATCAGGCCGATCCGCCCCGATCAGCCCCGTTGCCATCACTAACCACAACTCCATTTCCCATTTCGCCTGCCCATTTGTTTTGTAGCAAACGACACCACTGTCCTTTCTCCTCATTCTCGCCCGACTTTCAAATTATTTTTGAAAATGCTTAGCCAAACGAGCTATAGTCTACTGTTTTGTGAACTCTAACATCACCACCTGAAATCAAGACTGTCCGTTGAAGATGAACATGCCCATTCGTCGACTGAATCAATAGGAATTATTTTGTAATACAAAATCGTGTATGTCAAAGTTGCTACTTCAGTTGGATAAAGGTAGATTCACTTAAAACTTAGAATTTGAATTTCACAGAAATTATTAGATTGACCCTGTCAACGTTGCTATTTCAATTCGTGGCTAGAAAAAAAAAAATTGTTCTTCTTGATGTTCCAATATTTAATTCGATAATGAATTTTACAGTTGACACTACTGCTTCGATTATAGATTAACATTTTTTATTTATTTTTTGTTGTTTAATAGGAATGGAAGCTGAAACTGCATGTAATGTGTTTGTTCCCACATTTTCATAAGCCGAATTCCAAAGATTGGACAAGAATTTGAATCTCATGAGAATGCCTATAATTTTTACAATCAGTATGCGCGTGAAGTTGGATTTAGTGCATGAATAGCCAATAATGAAAAAAAAAAGAAACAAATGAAACTTACTGAAAACTATTTGTTTGCTCAAATAAAGGTAAAACAGACTAGACATATCAGAACAAACATATATATGTGATGGTACGGGTTAGGAAAAGAAATTGTGGAAAGACGCAACTCGGATGCAATTCGAGATTATCTATTGTGAAGAAACAAATAGGACATTTATGGGTTGTGAATAAATTTGTGAAGGAATATAACCATGCTCTTAGTACTCCAAGTAAAGTACATTTGTTACAATCACACATGAATGAATTAGCAACAAAGAAGACACAAACACAACAGTTTTCAGAAGCTAACATACCAACATGTCAGCAAATTCGACTTATAGAGTTAGATTCAGGTGGTCCAACATCGGTTGAGAATGCATAGAGAGACCTGAGAAACCATGAGAAGAATATTTGGGAAGAGCAACATGGTCATGATACTGAGACATTGATTGAGTATTTCACTTTTGAAAAAGAGAGAAGCCCCAATTTCTTTTTTGATTACGAGACTGACTCGGAGAATAAGTTGGTTCGTTGTTTTTAAGCTGATTCCGAGTCACACAGATCATATGCCTTTTTCGACGATGATGTTGTGTTTGACACTACCTACAGTACCAACAAGTACACGACGATTTTTACACCATTTGTTGGAGTGAACCATCATGGCCAAACTATTTTGTTCGTCTGTGCATTATTGAGCGACGAGACAACATAGTCATTTGTATGGTTGTTTTCGAAGTTTTTGGAAACCATGCCAAAATAAGCGCCACAACTTATTATTGCAGACTAGGATGCGGCAATTGCAAAGCTATATCAATGGTGTTCTATTAACATTCTACTGGTATTGTCTATGGCACATATTGAACAAGTTTTTTGAAAAAGATGAATGTCATGGTGTATAATGAGCAGTTTCACATGTTGGTCAATATTATTAAACATTCTGAGTCACCTGAGGAGTTCGAGCACCGTTTGGCTGGAATAATGGAAACTGTAAATTTAATTGGCAATGAATGGTTGTGTAGCATGTATACTTTCTGTAGTTGATGGGTTCTAGCGTATGTCAAAGACATTATCAGTGCGAAAATGTACAGTAGTCAAAGGTTAGAGAGTGGTCACTCCTTTTTCAAGAGGTATGTTGATAAGTGCATTGTTCACTTATTTGGATTTTAAAACTAAGCTTTTGTTCTATTAGTTTGATGATTTTCTAATTAATTTAGTTTACTTTCACTTGTTTTCAGTATTGGACTCGTTTATAAGCAATTAGAGAAGAAAGAATAGAGAGAAAAATAATTTGGCGATGTCTAGAAAGTATGAGGACTCGATTTCACTCAATTGGAACTTCAAGGACCATATTAAAGGCTAAGGAAAGATTTAAGGACAAAAGTGACCAAAATCCAAATTCAGAGAGCGAAACATGTGCAGAATAGAAAATTTTGTTCTGGCGATCACCCAGCTTAAGATTTGGTATGCAGAATTAAATTATTTTGCCTAGGCGATCGTCCAATGCAATTTTTAAACTACGACTTTTTACAACTTTTTGGATCTTTTGGGACACTTAGAAATGGTTATAAATATGAGAGATTAACTATAAATAAGGGTTGTCAATTATTGGAAGATTCGAATAGGAGAAACAAGAAACGAAAATTGAAAAATCATTCGGGCAAGATTGAACGAAGAAAACAATTGTTACACATTGAAATTTCTTCTTATCTGGGTGATAGATTTTATCTTTTCTCTTTGTTTTCTTCCTCTTAGTATGCTAGGCTAGATTGTTTTGTGCTAGGATTGCGATGGAACTTGTATCATAAACATTTAATTCTTTGAACTTAATCTTTGATATTCAAACATGTTTTTAATTTTGAACAATTAATACTGATTTCTTTTCATCTAATATTATATGCACAGTGATTGTATAATTTTTGTAGCTTGTTTTACCTTCGAGAGATTGAAAATAAGTTAGACATAATATTAATTATCGTAGAGTCCGATAGAAGATAGAGATATACTGTTATGCTTTATGTGATCTTTAAGTATTCACAAATATTTTCATGCATTCTTGTATGTTCGTATCCATCATAGTGATATAGTCGGGTCACATATAGAGATATGTTAAATTCTACTCGAGAGAGATTGTTAAACAAATTAAGAATATTGATCTTCATAATTAAATTGTGTTATCAAATTCAACAGTCCAGGTTAAAAAGAGATTGGTACAAGTATTTGAGATTCTAGTATGCTTTTCTTTATTAAATTTATATCACGATCGAACAGCATGTGCGACAGTTCCATGCAACCTAGGAACGAGCTTTGGAAGTCGGGTTTCAAAGCACTCATACACAAGCTATCACACATTTATTGGACATCTTCTCAGATGAGGGCCAACGCGTTGCGACGACTATACTTAGGGCCCTAGAGAATATACTGGAACTGGGCATGGTAGATTTTGAAAATTTTTGTATGGCTCTCATTGACACTTGGGAAGAGTTTGTTGTGGAGGCTAATGTCCGGTTCGTTGGAGAAGCCGAAGTTGGGCCGGAGTTAGGATACGAACCTCATTTCGAGTCCGAGTTTGAGGAGCCCGAGTCAGAAGACGAGCCTGAAGATGAGGCTGAACCTGAGCAAGAAATTGAGCCTGAGCCTGAAGTCGGATAAGAAATTGAGGCCGAGGCATAAGGCAAAGGTGGGCACGAGGCTGAACTGGAATCCGAGCCAGAATCAAGTGTTACTTTAGATGATGAAGCTCCGCCGACCAAGGTTTCAAGAGTACATGGAGGCTGGATAAGTGAAGACGATGATTAGGATTTTGAATAATAGTTTTTCCATTTTATTCTTTTTGCATTTTTTTTATTAATTCAAAAAAAATGTCGAAGTTAGCAGAAATTTTATTTGGACTTAATTATAAGCGTTGTTTATAATTTTTCTCTTTTATTAAATGAAATTAATAAAATTGCATAAATTTTGTTTTTATTTCTTTCTTTTCTCTCCGTTAGAAAATACTTTGTATAGTGTTACGCTGTTGAGCAGTTCTAAGATAAAATTGTTTTGTTTCATTCAAAGAAAATGTCTCGACAAACACAAACCCAATGAATTATGTTCAGAGACTTAATGAAAGCTGTGCAAGACTTGGGCAGACAACAGGCTCAGGAGCCACTCCCGAATGCAACAAGAGTTGACAACACGACTTCGATGGTAGAACAGTTTCGTCGTTTCAAACCACCATCCTTTAATGGTAAGGATAATCCTTTCGCGATTGAAGAGTGGCTGAGGAGACTTGAAGGGATTTTTGAGCATCTGAACTGCAACAATATGCAGAAGGTTTCTTGTGCGAAGTTCATGCTGATTGACGATGCTAGCCATTAGTAGAAATCTGACTCACACACTAGGACTACAGTACAGCAAAGTAATCTCACTTGGAACCAATTTAAGAAAGCATTGTTAGGTAAATATTTTCCTCAGTCATTGAAGGACCAAAATAAGGTAGAATTTCTTCAACTCACGCAAGGAAACATGCCGCTTGGAGAGTACGAAAGGAAATTTGAATGGCTATCTAGATTTGCACCGCATATGGTTAACACCGAGCTGACGAATGCCAAGAGGTTCGAGATGGGATTACGACATGAGATCAAATGAATCATGGCCGTCCAGCTAATATACTATCTATGCACAAGCCTTACGTCGGGTACAAGCGATCTCAAATGGCCTAGGGTTGGAAAAGAAACCCCTGCACAGTGTTGAGTCTTTAGAGAAGAGAAAGTGGCAGGGTCACAACAAAGAAAGGTACAAAGACTAGAACAAGAGAGGAATGACTGAATCAGACCCAACTAAGAAATATTCCTACATATCCCAAGTGCAACAAACGACATTTTGGCGAATGCCTTCAGGAAAAAGAAGTGTGCTATAATTGTGGAAGACTGGCCATTTCCTGAGAGAGTGTCCAGAAAAGAAGAAAAACGATTATCAACCTAAGAAAAGGAATGCCAGAGTCTTTACTCTGGCAGGTCAAGAGGAGGACCAAGACACAGACGTGATAACATGTATTCTACTAATATCTAATATACCTGCTATTGTCCTGATAGATTCTGGAGCTACGCATCTTTTTATTTCTACTGTTTTTATGGATAAGATTGGAAATAAATATGAGAAAACTAATGGCGTATTAGATGTTAGTATCCCTTCAGGCAAGATCATTAGTACAAATCATATAGTTAAGGACGTAAAGTTAGAAATCAAAGAAAGGATATTAAAAACAGACTTGTACCTATTAAGAATGAAAGACTTTGATGTAATATTGGGAATGGACTGGCTGGGTGGAAATTATACAACTATCTTATGCCGTGAGAAGAAATTCTTGTTTCAAAGGCCTAGAGAAGAACAATTTTGTTTCTTTGGGACAAGATTTGGGACTCCACCCAAATTTGTGTCTTCTTTGAACGCAGAAAATATGTTAAGCAATAATTCATACCGAGGATTCTTATTAAATATCATTAGCAAATCTCAATCGGAGCAGAAAGTGAAAGATACACCAGTGGTTCAAGAATTTGAGGACGTCTTCCCTGAAGATCTACCTGGAATACTGCCTGATAAACAAGAGGAGTTCACAATTGACTTAACCTTTGGAACGGCACCAGTATCTAAAGCCCCTTACAGAATGGCACCGAAAGTGTTGCAAGAGTTGAAGATACAACTACCGGAATTACTGGATAAGGGTTTTATCCAACCTAGCGTCTCTCCGTGGAGAGCGCCAATGTTATTCGTTAAGAAGAAAGACGGATCGATGAGGATGTATATATACTATAGAGATTAAACTGCTTGACTATAAAGAATAAATACCCACTCCTGAGGATAGAATATCTTTTTGATCAATTGAAGGACGCAAACGTGTTTTCAAAGATCGATCTGAGATCGGTCTATCACCAACTCAAGGTAAAGGACTATGACATCCCTAAAACAACTTTTAGGACTTGCTACGGGCACTATGAGTTCACTGTTATGCCTTTTGGGTTGAAAAATGCACCTGCCGTATACATGGACTTAATGAACCAAGTTTTTCATCCGTACTTGGACCGACATATTATAGTCTTCATCGACGACATTTTGGTACACTCAAAAGATAAGTATCAACATGATGAACACTTGAAAACAATATTGGGCACCCTTGGAAAAGAGAAATTGTATGCCAAATTTAAGAAATGTGAATTTTTGATTGACTGCATCGGCTTTCTCGGTCATGTGGTTACCTTGCAAGGGATTGAAGTGTACCCAGCCAAGGTCAAAGCTGTGGAAAATTGGCCTAGACCGACCAATGTAGGAGAAGTCTGTAGTTTCTTGGGACTTGCTGGCTATTATATGAGGTTTATTAATGGGTTTTGTAAGATAGCTAGACCAATGACTCAGTTAACTAGAAAGGGGTTAGAGCTCCAATGGTCAGCGAAGTGTGAGAATAGTTTCAAAGAATTGAAACAAAGATTGATTTCAGCACCGGTTTTGATTATACCAGAAGGTTCGGAAGGATTTGTAATATACAGCGATGCATCCAAACTTCGTTTGGGATATGTGTTGATGCAACATGGAAGAGTTGTGGCCTATGCCTTAAAGATATGGCGTCATTATCTATACAGTGGTAAATGTAAAATTTACACCGATCATAAAAGTCTCAAATACTTCTTTACTCAAAAGGAGTTAAACATGAGACAGAGGAGATTGTTGGAATTGGTCAAAGACTACGACTACACTATTCTTTACCACTCTGGTAAAGCTAATGTAGTTGTTGATTCACTTAGTAGAAAGACAACGGGAAAATTGACAGTTCAGACCACCTAGGAACTGTCAGTTAAGGAATTTAAAAACTTGAGATTAGAGGTTTTTACACCTCCAATGCAAGTATCGGCTTTTATCGCAACTTTATAGTTGAACCCACACTCAGGGAACAGATCAGAGAAGCCCAAAAGGATGACCCATTTTTGTGTAAGATCATGGCTGAAGTTGGGACAGAGAAGCGCATAGGTTTTGGAATGGCCGATGACAAGGCACTTATATATAAAGGCAGATTGTGCATTCCTAAAGACGAGGGATTAAGGAAAGAAATTCTTGAAGAAGCACATTCCGCCCCTTATGCAGCACACCCAGGCGGTACAAAAATGTATCGAGATCTCCGAGATACATTTTGGTGGAGAAATATTAAAAAAAAAAAGAATAAAACTATTTGTAAGTAAGTGTATAGCATGTTAGCAAGTGAAAGCAGAACATCAAAAACCTTTAGAGTTGCTTATACCACTGGATATACCATAATGGAAATGGGAACACATAAACATAGATTTTGTGGTGGGTTTTTTGAGATCTGTAAAAGGAAACAATGCTATATGGGTAGTAGTGAATTATCTAACGAAGTCGCTCACTTTCTTCCAGTTAGGATGACTTTCACCATGGAGCAGTATACACAAGTTTATGTTAGAGAAATAGTCAGACTACATGGAGTTCCTATTTCTATTGTTTCGAACAGAGACCCAAGATTTATGTCAAAATTTTGGAAAAGTTTACAGGATGCTATGGAAACAAAGCTAAAGTTTAGTACCGCATATCACCCACAGACTGATGGACAATCAGAGAGGACTATTTAGATACTCGAAGATATGTTAAGAGCTTGCGTGCTAGACCTAGACGGCAGTTGGGAAGTGCACTTACTTTCGGTGGAATTTGCCTATAACAATAGCTTTCAGGCTACCATAGGTATAGCACCTTACGAGGCATTGTATGGAAGGAAATGCAGAACACTTGTCTATTGGAGCGAGGTTGGAGAAAGAAGGATTTTAGGACTCGAAATTGTTGATCGAACAGTATAGGCAGTGGATAAGATCCGAGATAGAATTAAGGTTGCTCAAGATAGACAGAAAAGCAACGCTGATAAGAGGAGAAAAGATCTCGAGTTCTAGAATGGTGACAAAGTATTTTTGAAAGTAGCACTAATGAAGAGAGTACTTAGATTTGACAAGAAAGAAAAGTTGAGACCAAGATTTATTGGACCTTTTGAGATTTTAGACAGAGTCAGAGAAGTAGCATACCGATTAGCCTTACCGCCAAGACTTTCAGCAGTACACAATTTTTTCACGTATCAATGCTCAGGAAATACTTACAGGATCCCAACCATGTGATCAACCATCAGACTTTGGATGTAAACCACAATCTAACCTATGAAGAAATGCCAATGATAATCCTAGACAGAAAAATCCACGTGCTAAGGAACAGAGAAATTCCCTTAATCAAAGTATTATGGCGCAACCATAGAGTAGAAGAATCGACTTGGGAGAAAGAAGATGAGATGAAAGCCAAGTACCCAGGGCCTTTCACTAAATAAAGGTAAATTTTGAAAACAAATTTTTTTTTCAATGAGGATAGATTGTAGAACCCCGAATATTTCCTTGTTATTCAAGTTCCTAAGTGAAAATCAAGTTTTAGAATCAATTTATTTTATTGAGCTAAATAATTAATTATAGAAAGAATGAGTTTTAGCATATCAATATTAGGCTCGTTTGATAGCTCGTATTTAATAATGTATTTTAGGCTTGATAAAAAATAATTTTGAATAAGCTAAATAAAAGTTAGAGCCAACTAAAGAGTTTACACTTAACTATTTTTTTTTTTTTAAATGATTAGCATCCTTGTTAATTTAGTATCATGCCAATGCATCTGTGTATTATTTTATTTAAGAAAACAAATTAACTTAAACCATTATACTTCACGAGGATGCAAATTCTTTTATGATTCAAGTGACCTTTTTCAATTAAACTATCATTCTTTCTACTTATCACATCACGGTTGACTGTCCTTGTTGTTTGCACCTACTCCAAATTTTAGTGACTATATAAAGGGCTTTAAACCCTTAACTTTCTGTACGCCCAGCATATTGTAGGCAACCTCATTCATCACTTTTTCTTTTATTTGATCACCCGATATTTAGTAAAAATAGTAACAAATATATAAACATATAAATCCAAGTTCCTTACGATTTTTAAAAGAAAAAACAGTGACGTTTAAAGGAGTTCAAAGCCTTTAGCATGAATTTGATTTTTCAAGTCCAATTTCATAAAAAATTCAGATTTCAAGATTAAGGTGAGGTGCTATATACTATTAGATGTTTTCCATGTCGTTCTACGTATTGTATTTATATATGTAATTTAATTATTTCAGTTCAGTGCTCTTTTGGAAGAAATCATTAATCAGTTCAGTTAAGCTTTCGAGTTCAATTAAACTTTTGAGTTTCAGTTTATTTGCAACGCTTGCTTGAATTATCATTGTCATGGTGTGATAATTTCCATTTCAGTTTAGTAAGATGAATTTATAAATAATTACAATATTTAGACTGATTGTAGAATAGCAAGTATCTCAGTGAATATAATTAATTATACTCATCTCTCCTTATTAACAATTTTTAGGTGATATTTAACGTGTTGGATGCGTGACGGATTGGTGAAGCTGTTGTGCCAATAGTCGCCAAGTAAATTTAGATTTGCATAGAATGTTTTAATTAATAAGACGATCAGCGTCACGTTTCAATTATTAGCATTAGGCTTTCATTTATCAAATTTAGTTAACATTTGAGAATCGATTTTTAATTGTTTAAGAATTATTCAATTGTTTGACAACTGATCTTTTATTAAAGTCACTTTTTCTGCAATAATTTACTTCTCTATGAATTTTAGTAGCTCCCCGAAACCCTAAAAATTTTGGGGCGTTACAATAGTTTCTAGGGTTTCGGAGAGTTACTAAAATTCATAGAGAAGTAAATTATTGCAAAAAAAGTTACTTTAATAAAAGATCAATTGTCAAACAATTGAATAATTCTTAAACAATTAAAAATTGATTCTCAAACGTTAACTAAATTTGACAAATGAAAGTCTAATGCTAATAATTGAAAATGTGACTCTGATCGTCTTATTAATTAAAACATCCTAAGAAAATCTAAATTTACTTGGCGACTATTGGCACAACAGCTTCATCAATTCGCCACGCATCCAACACGTTAAATATCACCTAAAAATTGTTAATAATGAGGGATGAGTATAATTAACTATACTCAATGAGATACTTGCTATTCCACAATCAGTTCAAATATTGTAATTACATATAAATTCATCTTACTAAACTGAACTGAGAATTATCACACCATGACAATGATAATTCAAGCAAACGCTGCAAATAAACTGAAACTCGAAGGTTTAACTGAACCTGAAAGTTTAATTGAACTGATTCATGATTTCTTTCGAATGAGCACTGAACTGAAGTAATTAAATTACGTATATAAATACAATACGTAGAAAGACGTGGAAAACAACTAATAGTACATAGCACCTCACCTTAATCTTGAAATCTGTTTTTTTTATGGAATTAGACTTGAAACTAAAGGCTTCGAACTCCTTCAAACGTCACTTTTTTCCTTTAAAAATCGCAAAGAACTTAAATCTATGTGTTTATATATTTTCTACTATTTATATGAAATATCATGTGATCAAATAAAAGAAAAATGATGAATGAGGGTTGCCTACAATATACTGGGCGTATAGAAAGTTAAGGGTTTAAAGCCCTTTATATAGTCACTAGAATTTGGAGGAGGAGCAAACAACGAGGACATTCAACCGTGATGTGATAAATAGAAAGAAGGATAGTTTAATTGAAAAAGGTCACTTGAATCATAAAAGAATTTGCATTGAAGTATAATGGTTGAAGTTAATTTGTTTTCTTAAATAAAATAATACACTGATGCGTTGGCATGAAACTAAATAAACAAGGATGCTAATCATTTAAAAAAAATTAGTTAAATGTAAACTCCTTGGTTGACTCTAATTTGAATTTAGTTTATCTAAAATTATTTTTTTTCGAGTCTAAAATATATGATTAAATACAAGCTACCAAACGAACATAATATTGATATACTAAAACTCATTCTTTCACTAATTAATTATTTAATCTAGTTAATTAATCGATTCTATAACTTATTTTCACTTAAGTCCTTCAGCATCTCAAAATTTTCGGAGTTCTACAATCTCTCCTCCTTAAATAAATTTTGTCATCAAAATTTACTTTAGCTAGAAAGTTCTTGATACTTAGCTTTTAACCAATAACAACTAGAAGTAGGATACAGCTAGGGGTGGCAAATGGGCTCGCCAGCTCGGCCCATATTGGGCTCGGGCTCGGGCTCGTCTAGGGACAAGCATGAGATAGGGTCGAGCCCGTTCGACTCGAGAAAAATACGAGCCGCTTGGCTCGTGCCTCGTGTCTAACGGTCACATTTTTGTGACCGTTGGCCAGATTTTTTAATTTTTTTTTTAAAAAATAATTCAATTGTTTTCTTATAAATACTCTTTTCTAAACTCATTTTTTTCACACTTCAATCCCATTGTAAACTTATTTTTTTCACACTTCAATCTCTCAATCTATTATATACTCAATTCAATAACAATTCTCAAATTTCAATCTCTCAATATTAATTTATAATTAGTAAATCATATCTCATTATCTAGATATTACTCTATAATTTTAAGTTTTAATTTTCTACTTTTTCTAGTAATTCTCTACATTTCTATTTTCTACTACATCTTCATTTTCTACTCTTCTCTTTATTATCTTATTCCAAATCACCTATAATCGAAGTGATGATGATTTCAATGGTCTTAATGACATTCTAATTCCAAACGATATTATTGATGAGTTTGGAGGTAGTATTGATCCAATTGATTTGGATGATGTTCAAGAAGATGCCAACACACATACAACCATTTATTTTAGCACTAAACGAAAAGCCACCAAACAAAAAGCTAGGTGCTGATAGCATTTTGAGTTGGTGCCGACTGGTAAACTAATAGACGGGGTTCCTGAGCACAAAACACAATATAAACATTGTAAAGAAAAGTTAGTTTTGCAAAATAGAATAGACACGACCCATCTAAATACACACTTCAAAAAGTGTCAATTCAAATATAGAGGTTTGGAATCAAATCAGGCGCAACTCCAGTTTGGATCTCCCAGATCCGAGTCCAGTAGTAATTCCAATCTCAAAATTTTGGTATATTCACAAGATATCATGCGCCGCAAAGAACAACTGGAATTGGTGGCAAATATCGAATTTCTACTGAGCTTGGTGGAAAATCCTCATTTCACAAACTTCATCCAAAAATATCTCCAACCAAAGTACGTTAATATTTCTAGAAATAATCTTTATAAAGACACTATTATTTTGTATAATAAAAAGAAATAAGCTATTACAAATGATATTAATAATTATAACGGTGTTTTATCTTTTACATCAGACTTGTGGATAGGTAATAACTGAAAATGATACATGGCTACAACTGTACACTACATTGATAGTAATTGGATGATCCATAAAAAAGTAATAGCATTTAGACAAATAGACTATCTTCATAATGGAGTTAATATTTTTCATGTTTTATTGGGTATTTTACGTGAATTTAAATGTAATTCTAAGATTCGTAGTTTTACATTTGATAATGTAGGCCCCAATAATATAGTATTTGATAAATTAATTCAACATTTTAGTCTAGAATTTGATTGTATTTTATTTCACATTCGTTGTGTATGTCATGTATTTAATTTAATTGTGAATGATGGATTAAAATTTATAGAAGAACAATTAGAAAAAAATTAAATATGCAATTAATTATATTACGGTCTCACGAGTAAGAAAACAAGTTTTTGCTGCTCTATGTGTTGAAAATGGGCTAAAATCAAATCATTTTTGTACCAATGTTGGCCATAGATAGAATTCAACATATCTCATGCTTGAATCTTGTGAAGGTTACGAAGATTGCATTATTGCATATTATAATGGTCGACACTCATATGGCTCAGATTAGGGCTGGGCACGGGTCGGGTTCGGGCCCAACCCGACCCCCAAACCGACTTGGTCGGTTTGGAAAATTTTGAAACCAAACCAACCCGGTCGGTTTACGAAAACCGAAACCGAACCGACCCGAACCGGGTCGGTTCGGGTCGGTTCGGTTTCGTGGGTCAGATTTTTTTTATTTTTTTATTTTTTTTTCCCAAACCATTTGTTATGTGTTTATACATTAACTATAATAAGATATGTAACACTCTAATTTGGCCAATTTTGTAAGAACATGAGTTGTTATATTTCAAAAAAAAAAAATAGCAATATTGCATCAATACGCATTACAAATTGAACATGTTCACATAAATCGAAATATCCAAATGAATCGAAATACAAATTTACAATTTACACAATTTCATAAGAAACAAATGAATCGAAATATATTTAACCCTATTCAATATAGCAACAACAAGTCCACAACATAAGAGTAATTCCAAATTACCTGTTTCACACTTTAACATACTAAGATACCACCACATAATCTCATTCATAAATTTAAATAAAGCACAAATCAAGCAACTAAAGTAAAATATTACAATTATCCAACAAGCAGTAAAATAATAAAAGTAAAACTATTACAGTTATCCAAAACAAGAAATAGTAATTTTACAATCTCGAGAATTACAACTTTACAACATTCTTCTCTTCAAAATAATCCAATCGTAATTCTCTTCTAAAAACCACAGTATTTTCCCAACCTACATTGGAAACAATATATCACACCAAATTAATAAGTCGTTCGTTATTTAATTAGAGATTGAAAATGTAATAACTTTATAAACGAAAATAGTTAAGGCATAAAAAAATATTACTTACCTAAAACATTTAACCTATGCATGAATCACTTCTCGTTGCTGGACTCTTTATTCTTCGTGATTGTCTCCGAAAGTTCTATAAAATCAAAAATAATAATTGAACAATCAATAAGTGAATATACAAACACATATAAGTAACAAAAATAATGTAAATATATAATGTTTAATTACCTTCACCCAATTTGTTATAATACTCCACATCTTCCATATAAAATCGTTCTTCACTTGGAGTAGATTTGAGCCAATTTTGTGCACTAACTAAAACCTCAACCATTTTCGGAGTTAAAGAACTACGAAAGGGATCGAGGATTCTTCCTCCAGTACTAAAAGCACTCTCTGAAGCCATTGTGGACACATGAATTGCCAACACATCTTTTGCAAGTTTGGACAAGATAATGTACTTGCTTCCATGTACCCTTCACCAATTGAGGACATCAAAGTCCTTAATGTCTACGTTCTCACGACCTTCTAACAAGTACCTTTCTAAGTCATTTTTTAGTTCAACTGAGTCTTTTGCTACAAATTTTTCCTTAAACTTCGACAAACAAACAGAAGACCCACAAGAAGCAGTACTTACATGACTTGCAGAAGAAAATCCACTTGTAGAATCTACATCCCTAATCTCTTCACTGCTTTGAGTATTTCCTTCAAACCGAACATACCAATCAAAAATAGTCATCAAATTATCCTTCATTCCATCAGTCATGGCACGACCAACAACGTCATCATTATAAATATCACATAAACAATATTCAATGTAATCCAATTTGTATCTAGGATCAAGCACCGTAGCAATCAACAACATTTGGTTTACATTGTCCATCTTTCCCCAATACTTGTCAAATTTACGTTTCATGTTATTAGCCATTTCACTCAAAAGAGAATCTCCACTAGATCTCCAACCCTCTAAATCGGCTACAAGTGAACATACTTCATGAAGATACACTGTGGAACTAACATGTAATGAAGTGCTAAACTTTAAAGTAACATCATAAAAACTCTTAAGAAATTTAACAAAAATCGATGCATTTTCCCAATCACGGATTGTAGGTGGTCCACCCCTTCTTCTACCCCCATCATCCTCCCGAAAATACCCTAAGAAATGTCCATCATCCTCTTCTAATCGCTCAAAAGCTTTCTGATACTTCAAAGCAGCCTCCAACATCAAATAGGTAGAATTCCACCTCGTAGGCATAACTAGAAATACAATTGATTTTGATTCAATCTTTTCTTTGGTTGCACACTCTTTCAATTTTTCGTATCTCGCAGGCAAAGATTTAACATATTTAACTGCATTGCAAATACTAATTATTGAATCATGTGCTTCCTTTAGCCCCTCACACACTATCAAATTCACAATATGTGCACAACACCTCATATGCAAATATTTTCCATCCAAAACACAACTATCAATACCCCAACCCAACATCTTCGTCTCAAATATGAAATTGTCATTTCATTTGTACTAGCATTGTCCACCGTAATTGTGAACACCCTATCAATGCCCCATTCTTGTAAGCAATTTTCAATCAACTTTCCAATTGTTTCACCCTTGTGATTAGATATGACACAAAAATTCAAAATTCTCTTTTGAATCATCCAATCAGAATCAACAAAATGGGCAGTGAGAGACATATAATTTATGTTTTGAATAGATGTCCAAGTGTCTATAGTAAGAGAAACCCTTTGTCTTTGGGTGGTAAATATATTTCTCAACCTTAATCTTTCATCCAAAAATAGTTGGTAAATATCTCTAACAACAGTTCTACGAAATGGTGGTTCAAACTTAGGACATGCTACACTACAAAAGTGTCTAAATCCACTACCCTCAACAAAGCTAAAAAGGTAGTTCATCAAGAATCACCATCTTAGCACATGCAAGTCTACATGCTTCCTTACTAAACCCAATTGCCATAAGATTACTCCCACCACCCTCTTCTCTTTTGTCAAAAACTTAAGATTTTTTGTCGTTGGTCTTCAACTCTTCCACTGGCCACTGCTATGGAGTCTGGAGTGCGGCTGCAGAGTGATGAAGATCACAGATTCACAGGCGATTCGCAGCTGAAGATCACAGATTCACCGTGGAGACGCGGCTGAAGATCACAGGTTCACACACAGTGGAGTCGCCGGTCGCGGTCGCGGACTGAAGAGTGAAGAAATCAGCTTAGGTTTAGGTTTTCAATTTTTTCGTTGATTTGAGAATTTAGACCCAAAAGCCAAAATGGTTAATTGATTAACTCATTGCCTGATGCCTCATTGGTACGAATTGGGTTTGGGCCATCAGCCATGGGTTGGGCTTGGGTTTGGGTTCAATTAATAACTAAGAAGTTAGAAAATTAAAAAAAAAATTGGTTTACTTCCTACCCGGGTCGGTTTGGTCGATTTAAGGTCGGTTTGGGTCGTCCAAACCGACCCGACCCGACCCGACCCGATTACAAATTTTTTTTTTTCTGAACCCGAATCGACCCGAGTTGGTTTGGGTCGAGTCGGGTGGTGGTTTGGCAGTTTTTTTACCCACCCCTAGCTCAGATTATGATTTGGAAGTATATGACTGAGAAAAATGTGCTCATGTTAGAAAAAATTTTGAAAGTTTTTTACGACGAAACAAATGCATGTTTTTGTGTATATTATCTGACTACTCAATTTGTTTTAAATCATTTCTATTATATTGCTAATAATTTAATAGGTATAAAAATTTTGTTCTTTTTTCTAATATTATACATGTCATGGAAGCTAAATTTAGAAAATATTGAGAACAATTGTCTATGTTATTTCTATTAGCATGTTTTATGCATTCTAGACTTAACTTAGAGGGTATGAAAGTAAGAATAATGACAATTTTACAAAAATTAACTTACAAAAATCTACTAACATGTGGTAATTTAGAACAAATATTATGTCAAATGTCTGAGGTCTATGCTGAAAAGGCCGGTACAAACGTTATACGACCCCTTGTTCCAACATGTACTTCGTCATCAACTGATGACATTGACTTATGGAGTTACGTGAGTTCACATATAGGTTGTCAACATTCAATTGGTTATTCTTCTGCTTCTTTCCTTTCCCGTTCTAGTGATACATCTATAGAGTTAGTTAGGTATTTTGCGCATGACATGCTTAATATTTTAAATGACGAAGAGAGAAAAAAAAAATTTGATATGCTACGGTGGTGGAGACAACATCAACGTCAATACCCAATTTTTTCAAAAATTACACTTGATCTACTAACACCCCCGGTATCAACTGTAGCATCGGAGTCTATTTTTAGTACAGGTGACAGGGTTCTACCAGATTTTTAGCTCAAGACTCAAAGCCTACATTTTATAAAGCTTACTGTGTTTGAAGGATTGGGATGATACCGAACTTCGAATCCAAGATAAAGTGGACAGAATGATGTCCGAAGAACTGGAAGATTTGAATATGAATTATTTAGATTTGTAGTAAGTATTATTTTGTATTAGTATTTGATATTTTTTGTCTTATTTTAATAAAAAATTATACACATAACAACTTGTTCGTGTACAATTTTAACTCCGCATACGTTCAAAGTAGTCGGTCCCAAGCCCGAAAAAATGATGAGGGTTTTCAACCTTGAATGTTTAACATAAAACATTTTTGATACTTTCTTTCTTTTTTATTTTAAAATTATTCAAAAAAAATCAGGGCCGAGTCGAGCTCGTGGGTAGCTCAGCTCGGCTCAGCTCGTTCGACCCATGAGCTCGTAGGTTGAACTAAGCCCACATTTTCGAGACAAGTCGAGCTCGGCTCGGCCCATTGCCACCGTGTAGCTGCCTAAAATACATGCAAAAAGGTCAATCAAGAAAAAACAAGTTTTTAAGAGTAGGACGAAGAAGTGACTCTAGAAGTACAAACTAATCATAAGCAAGTGGCAGACCATGAAAAAACAAAAGCTCCAGAGCCAATCAAAAAATATGTACCTCACATCCATTTCCCACAGAGGTTAAATTCACAGAAGAAGAAGCATGATCAGCAATGTGCACAATTTTTTGATCATCTAAGGAAGATGTATATTAACATACCATTTGTGGAGGTCCTGACTCAAATGCCCAAGTACGCAAAGTATATAAGACAAATTTGGTAGAACTATCAAACATAAAGAAATGATCCAGGCAGCTTCACAATTCCAATTACCATTGGTAGTCTTGTGATCGACAGGGCATTTGCGATCTTTGTGCAAGTATCAATTTAATGCATTTATCTATTTTTAGGTGATTAGGACTTGGTCAAGTTAAAACCCGCAAAGTTCACTCTTCAGTTGGTCGGCCGATCTATTAAAAACCCGTTTGGGATGGTGGAAGATGTGGTGATGAGAGTGGAAAAGTTTTTACTTCTCATTGACTTCGTTGTTCTTAATATGCCAGAGAACGCATAGATCTCTATTATCTTAGGTAGGCCTTTCTTAGCTACTTCAGATGCTCTCATTAATATTTCACGAGGTGTATTAACATTAAGAGTTCAAGATGAAATGGAGGTATTTCATATATTGGGTAGAGATGAGGCACCATTGTAACAACTGAAATTTTTTTCATCTATTAATTTCAAGTAAATAATTTTTCTTACTTTCGGCGTTGCTTCGAACCTTATAGTTCATTTTAAATATTTTGTCGCGTTAAAATTTTTGTGCGTGTTCGCTTCAAATTTTTAGTCGAAGTCTATGGAATTATTTTGAAAACGAACATTATTCTATTTTCATTTGGTAAGTTTTTAATTTCAAGTTGAATGAAGTAATTTATAGCTAGCCTAAATTTTTAAATTTTGTTCTCAGGTTCTATCTAAAAATCTCGGCCTTTTTCTTTCGATCTCTTAGCCAAAATCGATTTACTTTTTGACTCCAAGATTTAGCCGAAACTCCACCCAAACAACACCCTAAAAACCACCAAAATAATTAGCCAAACAACCCCTTTAACCTCTACCATTGTGCATCAACCAAACAGCCTCCATGCACAACAAGAAACCACCCCATCATCTATCAAAAATTGCCTACCTAGCAGCCCCACTTACCCTCACTTATTAACCAATTTTTTCTCCAATAAGGTCCCAAAATTTGTCCATTTCCTCCAGTTTAAAGCACCAAAAAAAACTTCTAGCAATGACCTCCTTTTTCTGTCCAGTTTTCAGCCAAAACAGCAGTTCCATGATCTAACAAAAAACCTCCCATGATGCTACCAATTTCCCACCTTCTTTCCCCATTTTTTCCCTCACTTTCAACCCTCAAATAAACTATTTTTCTCACCCCATATTCGTCCATACAACAGCCCAAAAATCAGTCCTTAAATTAAGCAAAAACTCTCATTTGTTCTATCATTATTTTAGGCCCAGCATTCCCAGTTTGTGCTCCAAATTCCAGTAGCAAGAATCATTTCTTCTTATCTTCAATATTGTGCAACAAGAAGCCTTGAAACCTTAGTTTAAATCACCAAAAATACTCCAGCAATTTTTCATCTTTTCCTTCAAATTTTCATCCAGCAAACAGCCTCTTTTTTTGCATTTTACAGCCCCACGTTCCAGCCTTTCTCCCTCATTTTCGGTTTAGTTTTTGACCAGCAGTGAAGGTTGTTCACCTTGCTTTTTAATTCACAAAAGTTCCCTATATATATTTATGTAGTGTACGGGTTTAGATTTTTGAGAAGCTGCAGAAACAAGTTTTCTTCATCAAAACTTCAACCGAAAACTTGTTTTTTTGAAGTAGTTTTACTTAATGTTTTTACTGCGATTTTTAAATGAAGTTTGGAAAAAGTATGATGTTATATGAATGCCATGAAAACTTATTTACGAAGGAACTTAAGATAGTGATTGAAGGTAATCACTTTAACATGTTTGTGATTGAAGGTAATCACGTATGACGTTATGTGGTGCCAGCTACCAATGTTTATGTTATTATATACGTTTCAAAAATCATGGCATGTCGAATTCATGTTTAAGTAAAATTTTCCAAATGTTATAAGTGTTGCTACTAAGTGTTTCTTATAAAATACTCACCACCAAAACGAATAATTTTTTAGATTGAACTAATTAGCGTTAATGCGATGGTGGTAGGCTAACGAGCTTGTCAAGAAAAATCTTGTTTAGTTTATGTTTTGACATCGAAATGATCGAGACAATTATGATGTAATTACTATATTTTAAGTATTTTATTCAGTAATTAATTATGTAATATGAACAGAAACAAGATATTGGTTTATTTGTCGTTCAAAGTTTTAAATTAGAAATTTGTCTAGTTTCATTTTTCAGAATTTTTAGCTTACTGTCTCCTTTTTGAAAAATCATAACTTTCGCTACGGTTGGATTTTTTGAGTGAAATCAGTGACTATGGAAAGCCCTATATGTAGTCTAATAACAAAAATTGGAATCACTCAAAATTTCATCGTACGAATTTATTATGTACGTTTGAACGGGCTCCCTTAAGGCACCTAGAATTAGGCATGTCAATGGACCGAGTTGAGCTGGCTCGGCCCATAAAAGACGAGCTCAGCTCGACCCTCAATTTTTTTTATTTAAAATTTAAAAATAAAAAAGAAATACAATATCGAGAAATGAATCATTTATCTTTATGTTAAAAAATTAAAGATTTAAAACCCACCATTTTTTTTGTTTTGTTTTTATTTTTTTGTAAATTTGAAAATAAAAAAAAATACAATATCGACTATCGAGAATCTTTTATGTTAAAAATTAAACTATTAAAGATTTAATACCCTCATCTCTTCTTTTTTTTTTTTTTTTTGTTTTTTTAAAATTTGAAAATAAAAAATAAATATCATATTGAGAATCATTTATGTTAAAAATTAAAGATTTAAAACCCTCCTCCTTTTTCTGGACTTAGGACCGACTACTTTTAAAGTATGCAGAGTTAAAATTGTACACAAACAAGATGTTACGTGTACAATTTTTTATTAAAATAATAGAAAAAAATATCAAATACATGAATACTAATACAAAATAATACTTACTACGAATATGATTAATCCATTATTTTTACTTTCGTACTCTCTAAGTTAAATCTATGATCCATAATGCATGCTAATGGAAATAACCAATGTTCAGAAAACCGGACCGGTCATCGACCCGGAAAAAGTAACGGGTCAAGGGTCAAGAGGTCGAATCGGGTTGAACCGGTTGCAATTAAAAAATTAATCTATAAATCTCACAAAATTTTTAAAAATAAATTATTTGTAAATAAATCAATATTTAATTATTTATAGACAAAATCACTCACAAATATCTTTGATAGACTAGGTATATGTTTGGTTGAGTTTAAAAGTAGTTTTTTATGAGATTTTAAAAAAAATATTGATAAAATGTGTAATTGAAAAGTTGATAAAAGTAGTAAGTCTCACAAAATATGTGGTCAAAAATAAGTTTGAAAAAAAAAATTTTAAAAAAATTGAACCAAACATGCTCTAGAATTCAAGAGGCTGATAATATTTTATATGAAAAACCGAAAAAGTACACAGTAATAATTGGGGCTCATTAAATTGGGGCTCATTAAATTGAATTCAAACCCTATTCATCTCACTTTTCATCTTTTTCTTCCCTGGATACTTTTCTCGAAAGTCTCAAATAAAGAAAAGGGTAAATTCTCATCTGTGTCTTCTTTCATCTCTGGATACTTTTTCTTCCTTGGATACTTTTCTCACGTAGCAGATAACCTCTGCGTCTTCTTTCAAAGATGGAAATTAAAGGGTAAATTCTCATCTCTGTGTCTTCTTTCAAATGGCAACAAACCTATAATTATATTCCCGAATTTCTGGTGAGTTATGGGCCAAGTTATGCGAGTATAATGGGTGTTGCTGAGATCGTTTCCTCTCTCTAATTCTTTCTGGTGTGTGCGCGCCCGTGTTTTCTATGGAATTTTCTGCCGGCGCTTTGGCTAAAAGGCCATGTTAAACCAGTTGAATCGGAAGATATGCTTAATTTTTGCCCTAAATATTTTCTGACCGGTTTAACCGCCTATTATTTTCGACCCGGGTCGCGGTTGAACCTCTATAAAACCCGGTTTTCGGTCCGGTTCTCTAATAGACGGTTAATTTAGTAATCCGGACAGGTTTTAAGGCCGGTTCCCGGGTTTTCCGGTTGAACCGGCCGGTCCGGTCCGATTTTCTAAACATTGGAAATAACATAGACAATTTTTTCCAATATTTTCTAAATTTAGCTTCCATGACATGTATAATACTAGAAAAAATAGCAAAATTCTTATACCTATTAAAATTGTTAGCAATATAATAGAAATAATTTAAAACAATTAGAGTAGTTGGATAATACACACCCCAAAACATGCAGTTGTTGCGTCGAAAAAAATTTTTAAAAATTTTCTAACATGACCACATATTTCTCAGTCATGTAATTATAAATTATATTCTGAGCCGTGTGAGTGTCGGCCATTATAATATACAGTAATACAATCTTCGTAGCCTTCACAAGATTCAAGCATAAGATATGTTGAATTCTATTTATTAGCAACATTAGTTGCAAAACTTTTTGATTGCAGCCCATTTTCTGTACATAGAGCAGTAAAAACTTGTTTTCTTGATGATGAGACCGAAATATAATTAATATCATATCTAATTTTTTCTAATTGGGATTGTATAAATTTTAATCCATCTTATACAATTAAATTAAACACATGACATACACAACGAATATAAACCATCAAAATCTGGAATACAATGTTGCATTAATTTTTCAATTACTATATTAGTTGGGCCTGTATTATCAAATGTAAAACTACGAGCCTTAGAATCACATTTAAATTTAGCTAACACACCTAATAAAACATGATAAATATTAATTCCATTATGAGGATAGTCTATTTGTTTAAATGCTATTACTTTTTTATGCATTATCCAATTATTATCAATATAGTGTGCAGTTGCAACCATGTATCCTTTTTTGTTACAACCTGACCATAAGTCTGATGTAAAAGATACAACACTGTTGTAATAATTAATATCATTAATAATAGCTTCTTTTTTTGTATTATATCTAACAATAGTGTCTTTACGAAGTGTATTTCTAGAAATACTAATGTACCTTGGTTGTAGATATTTTTGGACGAATGACGTCCAATGAGGATTGTCCACCAAGTATAGTGAAAACTCAACATTTGCTACCAATTCCAGCAGTCCTTCGTGGTGCATGAGTTCTTATGAGTATGTCCAGTTGTTGAGAGCGAGACTACTGGACCCGGCTCCCGGATATCCAAATTGGAGTTGTGCCTAATTTGTATCTAAACCTCCATGTTTGTATTGACACTTTTTGAAGTGTCTGTTTAGATGGGTCGTGCATATCTCCTTTTGCCAAGCAAACTTCTCCTGATAGTGTTTACACTGTGCTTTGAACTTAGGGACTCCGTTCACTAGTTTACCAATCGGCACCAACTCAAAATGCTGCCAGCACTTAGCCTTTTATTTGGTGGCTTTTCGTTTAGTGGTAGAGCCAATAGTAGTTTGTGTATCGGCATCGTCATGAACGTCTTCCAAATCAATTGGATCAGTGCTACCACCAAACTGATCAATAATATATTCTGGAATTGGAATGTCATTAATACCACTGAAATCATCATCACTTCGGTTGTATGCCATTTGGAATAATATAATAAAAAAAATAGGAGAAGACGAAGATGTAGTAGAACATAGAAACTAGAAAATAAAAATGTAGAGAATTAGTAGAAGTATAAAATTATAACTTAAAATTATAGAGTAATATATAGACAATAAGATACTTGATACTAATTAGAACACTAATATTGAGATAATGTAATTTGAGAATTGTTAATAGATTGAGTATATAATTGAATGAGAAATAAGATATTGAAGTGTGAAAAAATGAGTTTAAAAAATGAGTATTTATAGGAAAATAATGAAAGTAAAAAACAAAACAAAAAAATGGTGACTGTTGGATGATCATCCAACGGTCACGATTTCATGACCGTTGGGACGAGCCACAAGCCGAGCCAGCTCGTGGCTCGTCAATTGGCTCGTTGGCACGAGCCCAAACGAGCTGGATTCGTTCCCACAAGCCCAATGAGCTGGCTCATTTTTTGGCCGAGTCGAGCGAGCTCGGCCCTTTTTTTATTAGAGCTCGGCCCTAGCTCGTGCTCTGGCTCGACGAGCTTGAGCTGGACCGAGCTTTTACGAGCCGAGCCCACGAGCCGACGAGCTTTTTTGTGACCCCTACCCGGGATAGTTTTCAAGCAACTTTGGCTATATTTTTCACCTATCAAACGACGTAGTTAAGGTTTGAAATTTTAATATGTTGTAATCTATAGTCCCAAATATCTACAGTTAAAGTTTCGTAATTTTTGGAATTTTTTTGATTGGTCAAATAAATTATAGCGACACCTATCGTGGTATAGGAAAAATTTTGAAGTAAATTCCTCTTCCCTTGCACACTTATTATTTTTCTGCAAAATCTTATTTTTAAAATCATTCAAGAGCACGGAAAATAATTTTTGGAGCCGTCAAGTACATTTTAGAGATTATTTTAGTGACTCTCCGGGATGAGAAAATCTGGAGCGTTACAACCACCACATCTCCCTTATTAGACAGGATATCAAGTTGAGACCTTGAAGAAATTCAAGAAAATCTTCTTTAAAAGATTTTGGGAGACGAAACCAACAGTACAGGTGAAAGATAATGGTAAATGGATTGTTCAAATGCAAGAATCTAACATGGATGATCATGTGGTTGAAGTTGAAAAAGACATCCCTAATACATAGATTACAGTTGTTAAATAGAAAATGAAGGACAAACCATGGACTATGGACAAGAAAATCAAGAGATTATTGGAAAGTGACACATTCGATAATCTCGAGATCCCTTCTTCTTCCACTTGAGCCACCGGACAATAAGTCAAGCTAATGACTATAAATAAGCGCTTAATGGGAGGCAACCCACTATTATATCATTTTCAATTAAGTTAGGTTAAACAATGCATTACACGTAATTTTAAGATTTGTATTTGTAAGTTAGGCACACATTTTTCCATAGATTGTTGATTACACTTGTAAGTCATCACCATGTTAACTATAGGATGCTCCACTTTGTGAGCCGCATGTATGATATCTATGACATCGTCTTTCGACCATCAGTCCCAGCGCCACACCATGAGTCCACTTCACATGGTTCTTCTAATCAACCCAGACCGAATTACCTAATCTTTTTCTCCTTTATTTTTGCTTTATTTTGCTACTACATTTGGGACAATGTAATATTTTAATTTGGAGGTGGTTTAACTATCAGGATACTTATTTGATCATTGATTAATTGCTACTCGGGTCTGTATAACTGTTTGGAAAAAAAAACCCAAAAACAGTGTCTAGATTAGTGATTGAACTGCTTACTACCGATGATGAGATTTATGTGTTTGAGTTAAGTGCAACTTTTGTTAGAATTGATGGACAACACATTAACGTGTGTTCTTAATATATTGGTTAGTGTGTTCTTAATATATTGCTTATCCATGTTCAACCTGATTAAGTGAGCCCTTAGCCACTTTTAACTCATCACTATATTGGAGTACGGTTTGGGCTTAGTTGTTGATATTTTTGACCTAGGTGAGTTAAAAAAACCTCATTCCCAAATCCTTAATATAGTAACTACCAAACTGCTTGAGAACAATTAGGAGGTGTTAAAGTTAGTGCGTGTGTTCGTGCGTGTGTTCATAAAATTTTGATAGTTTGAGTTTTATGGATCTCATCTTTGGTTGAATATGTTCTAGTCAATAAATTTAAATCAGTCACTAATCACTGCTGAGAATCGAATACCCAAAAAAAAAAAATAAGCAGAAAAGAAATTACATCTTGCACTTCTCTTATAGCCTGTGTGACTCGAGCAATTAAGTTTGTTAGGGTATCTTAAAACCTGGTACGCTATGGTTATCTGACTTGGGAGTCATCGGCCAAAAACTCGCTATATTGGTCACATAGAAAGCTTATGGGAGAGAAGTATTGCACACAAGATGTAAGAATGTTTGCATTAGTTAAATAAATAAAAAAAGATAAATGTGCTCGGTATAGATTTTTAGACTAGGACTCCAGAGACTGAATATGAGAATTTAGAAATTGCTCACCATCCTAGTTCTAGGAATACAAACTTCTAATTTTTATCATTTTATATAAAATATATATATATATACTAGTTTTAAGGCCGTGCGTTGCACGTCAGTGAAATGTGTAGGAAAAAATTGTATGTTTAGAAAAGAATAATTTAGGCTGATAAATTAGTTAAATGTAAGTGTTATTTTAGCCTCATAAATTAGGAAAGAGTATTAAAATTTTGTGGTTGATCACTGTTGTGAAGAACGTGTATAAAAAATTTATTTGTATGACTTATGCATGTTTAAAAAAAAAAGAAAAAACTTTTTGTTGATGATAAGTTTCGAAGTAAGTTGATATAGTCAATAGATTGAGTGAGTTGACAAACTGAAAAATGAATAAAATTGGTTACTCGAGAATGTGTTAGGTTGTAAAGTTGTTGTTATATTTATATATTTTATTTATTTAAATTAGTTGGTATATTAAATCTTTTGGTAATTGTTTATTTTTATATGAGATTTGATAAATTCGATATTTTCATATTTGGAATTGTGGAGTTATTTGATAAATGAAGTATATCCATTAATTTTATATGTATCTTGAAAAATGAAGCATATATATTGTTTTTATCTACGTTTTATTAGGACAAAGTATAATAAAATATATATTATATAAATTTCATATATTTCATAATGAATTAATACAATATATTATATTTACTTTTGTTTTAGCAATTACTTTAACATATTCTAATAAACAATTATTATAATTATTTTATAACATAATGAAATTAATGTTGTAGTAATTTAATCATTATAATCAATTTATTATAAGAAATCGATATTAAATAAATGTTTGTATAAATTATTATAAAATTTATTACATATTTATTTAAAAAGTATTTTCATAAATACTAATATAAATTTTTTTATAAAGAATATTGTAAATAGTAATTATGAAAAAAAATGATTTCTATAAATATATATGTAAATGTATGTGATAAAAGTGTTTTTATATATTTATTATAATATATTTAAAAATGAACATGAGAAAAGAAAGAATATAAAAAAATTACGTTTATAACATAATTTTAAAAAAATATTAAACTAAAAAATGAAAAATGTGCATTTTTTAAGCCACTCGAGAAACTTGACAAACTGGAAATCATGTTTGTTGAGTTACTCGATTTGAAATGGGAAAGAAAATGAATCTATTCAATAGCCTAAGTAACTCGACAATAAGAAACTGATGTTCCCTGAATCACTCGACAAACGGAGGAAATTTAAACTTATGATTGTTTTTTGTATTTGATATTTTAAATATGTAATATATTTAAGAAAAATTATAACTTGAAAAATAAAACATATATAAAATTTTATTTAGTGTATAATTTATTAGAACATAGTAGAATTAAATATATATCGTATAAATTTTATGTATATCTTAATTAATTAATACAATATATTATATTTTGTTTTGTCATGATTAATTTATGTAGTAAGAAAAAATAACATGAAGCAAAAAATAACATGATAAATAAAAATATGAGATTCACGAGTTGGTAAAAAAATAACATGAAAAAAGAAAAAAACAAAAAATATTAGTGTATGACATAATTTAAATAAGAAAATAAAACAAAAAAATGGGAAAAGTGCAATTTTGAAGCTATTGGAGAAACTCGACAAACCTGAAATCATGTTTTTCGAGTTACTTGATGACAAATGGGATATAAAATCAATAAATTCAATAGTTGAAGTAACTCGAGAAAATCAAACTCGACTTTCTCGAGTTACTCTATAAAACAATGAAATTTAGAATTTTGATTAATTTGTGTTTCTTTTGTATTTAAAATATGTAACATATTTAAAAAAAAAATTTATTCTTTATTTGTTGTATTATTTTTTGACAAAGTCGTTAATATGAAAATTTGAATTGTTTGAGTAATTTGATAAATAAAACATATACAAAATTTTATTTAGTGAATTATTTGTTGTAACATAGTTAAATAGAATATATATAATATAAATTTAATATATATCATAATGAATTAATGCAATTTGATATAATAATTCTAAAAAAAAAAATTATTTATTAGAATAAGTTTTTACTTTACTATGTTTTTATATTTCGTGAAATTAGTTATGATATATTATCTTCATTGAAAATAATACATAAATCTGTTTTATAGTAGTTGTTTTATTATAACATATTATACTAAGTTATAGAATATAAAATGTTATTCATGTAAAAGAAGTTATTATTCATTGTATTGCATAACTCGACAAATTCGAAATCGAGTTTGCTGAGTTATTCAAGAAAGTAATTAGATGTATAATTTTTGTTTATTTAAAATTTTTATTTAAATTATTTAATACATTAATTTTTTAGTTTATTTTGTATGTTGTAATATGATTGTTGTACGAACTTGTCAATATGAAATTTTGATTTTTTAATTTCTTTCATTAATGAAGCAGATACATAATTGTATTTAATTGGGTTGGTTATAAAATAACTTGACAAAAGAAAAAAATTAAAAAAATTAAGCGTATTATATAATTTAAATAGGAAAATAAAACAAAAAATTGAAAAATGTGTATTTTTTAAGGTACTCGAGTAACTTGACAAACCTGAAATTATATTTATCGAGTTACTCGATGACAAATGGGATACAAAATCAATCTTTTCAATAGGTGGACTAACGTGGTAAAATGAAACTTGAGTTTCGCGAGTTACTCGACGAAAAAATGAAAGTTAAATTTTTGAATAATTTGTTCTTCTTTTTTATTTATAATATGTAACATATTTTAATAATTTGTTATTCTTTATGTGTTGTATTATTAATTTACGAACTCGTGAATTTGAAATTTGGAATTGTTTGAGTAAGTTGGTAAATAAAACATATACAAAATTTTATTTAGTGAATCATTTATTAGAACATAATTAAATAGAATATATATCATATAAATTTGATATATATCATAATTAAGTAATTAAATTTGATATAATTATTCTAAAAAACAAAAAGAATTATTAGAAAAAATTTTAACTGTACTATGTTTTTATATTTTATAAAATTAGTTATGATATATTATATGAATTTTAAATAATACATAAATTTTTTGTATAATAGGTATTATATTATAACATATTATACTAAGTTACAGAATATGAAATATTATTTTTATAAAAGAACTTGTTATTGATTGTATTGCATAACTTCACAAACTGAAAATCGAGTTTTCTGAGTTATTCAATAAAGTAATTAGATGCATAATTTTCAATTATTCAATTTTTTTAATTTAAATTATTTAATAGATTAGTTAATTTGTTTAATTTGTATGTTGTAATATTATTGTTGCAGGAACTTGTTAATATGAAATTTTGACTCTTTAACTTCATTGATTAATAAAACAGATTCATAATTGTATGTAATTGGGTTGGTTATAAAAGAAGATGACGAAAGAAAAAAATTTTAAAAATTAAGTGTATTATATAATTTGAATAAGCAAATAAAACAAAATAAATGCAAAATTTGTATTTTTTAAGCAACTCGAGAAACTCGACAAACCTGAAATTATGTTTTTCGAGTTACTCGATGAGAAAGGGAATTCAAAATCAATCTTTTCAATAGCTGGAGTAACTCGGAAAAATGAAACTCGAGTTTCCCGAGTTCCTCGATAAAACAATGAAATTTAGCATGTTGATTAATTTGTATTTTTTTTATATTTAAAATATGTAATATATTTAAATAATTTTTATTTGTTTATCTGTTGTATTAATTTTTGACAATCTCGTGAATTTGAAATTTGGAACTGTTTTACTAACTTGATAAATAAAACATATACAAAATTTTATTTGGTGAAGCATTTATTAGAACATAGTTAAATAGAATATATATTATATAAATTTAGTATGTATGATAATGAATTAATGCAATTTGATATAATAATTCAAAAAAAATATTTAATTATTATAAAAAAATTTCACTGTATTATGTTTTTATATTTCATAAAATTAGATATGAGAAATTGGATTAATTTGAAATAATACATCAATATTTTTTTATAATAGCTATTTTATTATAACATATTATATTAAGTTATAGAATATGAAATATTATTTGTATAAAAAAATTCATTATTCATTATATCACATAACTTGACAAAATCAAAATCGAGTTTCCTGAGTTATATAAGAAACTAATTATATGCATAGATTGAAATTTTTAAAACTTTTTGTATTTAAATTATTTAAAATATTAATTATTTTGTTGGCTAAAAAAATACATGACAAAAGAAAAAAAATAAAAACATTAAGTGTATTATTTAATTTAAATAAAAAAATAAAAAAAATGGGAAATGTGTATTTTTGAAGTTACTCGAGAAACTCGAGAAATTGAAAATCACGGTTGTCGAGTAACTCGATGACAAATTGGAGACAAAAACATATGTTTAATAGTTGAAGTAACTCGATGAAATGAAACATGAGTTTCTCGAGTTACTCGACGAAATAATGAAATTCAAAAGTTTGATTATTTTGGTTTTCTTTGTTATTTAAAATATGTAATAGATTTTAAATTTTTGTGTTCTTATTTTGTCGTATTATTTGTTGACGAACTGGTGAATCTGATATTTGGAATTATTTGAGTATATTGATAAAATAAATATATAAAAATGTTTATGTAGTGTATTATTTATTAGAACATATTAAAATAGAATATATATTATATAAATTTAATATATATCATAATGAATTAATACAATTTTATATAATTTTTGTAATTAGTATAAATAATTATTAAAACAAATTTTTACTTCACTTTGTTTTTAGATTTGATAAAATTCAATATGAAATAGTATATTAATGTAAAATAGTATATAAATTTTATTTGGAATAGCTATTTTATTATAACATATTATATTAAGTTAGGGAAAATGAAATATTATTCATATAAAAAAACTCATTATTCATTCTATCACATAACTCGACAAATTCAAAATCGAGTTTCCCGAGTTATGCAACAAACTAATTATATGCATGAATTGAAATTCTGACAACTTTTTTTATTTAAATTATTTAAAATATTAATTTATATGTTGTAATATTATTATTCGAGGAAGCTGTGAATATAAAGTTTTGATTTGTTAACTTATTTGATAAATTAAGCACATACATAATTGTATTTAATTGATTATTTATTAGAAGATAATAAAATTAAATATACATTGTATAAATTTAATATATATGATAATGAATTAAAACAATATATTATATATTGTTTTATTATGATTAATTTATCTTGTAAGTCAACAAATATAAATTTTGAGATTCACGAGATGGTTACAAAATAAAATGACAATATAAAAAAATTAAGTGTCTTAAATAATTTAGATAAGAAAATTAAACAAGAAATTGAAGAATGTACATGATTGAAGCTCCTCGAGAAACTCGACAAACTGAAAATTAGGTTTGTCGAGTTACTCGATCAGAAATGATATAAAAAATCAATCTATTGAATAGCTGAAGTAACTCGATAACAATAAACTTGAATTTCCTGAGTTACTCGACAAATCAGTGAAAGTAAAAATTTTGATTTTTTTTTTTTTGTTTTTTATTTAAAATATGTAATATATTTAAATAATTTTTTATTGTTATGTTGTTGTGTTATTTTTTGACGAAATTGTGAATCTGAAATTTAGAATTGTTTGAGTAAATTGATAAATAAAATATATACAAAATTTTATGTATTATATTATTTATTCGAACATAGTAAAATAGAATATATGTTAAATAAAATATATCATAATGAATGAATACGATTTTATATAATTTTTGTAATTAATAAAAATAATTATTGTAACAAATATTTACTTTACTTTTTTTTTATATTTCATAAAATTAAGTATCATATATTATATTAATATAAAATAATATATAATATATTTTTATAATAGCTGTTATATTATAACATATTATATTAAGTTATAGAATATGAAATATTATTCATATAAAAAAAGGCATTATTCATTATATGACATAATTGGAGAAAATCAAAATCGAGTTTGATGAGTTACTCAACAAACTAATTATATACATAAATTAAATTTTTTTAAATTTTTTGTATTTAAATTATTTAATACATTAACTATTTTATTTAATTTGTATGTTGTAATATTATTATTTAAGGAACTTGTCAGTATGAAATTTGAATTTGTTAACTTATTTAATAAATGAAATACATACATAATTGTATTTAATTGATTATTTATTGAAACATAGTAAAATTAAACATAGATTTTATAAATTTAATGTATATGATAATCAATTAATATAATATATTATATTTTCTTTTATTATGATGCATTAATCCAATAACTCGACAGAGGTAAATTTGAGATTCACAAGTTGGTTAAAAAAAACATGAGAAAATAAAAAAATCAAAAAAATTCAGTGTATTACATAAGTTAAATAAAAAAGAAAGAAAAAAAAATTGAAAAATGTGCATTTTTGAACCTACTCGAGAAACTCGAGAAAACGGAAATACTGTTTGTCGAGTTACTCGATTACAAATGATATACAAAATCAATCTATTGAATAGATGAACCAACTCGACAAAATCAAACTCGAGTTGGACAAGTTACTCGACAAATCATGGAAAATGAAATTTTTGATTATTTTGTTTTTCTTTTTTATTTAAAAGACGTAATATATTTAAATAATTTTTTATTCTTATGTTGGTTATTTGTCGACGAACTCTTGAATGGGAAATTGGAATTGTCGAGTAACTTGATAAATAAAGCATATCAAAAATTCTATTTAGTGTATCATTTATTAGAACATAGTAAAATAGAATATATATTATATAAATTTAATATATATCATAATAAATTAATACAATATATGAAATTGTTTTTTATTATAATAATTACTATAACATATTATAAAAAAATTACTATATTAAATTTATAGCATAATAAAATGATATTCTGTATTAATATATTATTAATTAATTATTATATTATTATAATAATTTAATGATTATATTCAATTTAATATAATAAATGGATATTTAATAAATTTATTTATAGATGATTCTAAAATTTTTTACATATTTATTTATAATTTATTATTGTAGATGTAAATATAAATTTTATTATAAATGATATTATTATTAGTAATTATAAATATAAAATGATTTTTATACTATAATTTGATATAAATATTCTAATAAATAAAACGAGATTATTTACTTGCTTGATAAAAAAATATATAATAAATTTTATAATTATTTATAAATAAATATGTAATAAATTTTATGATCATCTATAAAAAAAAATATTTTTAATATGAAATTCTTATAATAAATTGATTATAATCATTAAATTATTATAATAATGTAAAAATTGATTAATAATATATTATTACACAAAAAATTTGAAAGGGAAATGTATTAAGTTCTAGAATGCAAAAGATTATTTATATAGAAAAACTTATTATTTATTGTATCATATAACTTGACAAACTCAAAATTGAGTTTTCTGAGTCACTCAACAAACTAATTATATACATAAATTTAAATTTTTAAAAATTGATTTCTTCAAATTAACTAATACATTAACTATTTCGTTTAATTGATACGTTGTAATATTATTATTCGAGGAATTTGTCAATATGAAGTTTTGATTTGTTAACTTATTTGAGAAATGAAGTACATACATAATTGTATTTAATTGATTAGTTATTAGGATATGGTAAAATTAAATATACATTGTATAAATTTAATATATATCATAATCAATTCATACAATGTATTATATTTTATTTTATTATGATTCATTTATCTAGTAACTGGACAAATCAAAATTTGAGATTCAAGAGTTGGTTAAAAAATAACATGACAAAAGAAAAAAATCAAAAACATTAAGTGTATTACATTATTTGAATAAAAAAATAAAACAAAAAAATGAAAAATGTGTATTTTTGAAGTTACTCGAGAAACTCGAGAAATTGGAAATGACGTTCATCGAGTAACTCGATGAAAAATCGGATAGAAAATCTTTTTGTTTTATAATTGAAGTAACTCGACAAAATGAAACATGAGTTTCTCGAGTTACTCGACAAACTAATGAAATTTTAAATTTTGATTAATTTGTTTTTCTTTTTTATTTAAAATATGTAATACATTAAAATTTTTGTTCTTCTTATTTTGTTGTATTATTTGTTGACAAACTTGTGAATCTGAAATTTGGAATTGTTTGAGTATATTGATAAAATATATATATAAAAATTTTTGTGTAGTATATCATTTATTAGAACATAGTAAAATAGAATATATATTATATAAATTTAATATATATCATAATGAATTAATACAATTTTATATAATATTTATAATCAGTAAAAATAATTATGAAAACAAATTTGTACTTCACTTTGTTTTTATATTTCATAAAGTTAAATATGAGATATTATATTAATGTAAAATAATATATCAATTTTTTTTGTAATAGCTATTTTATTATAACATATGATATGAAGTTATAGAAATTGAAATATTATTTATATAAAAAAACTCATTATTGATTGTATCATATAACTCGACAAATTCAAAATCAAGTTTCCCGAGTTACACAACAAACTAATTATATGCATGAATTGAAATTTTTAAAAGTTTTTGTATTTAAATTATTTAAAATATTAATTATTTTGTTTAATTTATATGTTGTAATATTATTATTGAAGGAAGTTGTGAATATGAAATTTTGATTTGTTAACTTATTTGATAAATTAAGCATATACATAATTGTAGTTAATTGATTATTTGTTAGAACATAATAATATTAAATATACATTGTATAAATTTAATATGTATGACAATTAATTAATACAATATATTATATTTTTTTTTATTATGATTAATTTATCTCGTAACTCGACAAATATAAAATTTGAGATTCACGAGATGGTTACAAAATAACCTGACAAAATAAAAAAAATAAAAAGTTTAAGTATCCTACATAATTTAAATAAGAAAATGAAACAAGAAATTAAAAAATGTACATGGTTGAAGCTAATCGAGAAACTCGACAAACTGAAAATCGTGTTTGTCGAGTTACTCGATCACAAATAGTATAAAAAATGAAAATATTGAATAACTCAAGTAACTCGAGAATAATAAACCTGAATTTCCCGAGTTACTCGACAAATCAGTGAAAGTAAAAATTTTGATTATTTTGTTTTTGTTTTTGATGTAAAATATGTAATATATTTAAATATTTTTATTCTTATTTTGTTGTGTTATTTTTTGACGAACTCGTGAATCTTAAATTTAGAATTGTTTGAGTAAATTGATAAATAAAATATATACAAAATTTTATGTAGTATATCATTTATTAGAACATAGTAAAATAGAATATATATTAAATAAAATATATTATTATGAATGAATACAATTTTATATAATTTTTGTAATTAAAAAAAATAATTATTGTAAAAAATTTTTACTTCACTTTGTTTTTATATTTCATAAAATTAAATATCATATATTATATTAATGTAAAATAATATATAATTTTTTTTATAATTGCTCTTATATTATAAGATATTATATTAAGTTATAGAATATGAAATATTATTCATATAAAAAAAGGCATTATTCATTATATTACGAAATAAAAAAATGATAAAAATTTGGTGTATTACATAATTTAAATAAAAAAGGAAAAAAACAAAATTGAAAAATGTGCATGTTTTAACCTACTCGAGAAACTCGATAAAACAAAAATCATGTTTGTCGAGTAACTCGATTACAAATGTAGTACAAAATCAATCTATTCAATAGGTGAACCAACTTGACAAAATGAAACTTGACTTGGTCGAGTTATTCGACAAAGTAGGGAAATTTAAAATTTTGATTATTTTGTTTATCTTTTTTATTTAAAATACGTAATACATTTAAATATTTTTTATACAAACGAACATTCATGTTTGTCGAGTTACTCGATGACAAATGGGAGATAACATCAATATTTTCAATAGCTGAAGTAAGTTGGTGAAATGGAACTCGAGTGTCTCGAGTTACTCGACAAAACAATGAAATTTAAAATATATAATACATATAAATAGTTTTTATTGTTATTTTGTTGTGTTATTTTTTGACAAACTCGTCAATCTTAAATTTGGAATTATTTGAGTAAATTTATCAATAAAATTTATAATTAATAATTTTTGTATTTGTGTATTTTTTATTTTTGGTATAAAATAAATGGGACATTTGATATGTGATATTATTTACTATGTTATATTTACTAATAGTTGAAGTAATTTTATTAATATATTAACAAAAATGTTTTAACGTATTTTATATTAAGATATACATTAAATAAGTTTGTGTAGGAAGATATAAAGTAAAAGAAAAATGAGGTAAAAGTCAAAAACGTGTCAAACCCTAGTGTTGATGGTGGACACGTGTAAGTTAAAAAGTATTCATTGTCATTTAATGGGCCATTCAATCTGTCTAAACTGGTTATTCATTTGTTACCGTGTATTTTGAAAAAACACTATTCTTCATTTCAGTTTATAGAGGTTGGAAGGAGGCAAGATTTTTGTTTACAAAAAAATTGGATTTTGGGCGTTATTTCGTTTGGCATATTATAACATTATCTTCTTAAGGTATGTATTTTTATTTTGTATGACACTATGTAATGTAAATATTGTTTCATTTTAATTAATGTATAGATAAAGTTATACATATATAAATCCTTGTTATATTAGTTTATGTATTCTATTATATATAAACTATGTATTTAGAATATATAATTTGTACTTATATTTGTGGTAGAAGTTGGCTGATGAGAATGATCGTAAATATTTTTCAGATATGGATGTTGAATACGTGGTCAGTGAGAATCGCAGATTTGATGGAGTCATTACACAGATTAGTAATTTTACATATATTGATGTTATAATGGAAAATTTTAATGAGGAACAGATTCAAAAATTTAGGAATAGCTGTTTTGCTCATTTTGAATATTTTCATGGTAGGAAATGTCAGTTTAGCGGAAAGTTGGTACATGAATTTTTGCTCAATACTGTGCATTCGAATAAAGGAAATGAGGTTTGGTTTAAAATACAAGGTGAATTGTGTAGGTTTGGAATGCAGGAGTATTGTTTGATAACAGGCTTATTGTGCCATGATAATGATGATAATCTTAGTACCATGAGAGTTTTGGCGAGACATAGAATTCGTAGGAGGTGGTTCAACAATTTTGCTCATATATCATTAAATGAGCTTGAGAATGTTTTTATTCATTGTGATAATGAGGAAGATAAGTACAAGTTAGGGTTGGCATTATTGATTGAAGGAGTGATTAGGCCTAGGGAGAGGAAAAAAATAAATATAGAGACACTGTCTTTGGTAGATGATTTGGATGTTTGTTATGAATATCCATGGGGACGACATTCTTACTTCATACTGCTGCGTTCGTTGTTAACTTCTTGGGAGAGACGTGCGTTAAAGTGCATTGATAATAGTGCTGCAGTTGCAAAGTACACCATATATGGTTGTCCTCTTGTGTTCCAGGTAAATATGTATAATTATTTTTAATATTTAATGAACGCTCGATAAAAATATTATGTGTGTCATGACTAAGTGTTGGTTATTTTGTTTATAGATTTGGATATATGAGGCATGCCGTGAGGTTGGTGAAAGATTTGGTGAAAAAGTGTATGATACGTTTCCACGTATTGTAAATTGGTATGCACAACATCGTGTTGGGAAGAAAGATTTGGACTTATTTTTGGAATCAACTGAGGTATGTTAAAGTAATTTTAATTATTTATGAGAAATGTTTAATAGTTATGAAAGTGATGTTTATTTTTTGCTATGATTTATAGATACATGTTCTACCAATACTTGAACCAACTGCAGAAGAGATTGAACAACCATACTTGTATACGATGGTCTTAATAGAGGATGTAGGAGATATACGAGTTGATGCAGTTGTTCAAAATTTTTTGTATGAGGCGCAAGAAATTGATGAGGTAGGGCAAGAAATAGAACAATTTGAGCCTGTAAATGTAGTTGATCCAGTTGTTGTAGTACCATGTGAGAATATTGTTCATGAGGCTGGAGAGTTTTATGAAGGTGATCAACAGATTGGACAACTTGGGAACGAAGATGATGGTGAAAATGAGGGCTGGTCTCCATATATAGTTGTGGAAGAACCTCTAAATAATTGGCCTGCACGAATTGTGGATGAAGGCCACGAAAGTGATCAGCAGGATTATCATGATGATTATGAGCATAATTATCAAAATGATTATGAGCATAATTATCATGATGATTATGCTACAAATCAATTTGTACAATCATTATTTGATGAACAAAGAGTGTACATTAATCAGCAGTTTGGTAGTACAGGGGATGAACAAAGAGCATATTTTGATTATCAGTTAGGGAATTTTAGAGATGAGCAACGAGATTATATTGATAATCAATTTCGTGACATGATTGATGCTCAACGTTTGTACTTTGATCAACAATTAGCAGGTACAAGAGATGATTTGATGCGTTGTTTAAATGAGATTGAATCATCTGTATCTAGGAGCAGTGAACTATTTTTTGATGAAAAAAAAAAAGAGATACAGGAACATATTGATACAAAGTTAGTTGGTTTAGAAGTTGAACATAGTAATATGATTGGTAGTTTACGTGAAGAACTTTGTACAAAGATTGATAGTTCTATTTTCAAGATTCAAGACATGTTGAAGGGAGCATTAGTAGAAAAGCATACGGTTGTGGAGAGTAGTAGAATAGAACAGCAGGCTGCTTCTACGAAGGAGAGAGTGGATGAAAAAAATAAGGATAGCAAGGAAAGTGCATCTCTGGCATCTAGTTCTATTCACATTCCTATACTTTGTGATATTGATGAGGAAAGACAAGTTGAATTTATTCGTTGGATGCACAAATCGAAGGATCAGTAAGTTTGAATTTTTTATTTGGTTATTTATTATGTATATGTTTTATTTTTATTTTATTTATAATAAGTTTCTTGTTATAGAGATGTTGTCCGATTGCGTGGTGGGGGTGGTGGCATTAGATTGACAAAGCAAAAGCTAGAATCTATTGGCCAACGTGAATATATATTGGCGGCTGAGGTATGTCCTATTTGTATTTTTTCATCTCTCATGTTTATTGTAAACTATTAGGAATACATTCTTATAAAAAAAAAATTTTTATAGGATATGGATAATGCCATGTTTTTGCTTAAAAAAAGAAGAGCAAATTTTACAGACATTTTTTCATCAAGATATGGAATTCTAGATAGCGGGTTTGGAATATTTCTTCGGGGTATTGGTTTGAAAATATTGGATTCTACAGGACAACTGATTCGTAAAGTTCCTGTTGTTTACCATGGTTCTATGGAGAGATATGCGAATGGTTCCATTCCCAGAAGTTTTGGTAAAAGTTGGAAAGATTGTAATCATATATTGTGGCCAGATATTATTGATGATAAGTATTGGGTCCTTTTTGATGTTGATCTACTAAGTTGGAGGCTGACAGTGTATGATAACAATTACCACTTTTATGATGAAGCAATGTTATATCGACATGTTGTTCCTGCCATACATATTATTCCAGATATTATTCAAAAATATGTCGTTGCTGATCGGGCAGACCTTGGCAAAAAGATCATTCAACCGCTTGAATATTACAGGAAACCCTATGTTGAGATACCACAGTCTATTCGACATAGGTAAGAAATGAAAATAAATGTTCGTATTTGTAATCATATTTATATATACTTACAAGGTTTTCAATCATTCTTGCAGTGACAGTGGCATATTTGTTATTAAATATGTTGAGTGTCTCCTTGCTGGAATACCTATTGATGCTGTTCAATTGGAGAAAGTAGATTTGTATAGAGGAAAGCTTGTAATTGATTTTTTTTACAATGAATTTTTTTTTGTTCCAAATGAACAAAATGAATAGCTATGATGTTTGTATATTGAAGTGAAAACTGTTTTTGATTTTAATTTTATTTATTGTAGTTATGGGTTGACATTTTACGTAGTGTAAAATACGTTGGTTATATATAATTGTTTGTGCAAGTTTATTAGTGTATGTAACAAATTTGAGTTATAGTATGATATTTTGAGTTTAGATTAGTGCTGATTTTTTTTTTTTATATGAACAAGAGCAAAATTATTTATTGTGTGTTGTGGTTTAATATGAGCAGATGAATTCATAACTTATGTTATTGATTTTATAACACATTTATATATTTGTATGTTATGAAATTTTCTCTATTTAAATCTTATATATTTTGTTCTATTGTTGATTATTATTGTGGGTGTACGTTTGTTTGTTTTTTAGTAGCTTGGAATTTTGAATTTCTAAGTATGTGTAATCAGTTCACAAATGAATGCTAAAGATTTTGTGGAGTTACTTGAGTAATGAATGTAAAACATTGTTTTAGTTTATCATTTTTGTTTGATTTGGTAAGAAATTTATGATTTGTTAATATATTTAGTTTGAAATATTTAATTTTGTAAGTTATTAGTTATCATGTTGTATCGTTATTATTATAAAATGATTAAATATACTTTCTAGTTGGTTGTTTCGATTTACCTCATAAAGCAACTTGGCAATGTCAAGTTTTAGTTTGTTAAGTTATGTGATAAATCGAACGAAAGTAAAATATTTTTATTTTATTATTTAATATAATATATTATAGTCAATCTAGTTTATTAATTGTAAAATGATTAATTCTATCTCTAAAGGAAAAAAATAAAATAGATAGTAAAATATCATAATAAAGTTCAATAAATAATGAAATGTATATTTTCGAATTTTTAGTTTCCTTTGGATATTTTAATTATATATGAAATCTTAAAATAGATATATACAATCAGTTTTCATATACAAATGAATACATGTATTTACAATTCTTTTAAATTCATTGTATTATATGTTATGTAAAATTTGTTATTGAATTTCTTTGATAGAAATATTCTCATTTTATAATTTTTAATTTGTTTTTGTAATTTCCATGAAATACCTTGATAAACTGATATATATGTTTGTCGAGTTACTTGAATAACTTAAATGATACATATTTTGGAATACATTTGTAATAAATATATAAACAAATTATTTTTACCTATATTTACATGTGTATGTATAATATTTGTAACTCAATTGTACAACATAAAATTGACGTAAAAATTTATTTGATTTAGTTCACATAAATATTCCCAATTTGTGATCTTTGTTTTCGTGTAACATTTTTTCACGGATGTTGAATAACTGATTAAGGGTATATTCTTTAGTTTTTATTTATTTTTTATTTTATGTATAGATTGTATATTGTAATTAATTCATATAATATTTGATTATTTAATATAATATATATTTTATTTTACTATATTATAATATATACTTTGTACAAGGAGAAGAAAATGAAATAAAGAAAAAAAATAAAATAGATAAAACATATTTGCATCGATTTTTTTGGAAAAGTACAAATATTTAACTCGACAGAGTTTGTTGGGTTAAATAGCATGTTCAACAATTCACATAGCCAAAATAGTGAGTTATTGGTTCCTGAATAGTACAAAATTATTGAATTTGACAACGTTTAGCAAATTAAATAGTAAGTGGAAAAGTACACATACACACACACACAAAAATAACACGAGGCTCATATAAACTGATATTTATTAAAATAATAAGTATATAATATAATCATTATTAACTAATAACATTAAATATTTGTTAATAATTATAGTAACACATATATAATTTTTGTTTTATTTAAAAAAAATTACAAGCAAAAACAATATTGTACATTTAATTACTAAGATAACTGAAAAATTTGTAATAAAATTTGTGAAGTTATCTATAAAATATTTTCATTTAAAATGAAGAGAAACCTATAATATAATATATATAAATCTATAGAATGTAAAATATATAAAAGCTAAATTTTTACGGAAATGAACACATAGATTTATAATATTTATTAATTAATAGTAGTAAATATAAAACTGAAATTAATTATTAACTCTAAAATTATTTATTGAATTTAATTCACAAAAATATCTTGATTTGATGATATGTTATTTTGTGTAAGATTTTTCATCGAGAAACATGATAAACCTATATATAAGATTTTCCATCGAGAAACTTTATAAACTTATATATAAGTTTGATCGTATCATTATTTGATATAATATATTATAACAAAAGATGTATTATATAGGTAAATTATATATTAATGTAAATTATTGCACTCTAATATATTTGATTTTATCGATAACGAAGACACATTGTAGGTTAAAAAATGAAGAGACGTTATAAATTATTAGAGTCTATAATAACTAATGTTGTGATATTTAATTTTATCAATAATAAAGACATATTATAAATTATTGTATTTTACTATAATAAGTAATAGGTAAAAAAGTATTCTATATGAGTGGAATTAATTAAGTAACTCAATAAGTAGTTGTTTTGTAAGAGTATATATAATAATTATCTTTATTTAATTTTCAATATAAGCATATAATGGCAAATCTAGAAATTTAATGTTTAGAAGATGTTTTATTAAATGCAATTTAATGCGAAATGACTTATGTTGGACAAAGATACTTCTAACATGGAGATGGTGTCAGAGCACGAGGCTCGATGCGGAAAAGAGTGGACGGTTGGAATTGGTAATTGGTAAACAGAAAATGAAGCATATATCTAGATTGACAATTAAATAAGTAGTAATTTATGTGAATTGAGAATATGTGTGTGGCGAGCTATCTCATAAATTGAACATATTACATATTTTTTGTTTGTATATGATTTATTATAGCGTAGTATAATAAAATATATATTAAAAATATGTAATATATATTATATTAAATTCAAAAATATATAGTATATATATAGATATGTATATGTAATGATGACTGTACGATAATATAAGTACAAATGACTAAAATAAACTTACAGTAGAATAAAATATATAGTGTAAGCAAATATTAAGAATCAATATATTATATTTTGATTTGTTATTATTGATTTATCAAGTATTTGGACAAATATAAATTTTGAGATTCATAAGTTGGTTACAAAAAAACATGATAAAAATAAAAAAGTAAAAAATTTAAGTATATTAAATAATATAAATAACAAAATAAAACAAAAAAATGAAATATGTGCATGTTTGAAGTTACTCGAGAAACTCGACAAAGTGAAAATCATGTTTGTCGAGTAACTCGATTACAAATGAGATACAAAAGCAATCTATTCAGTAGCTAAAGTAACTTGACAAAATGAAACTTTGCTTTCCCAAGTTACTCGACAAACCAGTGGAAGTAAAAATATTGCTTATTTTGTTTTTCTATTTTATTTAAAATATGTAATATATTGAAAATAATTTTAATCTTATGTTGTTTTGTTATTTTTTGACGAAGTTGTGAATATGAATTGTGGAATTTTTATTTTAATTTGTTTTTTTATTTTATAAAAGTAAATATTATATATTATATTAATGTAAAATAATATATAAATTTTTTTTGTAATAACTATTTTATTATTAGATATTATATTAAGTTATAGAATATGAAATACTATTCATATAAAAAAACTCATTATTCATTGTATTATATAACTTGACAAATTCTAAATTGAGTTTCTCGAGTTATATAAGAAACTAATTATATGCATAGATTGAAATTTTTAAAACTTTTTGTATTTAAAGTATGTAAAATATTAATTATTTTGTTGGTTAAAAAAATACATGACAAAAGAAACAAAACAAAAGGATTAAGTGTATTATATAATTTAAATAAAAAAAATAAAACAAAAAAATGAAAAATGTGTATTTTTCAAGTTAATCGAGAAAGTCGAGAAATTCAAAATCACGATTGTCGAGTTACTCGATGACAAATCGGAGACAAAATCATTCTGTTTAATAGTTGAAGGAACTCGACAAAATGAAACATGAGTTTCTCGAGTGACTCGAGAAACTAATGAAATTTTAAATCTTGATTAATTTGTTTTTGTTTTTTATTTAAAATATGTAATACATTAAAATTTTTGTTCTTCTTATTTTGTTGTATTATTTGTTGATAAACTTGTGAATATGAAATTTGGATTTGTGCATGAATTTAAATTTGTAAAAGTTTTTGTATTTAAATTATTTAAAATATTAATTATTTTGTTTAATTTATATGTTGCAATATTATTATTGAAGGAAGTTGTGAATATGAAATTTTGATTTGTTAACTTATTTCATAAATTAAGCACATATATAATTGTAGTTAATCGATTATTTGTTAGAACATAATAACATTAAATATACATTGTATAAATTTAATATATATGATAATTAATTAATACAATATATTATATTTTTTTTTATTATGATTAATTTATCTCGTAACTTGACAAATAGAAATTTTAAGATTCACGAGATGGTTACAAAATAACTTGACAAAATAAAAAACATAAAAAATTTAAGTGATCTACATAATTTAAATAAGAAAATAAAAAATATACACGGTTGAAGCTACTCGAGAAACTCGACAAACTGAAAATCGTGTTTGTCGAGTTACTCGATCACAAATAGTATAAAAAATGAATATATTGAATAACTCAAGTAACTCGACAAAAATAAACTTGAATTTCTCGAGTTACTTGACAAATTAGTGAAAGTAAAAAGATTGATTATTTTGTTTTTGTTTTTTTTTTTAAATATGTAATATATTTAAATAATTTTTTATTGTTATTTTGTTGTGTTATGTTTTGATGAACTCGTGAATCTTTTTATTTAGAATTGTTTGAGTAAATTGATAAATAAAATATATACAAAATTTTATGTAGTCTATCATTTATTAAAACATTGTAAAATAGAATATATATGATATAAATTTAATATATATCATAATGAATTAATAGAATTTTATATAATTTTTGTAATTAGTATAAATAATTATTAAAACAAATTTTTACTTCACTTTGTTTTTATATTTCATAAAATTAAGTATCAAATATCATATTAATGTAAAATAATATATAATATTTTTTTATAATAGCTGTTATATTATAACATATTATATGAAGTTATAGAATATGAAATATTAATCATATAAAAAAAGTCATTATTCATTATATGACGTAACTCGAGAAAATCAAAATTGAGTTTGATTAGTTACTCAACAAACTAATTATATACATAAATTAATTTTTTTTAAACTTTTTGTATTTAAATTATTTAATACATTAAATATTTTATTTAATTTGTATGTTGTAATATTATTATTTAAGGAACTTGTTAGTATGAAATTTGAATTTGTTAACTTATTTAATAAATCAAATACATACATAATTGTATTTAATTCATTATTTATTAAAACATAGTAAAATTAAATATACATTTTATAAATTTAATGTATATGATAATGAATTAATATAATATATTATATTTTCTTTTATTATGATGAATTAATCCAGTAACTCGACAAAGGTAAATTTGAGATTCACAAGTTGGGTAAAAAAAACATGACAAAATAAAAAAATGAAAAAAATTCAGTGTATTACATAATTTAAATAAAAAAGAAAGAAAACAAAATTGAAAAATGTGCATTTTTGAACCTACTCGAGAAACTCGACAAACCGAAAATCCTATTTGTCGAGTTACTCGATTACAAATGATATACAATATCAATCTCGTGAATAGATTAACCAACTCGACAAAATCGAACACGAGTTGGACAAGTTAGTCGACAAAATCATGGAAAATTAAATTTTTGATTATTTTGTTTTTCTTTTTTATTTGAAAGACATAATATATTTAAATAATTTTTTATTCTTATGTTGGTTATTTGTCGACGAACTCATGAATTGGAAATTGGAATTGTCGAGTAATTTGATAAATAAAGCATATCAAAAATTCTATTTAGTGTATCATTTATTAGAACATAGTAAAATAGAATATATATTATATAAATTTGATATATATCATAATAAATTAATACAATATATGAATAAGATTATTACATAATTTTAATAAAAAAATAAAACAAAAAAAATGAAAAATGTGTATTTTTGAACTTAGTCGAGAAACTCGAGAAATTGGAAATGACGTTTATCGAGTAACTCGATGAAAAATCGGATACAAAATCATTTTGTTTAATAGTTGAAGTAACTCGACAAAATGAAACATGAGTTTCTCGAGTGACTCGAGAAACTAATGAAATTTTAAATCTTGATTAATTTGTTTTTGTTTTTTATTTAAAATATGTAATACATTAAAATTTTTGTTCTTCTTATTTTGTTGTATTATTTGTTGATAAACTTGTGAATATGAAATTTGGAATTGTACATGAATTTAAATTTTTAAAAGTTTTTGTATTTAAATTATTTAAAATATTAATTATTTTGTTTAATTTATATGTTGCAATATTATTATTGAAGGAAGTTGTGAATATGAAATTTTGATTTGTTAACTTATTTCATAAATTAAGCACATATATAATTGTAGTTAATCGATTATTTGTTAGAACATAATAACATTAAATATACATTGTATAAATTTAATATATATGATAATTAATTAATACAATATATTATATTTTTTTTATTATGATTAATTTATCTCGTAACTTGACAAATAGAAATTTTAAGATTCACGAGATGGTTACAAAATAACTTGACAAAATAAAAAACATAAAAAATTTAAGTGTTCTACATAATTTAAATAAGAAAATGAAACAAGAAAATAAAAAATATACACGGTTGAAGCTACTCGAGAAACTCGACAAACTGAAAATCGTGTTTGTCGAGTTACTCGATCACAAATAGTATAAAAAATGAATATATTGAATAACTCAAGTAACTCGACAAAAATAAACTTGAATTTCTCGAGTTACTTGACAAATTAGTGAAAGTAAAAAATTTGATTATTTTGTTTTTGTTTTTTTTTTAAAATATGTAATATATTTAAATAATTTTTTATTGTTATTTTGTTGTGTTATGTTTTGATGAACTCGTGAATCTTTTTATTTAGAATTGTTTGAGTAAATTGATAAATAAAATATATACAAAATTTTATGTAGTCTATCATTTATTAAAACATTGTAAAATAGAATATATATGATATAAATTTAATATATATCATAATGAATTAATAGAATTTTATATAATTTTTGTAATTAGTATAAATAATTATTAAAACAAATTTTTACTTCACTTTGTTTTTATATTTTATAAAATTAAGTATCAAATATCATATTAATGTAAAATAATATATAATATTTTTTTATAATAGCTGTTATATTATAACATATTACATTAAGTTATAGAATATGAAATATTAATCATATAAAAAAAGTCATTATTCATTATATGACGTAACTCGAGAAAATCAAAATTGAGTTTGATTAGTTACTCAACAAACTAATTATATACATAAATTAAATTTTTTTAAACTTTTTGTATTTAAAATATTTAATACATTAAATATTTTATTTAATTTGTATGTTGTAATATTATTATTTAAGGAACTTGTCAGTATGAAATTTGAATTTGTTAACTTATTTAATAAATGAAATACATACATAATTGTATTTAATTGATTATTTATTAAAACATAGTAAAATTAAATATACATTTTATAAATTTAATGTATATGATAATGAATTAATATAATATATTATATTTTCTTTTATTATGATGCATTAATCGAATAACTCGACAAAGGTAAATTTGAGATTCACAAGTTGGTTAAAAAAAACATGAGAAAATAAAAAAATAAAAAAAATTCAGTGTATTACATAAGTTAAATAAAAAAGAAAGAAAAAAAAATTGAAAAATGTGCATTTTTTAACCTACTCGAGAAACTCGAGAAAACGAAAATCCTGTTTGTCGAGTTACTCGATTAGAAATGATATACAAAATCAATCTATTGAATAGATGAATAAACTCGACAAAATCGAACACGAGTTGGACAAGTTAGTCGACAAAATCATGGAAAATTAAATTTTTGATTATTTTGTGTTTCTTTTTTATTTGAAAGACATAATATATTTAAATAATTTTTTATTCTTATGTTGGTTATTTGTCGACGAACTCATGAATTGGAAATTGGAATTGTCGAGTAATTTGATAAATAAAGCATATCAAAAATTCTATTTAGTGTATCATTTATTAGAACATAGTAAAATAGAATATATATTATATAAATTTGATATATATCATAATAAATTAATAGAATATATGAATAAGATTATTACATAATTTTAATAAAAAAATAAAACAAAAAAAATGAAAAATGTGTATTTTTGAACTTAGTCGAGAAACTCGAGAAATTGGAAATGACGTTTATCGAGTAACTCGATGAAAAATCGGATACAAAATCATTTTGTTTAATAGTTGAAGTAACTCGACAAAATGAAACATGAGTTTCTCGAGTGACTCGAGAAACTAATGAAATTTTAAATCTTGATTAATTTGTTTTTGTTTTTTATTTAAAATATGTAATACATTAAAATTTTTGTTCTTCTTATTTTGTTGTATTATTTGTTGATAAACTTGTGAATATGAAATTTGGAATTGTACATGAATTTAAATTTTTAAAAGTTTTTGTATTTAAATTATTTAAAATATTAATTATTTTGTTTAATGTATATGTTGCAATATTATTATTGAAGGAAGTTGTGAATATGAAATTTTGATTTGTTAACTTATTTCATAAATTAAGCACATATATAATTGTAGTTAATCGATTATTTGTTAGAACATAATAACATTAAATATACATTGTATAAATTTAATATACATGATAATTAATTAATACAATATATTATATATTTTTTTATTATGATTAATTTATCTCGTAACTTGACAAATAGAAATTTTAAGATTCGCGAGATGGTTACAAAATAACTTGACAAAATAAAAAACATAAAAAATTTAAGTGTTCTACATAATTTAAATAAGAAAATGAAACAAGAAAATAAAAAATATACACGGTTGAAGCTACTCGAGAAACTCGACAAACTGAAAATCGTGTTTGTCGAGTTACTCGATCACAAATAGTATAAAAAATGAATATATTGAATAGCTCAAGTAACTCGACAAAAATGAACTTGAATTTCTCGAGTTACTTGACAAATTAGTGAAAATAAAAAGTTTGATTATTTTGTTTTTGTTTTTTTTTTTAAATATGTAATATATTTAAATAATTTTTTATTGTTATTTTGTTGTGTTATGTTTTGATGAACTCGTGAATCTTTTTATTTAGAATTGTTTGAGTAAATTGATAAATAAAATATATACAAAATTTTATGTATTCTATTATTTATTTGAACATAGTAAAATAGAATATATGTTAAATAAAATATATCATAATCAATGAATACGATTTTATATAATTTTTGTAATTAATAAAAATAATTATTGTAACAAATATTTACTTTACTTAGTTTTTATATTTCATAAAATTAAGTATCATATATCATATTAATGTAAAATAATATATAATATTTTTTTATAATAGCTGTTATATTATAACATATTATATTAAGTTATAGAATATGAAATGTTAATTATATAAAAAAAAGGCATTATTCATTATATGACATAACTCGAGGAAATCAAAATCGAGTTTGATGAATTAGTCAACAAACTAATTATATACATAAATTAAATTGTTTTGAACTTTTTGTATTTAAATTATTTAATACATTAACTATTTTATTTAATTTGTATGTTGTAATATTATTATTTAAGGAACCTGTCAGTATGAAATTTTAATTTCTTAACTTATTTAATAAATGAAATACATACATAATTGTATTTAATTGATTATTTATTAAAACATAGTAAAATTAAACATACATTTTATAAATTGAATGTATATGATAATGAATTAATATAATATATTATATTTTCTTTTATTATGATGAATTAATCCAGTAAGTCGACAAAGGTAAATTTGAGATTCACAAGTTGGTTAAAAAAAACATGACAAAATGAAAAAATCAAAAAAATTCAGTGTATTACATAATTTAAATAAAAAAGAAAGAAAACAAAATTGAAAAATGTGCATTTTTGAACCTACTCGAGAAACTCGACAAACCGAAAATCCTGTTTGTCGAGTTACTCGATTAGAAATGATATACAAAATCAAGCTATTGAATACATCAACAAACTCGACAAAATCAAACTTGAGTTGGACAAGTTAGTCGACAAATCATGGAAAATGAAATTTTTGATTATTTTGTTTTTCTTTTTTATTTAAAAGACGTAATATATTTAAATAATTTTTTATTCTTATGTTGGTTATTTGTCGACGAACTCATGAATGGGAAATTGGAATTGTCGAGTAACTTGATAAATAAAGCATATAAAAAATTGTATTTAGTGTATCATTTATTAGAACATAGTAAAATAGAATATATATTATATAAATTTAATATATATCATAATAAATTAATAGAATATATGAATAAGATTATTACATAATTTTAATAAAAAAAATAAAACAACAAAAATGAAAAATGTGTATTTTTGAACTTACTCGAGAAACTCGAGAAATTGGACATGACGTTGATCGAGTAACTCGATGAAAAATCGGCTACAAAATCATTTTGTTTAATAGTTGAAGTGACTCGACAAAATGAAACATGAGTTTCTCGAGTTACTCGAGAAACTAATGAAATTTTAAATCTTGATTAATTTGTTTTTGTTATTTATTTAAAATATGTAATACAATAAAATTTTTGTTCTTCTTATTTTGTTGTATTATTTGTTGATAAATTTGTGAATATGAAATTTGGAATTGTGCATCAATTTAAATTTTTAAAAGTTTTTGTATTTAAATTATTTAAAATATTAATTATTTTGTTTAATTTATATGTCGTAATATTATTATTGAAGGAAGTTGTGAATATGAAATTTTGATTTGTTAACTTATTTCATAAATTAAGCACATATATAATTGTAGTTAATTGATTATTTGTTAGAACATAATAACAGTAAATATATATTGTATAAATTTAATATATATGATAATTAATTAATACAATATATTATATTTTTTTTTATTATGATTAATTTATCTCGTAACTTGACAAATAGAAATTTTAAGATTCACGAGATGGTTACAAAATAACCTGACAAAATAAAAAACATAAAAAATTTAAGTGTCTTATATAATTTAAATAAGAAAATGAAACAACAAATTTAAAAATGTACAAGGTTGAAGCTACTCCAGAAACTCGACAAACTGAAAACCGTGTTTGTCGAGTTACTCGATCACAAATAGTATAAAAAATGAATATATTGAATAAGTCAAGTAACTCGACAAAAATAAACTTCAATTTCTCGAGTTACTTGACAAATTAGTGAAAGTAAGAAGTTTGATTATTTTCTTTTTTTTTTTATTTAAAATATGTAATATATTTAAATACTTTTTTTTTCTTATTTTGTTGTGTTATTTTTCGACAAACTCGTGAATCTGAAATTTAGAATTGTTTGAGTAAATTGATAAATAAAATATATGCAAAATTTTATGTAGTATATGATTTATTAGAACATAGTAAAATAGAATACATATTAAATAAAATATATCATTATGAGTGAATACAATTTTATATAATTTTTGTAATTAATAAAAATAATTATTGTAACAAATTTTTACTTCACTTTGTTTTTTTATTTTATAAAATTAAATATCATATATTATATTAATGTAAAATAATATATAATTTTTTGTTATAATCACTCTTATATTATAAGATATTATATTAAGTTATAGAATATAAAATATTATTCATATTAAAAAAGGCATTATTCATTATATCACATAACTCGAGAAAATCAAAATCGAGTTTGATGAGTTACTTAATAAAGTAATTATATACATAAATTTAAATTTTATGAACTTTTTGTATTTAAATTAGTTAATATATTAACTATTTTATTGAATTTGTATGTTGTAATATTATTATTTAAGGAACTTGTGAGTGTGAAATTTGAATTTGTTAACTTATTTAATAAATGAAGTACATACATAATTGTATTTAATTAATTATTTATTAAAACATAGCAAAATTAAATATACATTTTATAAATTTAATATATATGATAATGAATTAATATAATATATTATATTTTCTTTTATTATGATGAATTTATCTAGTAACTTGACAAAGGTAAATTTGACATTCATGAGTTGGTTACAAAAGAACATGAAAAAATAAAAAAATAAAAAAAATTCAGTGTATTACATAATTTAAAAAAAAAAGAAAAAAAACGAAATTGAAAAATGTGGATTTTTGTACCTACTCGAGAAACTCGACAAACCGAAAATCATGTTTGTAGAGTGACTCGATTACAAATAGTATACAAAATCAATCTGTTTAACAGCTCAAGTAACTCGACAAAATGAAACTGGAGTTGGTCGAGTTACTCGACAAAACAGGGAAATGTAAACTTTTTATTATTTTGTTTTTCTTTTGAATTTAAAATACGTAATACATGTAAAAATTTGTTTATTCTTATGTTGGTTAGTTCTCAAGGAACTCATCAATGGGAAATTGGAATTGTCGACTAACTTCATAAATAAAGCATATAAAAAATTTTATTTAGTATATCATTTATTAGAATATAGTAAAATAGAATATATATTATATAAATTTAATATATATTATAATGAATTAATACAAGATATGAATTTTATTTTAATTTTAGCAATTACTATAACATTTATAAAAAAAATTACTATATTAAATTTATAGCATAATAAAATGATATTCTGTATTAATATATTATTAATTAATTATTATATTATTATAATAATTTAATGATTATATTCAATTTAATACAATAAATGGATTTCACATAAATTTATTTATAAATAATTATAAAATTTATTACGTATTTATTTATAATTTATTATTGTAAATATAAATATAAATTTTGTTATGGATGATATTATCATTAGTGATTACAAATATAAATTGATTTTTATACTATAATTTGATATAATTATTCTGATAAATAAAATGAGATTATTTAATTGCTTGATAAAAAAATATATAATAAATTTTATAATTATGTGTAAATAAATATGTAATAAATTTTATGTACATTTATAAAAAAAAAATTAATATGAATTTATTATAATAAATTGATTATAATCATTAAATTATTATAATAATGTAAAAATTGATTAATAATATGTTATTACACCAATAATTTTATTACGTTATAAATTTTGTTATAAATAATATTATTATTACTAATTATAAATATAAAAGATATGTTATAGTATAATTTTATATAAAATTTATGATAAATAAAAATAAGTATTATAACATATTTTTATTACATTGTCGTTTTTGAAATGATAAAATTAAATATGATATAATATACTAATATAAAATAATATAAAAATATTTTTTATAATAGCTTTATTATTATAATATATTATATTAAGTGATAGAATGGAAAAAATTGCGTACCTTCTTATGTTATCAAATAACTCCACAAGATAAAAATAGAGCTTACTGATTTGCTTGAATATATAGATAAGTAAAAACAGCTATTTACAAAAATAAGTAAAACAACTAATAAAATTGTTTGTTATAAACGAAAATATAAAATATTAAATTTCACTATTCAATATATCGAGAAACTCGATATATTCAAAATCGAGTTTCTCGAGTTACTCGATGAAATAATAAAATTTCCTGCTGTTAATTTTCGAGGAACTCATGAAGTTCAAATTTTGCTTTTTCTAGTTACTTGAAAAATTAAGCATGAACAGAAATTTTTTTAATATATCATGTATTAAAACATAGTCAAATAAAGTATATATTATATAAATCTAATATATATCATAATGAATTAATAAAATATATTATATTTTATTTTGTTTTGGCAATTATTGATAGCATGACAGAATACAAAAAAACAATACATAATTTTAAAAAAATTATGAAAAAAATTTACAAAGAACAAAATTGCAAACTATATAAATGATTATTTACTCGAGCAACTTCACAAAATCAAATATGAGTTTGCCAAGTTACTCGATTAATAATATGACACATAGGTAGAAATTCAATATTCAGTTTCTCGAGTAATTTTATAAGATTAATACATGAGTAATATTAAATGAGTAAATTTTAATATTCTATCACAAAATTAAATATAATAATAACATTATTATAATAATGTAAAAATTGATTGATAATATTTGACTACAGAAGGAAATATATTATGCTATAAATTTATTATAATAATTTTATGAAATTTTTTTTTTTTGTAATTCTAACTTTGTCAATTTATGAGACAAAGTACGAAAAAACGAAAAAAAAATTAATGGGACATTTGTTATAAAAGGAAAAGGATGTGGAATAAAACTACAAATAAAAAAAACAAAAAATAAATTCCTAAAAGCCGACAAAAATACAAAAAGTAAAAAATAAAAATGTTTCCAATATTTCCCACTATTCTGATTTACTCGATAAAGTGGGATAAACAAAATGTTTTTATTTTTCCCACATTGCCGAATTACTCAGCAAAGTGGAAAAAATTTTGAAAATAAAAATTTTTTGTATTTTTTGAATTTTATATTTTGTCATCAAATTGTCCATAAAAAAAAATGAATAATAATAATTTTACATGAGCAAAATGGGGAAAAAAAATATAAATATTTTTTTTATATTCTGTCATGAAAATGTCTGCCTAAAAAAACATAATATAATTTTTATAATCAATAATCACAATATTATACAATATAAAGTAATTTTATATCATATATAATTGAATATAAAATCTTATCATAAATGTGAGAGTCAAAAAAATATCTAGGCACTTAAATTATTAATCAAATACAAAAAATGAAAGTTGAAAATACAAAAATATTAAATTATCTAGATGCATAAAACAATAAGGAAAACATAAAATTTAACAATTAATATAAATACAAAATTATAACAAGAAAGTGGGAAAAATTTTAAACAAAAAATTTATTTATTTTTTGATTTTTATATTTTGTCATTAAATTGTCTATAAAAAAAATTAATAATAATAATTTTGCGTGAGCACAGTGGGGAAAAAAATTTTTATTTTATTTTTATATTCAATCATGAAAATGTCGATCCACAAAAAAAAAATATTTTTATAATCAATAATCATAATTTCATATAACATAAAATAATTTTATATCATATATAATTTAATATAAAATCTTGTTATAAATGCTAGAGTAAAAAAAATATATAGATGGTTAAATTATGAATGATATAAACAAATAAAAACTTGAGAATACTGAATACTCGGCAAAGTGGAAAAACAGAAAAACAAAAAATAATAATTTGAAAAAAGGAAAATTTGTCAACACAAAATTAGACTAATTTTTAAAAGTTGCAAGACTTAATGTACATTTTAAATTTATGTACGCTATTTTAATTAACTTTTTGGACAAAAATCGTCGTGAAAGACAAGTATAAGACATGCAAATTAATAGATTAATGATAAAAATTTGCTAAAAAAAGTTACATTCATAAATATGAAAGTAACCAATAGTTGAAGAGTTTTATTGCAATGAAAATGTAGTATACTAAACAAATAATGTTATAGTAATATAATTACCCTTATAGTTTTTGGTGCTTATGCTTATTATTTTTTATTCATTTTTTAATTTTCATAAGAAAAATATCATATATATTTATTTAAGGCACAAATAAATTTTTTGTATTCTGTTTATTATTATTAATAAGTATATATATCTAATAATATAAAGTTAATAGTCAAAATAAAAATACATAAAAATACAAAATATATAGATTTGTTAAATATAATTTACATCATTACAGTACATTACAAAAAGCTTGTATCTAGAAATGACAAAACCTTAGAAATATTACATAAAAAAACCTAATATTCATTCAAAGTACTGGAAAAAGGTGGCAATGCATACAATGATATTATTTGTTTTTAAATGTTGTCTTTCTCTTTCGAAAGTCGTGTATTTCTCTCTGCTCTTGGCGTAGGCAATTTTTCTGGGATGACTTCAGTCTCAGATGAGATTGGATGTTCTTCAATTTTTCTCTTCTTGGATTTAGACCCAGGTGAAGAAGGGAAATTAAGTTGTTTCACTGCACTTGGAAATGTTTGCCCTTGAAGAGGCATTGGTGTGTCAGCGGTATATGCTACATCTTTCCCTTTGTTACTCCTTGATCTTGTACTTGTACAACTGGTCGACATCGAAGGAACTGATTCATTAAGGAAGATAATGTCGTACTTGTATTCATTGTCGAGGACATTTTTCTTCATTCCTTTAACATAAAAAAATTGTGCTTCCTCCAATGTGATTCTAATTTTTTCCAAGACTTGTGATCCACTGTCCATTAGTTGTTGGCCTGTGTACTGTAAGAATTTTTCTGATGTATCTCCAATCATAGTCCCAGATAATGAGCCTGTGGAGTCTTCAAGTTCCAGATATACACGTGCCCTAACATATAAAAAATGTTAAAAATGTTGCATGTGTAAATAATTACAAACAATAAATGATTTGTAAACAATATTATACCTTGGTACTGCAACTGCATGAGAAAATTTGCAGAAAACGCATTCGTATGTTTCATTGAAATCAGCACTCAATATTTTCTTGCAAGTATTGCATGACATGTACCAAAAGGATTGTTTAAAAACTCTCACGTATGCACGTGCGTGAACCCAGAAATATGCATATCCTGTTAGCTATTGTTGAAGATAAATTGTATAAATATTATGCAATAATGAAAAAAAATTTTCTATATAATATTTTAAATAAGATTAGGCTTACTTCAGATAACAAATTTGGAATATGTTGAATCTGTGTGATATTCTTTATGTCTGGACTGGAAAGATTCTTTGTTGCCGAGGATGGATATATCTTTGTCAAGATCATCTCATCTAACTTGTCCGAATTTGTTTCAACCCTTGCACAATGTTTAAAAATATTAGCAATTTATACACATGTATATTTATATATTTAAAAAAAATATAATAAAAAAATAAATTTTTACCAAGAAGTAAGCTCAATCACTTGTTCTAAGTGGGCATTGAAGGAGAAAATGCTGTTGGCCTTGGTTGAAATTGAAAGGCCTGTGCATGAAATAAATATATAGATATATTTATTGGAAAACCTAAGATTGCCTACAAATTTTGTAATATTCGATTGATGATTTATAAAATTATTGACAATATATTACCACTGAAAGATGTCACTTTTAGATGGTTTCCAATGATGATTTGTTTTGTGCTCAAGTTATCAGCAATGAAACGACATTCCTTCTCCACAAAATTGTCCCACATTGTTAGCAACACAGTGTTGAAGCTAGTATAGAAACACAGAAAATATATGAGAAAGTGGTATATGAATTTCTTGAATAATATTATAATTATTGGAATTTATATTTATAGATGACAATAATATAGCTATATATATATATAAACCTTGTGTCGATGAGAACTACATCTTGAATAGATGTTTGTGTTTCAAACCTAGTTTGCACCAGCCTTTTAGGTTTGACATCAATTGCAACTCCAATAATACCTGAAGGATAAAAATAAGAAATTAGGACAAATGAAATTTGTTATGAATACAATGGAATGCATAAAAAGAAACATGTTCGTTTTTTTGTGAAATAGGAACAAGTACTTATATCAGAATTTGAGTCCATATAAGGTTCCAATTTGTTGAAAGGAACAAAATTGTATGTAGAAGATATTAAAACACTGTGGTCTTCATTCACTTCTTCGACTCTTGTTCAACCAGATATTGTCCATTGTATGTTGCCCATCGAAGCTTGATACTCAGGCTTTGTAAATTTAACATTTGCATTCGAGACAAGATATGTTTTGCCAAGTAATAGCTTGTCTTCATATGCCGAGATGTTCGCATCATAAATAGTTGCATGGACTCTATTTTTCTGTATAATACCATACATTTAAATTAGATATTTTGTATAAACATATATATAATTTTTGCTAGATATTATTTTTGAATATGAAATAAGACAATTTAAAGCTATAACATATTAAAGGCAAAAAAAAATTTTTAAAAATTTTATGTGGCTAAAATGAAATAAATCAAGGCACATAAATAATAGATTAAAGTAATATACCTCAGGATCCATAAATACCATATTCTGATATTTTGTTGGGCTTCGTTGAGCTATTCGTGGAAACGATTTTTCGACAACAATGATTTTTGACGTCCAGTTTGTATCGTTGGGAGCAATATTTGGTATTAATTTGTACTGTTTATCCATTGTTTGATCCTGTAGAAAATGTCAAATATAAATTAAAGACTATAAATAGGTTATCAAAGTGAAATAATATTTATACTAATAATGAATTGTAAGAGTATAAATTGAAATATAGTATGAAGTTGTACTTCAAATCTGAAAGAGGAGTACGAGGATACAAATATTGAGAATTAAAGACTTGTTGATAAATGATAATATTGAATGTTTGTTGTGTTTGGTTTGTAATCACAACTAATGTATATATATAGAGGTATATAGTATCTATTATGCCAATAGTAAGGATATGTTTACTCAATAGGGGTCTAAATCTTCTGTCCTGATTGATGCTTGCCTTGTGACGCCGTAATTAATAAATGATGTGGGCCCCAATAATGATGCCATAAAAACTCATTCATAGTTGTTCTCACTTCATCCTACTCAGCCCCAATTAGTTTAAATAAAGTGCTGATTATACTTATAATAGATTTGAAGATTCCAAAATATTAATATAAGCACTCAAAAATTTTACGTAAGTATTTCTACTATTATGTTAAATTATAGTAAAGGCAAATTGATCAAATTGAAATAAAGAAAATTTTATTATTATAATGTATATTATTTAAAATTATGTAATAGCAAAAATTTATTATTGAGTTTAAAAAGTTTATTAAGATTTTAATAAGTATAATTAGTTATTATACATTTAAGTATTTTTGTGTATCGAGCAAGAAAATATAACCTATAAAATTAAGAATAAATAAATAAATAAATAATTGATGGTTAAATTGTGAATATGAAATTTGTTTTACTTAGTAATATACAATGAAAATAAATAACTACTACAACAGAAGAAAAATATTATTCATTAGAGTTCAAACATATATGAGACTTGAGTAGATTCAAAGTTATTATTTTCTAAGTTGAAAGATTACACTATTAGAGGTTATGAGATGAATGGATGAAACTATAATAAAACAATAAGTAAGGAAATGTATAATAAAGTAGGGTTTATATTAGTAATTTATAGATAAACTACAATACACAAAAATCTTTTCGATAAGTGAAACAAAAAAAAATTATTTAGGATTTATGTAGAATGCAAAAAAATTAAAGTGTTCAATCACAATGTTTATACTGTAAATGTTTCTATTATTTTAATGAAGTTAAGTTGAAGTTAAAAATAGTCAAGAATTCTTAGATGCGTGAGAAATAGTGATGTTAGGACCATTTGTGACTATAAATAAGAAAAAAGGAATCATATTTAAAATAGAAGAGTGAATTGGGATCAAATTGTTACAAACATGAAAGAAGAGGCAGTCCTTCTTTCAATTAATAGAAGATAAGATAGGGTCCAGCATTTATTACGTATTGCGTGTCTTCAAGGAGATACAGACCAGCCGTCTAGCATTAAATGATGCGTGGAAAGCAAAGCAAGAATTGGAGATGAGGATATGAAACCCGAATTGGGAATAACGAGGTGAAGCACAACTTGAAGATATTAATATATGTTAATGTATATACAATTTTCATACGTGTATGGTGAAAATGAATAGATTAAAGATCATGTTGACATGTGTACAATCAAAAGATATTTGTACATTTATGATCTGAATTATTACTTGTATTAGGTATGATTATATGTAAGAGTAGACTAAGTAGTAATCTATAGTTTATTGTATCAATTTCTCTGAATTTAATGAAAGTAAGAAATAAATTATACTTAGATATTTTTTTGTTACAACTATTGATTTGTGTTAATTTAAATATAGAGGAAAAAAAGTCATATAGAATATAAAAAAAATTTTATATTGTTAATAGCGAATGACTTTATAACATATGTATAAAAACGCGTTCAATGGCAAAAGAAATATAAATTGATAACATTAAATATTTAAATATTTGTACTTTAAATATTTGTTTGTTAAATTTTGTATTTTATTTATTCATTTAACTAAATCAATACTACGTTCTTAGAAAATCGATTAAGTTTCATAAAATCATGAATAAGATAAATTTAGTTTTAAATTTTAAAAATTCAAATTCGATAAATATAATGTATTTTATATGAAATTTTTTTCATAAAATTATGTTGGTTATCAAATACACTTTATAACTATATCTACTATACAAATGAATTTAATAGAGACTAATATAGCTTTTTAGAGTTTAATATATAAGCACCATTAGGAATTGTATTAATAGCAATGACAAAAAAAAATTTATATGAATCATATTTCATAAATTCATTATTTGAATGAACGTGTTATATAATATTTAGTATATCTATAATACGAATATAAACATATTGAATATTAACTAAATAAAAATACAATAATAAAAGTGTTTCACTTTGTTAAAAATAAACAGTCAAAATTTGGTGTAAATTTAGCATAAATATATTATGAAATTTTTATTAAATTATTCATAATGTAAAATTAAATTAAAATAATCATTGATAAATCTACACTATTTGTAGTATAATATTTGAAGACAAAAAAAAATAGATAATAGTAAAAAAAAATTCAAAAACTATCTAAATCAAATGATGAGTTTTATTATTTTGGATTATAAATCGATGTTGTTACAAACCATACATAACTATAGCATTATACATCTGAACAGATTGGCCATTCATTCACTACAGTATAAATAATTTAAATGCTCTGTATATATTTTCTTCAAAGTTTTATACAATATCCTTCACCAGTTGTAATGTAAGAATACACTGGCTCTTTATTGACTGGAATACAATTCATGTGAAAGCTTTTTAGAAGTAATATTCAAACAACACATAGAATATACTTCATCAATATTCACTACAATATCATTCATATCACAGATTTATACAAGTGTTCTTCAAAGAATACATAGAATATACTTCAAGAATACAATTTTAACTATTGTTTAGAAAGTAAAAATCCCCTAATTAAAAAAAAAAATATGCATAATAATAATTAAAACACTATGAATGCACAATTGCTAATATTTCTGTATAAACTACATTCTTTGTACAACAAAAATGATTTTTAAATTTATCATTTGGTATAATTAATGCTTTTATAGATTTACTTGTTTTTGCTCTAGATAATGCAACATAAAGTTGACCATGAGAAAATACAGGTTCAGGAAGATATAGTCCAACATAATCTAGTGTTTGACCTTGAGCTTTATTTATCGTCATTGCAAAACAAGCACGAATTGGAAATTGCGTTCTTTTAAAGGGAAATGTACTCTTATCACTTTCAAGTGGAATAAATGGAATTCTAGGTAAAAAAACTTTCTTCCCACGCCACTCTCCAACAGATATTTCAGCATGAATAACATTACGCTCAAATGCACGACAAATTAATCTAGTGCCATTACATAATCCTTCAGATGGATTAATATTTCTTAATAACATAACAGGACAATTTTGTTTCAATACAAGTTCATGAGGTGGAATACCATTTGGAGTTAGTGTATTAAGAAAATCTTCATGAATACTTTGTTCATTTTTTTCTAATGTTTCATCAAAGCTATAATATATAACATTTTCACCAGCAATTTGATTAAGTACAATATTATTTATTTCATCAACAGCATTATTTGTAGGAGTTAAAATAACTCGATTAATCATCTTATCTAATTCATTGGTATAATTTTGTAAGTTTGGATAAACACTTTTGATCAATTCTTTTAGAGAAACTATTTTGTTATCAAAGGGTATAGCTATTTCATCTGGTAATGTAATCATATTACAGGTATGCCTAGGTTGAATTCCATTGCCTATATCGAGCAGTAATTTAGAAAAGTATGGGTCTAATTGAGCTCTCATATTTTGCACCAATTGTAATTGTATGAAATTTGGCCATAAGTATGAATACACTAAACTTGATCCAATGATAACTTCTTTATTTCCCTTTTGAACTACTGGTAATACTTGTCGAAAATCACCTCCTAAAACAACAACCTTCCCTCCAAATGGTAATATAGAATCATTAACATCTCTTAGCATTCTATCTACAGCCTCTATTGCATAACGGTGAACCATTGGTGCTTCATCCCAAATAATCAAATTTGTCAATCTAAAGAAACTTGCTAAAGCAGATTGCTTACTAACAGAACATGTCATATTGTGATTTATTTCAAGTGGTATCTTAAACCTTGAATGTGCTGTTCGTCCACCAGGTAATAAAGCAGCTGCAACACCTGAGGAAGCAGTTGCTAAACCTATAAGATTTTTAGATCTAATTGTAGAGAGCAAAGCTTTATATAAATAAGTTTTACCAGTTCCACCAGGTCCATCTATAAAATACAAACGACTTGTATTACTATATACATCTGAAAGAATTTTGTCATAGGAAATTTTTTGATATTCATTCAAGTTATTTGCATACATAGTATTGTCAACATGAATAACATTGTTTAATTCTTCATTAATAATCTTAGTTAATATGTCTTCTTGTTCCATATATATTTGAAAAGGTACAAGATGATAATCATTTATATTTTTATTATTTGCTTCTAATATAGAATTGATTTCATGTAGTGCTTTTATTTCTGCATTTGCAATAGACATACTATTAGATAAATAATCTTCACATAAAAATAGGCGAAATTTTTTCCATAATACATCTGGATTATTAGGAGAACATAGAATGAGTATGGTAGCAAATAATCTACGAAGAGAAGAAGGCATTTGATAATTAATAGCTTCATCTAAACAAAACTGACAATAATTATTGTCTTGTAATAAACCAAGTGCCATAGCCGTTTCACGAAAAGAAGACAAATAAACACCATTAACTAATTTTAAATTTTGAAATGAAGTTGCTCCTTTAATATGATTTAATAAAATACGTAAATAATATCTTTCTCCTTCAGTTATAGTAGATGTAACTATTCTACCAATAACATTTCCTTTTTTCCTTCGACACCATACAAAAAATTTTGGAAAATCTTTATATAATAATGTTTTTGCAAGTTCATTTGAAACATTCATATGAAAAAATTCAGTTAACATTGTGCGTTGTCTAGATTCATTATTGATTACTGTTTCTAAATTTTCATAATCTCTATATGTTATCAAGTGGTTATTTTCAAGATGTAATTGTAATGAGATAACTGAGGGAGACATTTCATACAAAACAAATCCATATATTCTCCACATTGCTTCAGGTGGAGAAATCCAACGACCATTTTGATATATCTCAATTTCATCAATAGGATTTTCATTATTAGTATTACTAATTGAAATACTTACACGATCATAGCCTTTATAAACATATTTATAGAGGTATTTGACAGCTTTAACTGTTGAACATATTTCCACATTAATATGACAATCAAACTTTGCACACAAATATGGATTGTAAGGTACAACCCATCTATTGTCTAATAAATGTCCTCGAATCATAAATGATCGTTTATCATTCAATCATCTATAAGTTGGATAAGAATTATGGCCAATAGAAGTATTTGAAATATATTCTTTTGGATATTTATTCTTACAATGACCATTTCTATCCATACAAACATTATGGGGATTCAAATGACCACATGGACCATGCATCATATGTTTAACAACAATAGAATGAAGGTGAGGATATTTGACTTTGTCTGGAATTTCACATGATACAATAGAATCAACTCTATCAATATTATTAATTTTCGCATTGCTTTGTAAGATGAGCAAGAAATGAGCATGTGGAAGTCCTCGTTTTTGGAATTCTACAACATAAATATATGCAGCAACAGGCCCAAATATTTGGTGCTTAAATAGATCAACTTTAAGTTCTTCTAATTTAGCTTTGAATATTCTAGCAGTCAAATCTGGTCTATTCTGTCCTATATCATTATGCCTTAACTCTTGTTTTATTTCTACCCAATTAGGGTTACATGTCAATGTTAAAAATAAATCAGGTTTACCAAATTTTTGTACTAACGCCATTGCGTCCATATATCTTTTTTTCATATCTCTAGGACCCCCAACAAAAGAAGAAGGTAAAATAATCTGACGACCAATTTGTGCACCTCTATTTTGACCATTTTCTACACTATCAACAACTCCTTGATATAATTCAGCACGAATTTCGCTTTGATTTTGACGAAAATAATCTAATCGACTTGTTTCAAGTTTAACATACATATCTACTACATATTGTTGCAGAAGTCTACCAGCATGAAGTAAAACATTGTTTTGTGTATCACGTACCTGTAATTTGAAGCAATAGTATTCACGGCAAGATACTTGTAAACCTTTCTTATTCTTTTTGTAAACTGCACAATAGAAAAATGCAAACAAATTTAATGAAAAGAAATTCTAAATTGAATGAGTTTAAATGAAGAAACACATTAGTAGTCTTTACCTTTTTTTTCTTTCTCTATTATATCAGCTGCACAACTCATGTTTTCAGTAGAAAAGGAATTCTCATTTGTACTATAAATATTAACTGTACTATTTTTTGCCTTTTCAATACCTTCATGCCAACCAGTCTCACCGAAGGGAAATAATAATGGGTACTGTAGGGGATCATAACATCCATAATAATAATGTATTCTATGTGAATTATTAGAGTGACAATAAATTGATATATCACGATATCTTATGTCTGCAGATGGGTCCTCATCAACCCAAACTGCAGCCACTTGAGATGTAGAAGGTGCATTATATACTCTTTGATCAAGACCAGCATCACATCTAATTTGAATTCTGCAAGTTTGAAGATTTTCAATATCACCTAAGGAACGAAAAAATCTAGAATATGGATTAATCTCTAATATATTTACTAAGATATGTAGTAAAGATGATGAGAAATTGATACATGTATTTAATCTATTTTGTATTTCGTTGTCTGTATCATAAAAATATAACTGTAAATATGATGGATTACTATCAATGTTTAGAATTGGATTTATATAATGGTATACTTGTCCTTGAACTCTAAAAGTGTAAATACCTTTGTAGTTAGTAGATTTAGATAAATCTTTATCAAACTTCACTCCAAAAGAGGTAAAAGCAAAATGGTTATTATAATTTCGCACATTATTTTTAAAATCCAATGCTTCATCTGTACTTGAAGTATATAAATCATATAAAATAGAAGGAGAACAATTGATATGCAATTTAATTTTTCCATCAGCACAACAAAAACCTTTACTTTCTTTTTCAAATTTTTTTGCAAAACAGTAAATACAATTTGTTGGAGTACGTAATACATAAGTTTCTGTGGGTACATGTCTCATAGTAATATTTGAAATACAAGGAGTTAATTGGAATTCATGATTTTGATTTTCATGTTCTTCATAATAAATATTGCTTTCTATACCACCATCTTCTAAATTGTTAGAGTCAATCAAAGAAATTTCATGTCCATCTTCATTCAATTCTTCAGCTATAAAAAATATGACAAATGAAAACAACATAAATAAATAAATGGGAAAAAAATGTGCATAACGGGAAAAACATAAAAACAAAAAAAACCTTAGCTCACCAGATAATTGTAAACTACCTATTGAATTGACATCGTTCAACTCAACATCTTCAAGTAACTGAATCCTTGTTTTTTGAATCTTCTTGTTAGATTTATATTGTGTATGCTCAGCATACATCTGTCTTCTTTTCTTCTTTTGTTGTTCTTTATTTAAGTCAACAAATTTTTCACCTGTCATCTAATATATTTTATCATATAATAAATATAAAAATTAGTCTCATTCAATGTAGAAAAAAAAAATTTATACTATAAACATTATTAACACAAATATGAATAAGATTAGTACATACATGTAATAACCAACAGGGAAAAAAATTGTATTGGTTAAAATTGTAATATTCAACTATAACATGTAAATACATGATATAAAAAAAAAACTTATTAATGAAGATATAATGAAAAAATAAACCAAACAACACAAAAAATAATTAATTTCAAATTTCTATCAGTGAATAATTACATACCTATAAATTGAAGTTAGGAACTTGCTATAAAACCACTGATGAAGAACTGATGAAATCAAAAAAATGAATATCAGATCTTCTACAATCTATACTCAAACTCAATAGGTGAAGAAAGGAGATGAGAATTATAATTTCAAATATAAGTAAGAAGCTACAATGATTTCGAGTAAGAAAAAGAGGAAATCAACAAAATTCTAAGGTTTGATGAGAGTAGAAATAAGAGAACAAGGCTAAGAACAAAGAAAATAGAAAAGAAGCAAAAACTGTCTATATATGTCTGGTACAAATAAAACAAAGGAAATATATAAAATAATACTGCGAAAACAATATCGTATATTTATAATAAGTGCATGGTTTAGATGTACATAAAATTATATATGTTATTAATAATAAGTACAAAGATAAGGACAAAGAAATGAAAAAAACTGAAAACCAAGTAAGTTATAATTTCTAAATGCGTACACGTGTTAATAATATGGTAACATTATGAATAAATAAAGTGTAATAATTTTTCTTAATTATCTCGTAAGTTGGAAAGATTTACTAAAATAAAAAAATATGCATCGAATACAAAATGAAGACCAGATATTATACACAAATTTTGAAGTCAAACATTGCGGCTAGTGTGAGAAACAAGATAATACAATATAATAATTGCAAAATGCAACAAAAAAGAAAAATTTATGTAGAAATACTGACAGCTAATTACTCGAGGAAATCGAGAAACGACATTTCATTTTGTCGAGTTCATCGAGAAAACAAATGACACGAACAGAAGAAATTCATACTAAATTTGACAATCATTATTAACAATAATGAAAGCTAATCATTACATTAGAAATGATATGATGACTACAAAATTAAATACCTGACATTTATAAAAAAATACATATATATAATTTCTCATTTGTTGATGTTCTAATTTTTGTTTATGTTTTCATGAAAATCCAGTAAAAATAAAATCGAGTTAGTTGATAAATTTTGATAAAATATTAATTTTTTGTATTTTTGTTAGAGTTATTCAACAAAATCAAACTAAAATCTGTAACAAAATATAAAGGTCAGGGATGGGCAAAAAAAATAAAAGGTCATGCTTAAATTTGTTATGAAATGAAAATGATGTAAAGTAAAAGTGCAAATTACAAACAATTAAATAAATAAATAAATTGCTAAAACCCTATAAAAATAAATAAAATACAAAAAAATTTGTTTTCCTATGTTTCCTAGATTATCGAGTTACTCAGGAATATAGAATAACTAAAAATGTTGATTTTTTCCACTTTGTTGACTCATTCGACAAAGTAGCAAAAATGGAAAAAAATAAAAATATGTTAAAAAAAGGAAAAATTTTGAACACAAAATTGGACTACTTTAACAAAGTTGTAAGACTTAATATACATTTTAATTTTATTTTGTTATTATTAGTTTGTTTGTTTATTATTTAAAATGCTAGACAAATTAAATGTAACAAAAATTTAAAGGTCAGAAATGACAAAAAAAAAAATTCTCTAACAAATTTGTTATAAAAGGAAAAAGATGTGGACTAAAACTGCAAAATAAAAAAAAAAATTGAAATAAATTCTTAAAAGCCCACAAAAATAAAAAAAAAAAAGGAAAAAATCAAAATGTTTCCAATGTTTCCCACTTTTCCGAGTTACTCGGCAAAGTGGGATAACTAAAATGTTTTTATTTTTCCCACATTGCCGAGTTACTCGACAAAGTGGAAAATATTATTAAAAAAAATTTTTTTTTGTTTCTTTACATTTATATTTTGTTATCAAATTGTCCATAAATAAAAATTAATACTCATAAAAATATGTTAAAAAAAGAAAACACTGTCAACACAAAATTGGACTACTTTAAAAAAATTGTAAAACTTAATATATATTTTAATTTTATTTTGTTATTATTAGTTTGTTTGTTTATTATTTAAAATGCTAGACAAATTAAATATAAAAAAAAATTTAAAGATCAGAAATGACAAAAAAAAAATATTTAATTGACAAATTTGTTATAAAAGGAAAAAGATGTGGACTAAAACTACAAATTAAAAAAAATATATGAAATAAATTCTTAAAAGTCCACAAAAATAGAAAAAAAAAAAGTAAAAAATCAAAATGTTTCCAATGTTTCCCACATTGCCGAGTTACTCTACAAAGTGGGAAATATAAAAAAAAAATATTTTTTTTGTTTTTTTATATTTATATTTTGTCATGAAATTGTCCATAAACAAAAATTAATAGTCATAAAAATATGTTAAAAAAAGAAAACACTGTGAACACAAAATTGGACTACTTTAAAAAAGTTGTAAGACTTAATATACATTTTAATTTTATTTTGTTATTATTAGTTTGTTTGTTTATTATTTAAAATGCTAGACAAATTAAATATAAAAACAATTTAAAGGTCAGAAATGACAAAAAATAAAAAATTTCATTGACAAATTTGTTATAAAAGGAAAAAGATGTGGACCAAAACTGCAAATTAAAAAAAAAATATGAAATAAATTCTTAAAAGCGCACAAAAAAAAAAAAAAGTAAAAAATCAAAATGTTTCCAATGTTTCCCACTTGTCCGAGTTACTCGGCAAAGTGGGATAAATAAAATGTTTTTATTTGTCCCACATTGTCGAGTTACTCGACAAAGTGGGAAACATTATAAAAAAATATTTTTTTTTAATTTTTTATATTTATATTTTGTTATCAAATTGTCCATAAACAAAAATTAATACTCATAATTTTACGTGAGCAAAATACGGAAAAAGAAATATAATATATTTTTTAATATTCTGTCATGAAAAATGTCCACCTAAAAAAATTTAATATAATTTTTATAATCAATAATCATAATATTATACAATATAAAATCATTTTATATCATACATAATTAATTATAAAATCTTATCATAAATGCTAGAATCAAAACAATATATAAACGCCTAAATTATTAATCAAACAAAAAAATTCAAAGTTGAAAATACTAAATTATCAAATTACTTACATACAAAAAACAATAACCAAAACATAAAATTTAACAATCGCCAATCTAGAATAACTAAAAAAATTTTAATATTTCCACTTTGCCAATTGACTCGACAAAGTGGGAAAAATGAAAAAAAAATAATAATAATTTTAAAAAAGGAAACTTTATGAAAAAAAAATTAGCCTACTTTTTAAAAGTTGCAAGACTTAATGTACATTTTAATTTTATTTTCTTATTATTAGTTTTTTTGTTTTTAATTAAAAAACCTAGCTAAATTAAATATAAATAAAAGTTTAAACGTCAGAGATGAGGGAAAAAATTTAATAATAAGAAATTTGTTATAAAAGGAAAATGATGTGGACTAAAACTGCAAAAAAAAAATATTAATAAATAAATTCCTAAAAGTCCACAAAAATACAAAATGTTAAAAAGAGAATTGTTTCCAAGGTCTCCAACTATTCTGAGTTACTCGATAAAGTGGGATAAAGAAAATGTTTTTATTTTTCCTACCTTCCCGAGTTACTCGGCAAAGTGGAGAAAATTTCAAAAAAAAAATATTTTTTTATTTTTTGAATTTTATATTTTGTCATGAAATTGTCCAAAAAAAATATTTAGTAATAATAATTTTGCATGAGCAAAATGGAGAAAAAAATATTTAAAAATTTTTTTTTATATTCTGTCGTGAAAATGTCCACCTATAAACTAATAATATAATTTTTACAATCAATAATCACAATATCATACAATACAAAGTAATTTTATATCACATATAATTTAATATAAAATCTTATAATAAATGCTAGAGTCAAAAAAATATATAGACGCCTAAATTATCAATAAAATAAAAATAATCAAAATTGAAAATACTAAATTATCAAATTACCTACATGCAAAAAACAATAACCAAAACATAAAATTTAACAATTAATATAAAAACAAAATTTTGAAGTCAAACATTGCGGCTAGTGTGAGAAACAAGATTATACAATATAATAATTGCAAAATGCAACAAAAACAAAAATTTATGTAGAAATACTGACAGCTAATTACTCGAGGAAATCGAGAAACGACATTTCATTTTGTCGAGTTCATCGAGAAAACAAATGACACAAACAGAAGAAATTCATACTAAATTTGACAATCATTATTAACAATAATAAAAGCTGATCATTACATTAGAAATGATATGATGACTACAAAATTAAATACCTGACATTTATAAAAAAATACATATATATAATTTCTCATTTGTTGATGTTCTAATTTTTGTTTATGTTTTCATGAAAATCCAGTAAAAATAAAATCGATTTAGTTGATAAATTTTGATGAAATATTAATTTTTTGTATTTTTGTTAGAGTTATTCAACAAAATCAAACTAAAATCTGTAACAAAATATAAAGGTCGGGGATGGGCAAAAAAAATAAAAGGTGGTGCTTAAATTTGTTATGAAATGAAAATGATGTAAAGTAAAAGTGCAAATTACAAACAATTAAATAAATAAATAAATTGCTAAAACCCCATAAAAATAAATAAAATACAAAAATTTTTGTTTTCCTATGTTTCCTAGATTATCGAGTTACTCAGGAATATAGAATAACTAAAAATGTTGATTTTTTCCACTTTGTTGAGTCATTCGGCAAAGTAGCAAAAATGGAAAAAAATAAAAATATGTTAGAAAAAGGAAAAATTTTGAACACAAAATTGGACTACTTTAACAAAGTTGTAAGACTTAATATACATTTTAATTTTATTTTGTTATTATTAGTTTGTTTGTTTATTATTTAAAATGCTAGACAAATTAAATGTACCAAAAATTTAAAGGTCAGAAATTACAAAAAAAAAAAAAATTCTTTGACAAATTTGTTATAAAAAGAAAAAGATGTGGACTAAAACTGCAAAATAAAAAAAAAATTTGAAATAAATTCTTAAAAGCCCACAAAAAAAAAAGGGAAAAAATCAAAATGTTTCCAATGTTTCCCACTTTTCCGAGTTACTCGGCAAAGTGGGATAACTAAAATGTTTTTATTTTTCCCACATTGCCGAGTTACTCGACAAAGTGGAAAATATTATAAAAAAAAATTTTTTTTTTGTTTCTTTATATTTATATTTTGTTATCAAATTGTCCATAAATAAAAATTAATACTCATAAAAATATGTTAAAAAAAGAAAATATTGTCAACACAAAATTGGACTACTTTAAAAAAATTGTAAAACTTAATATACATTTTAATTTTATTTTGTTATTATTAGTTTGTTTGTTTATTATTTAAAATGCTAGACAAATTAAATATAAAAAAAATTTAAAGGTCAGAAATGACAAAAAAAAAAAAAAATTAATTGACAAATTTGTTATAAAAGGAAAAATATGTGGACTAAAACTGCAAATTAAAAAAAATATGAAATAAATTCTTAAAAGTCCACAAAAATAAAAAAAAAAAAAGTAAAAAATCAAAATGTTTCCAATGTTTCCCACTTTTCCGAGTTACTCAGCAAAGTGGGATAACTAAAATGTTTTTATTTTTCCCACATTGCCGAGTTACTCGACAAAGTGGGAAATATAAAAAAAAAAATATTTGTTTTGTTTTTTTATATTTATATTTTGTCATGAAATTGTCCATTTACAAAAATTAATACTCATAAAAATATGTTAAAAAAAAGAAAACATTGTGAACACAAAATTGGACTACTTTAAAAAAGTTGTAAGACTTAATATACATTTTAATTTTATTTTGTTATTATTAGTTTGTTTGTTTATTATTTAAAATGCTAGACAAATTAAATATAAAAAAAATTTAAAGGTAAAAAATGACACAAAATAAAAAATTTCATTGACAAATTTGTTATAAAAGGAAAAAGATGTGGACCAAAACTGCAAATTAAAAACAAAAAAATGAAATAAATTCTTAAAAGCGGACAAAAAAAAAAAAGTAAAAAATCAAAATGTTTCCAATGTTTCCCACTTGTTCGAGTTACTCGGCAAAGTGGAATAAATAAAATGTTTTTACTTGTCCCACATTGTCGAGTTACTCGACAAAGTGGGAAACATTATAAAAAAAAATTTTTTTAATTTTTTATATTTATATTTTGTTATCAAATTGTCCATCAACAAAAATTAATACTCATAATTTGACATGAGCAAAATACGGAAAAAGAAATATAATATATTTTTTAATATTCTGTCATGAAAAATGTCCACCTAAAAAAAATTAATATAATTTTTATAATCAATAATCATAATATCATACAATATAAAATCATTTTATATCATACATAATTAATTATAAAATCTTATCATAAATGCTAGAATCAAAACAATATATAAACGCCTAAATTATTAATCAAACAAAAAAATTCAAAGTTGAAAATACTAAATTATCAAATTACTTACATGCAAAAAACAATAACCAAAACATAAAATTTAACAATCGCCAATCTAGAATAACTACAAATTTTTTAATATTTCCACTTTGCCGATTGACTCGACAAAGTGAAAAAAAATGAAAAAAAAATAATAATAATTTAAAAAAAGGAAAATTTATGAAAAAAAAATTAGACTACTTTTTAAAAGTTGCAAGACTTAATATACATTTTAATTTTATTTTCTTATTATTAGTTTTTTTGTTTTTAATTAAAAAACCTAGCCAAATTAAATATAAATAAAAGTTTAAACGTCAGAGATGAGGGAAAAAAATTAATAATAAGAAATTTGTTATAAAAGGAAAAGGATGTGGACTAAAACTGCAAAAAAAAAAAATAATAAATAAATTCCTAAAAGTCCACAAAAATAAAAAATGTTAAAAAAAGAATTATTTCCAAGGTCTCCAACTATTCCGAGTTACTCGATAAAGTGGGATAAAGAAAATGTTTTTATTTTTCCTACCTTGCCGAGTTACTCGGCAAAGTGGAGAAAATTTAAAAAAAAAAAGATTTTTTTATTTTTTGAATTTTATATTTTGTCATGAAATTGTCCAAAAAAAATAATTAATAATAATAATTTTGCATTAGCAAAATGGAGAAAAAATTATTTAAAATATTTTTTTTATATTCTGTCATGAAAATGTCCACCTATAAAATAATAATATAATTTTTACAATCAATAATCACAATATCATACAATACAAAGTAATTTTATATCACACATAATTTAATATAAAATCTTATGATAAATGCTAGAGTCAAAAAAATATATAGACGCCTAAATTATCAATAAAATAAAAATATTCAAAATTGAAAATACTAAATTATCAAATTACCTACATGCAAAAAACAATAACCAAAACATAAAATTTAACAATTAATATAAATACAAAATTACAATGACAAAGTGGGAAAAATTTAAAACAATTAATTTATTTTTTTATTTATTTTTATATTTTGTCATCAAATTGTCTATAAAAAAAAATAACAATAATAATTTTGCATGAGCAAACTCGGGAAAAAAAATGTTTATTTTATTTTTATATTAAATCATGAAAATGTCCAACAGGAAAAAAGTAATAATTTTTATAACCAATAATCATAATTTCATATAACATAAAATAATTATACATCATATATAATTTAATAGACAATCTAATCATAAATGCTAGAGTCAAAAAAATATATATATGCCTAAATTATCAATGACATAAACAAAAAAAAAGTTGAAAATACTGAATTATTAAATTATCTACATACAAAAAACAATAACCAAAACATAAAATTTAACAATTAATATAAATACAAAATGGAATATGTTTATGAAATGAAGAACAACAGAAACCACATCTAATAATAAAAAAATCTCCTAAGTCAAGTGATTGAACAATAATCACATGATAAAATACCGGACAATAAATATGTTCGAATCACTCGACAACTAAACTAAAGAAATATTTTCCAGTCTCGACAACGAAGGAAATAAACTACTAAAACAAAGCAAGATACAAAGTCAACAAAAGTTGCGCATGTCTACAGAAAACAAATCAAATGATTTAAACAAATAATAAATAAAAAGGTAAAAAGCTTTGGAAAAATGACAGCTCCCATAAAATGAAGAAAAGTCAACAAAGGCAGCCTTGTTAACAAGTTAAACAAACTTATAGTACTAATAATGAGATTTGGACAAAATGAAGACTAAAACTACATCAAAACGACGTCGCGTTGGTTGAAGGGTGAATAGTAAACATACCATAGACACTTATATTATAGTATATATATATATATATATATATATATTGTTTTGATCAATAGGAATCAAATTTACTAGAACACCTTGGAATTAGAGAAAAAAAAACATCAAGAGTGTGATTACACGAGATGTGTGAAAAGAAAGTTGACCACATTGGGTCCGGGATTGTGAGTATATCAACAACACTATAATAGTAGTGCTCTAGTATGGGTGTGAGTTCATTACTGGCTAATCACACACACTGGAGGTCGAACATTGGATAAGTACAATTAATTTGTGGTGTTGTTTGGATTTTTCTAAAAAAGTGCTACATTATTTTTGAACTTGAGGCATATGGTAAGAAATTCAATATCGAGTCTATTAATTGTAATTTTATTAGCTTAGTTTTGTAGTTTTTACCTTAGTTCTATTTTGTTCGAGGACGAACAAATATTTTAGTTTAGGAGTATTTGATAAGTGCATTTTGTGCATTTATTCGTGCTTTAAATGTATGTTCTCTTTGTTCTCTTTGCTGTTTTCAGTTTTCAGTTTTTAGAAATACTATGTTGTTTTTGAAAATTCATTTTCGAAAACAATGTTAAATTTATAACATAAAGCTCAAAACAAGGTTTTTTATATTTTTATTGTTTTTAGTGAAAATATGGAAAACACTCAAAACAAAAAAAAAAATTTATATAAACAAAAATTCTAAAAAAATAAAAATTCTAAAAAATAAGATTCTAAATTTTAAAAAAAAATAAAAATTATAAAAATAATAAAAAAATAAAAAAATAAAATTCTAAAAAATAAAATTTAAAATTCTAAAATTTAAAAATTTAAATAATTAAAAAAATTTTTAAATAAAAAATTTTATAAAAAAAATTATAAAATTATAAAAAAATAAAATTCTAAAGAATAAAATTAAAAATTATTTAAATTAAAAAATTAAAAAATTATTTAAATGAAAATTGATTAAAATTCTCAGTCCACATCAATAATTTTTATTTTGTTAATTTATTATTTGTTTGTATTTTATTTTTGGAAAAAAAAATATTGTAACATTCACTGAATTTAAAATGTATATATTCTTTTATCATATATTAGCATAAAATTATTCTATTTTACTAAATAATCAAATTCATTGAATAAAATGATAAATAAAACAATTTCTCAAAATTCCAAATAGAACGTATATTCCAGATTTCTATTTACAGAAATAATTTTACAGAATGACAAATCAATCGCGTTTTCAGCAATCTCAAAACAGACACTCAAAATATAAAACTGAAAATGAATTCAAAAACTCAAAACTAAAAACTGAAACACAAAGTGAACAGTCCCTAAGCTTTTGTTCTATTAGTTTGATAATTTTCTACTTAATTTAATTTACTTTCCTTTGTTTTTAGTATTGGACCCGTTTATAAGTAATTAGAAAAGAAAAGACAGAAAGAGCAACAATTTGACGAATGTCTAGAAAGTATGAGGGCTCAATTTCGCTCAATTGAAACTTCAATGACCATATTGAAGTCTAAGGAAAGAGATAAAGACTAAAGTGACCAAAATCTAAAATCGGAGGCACGCATAATAGAAACTTTTGTTCTGGGTAGAACGCCCAAGCTCTAAGTTCGGTGATCGCCCGGCTTAAGATTTTGTAGGCAGAACTAAATTATTTTGCCAGATAATCGTCCAGTGCAAATTTCTGCCATCAAGTTTTTGACCTTTTTGAGTTTACTCCAACTAAGAAACCTTTTTGGACCACGATTTTTTACAACTTTTTGGAATCTTTTAGGACACTTAAAAACAACTATAAATTGGATAGGTTAACTCTAAACAAGGGTTGTCAATTGTTTGGATATTTGAAAAGGAGAAACAAGACATAAAAATTAAAAAATCATCCGGGAAAGATTGAACCAAGAACAAGGATTACATATTGAAATTTTTTCTTATCCAGGTGATGGATTTTATCTTTTCTCTTTGTTTTCTTCCTCTTAGTATGCTAGGCTAGATTATTTTGTACTATGATTGCAATGAAACTGTTGGGAATTGAGACCAATTCCTTTATTGCCCACAAGATCCTTATTCAGATAAAGATAACGAAACAAAAAAATATAAAAAGGTAGAGAAAGATTTACAAACTGTCAAAACTTTCACTATATGAAAAATTGTTACAATCATATAGATTTCACCTACTCAAATCCACAAGTATCTCAAGAAAAATAATATCCTAAGTTTTACCACACCCACCAATTTCTACTATTTGTACAACCCACAAAGAGAATAATAAAAACAACTAAGATGCTAAACTTATAATTTTTCTCTTAGAAAACCCTCAGGTCACACCTATAAAAGAGAATAAACCAAGTTAATTTATAGTTAACGAATTACCTAATTTTCTTACAAGTTTAAACAGCTAAGGAGTCCAAGATTTAAAAACTTGTTCTATTTTAATCGAATTAGATGTCTTCCAAATTTCGACTACCAAAGTGTCCAATATTTGGAAACTTGTAATTTTAGTCGACCTAGAAGTCTTTCTTTTCAACAATTGGTGCATCTTTTGATTTTGGCAAGTTTTGAGAAAATATCCCAACAATCTCCACCTTGATGAAAAACGAGTCAAAAATCAATCATCTCTTCTGCAACTCTTCTTCTCGATACTTAAAAAAACGGTACACTTTAACAATTCCAATTCTCAAAACAGAGAATTAACATACTCTACCATATAAGTATAATCACTTAGAATTAACGAATTCTAAGAATTTCATCGGCTCATGTCGAATAAATTTGCTGAAATATTATGGTGCAACTCTCTTGCTTGACTTACTTGGAAGTTCATTAGCCATCGACATCAATTCCACCACACACCTTGCATTAATATCAAGCCAATGCCCATGTGCAAATATGTGGACCCGTTAGTAGTAACACATCCTCTATCATGACAACTAGCGCATGCCACGAGCATATAAATATTTACTCAAGCGACATCATCATCTCCCATAAAGAGAGACATATTGTCCGTATCTGATGTCGAGCAGTTAGCCGAGCCTGCTCCACCTTTTGGACAACTTTTCCTCACGTGACCAGGTTTTCCACAATTCCAACAAAATACTTTTATTTTCATGAAGTTATTCTTCTTCCATTTTTCAGCAACAAATAATGAGTTTTCAGATGAAATATTACTTCCACCACTCAACCTTCTTTCTTCAGAAATTAATTTACTTGTAACTTCTTCAAAACTCACAGTTTCTTTCCCATTTAGTGGATGGGATATTGGCTGAGATTTGGGGCTGAAAATAGGGGATGATGGAGACTTCTTGCTGGACGAGAATTGCATGGGAAGATGAGAAGAAAAAATGGATGGATGGTTGAAGAAACTTAGGACCGAATGGAGATGAAACTAGAGTATAAAGCTGGGATTTTGGGGGTGATCTAATGACTAAAAGTGGGGATCTTTGAGGACGGTTTTCAGCAGTTTGTTGGGGTTAATTAGCTGCAATATGTGTGTAACAATGTGGGTAAAAAAGTGTTAATCATGGGGAATAAAATGGCTGAGGGAAATGGGAGGAAGTGGGTGGTTCTTGCTTAGTCATTAAAGGCTGTTTGGAGTTACAAATTGGCAAGGTTAAGGGGCTATTTGGTGTATTAACTTTGGCAAGAAATAAGGGGTTGTTTGGAGAAATCTTTCTTGCAGTAGAATAGCACGATAATGAAGTTGATTTAGTAAAAGTTGGCTGAAAAAAAATGATCGAAACTAAGATGAATGAATTGACCGAAAATGGATAGAGAATATGTTTTATTTTCGTTAGTTTTCAATTTTTCGGTTTGTCTAAAATAAATATAAAATTTACTCAAGATAAATTATTTGGGTAAAGAAAATTTAATTTGTGTCGGTGATTAATAAAATTTCATGTATGACATATTTAATAAAAGGCAAGATCGTGCAAAATAATCGCGACTAAAATATTTTAAATCATACTCGAAAGTTCGTAGTGACGCCAGAAGTTAAAATTTTATTTTCTTGAAATTAAAAGACGAAAATTTTTCCGATCGTTACAATACTCGGGAGTAATTGTTAAACAAATTAGAAATATTGATCTTCATAATCAAATCGTGTTATCAAATTCAACAGTCTAAGTTAAAGGAGATTGATATAAGTAGATTCGGGATTCTAGTACGCTTCTCTTTATTAAATTTATATCACATTCGCATTCATCTCAACGTTGCATAAATTTTAGTTAACTTAGGTCTTGCATTGATTAGCTAGTAAGTAATTTGATAATTGTATCTTAAACAAAAATCCATTAAATTATATAGTTTGGGTTAAGGCTAAGTTAATTTAAAATTAGACTAACGCAATCTCTGTGGTACGATACTTGAACTCTAAAATCCACTTTATTAATTGTGTGATCCATATACTTGCAGAATAATATTACTAACATATGTTAACCAAAAGAACTCACTTATGGATTTCATCACTCATTTCAATATGGCAGTACGTCATCAGAGACATAAGGAGTTAGTTACTAATCATATTGATATCAGCGAACAACTACAACTAACATCGAAATTTTAGATGGAGAATCAAATGGTTCATATATACACGAAGAAGATATTTTTGATGTTCCAAACGGAAATTGATCAAAGTCATTTCTACATTTGCACGAAGAAATCTAGTTCTATCGATTCGAAAGTATATGGGGTAGAGCGATTTGAGCCTGGAAAAATATTTGATCGGCATCGGCAACTAACTTATTATACAGAGAGTGATTTCATTTCGTACAGTTGTCGAACGTTTGAGTTCTATGATTATCCGTGTCACCACATGATTAGCTACTTAAGGAATAAACTAGTGTTGTTTTTACCTGACAAATACATATTACGAAGATGGACTAAGAATGCGAAAGTGGCTAATTGCAGTGATCCTAGTGCGGGCTTCTCTACCGATGACTATTCTAGTACATCGTTAATGGAACGACATGGATTATTAGTTCACAAGGCTTCTTTGCTGGTTGATGACTCGACTTTGACAGATGCGCGCAACACCTTTTTTATGGGAAAGTTTGAGACATTGTATTTACGAGTCAACGAGATAGACGATGGAGGAATGTTGGCTCGAGCAAGAATACGAGTATAAATCATGAACAAAGTCACACCATACATGATCCTAGTGTTGTTAGAGCTAAAGTGTGCGGGAAAAGACTTAAGTAATCAAAAGAGAAAGCAATTGCGAAAGGAACTAACAATGTCGTATCTGTGGTCAAAATGGACACGTTAAAAGAACATGTCCTCAATTCAATGACAGGTTAGTCAGTTATGATTGCATTAGTATGTTTTTATGATTTTATGATTTCGTATGTTTCAGCAATTGCATTATTAAATTTATTGTGTATGTTTTTATGATTTCTTATGCAATTTTATCATTTTTATAGATCCAATATGGATACGTACCAACGGCCCGAGAATGACTACCCGTGCACGCAGGATGATAGAAAAGACGACGGAACATTTATGTCTAATGCCAGTAGTCATAATGAATTGGTCAATTGGTTTTGGTGAAAATTTAATAGCTAGGATGTGATTTTTCTTCCAGCAATGTCAACTTCTATTATGTCTTCCTTATTTTATGTCTTGGGAATTTTCAAATATTGTAATGACTATCCTGTGAATTCTCCTTATTTTATGTCTTCCAGCAATGTTTTCTTCCTTGTATGGAGTATTTTATGGATTATTTAATGATAAAACTTGTTGAAGTTGTACCTGGAGTTTGAATTTCACATGTTACATATGGGGTTTTCAATTTTCAATTTGTTGCTGGTGTTTGGAGTATTCAATTTGAAACTATTTCAAATGCTCATGTAAAAATTCCAAAAATAAACCACCATTACTTCGAATTTAAAACAGGAAATTGATCATCCATATTCCACAAATGACTTAAAGTGGTATGATCTCGCCAGAAAAAGGTAAAAGTTAGAGACCATTTGCGCCAATTGAAAGAAATATGTAACTTGACAATTTTACCCCCACTAATAAAGACAAAAACATTGAGAGGGACCATTTGCGCACCAAAATGAAAGGTTGTTTAACGGATTTTTAATGGAATCCGTCTACAAGGACCATTTCCGCACCTAAATGGATAGGTTAGGGACCATTGCGCAAAAAATGAAAGATTATTGACCATTTGCGCACTAACATGATACGTTAGGGACCATTTGCGCCAATTTCCCTTTTTTTATTATCATTATCAAGCGGGCCAGCGGTTAACCGCTGGCTCGTCAGATGTTGAACCGTCCGGGTCGGCAGTTCAGCGTCCTCAGCCCGTAACAGGCCCGTCCAATTTATGAGCCAAATTAATAAAAAAGAAGTGTGAAAATGTGTTGTATTTTAACACATTTTTTGCTATAAATGTAAACATCTTATTAATTTATTAAAGAATGATAGCCGCCAAAACATTTGCAAGGTTTTCTCTCCAAAATTTGCCTCAATTGTTGCTGCCTCCAAAACTTGCTTCAATTCATGAGATAATGTAATAAATAATATATATAAGTCAAAATAATAAAAAATACGTGATTCCATGTTTTGAATTTAAACTTTCAATGTATTTTTAAATCATGTATTAATATATTATTGTTTACAGCCGCCAAATTACTTGCTACCCTCCAAAAGTTTCCTTAAATTTGAAATAAATTTTTATATTTTACGTGATTCCATGTTTTGAATTTAAACTTTCAATGTATTTTTAAATCATGTATTAATATATTATTGTTTACAGCCGCCAAATTACTTGCTACCCTCCAAAAGTTTCCTTAAATTTGAAATAAATTTTTATATTTTCATTTTTGTATGATAATAATATCAAATTAAAATGATAGATAATTTGCAATATTTTAATCTTTAACAAATTCATGGATGCAGATTATATACAAATACAACAACTTTTTACTAAAATCTATTTCAGTTGATTTACTAGAAACATATGGGTCCTCCAATTTAATTTTTATGATTAAATTGTTTAATAATAATAATTTCAAAGTATGACAAATGTAAAAATACTATGCTTTCTACTTACAAAAAGTTATGAACGTGAAATTAAATAATTTGAAATTTGAAATGACAATATCAATTCCTAAAGCATCATTTCCCAAATGCTAATTGAATTAAAAGCTTTTTCAGACTGGATAAGTATTGGAAATGGACCAATTGGTGGTCCAAACGATGGTCATGCTTCCATTGAAATATTTGATGATCTTTTGATAAAATAGTTAGAAGATTAAGTTGCATCAATAGTAGAGAGCATGTATCCTTCTTTCTCAGAAAGAGTCAACGATCATTCATATTTGCAAGAAATGGCAATCCTCTCCCCAATGTTCGAAGTTGTTGAAACGGTCAACGAATACATGGTGTCTCTTAATCAAACAGAAGGAAAGTCATAATTAAGTTTTGATACAGCTTCCAAATCAAATTCCAATATTGATTTACAAGATGATCTCCATATTCCGGAATTTGTGAATGGTATTAGATGTTCTGGGGTGCCTAATCATAAGTTGAGGTTGAAAGTTGGCACTCCTGTTATGTTAAGAAACATCGATCGTTCTACTGGGTTGTGCAATGGGACTAGACTGGTCATTACGAAGCTTAAACATCATGTTCTGGAAGCTAAAGTTATTACATGAAGTAATGCAACGCATAAAATGTTCATTCCAAGAATGACTTTAACTCAATCAGATCAAAGATTACCTTTTAAATTTCAAAGAAAGTAATATCTTTTGATTATCTCATAAACTATGACTATTTACAAGAGTCAAGGTCAATCGCTCTCGCATGTAGGACTTTTATCTTAAAGATCAACTTTTTGTCATGAACAACTTTATGTTACAGTTTTCAGAGTTACAAACCGTGTATGATTGAATATACTAATTTGTGATAGAGATCTAGTATCATCTAATTCAACCATAAATGTTGTCTTCAAAAAAGTTTTCCATAATTTGAATTAGCTATATTGAATTTTAAACTAACATTGAAATAACATTATGTAATATATTGTTATTTATATGATGATTTTGCCTTTGATCTGATTATAACCAATTCATTTTTATATTTTTTCATCGATATGATTATCACAGAACACAAATTCGTGCATCGCATGCACGGGTGAAAAACTAGTTTTTTTGAAATAAAATAAGTTAGTAATTTTTTTTTTTGAAGTAAACTTAAGTTACTTATTTTGTTAAACTTGATTTACAAAATAACATTTTTACTTATAGAACTTATTTTTCTAAAAAGTAAATTTGAAAAGTAACTTATCACAACCAAACATGTTTTAGTTCATTAGCCTAATCAAAAGGAAAAAGTTGTTACACTCGGCCATACGCTTCCATGGGCCATATAAACAAAGTGGTTGTGGTTTTTTCAAGGCTACGGTACAGTCTATTACTTGGTTGAGAGCACGCAAAGGCGGCTCAGGAAAAAATTGTTGAGGTGGCCTTGTCGAGAATAATAATAAGAAAAAATAATGGAGCAAATGATCATTTACAAAAATTCTGTTGGAAATGATCGACGATATCACCATCGGAGATTATGTTATTGGTGTCAATAATTTTGTTCGAATTACTCACATATATTGGTTTCACTATAATTATCTATTAAATTTTTATTATTATTATTATTATTATTATTATTATTATTATTAAAAACTCACCTCAAAGAGTTTGCTTTATGTCGTCCAAATTAGTTAAATGGTCTCTGTCTCTGGTTGGGAGTGCACATCCAGCGAGAGTCAGGAATTTTATTCAGTGCTAACGGAATTTTTCTATATTATACTCCAAAGAATTAGCAAACTCTTTAAACAAAGAATGATTAAACTATTTAGAATCTTTTCTAAATGGTCTTTTTGTTAATCCACGATCTTGAGCTGACAAAGACTTTTTTGCATATATGCTCTTCGAACTTGATCACGAATGTTGGTATTGTAATCCAAAATTGGTGTCCTTAGTCCAGGATTAGTGGAAAGTTGTACAATATCAAAATCTATTTTATTTGATATCAATTAAATGTCCAAATTTTATCCTTCTATTTAATCAATTAAATAGACTAATGAGCAAATTTCTCCTTTCCGATAAACAATTGCAATTTCATCATTTCATGTAATCATGTTCATATAGCTAATAGAATATAGCATAAAATAAATAATTGCAATCAAGCTTAAATTAGTGTAAACAACAATCAAGTACAAATTAGTGCAATCAAGCATAAACAGTTCTCAAATAAATAATTGCAAAAGCCAAAAAGGGCCTAGAAACAAATAAACAAGGGAAAATTGTCAATAAGTCATCTCCACGTGACTCGTTTCAAATTAGGTCAAAAGTTTTTTTAAAATTGTGATTAAGTCATACTTTACATCACTATTTTAAATTAATTCCAAAATCACCCTTTTTAACCATATTTTCCATTGGCACAATCATTCAACTCCACAAACCTCCTCCACCTCCGACGACAACCTCCTACACCTCCTGCGACGTCCGGCGACAACCTCCTACATCTCCGGCGACCTCCGGTGAGTGCTTCTACGCCGCACTGTCACTTTTTAATTTCCTATAGTAAAATATGGGCCATCTGCAGTTGTTTATACCTGATATTGCAGTTGTTTATACCCGATAGAGTGGATAATGATTGGGTTGAGATGTTTCTTAATTGTTTTTGGAAACTATTGGATTTAAATGCTGTAATCAAGATGTTGGAAGAAAAGTCAAAATCTGAGGCAACTAATGATTAGGTTGAGATATTTCTTAATTGTTCTTGGAAACTATTGGATTTAAATGATGTAATCAAGATGTTGGAAGAAAAGTCAAAATCTGAGGCAACTAATTTTCAGAAACTTCATTTTGCGTCTGCTATGAGAACAACAATGTCGTGCTTAATTCAGATGCATTACTGTCCTGGATAAATATTGGAGAACAATTGGCATCCTGGATATTTGCTAGTAAAGAGAAAGCACAACAAGGTAAAAAAATTATTCAGTTACATAACCATCTTGAACATTTGCTAGTGAATGATCTCTGTTGCAAAGAGAGAATTAGAATAGAGCATGATGTCCTCCAAAGTTATGACTCTGTGCTGAGGAAGTGGCAAAAAGATCTCATTGTTAAAAGAGAGCATGATGTTTGATATTGTATTATAGAAAAACAATATCACAGAAAACATTGTTAGTCATGTGTGTTGTTTGATACTGTATTATAGAAAATAGTATCAAAGATATTGTTTGATATTGTTTTAATCCATGATATTGTTTGAATTTATGTGGAATGAGTTTTATTTATGATACCGTGCTTTTATCTTTGATACTGTTTAATTATGGCAAGGTTTGAACTTGTAATACTGTTATGTCTTAGTTTTGTCTATGATACTGTTTTAATCCATGATAATGTTTTGTTTAGGTAATGTGCATTAATATAATTTGATACTGTTTTAATCCATGATACTGTTTTAATCCTATGATACTCTTTGAATGTCTTGTTTTAATCTATGATACTGTTTTATTTAGGTAATGTGCATTAGTATATTTTGATACTGTTTTAATCCATGATACTGTTTTAATCCTATGATATTGTTTGAATGTCTTAGTTTTAATCTATGATACTGTTTTATTTAGGTAATGTGCATTAGTATATTTTGATACTGTTTTAATCTATGATGCTGTTTTATTCCATGTTATTGTTTGAATCTATGTGGAATGGGTTTTATTTATGATACTGTGCTTTTATCTTTGATACTAATTAATTATGGCAAAGTTTGAACATGTGATAATGTTTGAATGTCTTAGTTTTGTCTATGACACTGTTTTAATCCATGATACTGTTTTATTTAGGTAATGTGCATTAGTAATTTGATACTGTTTTAATCCATGTTTTAATCTATGATACTGTTTTGCATAATACAGTATCAAACAACACACATGACTAATTAAACAGTATCAAAGATAAAAGCATGGTATCATAGGCATGTATGTTGTTTGATACTGTATTATGCAAAACAGTATCACAATAGAAATGAACATAGAATTCGCATACGTACTCAGAATTTTTATTATAATATGTTTTCGGAATAGTCTAGTCGCTTTGCCACTGCGTTTGATGGATTTTACCCGTTTGAAGTCGTCTCTTTAGCTTAAAATGGCAATCTTTAATTTTTTTTGTCAAAACAGTATCACAAATCCTCTAAAACAGTATCACACATAAATGTATCTTTATTGAAGCCACCCTTCATCTTTCTCTTGTTGAATATCCTTTGAATTTAATCATTTTTCATTAACATTCCCAGTTCTTGACTAAACAAGGTTCACTACAAGAATCATAAACTTGTACTTGACTACTCATAACACCAAAACTTTCTGAGTAGTCACCACAAAACTGGTGTTTGAATGTATTTTATGCAGAAAATATTGTCATATCGAAAACTCCAACATGGTCATATCAAAAATTCCAACGTTTTAAGCTGATTCATGAATCTCAAGATAAGCCATGAATTAGATATTGTTGAAATTTCAACTTGTTAGAGAGATCTGTCGAGGCTATGAACATGTTTGAGATTCAATTAGAACATAGATTCACATTGAATAGATAAGTATAAATATATAGGGTGTTTAATAGTCAACGAATTAATTAGTAGAGAATAATATTGTTCTTAAAATGTTCCATTAATAGTACAAAATTGTAGGTTTAACAGTATCACAACAAAACAGCCCTGAATTTACCCAATAAACAATTGCCCACAAGATTGAAAACATCAAATCAACCAAAATTAGTGTACCAATATAAAGTCCCACAAAAAAAAAACAAAAATTAATGTACTAATGTCAAAAAGAGTAGAAGAACTAACGAGAAAGAGGCCGAGCAACTCGCGTCATGGGAGGAAAGAGGCAGAGGAACTGAGAAAGTGACAAACAAAAACTTACGAGCAGCAACAACAGGAAGAGCCGCATATGGTTTTCTCAAATCTCACTCTCTATTTTCAATAGTTTAATGGAAGGGATGGACCATTGGACTTCATAATTTGCTAATTGTCTTTTCGGCCATTTTTTGGGCCCATGTAAAGTGTGTGCATATTTAAGCCATTTGATAACAACATTTTTCGATTATTTATTTGTCATCTTTTGGGCCATTTTTTTGGGTCTCTCAAAATCCAGTGCAGGCAGAGTTCACATGGCTCCGCCAATGGCGCACATATCCCGTTGCTTGTGTAATATCAAAGTTGTCAACTACAAGTGTGATCGTTTCCATCTTCTCAGTGTCTCGTGTATTTTGTTCTTCTTTTTTATGCCATTTCATATTCGTGTGTAAATAAAAGAACATTGTTTTGCCATTTCTCAACGAAGATGTCAAATTGTTACTTGAGTTAATTATTTATTTTTTAATGACTAAAAGTCGCGCATGCGCATAATTAATTCAGCAGTCATCTTTGTTAGACCCTAGCTAAATACAAAAAAACCATTGCATTTGACATTTTAATTACGATTTCAAAAATGAATAATGTTTGTGTACATGAACAACTCTTCAAGTAAATAAATAATGCTCATTTTTTCATCTAGTTCTATTAATCTCTTTAAAACTAACAAGTTTAAAGAACCGAACAAAAGTAATAGACAGTTTGATGTAAAGAAAGGGACCGTGAACGATTAGTATAGAACATAAAGCTGATTAACACATTACAAAATTTCAAGATTACAAACATTTAAAAACCGCTGAAATCCCTCAAAACACTAGAAACAAAAATGAAATAAGACAACAATTAAGTAATAAATACAAATCAAAAAGAATATAAATCCTCTTCCCACTGCTCCCTGTATTACAAAACCACACCATGAGGTCACCCATCACTCTTTTCCTTACGATAGTTGTTTGTACAATTTAGCTTCACAATGCAATTTCTTGATTCAAATTTACTTGTTATCTCAGATTTGTTAAAGTAAATTCGTAAAATCATTATTACCTTGGGTCTCCAGTGCGTCGGCCAATCCCTCTCAAATTCAAAATTCGTGTGCAACGATCCACGCTCAAGTTTGAATTTGAGATTTTTTTTTTCCATTTATTTGTTCAATCTAATCATTAATTTTTATCTATTTTAATGGGTATCTGGGTTTGTGAATTGCATATTCAATTTCTAGATTTTAAGTTTATGGAATTTTATTTGAGCACAGACGGGACTGATCCAAATTTTATTTTTTATCTACAGGTTTGTTAAGGCTGTGATTTTGAATCATCACTGCAGCGGCCAAGGTTTGCGCCACGTATTTTCTTTTCATTTTTTTATTTTTCCATTTTTTTATTAAGGATATCGGTAGTTTTTTATGTTCTTTAATGTTTTGGAGAAATCGTTTATATGACTTTTATCTACTCAATTATTGACCAGGTCATTTTATTTTTTACTTATCTGTGTGTGCATGTGTGAGGCTGAGGTATATGGATGACTACTTTTTAATTTTGTATTGTATTTTGGAATTTAACTATGAATTGAATGACGATATCATTTCTATACGTATTTTAATAGCCTAGTCGTGCATTCAATGGATACAATACATTTGTGATACAATGTGTATCATATTTGGTTATTAAGCGTTTGTGATACTTTAATATCTTTTCTCTTTAATTTGTGCTTCAATATATTTCAATTATAGTTGGTGTACTGTAGGCTTAATCCTTCAGATATGGTATCTCACTTCACTAAAGTTTATTCCCGTCGTACAAAGTAGATTGTGGGTTTAACAAAGGCTTTATCAAATGATGTGCATACAAGTAAAGATGATGGGACTATAGACCATGCAAATACTCGTTGCCAACACTTGGGTACCATATTTATATTCTATTTCTAAACTTATATTACTACATATCGATATATCACAGTTTTTAATATTATCATTATTTATGATTTTATCGTGTAGGTCTTTCTTGCAACCACTTCGGTATGTTCTACACACGTCATAAAGAAAGAATTCATGTTAGAAAAATCGAAGTAGTAGTGCCACCATCAATTGATATGAATGATACTGAAAGATGTGAAACTCGTTCAAGACGTACAATCCGTCAAAGACGCACATCATTCAATTCTCTTGTCATTTCGTTTAGTAATACTTGCAGTAGCATCAGTCCAAATCCATGCAGATCACTACATCATGCATATGTAAACAGAGGAATGCATGCAGTTCGTTTACGTCGTACTTCTTTCTCTTCTTTTATCATGCCTATTAGAAGACAAGCACGCGTACATTCACCAAAGAATCTTAATGAAAGACGTGCTAGACAGGCTTTTGATACTGCAAGACGCAGAAATGCTCGTGCACAGCAAACAAGTATGCAACGGGCAAATGTAAGACCTTCAGATTGTGCTCGACGAAAACAAGTACGTGATGCGCAAACTAGACATGAACGAGCAAATGCTCATGCTATAGATAATGCGAGTCGAACACGTTTACGTGAAGGACAGACGAGTGTTCCACGATCAAGGGAACAAGGTTTACATATTATTCCCATCGATGACAATATGTTGAATCATCCATTGACACTCTCTACTGCACAATGTTTTCGAAAATCTTGTAGAGAACTTATGTGGGTTAGTTGCTCATTATGTCGTACATCATTTCCAGGGATTAAAAGTTCAAATATATGTACCCATTGTTCAGGAGAGATCCGACGTGGATTGAACCCCCTTAAGTTCAATGCAAAAAATTTAATGGATCCTAGCATAGTTCCTATTGAGTTATCACAACTGACCAATTTAGAGCAAATTCTTATTGCTCGCGTACACCTGATGATGTATGTATATCGTGTCAAAGGCCAACAATACAAATACAGTGGTAATGTTATAAACTTTGGTCAAGATGTGAACTCAATAGCTACTATTTTGCCATTTAAACTGGGTGATTTATCTGTGATATTGATTGTGAATAGAACTGGGGCACATGCAGTTAAAGAATTTCACATACATCGTGAGTATGTTCGACAAGCATTGGTTTGGCTAAAACAAAATCATCTCTATTATCGAGACATAACCATTGACGAGTGCTCTTTGAATACATTACCACACGATAGCTACCTGAAGATATTCTACATGCTCATCAAGATGGTGTACATAATTCAAATACAAATCAACCGACAGATGTTGTGGAAGATGACATAGATGGGCCTCCTGAGATTGTTAACCAAAATGTTCACATTGATGAGTTTCACGCTGTTGGGACTATTTCTGTAGGGCCTCAACCTAATCAACATGCATGTGTACATATGGCATTACATGTAGCTGATGTTGATCATACTATTGCTCAAATGCATTTGACGAATAAAGTTATTAATGAGTTTTCAACACCAGAGTATATTTCAATGGTTATTCCAGCATTATTTCCATATGGAAATGCAGATTATAGACAGGCTCGTCCAAGGAAGTTGAATCCTTCAAAATACTTTCAGTGTTTGATGAAATATCTTGATGGACGTTTTGCTACAGATTCACGATTCTGATATTTTGCTTGGAATTCTATCTCAAGATGGCGTGCTCTTGCTTTAGGTGATGTGTATGTGAAGAAAAATCCTATTGATACTGAGTTATCTATACAAGATATTCAATATATGGTTGCTTCTAGTGACAAACACCTTGCTACTCGTATTTCTTATTATGCCAAATCAATCCGAGGTACCCGTGCTTACTGGTATACAAGATTGAAGGAGTTGACTGCAATGGTAAAACATTTAGAGGCTCATACAATCTTTTTTACACTAAGTGTCGATGACTTGCAATGGCCAGAATTATATGACCTGTTGGATCCTTCAAATACCCTTAACAGTTTGTCAGAAATTGATTTAAGGAAAAGACGAGCGAAGTTGCTTAATGATAACCCTTGTGTTGTTGCATGGTTCTTTCAAGCAAGAATTGATCTTTTCTTTAAACATTTTTTAATAAATAAGTTTAGCGTGATTGATTTTTGGTATCAGTTTGAATGGCAACTTCGAGGAAGTGGGCATGTTCATGGATTTTTATGGATTAAATATGCTCTAGATGTTAATCGTATAACAACAAATGATGATGACATGAAAAGAGTTATCGAATATTTTGATCGACTTGTTTGTATTGATAACCCAGATGTTACGATCTCTATCCCTCTGCAACAACACCTTTGCGCGCGCATCTTGTCAATAGACGATGATCTTGATTCAGATGACAGCGATTATGCATATTTAGTTAATTGGGTCATGCGACATTCTAAATGCGGAACTTATTATATGCATTTATATAAAACAACAAAGCAGATGTTGTGTAGGTTTAGGTACCCTTTTGATGTTGTCGAACATTCTTCAATTATTGAAGATCCTCCTAACAGTCACATGTTTCGGTTCTTAGGGCATCGAAATGATCCATTGGTATGTTCTCATAATAGGAAAGTCCTTCATATTTGGCGAGCAAACGTTGATTGGTCACCTGTTCTTTCAGTTCAGTCAGTGATACATTACATTTCCAAGTATGCTTCTAAAGCTAAACCTGCATCGAAAACATTTACAGAGACTTTGCGACAAATTGTAGATGATATTCGTCGACCATGTCCAACAGCAATATCTGCAATCAAACGTTTGTTGATTAAAAGTGTTTCTAAAAGAGATATCTCTACTCAAGAAGTTTGTCATTTGCTTATGGGTTATCCTCTTACAAAGTCATCACGAAAGTTTGTACTTTTAAATGTCAGTGAGAAAAGTATGTTCTCATCAACTGTACGACAAAGCCGTGGTGCAAATGGTGAAGATGTTGTGGGAATAGATCCAAGTTTTGTGATTCGATACATGTCCCGTCCTTCTGATTACGAAGATTTGTCCCTCCTTCAGATGGCAAAGAAACACTACTTTAGCAAAAATCTTTGGCACAAATCTAAAGTTGAATCTATTGTACGTATCATTCCAGAAATTAAAGGCAGTGAACTTGTTCAAAATGGAGAAAACTGGGAATTATATTGTCGCCAACAAGTTTTACTTCATTACCATTACCGCAGTTTAGTCAAAGCAAAAGGTGATTTTGAGACGTGGGCTATGCGATATGTCAACTTAGGAATTGCCATGATTGATACTGCTCATACTACTGATTTGGTTAATGATAAATTCGAGGAAGACAAAGATACATATCTAGAAGTTGAAGGGATACCTCGTGAAGAATGGATGCTCGCAGCATCAATGGGGCCATTATGTGATTATGGGATAGATGTTGACTTGGGATTTTGAGATTTTGACACTACACACAATTGGGCAGAAGGTTTATATCGATATCCGAACATTGATATAGAAAGGAAATTTATCTACAGTCATTTGGGGGTTGCAGAAGATTCTAATAGTGAGTTGGTAAACAATAATGTGGTTGTTCCACTTACTGATTTATCAGATCAACAACGAATGGCCCATGATTTAATATTAACCTCTCTTCATGAACAAATACCTATCCATATGATTATTTCTAGAGGAGCAGGCACCGGGAAGTCCACTCTCATTAATACAATTGTGCACTCTGCATTTAATTTATTTCATTCCAACAAAACAGTTCGAATCATGGCTCTAACTGGAGTTGCTACATTTAATATTAGTGGTGCCACCGTCCACCATGAACTTGCCATAAATGCAGAGAGAACCTTCACAACCATATACACATATAAGTGGTGATCAATGCAGGCAGATGAAAGAAGACTTCAAGGATACTAAATTGATTATCATTGATGAATATAGCATGTTGGGGAGAGCAATGAATGTCAATGTTGACCTTCGTTGTCTGGATATAATTGCAAAAAATGAATCATTCGGGGGTGTTTCTGTTGTTCTTGTTGGTGATATGCGTCAGTAGCCTCCCGTATTTGATAGTCCATTGTATTCAGGTAATGGAAGTTATATGCAACAATGTGGTACACTTGCATATTCTGTCTTTGATAAATGTATTCGACTATCACACATATTTCGACAAACAGGAGAAGATCAGGTATCACTAAGACAAGCTTTACATAGACTTAGTGATGGAACATCTACTATTGAGGATTGGTATATGTTCAAGACTCGAGACTACTCAACTCTAACTGCTGAAGAGATGAATGATTTTAGGTTCTCTCTACGTCTGTTACCTACAAAACAGTCGGCTAATCAAAATAATCGAGAAAGGTTGATTGAACTTGGAAGACCAATTGCACGAATAGTTTCTAAAAATAATTGTGAAACTGCCTCGAAATCTGAGTCAGATCAAGCAAAAGGGTTGGAGAAAGTACTAAATATAATTGTTGGATCACGTGTCATGCTTTGTGCTAATCTAGCCACACATTTTGGACTTGTAAATGGAGCAATGGGTATTGTTGTCGATATTGTTTACGCAGTTAATTGTAAATCGCCGTGTAATTTACCTCTTGCTATTATTGTGGACTTCGATAATTACCGTGGTACTAGTTTTCGTGAGGGCACCAACTTCATACCAATTCCGTCAATAACATCAAACTGGAAAGCGTCAAATGGTACCTCTTGTCAGAGAACACAAATTCCATGTTTTGTGTTGGGCAATTACAATACACAAAAGCCAAGGATTAACACTTGATAAAGTGGTGGTAGATATTGGTGAGAAGGAAAGTCTTGGTCTAACTTTTGTTGCCCTATCACGGACGAGAAGGTTGCAAGATCTAACATTTAATCCAATGTTTAGTTACGAAAGACTACAAAAAATTGGTAAATGTGAAGGTCTCAAAGGACGACGACAAGAAGAGGAACGCTTGCGTACTATCGAATGTACTATGTAATTATTTTCAAGTTAGCTGGTAAGAAAAAAATCATAATTGATATCTATTTTTGTGATATTACGTTAAAAATTCTATATTGAAAGTTTAATATTTGTTTTCAATAGGTTTGATGGTGTGAAGTCGATGATTGCAACATGAATGACTTTTTTAAGATTTTACTTTTGGATTTATGGTACATGATGATCTTGATTTCATTTCATTTGATATTATAAATGTCCAATTATTCATCATTTACGTTATTGTTTATTTGGCAATCTTGATCGATTGGTGATATTGAGTTGCCTTTGAAATTGGATAGTAACTCTACGATCGGTTCACACCGCGGGTAAGCAATATATTAGTTTATTTTTTAATGACTAAAATTCGCACATGCGCATAATTAATTCAGCAGTCATCTTTGTTAGACCCTAGCTAAATACAAAAAACATTGCATTTGACATTTTAATTACAGTTTCAAAAATGAATAATGTTTGTGTACATGAACAAACTCTTCAAGTAAATGAATAATGCTCATTTTTTCATCTAGTTCTATTAATCTCTTTAAAACCAACAAGTTTAAAGAACCGAACAAAAGTAATAGACAGTTTGATGTATAGAAAGGGACCATGAACGATTAGTATAGAACATAAAGCTGATTAACACATTACAAAATTTCAAGATTACAAACATTTAAAAACCGCTGAAATCCCTCAAAACACTAGAAACAAAAATGAAATAAGACAACAATTAAGTAATAAATACAAATCAAAAAAAAATAAAAATCCTCTTCCCACTGCTCCCTGGATTACAAAACCACACCATGAGGTCACCCATCACTCTTTTCCTTATAATAACTCCTCCCATTCATGTATCGTGTACTACTGCTCAACCTAGGTTGCAGGCTAAGCAACTCATTCATAATAACTTTCACTTTCACGTTCACATTCACGCTCCTGATCCATTGCTTAGCTGGAGGGTCATTTTTATGTTCATGGCTGCCAATTCCGCAGCTAGATATCTGAAGACGTAAGGCATAGCAACGGTCTCCATTCCTTTACTACTCTGGCAGGCAACACACGTAACCTTTTTGGGGACCCTACCAGGTGGTAGATCACCAACCATATCTCTAACTGCTCGTTTTTGTGACTTGATGATTGATGTTGTCAAGATGCTTCCACAGAGGGAGCAGACATCAGCAATGTGATGATCAGAACTTGTATGAAGTCTATCGTGTAATAGATATGCTGCCCCGTGAGCCAGAAGGGAATCTCGTTCCATTTCTCCAAAACGGATACCCCCACCACGTTTTCTTCCTTTAATAGGCTGCCGAGTGACCTGATCCACAGTTCCCGTAGAACGAACCTGTCAAGAAGAACAATTGTCAACTCAACCAACTAATGAAATAACGTTGACAAATGAAATATTAATTATTGAAAGCAACCAGACTATGATTTCTAAAAGATTTTATAGCAAAAAATGTTTACAAATAAATTTATTTAGAACAGCAAATAAACGTGCAAGCACAAAATCATCTTATTTGAAGAAAAAAAAAATTATACACTTTCACAATGTTTTTACGAAGAGATCGCACCTGAAATTTATCTGAAACCATATGCCGCAGTCGCTGATAATAGACAGGCCCGATAAATATTTCACATGTCAGCTCCGTCCCATAAACTCCACTGTACAGTACTTCTACGCCATGATAATTAAATCCACGGGCAATCAACAAGGAACCAAGTTCATCCACAAGTGAACTGGATTCAGATTCAGACCCTTCTGTATTCTTCTTTATTGAGCTAGAAAATGGTGTTGCGTCAACGAAGTTTCCATGTAAGGCGCCTCCCTAAAATCACACATGAAAAACATTGAATGAAAATTAAAAATTAGAGCTTTTCAACAGTTTCAATCACTGTATCATTTTATTAGCAGTAGATAATCTTTCAATCATTCATGTTATCTATCCACAAACTATTTCACTGGTCCTCAAAAAATTAGTAGCCGATAAATAAAATGGTTCGAGTGCAAAACTTCAAAACCAAGGCTGGTTTACCAGTTTGATCTAGTTAACTCGCACATTCGGACCTGATAAGCGAACCCACAGCCTGAGCGCCATCACCAGGTTCCGTAGAACCATCTGGACCAGGCAAGGTTGTATAGCTATAATCTGATGTTTCATTCCAGATTTTAACATTTTCTGTACTGCATATGTTTGGAGTCTTCAGACTCGTCTGTTCACCAATCAAGACCAGAGCAACCGAAGAAGTAACAAAGAGACTCACTTTTATTAAAAGATGATGTTACTTCTGTCAATATGTCTTAATATATAGTGTGAGATGACGTCATCAAGTCTATAAACAAGAATGATAAAACCAGATCAGAAATATTATTATGCTTAATAGTAATACCTTAGCTGCAATTGATTCCAAAAGCATTGCAATTGTCATTCTGGAAGGGAATGCATGTGGATTAATAATAAGATCTGGTCGCATTCCTGTAACTCCAGAAAATGGCATATCGACATCTGCCCACAGCTGAGAGCAAACACCCTTTTGCCCATGCCTGCTGCTAAATTTATCACCAATTATAGGATTTCTAGTGCGTCGAAGGCGTATGTTTGCCTGCACAAAGGACGAGCGAAGAGCAATCACTATGACAATCACATAGGATAAATATGTGAACTGAAATGCTTTGCGGTTTTCTTTTGATACGACAATACGAGACACTTCAATTTTACAAAACGATGCTACAATAAGCAAGAACTTAAACCACAAATCATGGCTCTTTTTCTGATCCAAATTTCTCCAACCTAATGGCACAGCTTACCAAATACATATCCCAAGAAGGCCATACTAAATATGGCAATTCAAATAGAATCTCCAAAATGAAAATGACAATGTGCAAGAAACAAAAACAAAAACAAAAAAAGTGAAGGAATTGGTAAAATCTTGACAAGGCCACTGTTTAGTGGAAAGTGGGAGAGAAGTCCAAGAGAAAGTAAAAGGTACAAATCAGCTTGTTCAGTAGGGTTGACTGCTCACCTTCTGTACATGCTTTTTGTTTTTAACATCAACAGCAACATAATCAACGACAACGGGCTCTGAACCTTTTAACTTGATACTTGTTACTTTACTTGTTACCTCGTCATAGATGCTATAATAAGGATCATTCGGGTTTATCCTCTGAAAAAGGTCAAAAACTTAGTAGACATCATTTAACTTGAAATATATAACATAAACAGAAGAAAATTTACCTGCCCAACATAGGGGAGCCCATCAATATCGATGAACTGATGAGATGACTTGTCCAGATTGCTTCTCCCAAATGTTCTCTGAGAGCGATCTGACTTGATGCCTTGTTCAGCCAAGTCAATTGTTTCCGTCTGTAGATTGGTCATACATGCGACGCACAATGATATTCACGTACATAAAAAAATCAATATCCCACACTGGACAGCCCAAGTAAACAAATGATAAAAAAAATAATTATTATTTCACGAACAAGACATTTTAAATTTCCAACTCGGCATTCAGAAATGCTAACAAAACTTTTTCTTTTCAATCTTTCCTGCTCCACCATGACAACCCTTAACAAAGAGAATTAATAAGTAAAAAATTATAACTAGTGATAATTGTTATAATAATGGGAACAACTGCACCTCTCCTTTCCTCATTTCTGTGAATATTAAAACCACATAACAGTTTACCACCACTGAGTCCAAAGAAGGAAATAGTAGTTGCCGCCCTAATCAAGTCCTCGGAAAACCAGAGAATGCATGTTGATGACACCAGATATCCTACATCTGTACATTCTTTGGGGAACTGACCTATGTATCGCAAAAATAATCTTAACGAAATGTATCCCTGTTATCCCCCCCTAAGCTGTTTACTTTTTGTCCTCCCCCTAACTAATAGCAGCTGTAGCTGAAATAACTGTCTCAACAATATCTACCCCCTGTAGATTACTTCACCTAAAGATGAAGTAAATCTATGCTGCACTTAAAACGACCCCCTTTTTTAAGCTGAAACTAGCAACAACAAAATAGATTTCATCCTGCTTCTAAGGCAAGCACTCAAAATGAATTTAGAATATCAAGAATTGAAATGTAAATTTGAGTAACTAAAAGAAGGATACTACTTGCAGCAATGAATGGATCGTTGATGCAAAACATTAACAAAAGCACAAATCTGAAATTTGGCGATAGTTGGATTTGGACAAGTTTCAGTAGTTCTAGAATTAAATGGATTTTATTGTGTATGGGAAAGCTGTTGGCATTAATTATTAGGACATCATGTTTTTTAGTCAAGGGTACTTTGGCTTTTTAATATTTGCATGGCATGAGTAAATATCCATGGGTTATGGGTCTCAAAGCAGTCATATAATGTAACCCACTTTTATTAGAAGCCAAGGTATAACTAGGATTAGTCTTAGAATAATGAGTCAAAAAGCTTCTTAGATAGATCCTAGTCCCTTTCCTAGTATGTCTTTTCTATAGATAATAATGTATTTCCTATCTCACTAGAGGTAATCATTATTGACAATTGGTATTGTGTTTGTTGATTTCCCTAAACCCTTGCAGGAGTAACGCAGACAGATGCTATTGTTTTGCCATAAATTCTCTCGCGTAAAATCTCACATAAAGAACAACCTTCGGCTAATTTGTGGCAATCACTTCTAGTAGAAAGACAGCACAAATCCAATCCTTTTGAATTGTCTAACATCAATTACGCAATTATTAAAGGACAAAAGTTCAAGTGCTCTAAAAACATAATAAATTCTAAGATTATGCCAACAGCTATGAAATACAAAACAGAAAACACATCTCGTTCTAAAAAGTGCTAAAACTTGTTCCAGGTCCAATTAATTGGCGATTACAGATTTGTGCTTCTTTTTGAGCATATGTTCTGCATCAAGTGTTTAACTAGCCGAGTTGCATAGAAAATGAGAGGGAGGGCAGGAAAATAACAAAAAAAAAATGTAGGTATCAAGGTAACAGAAATGAAAATTTTAACTAAAACTTCCAAAAGAACAAATTTGTCTATGGTATCATTCAAAAGATATTGACATTCTTAAGATAGGAAATTTAAGCATTAGACACCTGGTATATGTAGCCATGACACAAGCCACGATCCACAGATGATTTATTTAATACCATGGCATCCTCCATATCGTATCTGCATAATTTAAAGAGAATACATAAAAACACATAAAACACTAGGAAAAGATCAAGATACATAACATGTTTCGGATTATTACCCTGAATATGCCAGAACGGCCACAATTGCATTTGTTCCTAATGGATAGTCATCAATGTTGTATTTTTCATACGCCTTTGTGCGTACAATTGGGGTTTGCGGAGTCTGTAAACACCCAAATCAGCATCAAAGTGAAACAGTGGTTTTGAAGCACAAGGACAATCAACAATATGGATTACCAAATCATGAAACTATCAGGATCTCTTTCAGGAGAAAATGAACTTCAGCAGATAAAAAGAACTGAGAATATACTTTCGCGAAATGTCATCTAATTTGACTAATCACATGGCATATATTATATTATTCATAACAAAATCCTTAAATAAAAAAGGTAGAAGTAAAAAAAGAAAAAATGAAAGCAAAACTTATTTTAAAAGTCAGGCCAAAAAGGTTGCTAGTGACAATTTCGGCTGATTAAATTACTGAAGCACCTACTGCACGACACCCAACATTTATTTTTGTTTAGCATTTAAAGTTTCACTATACTGTTACTGTTTTTATGCACCGGGATCAATTGTGGTCAATTTATTTTTGCCTTTCCGTAAAAAAACAAAAAAATATATATAATAAAAAAAAACTAGATTAGTTTTAGTACTAGTTTTCTTTCAGTTTTTGAGTTCGTAACAATTTTTTTCTTTTCTTTTCTATTTTAATTAGTGGTCTTTTTATCCGTCTAACTTTTCTTTTCTTTTCTTTCACGTGCGTAGTAGTCACAGGAGAAAGGTTTGAGCTTTGATTAATTTTTTTGTAATTTCCATTTGTAGTAGTAGAAATTGATAAGTTATTTCACTTTAGTTTTCCATTTTTTTTTTAGAAAGAGTTTATTTGCCAAAAAGAAAAAAAATATTGGATGGCTGAATAGAATAGATGCGACCGGGAATGAGATATTGAATGGAATGAACTAAAGCGACACAAGTACCGGATTGACTAACGTGTGCCAACTATTCTACTTCCCTATTTCCTGCTTTTTCACCTCCCTGGTGCACTCTTTCCCAGCATACAACGATGGAGAAGAAAGAGATAAGAAATGACCAAACTAGACAAATGAAAGCGGACCAAGGTTTTTATTCCTTAGCCAAGCAGCAAACATCTAATATCCAGGTAGATCTACATTCCTTATCATCTATAGCTCTTTTTTTTTTCTCCTATTCTTGTCTTTATCCCCATAAATGGACCCAGAATGATGATCCATCCCCCTAAGAGATTTGGATGTGGCATTGAATACGTATACTCAACAATTTATAAAGCTCGGTGCCTGCAAAGTTAAGTGTCACTAAGCGGTGTCACTTCGATTTAATATGAAATGGAGTCCATAAATATCAGAGCGGCTCAAATGCCCACGTAGCATGATTGTCCAATGACAATCTAGAAAAGCTACACGTAAATTGAAAAGGAATGCGAGAAGAGAGATTTAGAATGCAAATAAGATTATCAGTTTAAAGATATGATGAGGAGCTATTGGATTGGATTCTAACAAGTTTAGATTAAGTAGAAATAAAATGAACTAAATGGAATGTCCTTTTAGTCAGAGTTGAAATAAGGATAATAGTGGAGTCCAAACAGAAGATCATGTTTTCGCAACGATTGTTCATAAGTAAGAATTAAAGAGAGAACCGAATGAAGAAAGTCTTCCGAGATTTTATGTTGTTGGAAAAAGACTAACAGGTTGAAAGGCATGTTATATAGAATGGGCTCTAAACCAATTAAGCTTTGTGGTAATGATTGTTGGGCCACTGAAGTACAAATGGCCATAATATGAACGTTGCAGAAAGAGATGGATGTGCAGGGACACTAGAATGTATAAAATCAGAAATGGCAGTGTCCATCAACAACTGTATAGGCACCAGTTGGGGAGAAGTTAAGAAAATGGAGAGGTACAATGGTCAACAGATATCTACTATGGATCTAAAGACATTCGCTTTACAAGAAGTGAGAAGGATGTGGTTCCCATGGAACAAGTCAGGAAAGAGAGAGGTAGAACAAAACTAACACAACCCTATATAGTTAGTTAAAACTTGATTTCATGTGAGCTTACAGGACAAGTCGGGAAAGAGAGAAGTAGAACAAAACTAACACAATCCTATATAGTTAGTTAAAACTTGATTTCATGTGAGCTTACAGGACGTAGCTCTAGATCCAATGCAATTAAGGAAAAGGATTCATCTAGCCAACCCCAAGTTCAACAACAATAAGACTTAGCTTGCCGTTTCTTGTTCCTTGTTATTATGACAAGCATAGAATAATTGGTTTTCAATTTATGGCATATATGTAGAAGAAAGAAGAACCACTTTTTTCTAACATAGCATTCAGTAGTTAATACTAAAACGCAATTAAAATAGAGGAAAATTTAACATAAAGAGAGAACAGTTATGAGTGAGATAATAGAAGAGCATGAGAGATCAGCAACCGAAGATCACTTCTGATGATGTGAAAATCAATATAAAAAGATTTAACAAAACCTCGCAGTTGGAAAAAGCTTTTCAAACCATTAATAGAACAAAGAAATTATCTGGCCAAACCTGAAGATGATATAGCTTTTGATCAGCACGACAGTTTATAGCTTGAGAAGAGAATCCCATTGTTTGTTTTCCCATCTATCAACAAGGCAATCAAAAAAGAAAAATTCAAAATTCATAACTTTTCAGAGCTGGACCAGGAAAATATTGAAGGCTCTTCTGGAAAGAGCAGGAAAAACCTGACACTGGTACATATTTCGAGGACTCTGATTATGGTCAGACCATGGTGTAAGATTTGCAACAACGCTCAGTATTCCAGTTGGATGAATTTCTTCATGAGTGGCAGGAAAGACATTCTTCCTTCCACCATCTCCCCCATCAGGACAACTTACTTCCATGTAGACCTACACATATAATGCAAATGAGTTAGCAACATCAGATGGTGGTTGTCTCAATCAAATCAAGCAAACTTACCAGGTAAAACAATCCACTAGTTTCATGTTTTGAAAGCATATATAAACTATGCAAAGAAATGAAGCTGGAAATTAGCACTCACTTGTTCAAAAGGACCAATAAGCTCAATTTTGTTGTTCTCTTCGGGAGGAATAGAGATGTTACATACTGGGCGAACAAATCTGGATGCAGATGTGAACAGGTATAAGCCTGGGTATGCCCCGCCCATGCTTAGGGGAATATGACCCACCTCAAGATCTTCAGGAATCTGTTAATTTTTGCACTGATATTAAGTCACAGGTAAAATTTATAAATTAGCTCCTAGAAAAAATAAAAAGTAAAGGACAGAAGCACACCACTGAAGTTGCTGCAACTTTTAATCTCCGCAAGTGAGAGACAGCTTTTCCAACAATACCAGATGGAATAGAACCAACAACACGACCATCAAGAAGAACTGAAAGAACTTCAGGGGGACCAGCTTGCACAAGCTTTGGTAGCGAGGGTGTCATACCCATGCCTACTAAAACGCTTAAAATCGACATACGCACTTTGAGAAAGTCTCTCACATTTCCTTTGGAATCATAATTTGAAGTTATACCTGACAAAAGTAATTAGGTAAATAAATAGTTTCTGCAGTTTGTAATAAGGAAAGCATCCTGAAAAAAAATTGATAAGAGCAGTAACAACTTTAAAATTGATCACGTGTCTTTTTATGATGATTGAAAGTTTTTGGATTGGTTGCAAAACCAATTCTCAAGCCATGTGACAATGTGCATACATGTGTCACGCATGGTAAAAAAAAAAGTAGTTTTGAGGGGGAAACAATTACAAAGGGCATCATAAAAACCCATAGAAATATGATCATCCAACAAATATTAGACTCCCCGTTACTATAGTTCGAATTGACAAATACAGGACCCCGTCATGCAATTTGAGTTTACTTGATCGTAACCAGTTCCAAATTATGCTTTGGTGTATGTGTGAGTCGTGCAAGATGTAAATTAAATTTGCTGGGATGACAATGAACATTATGTACATAGAAACATGATCATCCAACAACTATTTGTACTGCAGATTAGTGTAGTTCAATAGTCAAACAGGACTAGATATTGTAATTTTAGTTTATTTGATTTGGAAGTAGTTCAGTATTAACCATTGCTTTAAGGATACAAATTCAACACCTACGTCAATTCATATTCTACATAAAATCTGGAAATAAGAATAATTATGTTTTTCTCTACTACATCCTTAGCTATCTCAGAACGCACTAATTACTTCATTGACCTCGGAAATCCAAATCTGGTAAATTCTACTGTCTTGTAGCCAAGCAAGAGGCAGTCATGGCTTTCTTCTCAATAGCCCAACTAAAGAACTAGAGGGAAACAGCAGGGAGACTCTATGCTTCAATGCTCTTAAACTGGGAGGTATGAAGAGCCTATATTGCACGTTGAACATGTGAGTGCAAGTGTTTTTCCTTTCCTCATGTCACAACATTTTCTTCACTGCTATCCACTCATAAAAATCTCAAATCACAATTCAGTTCCCGTTTAAAAGTGACTAAAAGATCTAACCAAATGTTCTGAATGGTTGGTCCATGAATAATATGGCTCCGTGCAGAAAAATTAACTAACAGGAAAGTAATTTCCAAAATAAGAGCCTCAGAAGAGAGAGCAGTCATAAGGCTTTTCATCTCGATGAACTGTTCTGTTATCCATAATGATTAAAGGAACTACAAGACAATACTCATCATGAGAAAAACAACAAAAACTGAAGGCATAGACTTACGGCAAGACGAAGTCATATGGTTCAGCAGTCCACATGGCTCCCCATCAGGTGTATGAACAGGACAGAGAAATCCCCAAGATCTGTAAGAAACAATATATGTCAAAGAGAAATGGAGAGTACATGACAAAATGGAGTTGTAAACGAGTATGGAAAGATAAAAAGGAACTGCATAAAATAACCAAATGTTATCAAGTATTTAGGTAACAGGTAAAGAGGACGTACTCAGGCAACAACTTGCGAACACTTGTGGTACGAAGGCCCGCAAATGAAGCGCCTCGATGGACAGCTCGAAAGTGTGAAATAAAACGCAGAAAATTTAGTCTATCTGCTTGAACTGTCATCCCAGCTCTCTAACAACCATAATATACAAAAGAAAAGAAGAAAACATAAATAACTAACTTTTCTACCCTTCAGTAAGAAGTGCATAAACAAGGGGGGACATCCACACAGAGTACAGAGTAATTTGTCATAACTTAGAACTGTTTCAAATAAATTACAATTATTCAAGCCAGAGCAGTAACTTCATGATACAACCTAGAGCAGTTTTGTACCAAAGTGAGCCAAAAGAACGGTTGACAAGCAAGAGTATCATCGCACCATAAGCAAATAAATATAATACTCTCTCCATCCTATAGAAATAGGCTTACTTCTATTTTCACGTAGTTTAAGAAAATGTAATTATTATTACATTTTTCCTAATATAATGGTAGTTTCATATTTGTTGATAACAAGCATATTAAATAAAGGCATATTAGAAAACTAATAAATTAATTATGCTATCAACAAGGATTTTGTTGATTTTGTGGTAATTATGCTATCAACAAGGATTATAAATTGGGACATATGAAGATTTTGTGGTAATTTTGCAAAATATTGTAATAACTGATTTTCCTGATTTTTAGGGATTAGTTGTTGATTTGTATCTTTAAAATTAGGCAGTTTCCTAGTCTGCATTTTCAACTATATATTTCAGCCGTGTGATAAATTTTCAATGTAATTGAATTACCCATTTTTTGTTTCAAAACTTGACAAGACTATTAATAAGTGACAAATCTTGTCCAAATTCACAATTCCAATTCAAAGAATTCGTGTACTGAATTGGGAATCGCAAATTCACCATGTCAAGTTGCAGACAAATAATGACTTCAAGCATCGGAGCACTTTTACATTGTTCAACTTCCAACACTAGCTTTACACCATTCATAACTTTTCACACATATTTCCAATGTAAAATAACACATTTTTCAGAAAGCTTTACAACATTTAAATACTTGATAACAGAAGCAGTAATATAATTCAGTATCTTCAGACAGAAGATTCCAGATACACCACACCACAATTTATAAAAATGTAGGTCGATCCATCAGTACCTGCTGCAAATCTAGACCTGATTGTGTAACCAATCTTCCTGTCTTCAACAAATTTTCCACAGCTGCACTGATATGCCTCGGAGAATTTTTATCGATGACCTTCTTGACATCTGCTACTGCCATAATCAAACAAAGCACAGAAAATGTCAATCCAACCACTGAGATTCTGAAAAAAAATGTACGCCAGAAAGATGAATTTCATTTAGTGACATTCTAAAGCAGCAAAAGAACTTAGGATATTTGCTTCAAGCGAGACCAAGGTAATGATTATACATGAAAAGGAAAGAATGATCAACTTGTATACGCAAATATATAGTAAACCTTCTGAAGGGATGTCGTATGAAAATATATGAACACAAATTCTACAATCATGCCGTCAAATAATATATTGAGGACAAAATATTGATGCCCAAGTGTGTGGAGCCAAGATGCAAGACAAATACCAAAAAAAAAAATGATTAAAAGACGAATTGCTACAATGCGTGCCTCATGGTTGCTACCATGATGTTTGCAGTAAGCAAGCCTGATCTTGTTTGGTGTAAGATGGCACAGAGACTATCCATCAAAATCTATTCCCAGAGTTCTAATACATTGTAGGACAACGTAAACAGATAAACATTACCCAACAATATCTAGGGCCTCTAACGAATAAAAGCTGGTAGTCCACCAATTTGAAACTTCCAATCTTATTATAACGAAACAAAACCAGACCAGAAGTAGAACTTTTGGCTTTGAAATGAAGCCAATATTGTTGTAGTACGATGACCACAAACAACAATGAAAACAACACGAAAATTCCAAGATAGAAAATTCAAGTGGCCTAGAAAGAGCATCGGAAATAAGAAATTAGAAAAAGTAATAATATCAGTGCCTCATTAGAAACCCTGTGATACAAATTGAACAAGGTAAAATTCAAATATAGTAAGACATACAGCTGCTCAACTCAAACTTCTTTGTTCTGTTATCAGTTTCATCTTGAAGAAGCCGTTTCACCTTGAGCAACCACTCTTGTAACTTTTCCTGGAACATAGCAATTATTAATTAATTTTCAGATAGTACAATCCACAAAATATATAGCTAATGTAGCACTCAAATGGACAAAAATGGATTTGAACAATCAACTGCCTTAATAAAGCCTGATGATTCAGAACAACATATATATGTCACATTGTTGAGTGCAACCATTGTAATTTGGGTATATCACTTTATCATATAGAAATAGGTATTCAGGAAAGAAACCTTTTTCCTTAAGAAGTGGTTACGTAATTTCATTGAAAGCATTTATTTTTTCTGGTTTTAACACGATCAGAAGAGCAGAACACTCTAAAATGACTAATGACTCACAAGTAGATAACTATAACACAGTCACTAAAAGTCGCATTTCTGATAAATAACAAGATAGCTTTTAAGGAACGACGTCAGCAGCTGCTGAATCGTGGCTGGGAAGCATTCACCTTAAAATGGATTCCGTTAAAATTAAATGGCAGTTTGTACAAAATATTCTCAGATACATATTTTGTCTTTCAGTGCCATGTTACAAGCAAATGTGTTTTAGTTTGCGACCACCAGATCACCTGCTTCATTTTTGTGCAAATGTTGGACACATACCTAACTTTCAATAGTTAACATCCAAGAACAATCTGCCCAGTGAAAGGTGCACAAAATTTGTGCAGCAACAGTATCATAGTTTCTTGTGGAACTAACAAGACTATCACATGATTCTGCTAATTATTTATTAATGACTATCATAAGTAGTCTCGAATACATTTCATATATGATAGTTAGATTTTCTGAGTAATATCAAATAATTTCTACATGCACCAAGTTCTTTCCTCCAGTTAGACAATAAAAGTTTCCAAGTTACAGATCACCATACGATATACAAGCAATTCACATTAGATAAAGACAATGTTTTAATAAACATTCTATGAAGCACATTAGATAAAGACAATGTTTTAATAAACATTCTGTGAAGCACATACTTCAAATGCTAGACAAAAATTTAGTATATCTACATCACATTTCCAAAAAATAAAGTACCAAGTGTGAACCTTGAGATATATTGTTATTAAGTGGCCTGGCAATAAAACTTCTTGGTTTTGCAAAGAATCTGGATTGTCTGGCATAGATGTCTGATCTATGAGAGAAAAAAGTTTCTGCAACATAAAGCTAAACCCAATCCACGAGTCAGTAACTAATAGAAACAAAAATAATACACCAAAGAGATATAGAGCACACCACTAATGATCAGTTAAAATAAATTTGATGCAGTTTTAAGAAAAAAGCTAACATGAGGAGATTGAACTTGTCATGGTTGTTATCCAGATGAACAAATATGTAATCTCTTAACACGGCCTCAGCAACCTGCAAAAGGAAAAAAACAAAGATAAATGTAACTAGAAGAACCATTCCAATGTGAGAAAGGCTCGTATTTCATTTATCCTAACTCCGGTCTTTCCAGAATTTTGGGAGTCTCCTCCACACGCTCCAATGTGAGGAAGGTTCCACATTTCATTTTATCCTCAACTCCAATCTTTTCAAGATGTAAATCACAGTTATCACTTTATCCAGGCTACACTGTGGGATCTTACAACTGTATTCTAACTAAGAGCAGTATGTAGTGAGGTGTGTCATTGACCAAGGTGCATAGTTTTACTTGGTGACACATGCCACCCTTTAGATGCTAAATGGGTATAAGTCCTACTTTTCTTATTGACCAAGGAGCATAGTTGTACTTGGTGAAACATGCCACCCTTTTGATGCAAAATGGGTACAAGTTTACAACATTACAATTTAATATATCATGCATAAAAGACAAGAACTTACGGTGGAATAGCTTTCATTTTCCAGTCCTGCCATGGCAGGTCGAAAGTGCTCCCCTGCAAAATGAAGGGGTTCAGTGGATACAATCAACATATAAATTTACAATAAAAGAAACTAAAATACAAGTAATAAGTACCTATATGTTGCAAACATTGAGCATGTGTGAAAAGAGACAAGTTATGAAGTTCATCTAAAATAATTTTTGCCCTCTCGCCAATGAGTTGAGTGCCAACAGATCCCTTTACCCGATCACATATCTCATTGTAGCAACATGTTAAACTCACATAGATTTCATGATCGGTTGTGTCCGCAAGGGCCTAAAAGAAAAAGATAAAGAGTAAGAAGTGCAACAAGCCACCATATTACTTGTAGGAAAAACAAAAATCTTATAACATTGTCAAGCGTTCCTTTGAGCTCTAAAAATGTCCTTTCACTTTTTGCCTGTTCCAGCTTTTAGTTTTTCTTTACCACTTCTTTGTTCTTTATTTCTTCTTTTCTATTGCTTCTTGAAGCTTCATCGTACATTGTTCTTCTTTTAAGGTTCTCAATTCCGCATTCAGTCATTCACAACCCTTCCTCTAAAGGAAAGACTACGAGGACCACATAATTACTATAATATTTTCCCTCCGCATTTTAGTTTCCCAAGATGATGCAACATGGCCAAGTAATCTCATTGTCAAGTATTCCAGGTGAGAGATTGTTTACACTAAGAAAACAACAAATTCACCAATTATTTCGACAATTTACACTTGTAATAAACATATTTTGGGACTGTTCGAGAAACCTTCCAAGGGTATTTAGTACCATATCAATCTAACTAGAGTAAAAGGTATGACCGTACCTTCAATATGATTCCAACAGGAAGCAGGTATTCCCTTCCTTGTACCCTGGAAAAAAGGAAGTTAGTTTCTTCATAGAAGCTCGTGTCTACTAAATTATAAGTAGTTAGTCTCACCAGAATCCAAGCCTCGCACTTCCATTGTTGAGGTAGTATAATTTGATTGTCACTGCAGACTGATCTTGTCGAACACATCTGAATATTCAAAAACGACAAAATTATTATTGCGAAGGAAAATTGTATGGGAGACATATTTACCCACATCCCAACAGGAAGCAAGACAATTAAATACATTAAAAAGCAACAACTCAGTCTGAAAAGAAACTTAGGAGCCACCACATTTGTTTCAACATGTTCAATAAACAACCAGCTGACCAACTGCATATTTCATTTTGTGCCACGTGACAATAGATCAAGTCTCGACTTGAAAAAAAGTAACCCTGGCTTACTTACAAATAGCAGAAAGTTTGTCAAACCCTGATTTATTACTGACAGCATAGATCAAAATACAAGCTTGAAAGATAACAAATGGCAGAACTACAAGCTGGTCTCATAATTCATTTAGTCAATTTACACAGGGACTGTTTTACCTAGAAATTTGCTAAGTAATCATTGAGATTTGAGAAAACTGGAAAGAAGTAAATAATATGGTTAAGCCAAAATCAACATATAGATGTGAAAAACAAATACCTTATTGCAACAGCTTTATCAGTATATCCTTCACGCTTGTCACGAAATGAATTACGCACCATGCTCATTGGCTAGAGAGTAAGACATAAAAATCTATTAAGAACAAGATGAAAAGAAAAATGTATAATAGTATTCAAATTACATTACAAGAATGATGTAATACAAGGTCCTCAAAAAATTTGGACAACTAAAAACCTCATTTCTTTCCATATCAGCATCTAGTAACTGTTCGTTGGTGCGAAATAATTTACTTACATAGTTTCGCTTCGGCAAAATGAGAAGTCGAATCACTCTCTCAAGCCCGTTCAAGATAAAGTATCTACAGAAAATATAAATAACTACATGAATCTATAGGCAAAAAATGTGAAAGTAAATTGACAAATTCTACCAGTTTGAAGATTCAATTGAGGGGCAGAAAGGAACACAGAGTTGAAGAACAGAGAGGGTGAAAATCATCTAACTTACCCACCCATTTCTGATGGATCTTCTTTGTACAAAACCAATTTTTTGGGATCATCAGCAGCTTTCAGATGACAGAGTTTCGACTACATAAAACATAAGTAAGATCTTTGATGTCAGGCAACAACCAAATAGAGACATATTCAATGAATATCTTACTTAGATAAGGAACAAAAGGCCGGATGTTCAATTATGGCAACGTGTCATGTCATCCAATTCTTATACCACACACTTGAATCAAGGTAAGGGGATGATTGATAATCCATTTCTCGGTGTTTAGTAGGCCTTTGGAAAAAAATCTACTTTTATGGAAACAAAAATAAAACGTCTTGAGATTATGGTGGCAGAAGGCAAAATGTTCAATTATGGCCAACTGTGTCATGTCATCCAGTTCTTATACCACACACTGAAGACGACTTACGGGGATGATTTATAATCCATTTATCGGTGTTTAGTCGGTCTTCGGAAAAAAAAATCCTTCTTTTAAGGGAACAAAAATGAAAACATTCTCGAGAATGTGGAAGCAGAGGATGATGATAGAAAGTGCTACCATGTGGGAGAAATGGTGGCAGTCATGGCATGAGTTGTATAAAGTTTTTTTCTACAAAATAAGGGATACTAATGGTACAACACCCAAACCATGGTCTATTTTCTCTATCTTTTTCAATTCTTGTCTATTCTCATTAGCTGATGGAACATCTGTTGATGGATGTGCTTCTCTTTTATCTAATCAAACAATGAAATCCTGTAAGTTTTTGCACTCTTTTTTTTAACATAAACATTGTCAAGAGCCCTTTGGAGTCAAAGTGCAACAGTGTTGACAGAGATGTAGTGGCAGAGTTGGTTCCATGGTCCTTTGGTTGAGTTTAGGCCTTCCAATCACATCAAATATCATTCTTAACCAACAACTATTAGGTATTATGGAAGTTATAGCATAACTAAAATGTTAGACATGTTTCCTGAAGGAACATAAAATTTTGACACACTTGTTTCCTTCTATCTTCTTCTGAAGTGCATCTCACTCACTTCATCTCCAGGCTTTATAGGGGGCAAAAGGAAAAACACCCCACACAAAAGAATTCTCAGGATCACCTCTTAACACAGGAGTTTCCTTGAACATTTCCCCTAGTATAGTAAATGAGATGGTGAACTATCTGCCCAACGTGTCAAACAAAACACCAGCAAGCAGTGTAAAAGAACCATGCTTCCACCCCAGCAACATCAAATGAAGCAACAGTTAGCGTCCTATCACGTTCTTTGCCATAGGCATCAATCCAAAATCAATATCTTGTGGATCTTAAAATATATACAAGATGTGCATATCCAGAGATAGGATAATCAAAACTTATGGCTGACTTTTTAACCAAAATAATCAGTAACTTTTAAGTATCTACAAATTCAAACAAATCACGACTTTGTGTATTTACCATGTATGACGTTCATGGGACTACCATTATTAAGTAACATCCCGGATTCTTCTAAATCTTACCCATACTAGTTTTGATTACACTAATCCATTCCTCCAAAATTTTCTAAAAGATAACTAAAAATTGTTCCTTCCCAAATTTAACCAGAGATCAGCCATCATAATCAATTTAAGAGAGGACATCAAGCACACTCTTGATACAATAAATGGCCACTTATTTGTCCTAAAAATCTTGTTTCTCAGTTCTCACTCTCCATCTACACAAATGTAAATGATGACAACTAATTCTCACCAACACAAGGTTGAAAGGCAGGAGTGCCTAAATAACAATAGCATGTACACACACCTAAATGGCATGAAACCCAGTAATTCACTACGGGTGGAATTAATATATAAGGACAAAATCAGCATAAAGTTACCAAATAAGCTGTCCTACAAGTTCCTATAATGGTAAGAAAATATAAATTCACACAATTTTTGAACTGAAATCAGAAACAATTACCTTCAGCATGACAGGAAACTGTCCAAAATTAAATTTCTCTCTAATGGGAGCTCCATCAGCATACTGGAAGTAAATGTCCACCAAAAACTTCCCCGCATATGTAAGTTTGGCTTGTCTACACTGTTTCAGTAACACAGGCATACAATGCATTAGTCTCTAGAAGGGTTGAGAATATGAACCTATAAGTACATGTCAATTCCCAAAATAACAGCAAAATAAAATACCTCAAAAGGATATAAAGCATCTGCCATGGTCCGGGAAAAGCGTTCCTTTTGAGGAGGATATAGCTCAGGTTTTCCGAACCAGAGTGCGTTGTCAGTTAAGAATCAACATTGGATGGGGGAAATATTCAAATATAGATGAAAAAACTGGTCACCATTATAGCAGAATGAAAGAATATCCTGAGCCTCAATTATATTAAGTGTTTGTACGATCTACTGACTTCAATGCCATCATTTTCTTCATCCATACACTCATACAGCAACAAAAAGAAAACAAAACCAGAAATTTCAAATTTCTAAGCACTTTCAAGTTTTTCACACCTTCCCACAGTTAAGCAGAGAATAAAGCAGAACATTAAAGAAAATCAAATCCACAGCATATTCTTTTTTCATTTGATCTCCACCAATTCAGAGAACAATGGCTACTAACCAATAATACATACAAATCCATCGCAATTGATACAATTAATCAGTAACTGTTAACACCAAATCAGAACCCAAAACCAAGTCAGGGAAAAAAAATAATATTAAAGAAAAAAGTGCTTCTACTTTTGCTTCCTACAAATTCTCAGCAGCACAAACAACCCCTCAAATGCAATAGATAAAATTAAGCAACCCCCAGTTAGAATACACCACAAATCATAGCTGCTAAATGTGCACCATAGGTGGTCTGTTGGTGTCAAAGAGCTGCTCTTAAATGAAGCGAAAACGGTGCATTATATTGATAATTTTGCACTTCTTCACCAGAACAATTGCTTTTCTTTCAGTTTGTGGAGTGGTATTGGCTGTTGAAATAGGATATACTGTAATAGGTCATATAAATATCGAATTCTGAAATTACATCAGTACACAGTTTGTTCAATAAGGATGACATTAACTGATATTTTGTGAATTTATAGAAACTTGCGGCAATGTCCGAACTTGCTGGAAATAATATGCATTTGGGAACATTCCTAATTTTAATAAATACACATTACAGAGACCAACAGACCAACCATGAAAAGAATAGTAAAAATGGACAACTGAGTTGATTTGCAAAATTTTGCAGCCAAAACAAAAACAAAAATAACTCACAACTAAGACCCAATCAACAAAATTCAATACATAGGGGGAAAAAATATTTCTTTAACAATTTATCGTCAGGAAAAAGGATATTTCTCAGCTTGAGCTTGGAGAAAGAGTCCAAAACTTCCACCGGTTTGACGTTCTGCAACATGGTGTCAAGACCATGTTCTACCATGTAGTCAAATGACTCTATGTGATGTCTGAACAACTCTCTCAAAGCTTCGTAATCTTTCTCTTTGGACAAGTGCGGCCGCAGCCCCCGCTGGCTCTCTTCCGCCTTCTCACCAATTATTTCATGGCTCGCCATGACAGAAAAAATTAGTAGTAGACCACAAAAACGGCAGTATATATAGTTCTTCACAGATTTTAGGGATTGTATCGTGGAGGGATGCTCTAAACCCCTCTAAACCCCGAAACGGGAAAACAATCTTTTACCGATTGTTAGTGGCTGTATTTATTTAATTCCCCCCCCCCCCCCCCCCCTCCTCCCCTTCACCCACGCCGCCAACCCCTCCCCCCCTCTAACCACAAAACCCTCCAAACCCCCCCCCCCCCCCCCACTAGATTTACCCAGTCCCCATTCCAAATAGATTTATTCTAAATTTATTAAATAAAAAATAAATAATTTCTTATTGTTATATTTATTGTATATTATTTTTAAAAATATAATATATAATAATATTTATTAAGTTAAATATTATTTATATTATATAATAAATAATACAATTAACGTTATTTTTTTTTAATTAAGATTACATTGAGAGATTAATTAGTTAGTTTATATTTAGGTAACAAATTAAGTTTTGGTGTTTGACTTAATGATTTGGTTGTATTTATTATAAAAAAAAAAGTAATTTTATCAAAGTTACACTGAGGGTAATTAGTTAATTTATATCATATGTCGGACCCACAATATTCGATCACAGATAGTAGCAATTTTGAAGCAGTCCTGGACCTACGGGAGTATGATACGCGCTTTAACCCTTCTCACTAATTTATTACTTATAATGTACTAGTAATGTCTTCTTTCTATATGTAAATTATCAGTTGGAGTAAATTTATGATGTACGCTTTAATTTACTTTTTTTTATTACTTTTGGATTCACCCCTAATATAGCACATTTGTTTTAATCCTTCACATTTCCACAAAATCCTGTCACAACTGTCATTTATTCAACAAAACACTGAATAACTATTTTAAGAACTAATCAATACAGACAATAAGACGTATTAAAATTTGAGTCGTTAAAGAAAAGATAAATTTATTTATTTAAATTATGTTTCTAAAACATTCCTTCACGTGATTCAAGTTAAATATTTAAACATATTAATTATATTTCATAAAATCTACAATTTTTATTAAAATCTACTAAAACATTAATCAAAAACTTGGTCAAACAAATTGACAAACCAATTAGATATATTGTTCAACATGTTTAAGCAGAAAATTATGACTTCAATATTTGACCTTAGTTAAAAAAAGAGTAATGCTATTTGCAGTCTTCACTACTGGTAGTCATCATACGTGTCATTACTTAATTAGATAAATTATTCATAATTAATGACTATAAATACATTACTTAATCAGAATAAATAATTCAACCAATTGAATAATGACACGTATGATGACTACCGATAGTGAAAACTGCAAATAGCATTATTCTTAAAAAAAATAATGTTAAATGTATTATTTATTATATAATATAAATAATATTTAATTCAATAAATATTATTATATATTATATTTTTTAAAATAATATAAAATAAATATAATAATAAGAAATTATTTATTTTTAATTTAATAAATTTAATTATATTAGAATAAATCTATTTGGTATGGGGGGCTGGGTAAATCTAGTGGGTGGAGTTTGGAGGCCCGTGGATTAAATAAATATAGCCACTGACAATTGGGAAAAGATTGTTTTCCCGTTTCAGGGTTTAGAGCATCCCTCTTGTATCGTGTTCATAGCTAGTGTGATGTTTAATATGTATATATAGGGGTTTCTGATATCGAAACGGTAACGTTGAAGAAAGAGGATTATAGGGTTTAAGGGAAAGAAAAGAATTACATTTTAGCCACCAAAGTGTTTTCTATGCCAATTTAGTCACACAAATTTTTTAAAATCTCAATTTAGTCTTTAGGTTACCAAATCGGTCAAAAAATTGATTACGTGGCAAACGTTTCTATGATGTGGCGAAAATTTAGATTCAATATTGTTCAGTTAAGACTAAAAATACTACTTTTATCTTATAAGCAACTTATTTTACTTATAAAAGAGTTGTTACGCCTCAATCTCATGTGGCATGGTCAAAGTTAAACTTGTCTAGTAGGCTTGTTACCTTCTATTCCAATGAGGTTGGGAAGAAGAGGTTGTTCCTTTATGCCGATGGGGTTTGAGAAGATGAGGCGGTTGAAGACCGACCTCCAATTGCATGTTGAGTAAACCTCCCTTCACACTCAGCAAGTCAGACATGAATAGACTGATGGGACAGTCTGCCAACAGTCATAGTCTCTTAGCATGCGGCTAAAAAGTGTCATCTTCATTAAACCACTGACATGACACCTAAGATGTGATACGAAGATCCTTAAGATTGCACTACTTGTCACACATCAAAAGGAACTTGGTCAATTGGCTTTGGCCTATAAATACCAAAGTCATATCTACAAGAATGGGAGGAAAATCTGCTTAGAGAGAATATACTAAATCAAAGTCTTCTACATTGATTAACTTAAGTGTTCTTCATGCCACTTAGAAAATATGTAATTAGAGGCCCTCAAGCCACTTCCTCGGCCATACGTCTCTCCCACACCTAAATACATTTCCTTCTTACACTCTAAAGTGTACCACAATGATTCACAGGCCCACGTGGCCGTCCAAGTATGTTGGTAAAATACACATAGGCAAAGGAGGCGTGGGCTTCCTGTTGGCAACCAATTTTAGAGGTCAACAGATTGACGCCATTTGTGGGAAACCACACATTCAACCACGAGTTAAATGTGACCAAATGCCTAAACCTCCTTGAACAAAGGAGTTGTCTTGAAAAAAATACCATGTGCAAGTATTACCATTGAGGCTAGCGTAGGTCCTTCGAAGAAGAGGCATTGAAAAACTATACATACGAGCTTATCCAACTTGATTAATAGTTTAACATTCATAATGCATTGCTTGTATATTGTTGGAACCTAGATGACACATCTTAGAAGAGGTACCAGCATTTGATTATTTATAAATCTAGTTTTGATTGCTTGTTTGAGGCCTCTAAGAAGAGGCATTGGTATTATAGAAACGCCACGTCAATCGTTCAATCATTTGATTTGGGAACACAACCTCTAAAAAGAAGTACTAGTACCTAATCAAGTTTGGGTTAAAATCTTCTCGTACGCCTCTACGAAGAGGTACTCGCGGCTTATTGGAAGGGCATCGACAAACAAGCATCTTAATTCCCAACAAGGGAAAGCTCCTTCCTTAATTGGGGCTTAGTTTTTGCAAACGTGTCATTCCCATCCAAGGGCATCACCTCTTCATTAAGGTATGTCACCAACTGAGCAAAGCTATATATCATACCTCATCTGATATTGGTAGGGCCTCTGCAAACAAGCTTCTTCCCAACAAAGGGCACCAGCTCAGCAAAGCCCAATATCATGCCTCATCTGATATCGGAAGAGCATCTACAAACAAGTTTATTCCCAACAAGAGAAAGCTCCTCCCTTAATTGGGACTTAGTTTTTGCGGACGCGTTATACCCACCAAAGGGCCTCGCCTTTTCATTAAGGTATGGCACCAACTGGACAAAGCCCAATATCATGCCTCATATAATATTGGAAGGGTCCCTGCAAACAAGCCTCTTCTCAACAAAGGAAAGCTCTTTCCTTGATTGGGACTTAGTTTTTGCATACGCATCATACCCACCCAAGGGCCTCGTATATTCATTGAGGTATGGCACCAGTTGACCAAAGTCCAATATCATGCATCATCTAATATTGGAAGGGCCTCTGCAAACAAACATATTCCCAACAACGGAAAGCTCTTCCATTAATTGGGACTTAGATTTTGCAGACGCGTCATACCCACACAAGGACCTCACATATTCATTAAAGTATGACACCAGCTAGGCAAAGTCCAATATCATGTCTCATTTGATATTGGAAGAGTATATGCAAACAAGTCTCTTTCCAACAACGGAAAACTCCTCCCTTAATTAGGACTTAGTTTTTGCAAACGCGTCATACCCACACAAGGGACTCACATCTTCATTAAGGTATGACACCAACTGGGCAAAGCCCAATATCATGTCTCATCTGATATTGGAAGAGCCTTTGCAAACAAGCCTCTTTCCAACAAGAAAAAGCTCATCCCTTAATTGGGACTTAGTTTTTGCAGACGTTGCATACCCACTCATGGGCCTCGCCTATTTATTAAGGTATGGCTCTAGTTGAGCAAAGCCCAATACCATACATCATCTAATATTGGAAGGGTCCTGTAAACAAGCCTCTTCCCAACAAGGAAAAGTTCATCCTTTAATTGGGGCTTAATTTTTGCAGACGCGTCATACCCACCCAAGGGCCTCGCCTCTTCATTAAGGCATGGCACCAGCTGAGCAAAGTCCAATATCATGTTTAATCTGATTTTGGAAGGGCTCTGCAAACAAGCTTTTCCCAACAAGGGAAAACTCATTCCTTAATTGGGATTTAGTTTTTGCAAATGCGACATACCTACCCAAGGGGCCTATTCATTAAGGTATGGCACCAGCTAAGCAAAATTCATTATCATGCCTCATCTAATATTGGAATGTGAAAAGGCCTCTGCAAACAAGCTTTTTTCCAACAAGAGAAAGCTCATTCCTTAATTGGGACTTAGCTTTTGCAGACGCGTCATACGTACCCTAGGGACTCATCTCTTTATTAAGGCATGGCACCAACTGAGACTTAGCAAAATTCAAAATCTCGCAAACGCTCAATATCAAGTCTCGTCCGATATTGGAAGGGCATCTGCAAACAAGCCTCTTTCCAACAAAGAGAATGTTTCTCCCTTAATTGGGACTTAGTTTTTACAGACGCATCATCCTACACAATGGCCTCACCTCTTTAAATAAGCAAGATACCAGGGACTTGGAAAAATTCAAAATTTTGCAAACGCCCATTATCAAGCTTCGTTCGATATTGGAAGAGCTTCTACAAACAAGCCTATTATCAACAAAGAGAATGGTTTTCCCTTAATTGGGACTTAGTTTTTGCAGACATGCCATCCTCACACAAGGGCCTCGTCTCTTCGATGAGGCACGGTACCAACTTGGTCTTAGAAAATTTTAAATTTGGCAAACAATATCAGGCCTCGTCTAATATTTGGAAGGGCATATGCAACAAGCCTCTTCCCATCAAAGGAAAACTTCCTCCTCATTGGGACTATTTTTAGCAGTTTCTTCAAACCATCAAAAACCGGTAAGGGCATCACATGCCTCAGCAATGGCATCAAAATCTATGCCTCTATATAAATAAGCCACACATGAATTTGGAAAGCTAGGTAAGATCACGCAACTCTGCATCATTGCTTTGGCTCTATCACTCCGACCATTCCAAAATGCATATAGGCCTTCTCACCAAGTCCAGCACCCCACATAAATTATGAGAGTCCTGAACTTGATGGACTATTGTTACACCCCAACCCCACATAAATGATGTCAAAGTCAAACTTGTCTAGTAGGTTGTCACCTTTTATTCCGAAGAGGTTGAGAAGAAGAGATTGTTCATTTATGTCGATTAGGTTTGAGAATATGAGGTTAAGAAGAAGAAGTTGTTCATTTATGCCGAGGAGGTTTGAGAAGACGAGGTTGTTCTTTTATGCCAATGAGGTTTAGAAGATGAGACGATCGAAGACCGACCCCCAATTGCGTATTGAGTAAGCCTCTCCTCACACTCAGCAAGTCAGACCTAGATAGATTGATGTGACAGACTGTCAATACAGCTTGTCACAGTCATAGCCTCCTAGCATGCAGCTGAAAGAGACCTCTTCATTAAACCACTGACATGACACCTATGATGTAATCAATTGGATTTGGCCTATAAATACCAATGCCATTTCTACAAGGAGGAGAGCAAAATCTGTTTAGAGAAAATATACTAAACCAAAATCATCTATATTGATTAACTTAAGTATTTTTCATGCCAATTAGAAAATATGTGATTAGAGGCCCTTAAGCAACTTCCTCGGCCATAACATGTCTCTCCCACACCCAAATACATTTCCTTCTTACGCTCCAAAATGCACCACGGTGATTCACAGGCTCACGTGACCGTCTAAGTTTGTTGGTAACATGCATGTAGGTAGAGAATGCGTGATGTTCATGTTGACAGTCATTTTTAGAGGACAACAAGAGTAGTACTAATTTGAGACAAATTCTAGTTTTCTTTTTGGGTTTTTAGTTAAAATGTATAAAAACCAAATTTTGATGTTAAAGCTTATCAATAAATTTTATTTATTAGATTATATATTAACTATTTTTGAATGAATTCACAAAAAAAAAAAAACAAAAAACTAATTTTTGAATAAATTATTAATATTAAATTTTGATTAATAATAAATTATTTTTTATTTATAAATTTTTATTATTAACAAGTTTTTAAGTGGACTATACTCCACACATTTTATTAGTTTATTAACAGTGAAAGACATTATCATATTTTTAAAAACTCGTGCAAGAGTGTACACTTTATTAGTTTATTAACAGTGAAAGAAAACTATAAAATTGCGATGTAGTGTAAATCTGAACTTCAATTAAAGGATTTAAAAAGTATCAACTGTCCACAACTATGGTGACCAAATGCTTCAACAGTTTGGCTTTATATGGGCCAATTTGCTTGGAAAGACCGTCTATGTCGAGCAAAGAAGTAGAGGTCGGTAGACCACATTTTTTTTATCGAAATAGAAAATGTGAATTACAAAGAATATAAAAACCATTTTTAAAATTTTAAAAAATAAATCATTTTTTTAAGAGAAAATTGCCATTAAGTCACATAAAGAGGACTTTTCCCCTCTTACGTCCAAATAGTTTTGAAAATTGCCCATAAGTCACACTTTTGATTTTTTTTTTTTTTTGACTAAAAAATTTAGACAAATTTTCACTAATACCACAATTACCCTTATAATATAAATTAAATAATTAAATGAATATTAAAATCTGATCATTCGTGTTAAACCTTAGATTTGAGGCCGTTCCAATTTCAAAATCGAAACCAATCCAAGTATTTCTGCTTTGGAGCTTCTCAAGACATCAACTGTTGATTGTAAGTCTCAAAATTTCAATTTATTTTAGCTGTAGTTTAATTTTTCTCATAAACAAATAGAGTTATTATTTTATTTTGATGCTACTTATAAGACTAAAAATTGGATGAAATTAGCATATGTTTGGCAAAGATTAAATTATAATTTCAGCAGGTCAAAATAGTCAAACATAATTTTTATCCACATATTTCATGGGACCCACAACTTACAACTACTTTTTATCCACACATTTACCAACAACCTATAATATAAGCACTTAAATTATAATTCCAGCACCTCCAAACATATGCTTAATATTGTTATTAATTACAAGTTCATTTTTTTAGTGATTATGCCTAGAATAAGTAAAATGAATTGATTCTAATATGATGAATAAATTGCGAAAAAGAGTGCGAACAATTTAAAATAGAATAAAAGATTTAAAAACTCATGAATCATATACAAGTGAATTAATAATTAGTTGTGTTGATGAATTAAAATTTTTTCATTAGTAACTACGTGATGTTAAATTGTCAATTCACTTTCATTTTTATTTATTTTTCTTTTTGTAGAACTACCGCATGGTTAAGTAACATAATGTAAATTGTGGTTGCTGGGTGTTGTCAACTAGAGAAGTGGAAATGAAAATTCTCTTGTATCATTTTTCCATCATTTCAATATAATTTTGAAATGCTTCTTCAATAGATAGTATGACGTTACTTTCATCTGATTGGTCAAGTGCAATCATGGGGATACTTATTATGTGAATGAAATGAATGTTACTATTTTGAATTTGATGGAGATATTTTTTTCTGATATTTAAATCACAATTGATTGTAACTATTATTGTTGTTGTTTCAGTTTTTGTAATTAATTTTTTTTAAATATTTTTTTTTTTTGTGAATTGTTGTTTCAACATTATTTTTTTGGGATGTTACCTGTTCATATATGTTTTTTTATATTGTATATTACTGTATATTATAATTAAACTGGATAGTGTATTATATTTTGGTACGTTGTTTTTCCATATTCAACTATATGGTTCATGATACTCTTTAATTTTTATTTTTTTAGATAGGTGCGCATATATTGTAATATTTTATATAGCACATAATTGTTAATGATTTATCCCCGTGTTAATGGATTATGATATTGTTTATTGTACAGTATTGTACAAAGATAATGGTATATAGTATTATTGATCGTATAGTAACGTTAATGATTTTCCCCATTATGAATAGTGGTTCACAATATTATTGTGTAATATGGTGGAATTATAATAATAATATAACATAAAACAGAAACAATATACATTATCATTAAATTGATTCATGATTTTATACTGATGACACAATCAACCTACAATATTATGCACAAATTAACATATTTCAATCGTTAACAATATTTTCACCAATTGACATTCACATAATACAATATCATGACCATACTAGAATTGATCGGGTATCATTTAATTACCATTTAAAGATATATAGTATAGAGCAACGTCAAATAGTATCTTAGGACAGATTAGCAAGTTAAGAGTTTCTCTCGAGAGGAATTTGGTTTCATTCCTCTACAATGTATTTCTTAATGAAGTTTGAAGCCATATGTGCTTTATATTGTCTCATATTATGTCTCATTTCTTCCATCATCAAGGTTTCTTTCAACTTTTCCTTGTTTGCTAATGGTTCCATCACGTGGCAAACATATATTCCGCAATCAACATTGCAATATAAAATTTAGATATATTTAGTAAATGTAAGCGCGTATCTCCGTTTAAAACAAGATAATATAAATTAGGATTCGTGTAGTAGCTTATTACATTCCAATATGTTGCTACAGACATTTCTCATAATATAATAGTATCATGATCACATTAGTATCTAGCATATTTCTAGACAAATTGTTACCTTTTAACAAAAAATCATAATTCGAAAGAAACATAGTATCCCGTTAAATTCAAACAGTATCATAGAGTATCTCACATAACATGCTTGTTGTGAATAATATCACACAATATCCTTTAAAATTTCAAATAGTGTCATTCATATTATTAGGCAAAATATTATTGTTTAACAGTAAACCATAATATCACACACACTCAAAACAACAAACTCCAAAACAATAGAAAAAAAGTATCGTAGATAACAATATCTAATATAACAGTATCTTATGGTTAAAGACGTTAAATAAGTTAAACTAATATAATAGTATAATAAGCGCATTAGTATCAATCATATGATTGGGTGGCAAAATGTTATGCTTTAACAGATAACCATAATTCGAAATAAGCACAGTACTATATTAAATTCAAATAGTACCAAGCTATGAACATTATCATAGACAACTCAAGATGTGAACAATATCTTGCAGAACCAATTTATCACGAGTAATATCACACAGTATCATATCAAATCCAAACAGTATCATACATATTTTTGGAGCAAAAATATGATAGTTTAACAATAAATCGTAACTTGAATAATAACAATATAACATATATATTCAAAACAACAAATTCCAATCCAATAGAAGAATATTATCACACATAAAAATATCTTAATAAAATAGAATCTCACAAAATAGTACCACAAATGACTCCAATCCCTGATATTTAAGATATTATTATATTAAGATATTATTTCATATATATGATACTATTTAGCATATGTCTCACAAAACAGAATCACAAACAATATTAAATCACATGTTTTAAAAGAAAATCCTAACTTGCAACAAGTACAACATCACAACTTTTTTCAATGTACCTTAACTCGAAATGTTAATAGTATCGCACATATATGATATTCGAACAATACCTAGACTTTTTCATGGGGAAAATCTAGTATTATCACAGAAAATCCTAACCTAAAAGAAGACTAGCATCTCAAATACTTCGAAACACTAACATTATCGTATATTGTATCGAAAATATTCAACTAAAATACAATATATGATACACAAAAATATATAAATTGGAAAAAAAAATGAAGAAGTGTACTCCAATCAAGTGATGAACAGAAGAAAAACAAAGAAAAAATAAACGACCGTGATATCTCCAATAATTTGAAAACAGTAACACCATCGCTGAAATTAAAGAAAAAAATTACACTCGTCATTGATATTTTACTGTGGGAGATTTTTTGCAATTAAATAGAGAGTGAGAGTGTATGTTTGCGATGAGAGGTTTTTTGTGGTTACAGTGAGTGGGGAGAGTATGCTTACGGTTTTAGATTATTTTTTTTTTACATTTTAAAATTTAGCTTTTGTAATTACATGGACATAAATGTATTTTTTCTTGGCCATATGACATAAAAATGAAGACTTTTTGGATGTATAACTTAGGAGCCCACAAGTCTAATCTGAATTCCCAATTTTTTTTAAAGAAAAAATAAAGCTTGTTGGGCTTAGGGATCATTCAATTTAAGATAGGCTACATTAGTCATTACTGTTTTATCAATAGACAATCTTGGAATGGCTCGACAAAATTTGCAAGTGGGAAAATTACAATTATATACTTCTGACTTGGGAAATTGAAATCTAGTTGGCTGTGAAAAAAATTTAACAAATACCAATTACTAATCTTAAAAATTGAGAAATGCTTGACATTTAGAGTATATTTATGTGTATTTATAAGTCGATCAAATATTATTTTTATCCATACATTTTGTACGACCTACAATTTTATCCATTTTTTATCCACAAATTTCATAGGACCGCTTCTTATAATCTACAAAAATCTTTATCAAACATACTCTTAAAGATACCCGATGATACCAAGAAAATCAATTCACCAGTTTCAAAATCTGCTGCGTTTGAAGAAAGCAATTCTGGATAATTGTTACCGCTCTTCACATACTAATCGTAGTTATCATATTCACATAAAAGAATTGAGTAAATTTATGTGGGAAGGAAAATTTCAACACCTTTAATCGTCGAATCGACGACTGAAGGTTGCAATTTTTTGAATTCAAGTATCATTTCTACGATGGACATTGTATGTTGTTTCAAATTGTAACAAACAGTATTAATAGTTTCGCCAAGAACACAAAAAATATGCTCCATTTTCCTATATATATTGAAGGAATTCCAATTTTTCCTTCCATTTACAGTTGTGCAATATTCCAACAAGAAGTGTTGAAGTAGCCATTGATGCCAGAACGTCCACTGCAATCAAAAAGTTTCTTCCAAATCTACAAAAGGTAAATTACACGTTCAATTTTAAGTTTGTATTTGTTCCCTAAAAATTGAAATTGTATGTTGTGTATCCATCTTTTTGAAACTTGAAATATATTTATCTATAATGCTACTACTAGTATACCACTTACCGGTAGAATCCGACCGTGAAAAAATAAAAATAGAATGGTTAAGATAATAGCTTTCACACGTTGAAGATAAAAAAAAAAAATAGAGATTGATAAAAGTTGTTGAGTGACTAGTGGTAAATAATGAGGATGAACATGATTAAGAATGAGAGATTTGAAGAATGGTGAATGGTGAAGAGAAACAAAATTGAGAGTGAGATATTTGAGGAGATTGAGAGATTTTTTTTTTTTTAAATGATGAAGATAGACGTATATCATTTTTTTTTGTGAGTGGGGGTGAAAAGATCCTTTACTTTTGGTGATAAACACGCAAATTGGTAAAAGTCTTTGTTATGATTGACGTGCATAAAAAATTATTGTTTGTCGATTGTCTAAGAGATAAGATATGTAATAGTTGTTTTTATTCGAATCATTATTTAGTAGTAAAATGTTATTGTTCTTAAAAATTATCGAAAACCAATGACTGTTCTTAACACATGTAATGATATTATTTATAGTATCTACTAAAAGTATATTGGTCATAATTCGAATTTTTGAGGTAAACGTACAAATTTCTTTTATTGGAATTTTTCATAAATTTGATGAAGTAACGATAATAATATAAGACAAAATATAGTTGATCATTCAACCAATTTACATTCTCCATTTTATCAAGATAATTTAGATAGCCTTGTTTCTGTACACACTTGTAAAATTAGACTGATTGAAGGTGTTGAATCTAATTGGTAGCATCGCATGGTGACATACCAATTCAAGTGGAATTGTTCGTGAAACTATAAATTTAAATTTTGATTATTTTATTTGAAGTCTAATTTTATCACCATAAAAAGAATAGGTGTTTGTTTGGTATAGTTTAAAAGTAGTTTTTTAAGAGTTTTTTATAAAAGTTGATGACTAGATTGTTGTGGGTCCCATAAAATATATGGTTGAAAATAAGTTTGAGAAAAAAAGAATTTAAAAAAACTTAATCAAACAAGTGCCTAGATGACTAGATTCATGCATGCTTATAGCTTAGGTTGTTAAGTAAGAATATGGTCTTCCATTACTAAAATTGCTTATATAATGTTGCTACTAAATATATGTTGGTTAATATTTGTTTAATTGAAATTGGTACATTGCTTTCTTATTTTATGTTGTTAATAACCTAAGTGATCATATTTAGCTGCAACTATGATAAACATTAATGTTTTCATTTATTATAGAGGTGAAAAAGATCAGTTAAAAAACTACAATAATTACTCGATTGTCGGAATCATGTTGTCGTTGGACTACAAGTATATATGACATGCGCTATGGTATTTTTTTACCAGAACAAGGATGTAAAGAGAGATGATCTAATGCTGTAACTTCAAACGGAATTGTAGAAATAATCTTATTTTCTAATGTATTATGTGTAGGGTTTTTACTCAAGCGCTCATTTTGTTCGAATTGCTGGAAGTTCTTATTGAACTTCGGATATTGTTGCAATATTAATCTAGGTTGCAGTATTTACGGATTAATGCATTGACCTTTTTTTGTGCTTCTGATGATCAATTAGTTGTAAACTATGAAAAATGACTGCCATTTTGTGTTGATATTACCATTTATGCAAGACAATAGTTAAAGTTTGATACATTACCATAAATCTTAGCTCTCGAATTTAAATGTTTTATATTAAACCTGCATTTTTGGCTACCATACTACATAATACAGCATTCCATGGAACGTGTTTACTATATTTGCAATGCCATGTAACTTTGAGTCACTTCCAAGACCAGGTTATCTTTATAGACATATGGTAGTGTATCTTGATGCTATGGATGCTAAATTGTGAAATGAAACCATGTTGATAAGGTCGTGTTTTATCAATGTTTCGGCCATGTTTTATTCTATTTCGACGCGTGGTTTAGAAAATAAAAACAACTAAAGAAAAGTGACTAAATGATTTATAGATTGTTTTTACAAAATGAGACAATACCAAAGTCTACTGAAATCTAATCATCTGGGTGATTTCAAAACAAAAGAGAATTAATATAATGCTACACTTTGTAGCACCTAAACCACAAGAAGACGTAAAAGAATGATATTACACATTAAAAAATATAATATGTTAAGAGCACAAAACGTAAAAAAGAACATCTCGGTAGTAACAAGAAATATATCAAAGTTATAAACATGATAAATGCTTTACCAAAGAACCATTGGTCTAGATATATAAAATACACATTCCTACAAAAATAAAATATGAAACACACTATTTTAACGTGCGAAAATGGTCCCATATTAAATAAATAAGTTTTAAATAAATTGAAACAATTTCATGTCAACCAAACAGAAGATTTCAAAGAGTAACGTATAAATTTTACATATTTCACATCATATATAAAAATACTCTTATCAAATTAAATCATCAAGTGTATGTTATTTAGCAAAAGTAGTACTTTTCAGTCACAAACAGTGCATATTAATGTAAAATGGCAGCAATGAATAATAACATTGTAAATTATCGATGTGGGATACAATATGTAAATCGTAATACGATAAATTAAAGCATGTGAACATACGTTTTTTGAGGCTTAAAAAAATATTGAATTGGTTTGATCTATACACATGCATTATACCGAAATGTCACGTATTTTATTACATTTGCATTCATTAAAGCACAAACAATTATTATATTGCCGACATATTCAACGGTAGCAGCGTTCACTAAAAAATAATTAGAAACTAGTGTTTGACACAAATGTAGCTTACCACTATGGAAACATAGAAAAAGAAATATATAACTAAAGTTTCCATGAACAAAATAAAGATTAAAGATGGACAAGATTGAAAATTTATGGTGTGAAAATGTATTGATACATTTAAAATGATGAATAATCATAAACAAAGAAAAGCACAAAAAATCTAAAAAAAAAAAAATTGTTGGGAAGTGCAAGGGAAATGAATCTAAAACAATGTACCATTTTTTCTTCAAGCACCGAAATATTATATTTCTTCTCAACGGCCTATTACGAACTTTGCTACATTCTTCTTAGCCATAGAAAGGAAGTGCTTCATTCTGCTTTTGGACCTAAATTTGTCATCGCTGCGGGTAGTAAACCATCTATAACAATATCAAAAATAGCGAATTCAAGCATAAAATCGTTAAAAAAACGAAAGATTAGATAAAATGCGTGAAGCAATATACCATATTTTCTTGTAAATAAATAATTAAACTATCAAACTGACCTTACTGTGTATGGTTTGAAATGTCAATGGAATTTGAGAGATTTTGTGATAATAACCAAATATGGAAGAACAATTCACTATTTAAGTGGGGTTTTCTTTTGTTGAGAAAGAAAAAGAGTTTGCTAGTCCAAAAGTGTGAATCATTGCTGGGAGATTTTGATTGTACTGAAATTTTCTCCATCCAAAATGGAATAGAACATTTCCATCCCTTGAACTAAAGATTTTTTTCATTATAAAATTGTGTAATTAGATAATAAATATTATGATGTAGTATATTTCAATTTCTCAAGTAAAATAAGATACATGGCCTAGTTAAGAAGTGAAAATTATACTCACTACTTTTTAAAAATATTTCTACTGTTATAAACTTGACTTTTTTATTTTAAAAATACTGCTCATAAATTATTATATTAATAAATATAATCAAAACAAAATATACAATTATATACAACCATTTTTACACAACCGTCATTGGATTTCGCACAAAAAATAAAAACTCCTCCTAAATTGCAGATAAAATTTTATTCCCAAACATACTAATATCTTCCATAAACGTATTCTTCTCTAACAATCTTCACAAATCTCTATAACCAAAACTCTAATAACTTATTTCACTATATTCTTCACTATTTTTTGTAGTATGTTGAAGAAGATAACAATAGACACTCTAAATCGTAGGCTCAATAGGTTGAAGAAAGCATCACCGGAATAAGAATGGATGCTGAAGTTGAACATTTCAAGTCAGCAGCGCATGTCAATATGATGTTTTGATTGAGCACTCTATTTCTAATATTTAAATATTCTTAATTGAATTTTTACCCGGGAATACAGATTACGTTACGCAATTTGTTATTATGTAACATTGACTGCTAAAGATGTTACAACTTGTTATTGGTTAATTGCATGTAACACGAACTGTTAATATACTATATGTAACATTGATGTTTAATGTGATGTTTTGATTGAGTACTCTATTTTTTATATTTAAATATTATTGATTGAATTGTTACTCGAGAATACAAATTATATTACACAATTTGTTATTCTGTAACGCTGACTGCTAAAAATATTACAACTTGTTATTAGTTAATTGCATGTAATACGAACTGTTAATACACTGGTTGTAATATTGATATTTAATACGATGTTTTGATTGATCATTCTATTTTTTATATTTAAATATTTTTGATTGAATTGTTACTCGATAATCACCGACCATAGGGAGGTTTACTCCGCTACAAGCACACAAAAAAAAATATTTTTTTGTCCGTCACTATGTCTTCATCCTCTCAAATCAAAATCCATATCTCTCTTAGGCTTGATTTGGTATTGCTGTGCTTTTAAGAGAATCGGCTTCTGCTATGCTGTAAAAAGAATCAGCTGTGGGAAGAATCAGATAAGTGTTTGGTAAACTCTTGTTTTAAAATTGCTGTATGTTTCAAAAGTAGTATTTGAGCGTTTGGTAAATAAAAGTGATTTATTGCTGTAATTGTATTAAATTACTAAAAAGGACATTGATTATAATAATCTTATTTTGTATTATTATTATTATCACGAGTTGTAAAATTTATTTTTATCTTTTACACTAATATGTAATATTGTCAAATATTTTTTAACAAAAAAATACATTCACTATTGTTATTTTAAAATAAAAATAATAAACAAGTAATAAATTTCAAATTTTATAAAAATTACAAAATAAAAGCATAGTTATATAATGAAGGTTGAAGAAGAAGGAGGATGATTCATATGGAGATAACGTGAAATCATGTAGAAAATAAATCTAGGATATTAAAGGAATTGGTTTAATTAATTAGGGGTGAAATTGGTATTTTAATAATATATAAATGTAAAAGCTAAAAGTAGAATCTGAAAAGCTGCCTTTTGCTGCTTCTCAAAATCTGCTGTCAGATTATTTTATAATCACTTTTAAAAAATTTGCCAAACGCCTAAATCAACTTCTGATTGTTTGAGAATCAGAAGTTGGGCTCCAAAATCAATCGCAAACGGGGCCTTAATTCCTCAATTTCTCCATATTCATCAAAATCAAACTCTCCTCAAACAAAACCCTCTCTCTCTCTTCTAAAATTTTATACAATCGGATTCCACCGCAAAAAAAAAGCAGTATACTAGTATATATTATGTTACACAATTTGTTATTATGTATCATTGTCTGCTAAATATGTTACAATTTGTTAAATCATTAGCTTTCTGTCTAAAAATTGATATTGATTGTTACATATTTGATTTATAGCACTCATATTTAGTGTTAATTGTTAATGCAAGTTATGTCACCCCAATTGATATTCTGTATCACTAATTGATACAGATGATACAATTAAGTATATCATGAGTTAATGTGTTATGTTACTAATGTACATAGATTTTTTTTTTCCGAAGAAAATCGTTTCTATCTTGTTTTAATAAAAGATGTTTTTTATTTTTTATTTTATTTTGGCAAAGAATCAATAAGTAAAGTTATTATTGCATGCTAATTGATAAAAGTAAAAGATTCTATAATATATTTATTTCAATCAATTCTAGATTTTAAGGAATTGGTTTCTATATTTTCATGTAATTATATATTATAATAAATTAAAATAATGATTTTTTATAAAATGATATTTTTAGAATATATGTAACATGAATTTTACAATTTTTTAGTAAAGAAGCTTATATATATGAAAAAAAATCCCATTTAAGAACTAAAACAAATGGGGCTTTGGTTCATGGGGAACGACTTGTGAACCTGGATAATTTGGTGCAAGAAACATGGCATCAAAACTTGAGCCCACTTAATGTGGGATTAGTTGATGTAGCCCATTGGGTCACTTTTAAGCAAATAATGTTAAAATTAGTGGGCTTAAATGTGGCCCCACTGGGCCAAGATCTTTTAGGTGTAGTACATTTTCATGGGCCCCCTTTAACAACCCAGCCCATTGTACCACCAGAGACCGAATTGATGCATTCTGAATTTTCAGGGATTAATTTACAACATACAGAACCTGTAGGGACCACTTTGACACAATCATAATCTTTGGGGACTTATTTGGAATGTTCTAAAATTTAGGGACTGAGTTGCACATAACTGAAAATTCAGGAATTAATTTACAGTTTCCACAAAATTTAGGGACAAACCTACATAAATCTGAATTATCAAGGGCCTCGTTGCATAAAATATAAATTTTGGGGACCAATTTGAAGGTAATCAAAAATTCAGAGAGTGTAAGGAACTGAGACAGAAAATATAGATAAATCAGGGGCTTCTTCACAAAACTTAGATAAAGGTTCGTTTGGCAATTGGGATGAAGTATCTCTAAAGCATGGAATTATTAAAGGTAAATTACACTCATAGTCCCTACTTTTTCAGCTTTATAACAATATCATTCTCATTTAATTTTATTTATAAATATCGTCTCCAATCTTTCATTAATTCATGCAAATGGTCTTTGAACAATTTTGTTTTTAAATAAATTAAAATAAATAAATTGCAAGTGAGATCCCTAATTTTTTTAAAAGTATAGGATATATTCGATAGCTATTTTTTCTCAAAAAAATCTATTTTTTTGTCTATAATTTTTGACTTTTTAACCTTTTTATACTACAAAAAAATTTGAAAAATCAATAAAATAACCAAAAAAATCTATTTTTCTCAACAAAAAAAAACTACATCGAACATGCCCTAAATAAATCATAAACTTTTTATTTTTAAAAATTAAAAGAAAAATAAAAAAAATAAAAAAATAAAAACAAAAACCAAAAAAGGGTTATCTTCCCCATCCCATCCCATCCCATCCCATCCCATCCCAACAAGAACAATCAAAGGGATTTCCTCCTCCGATTTTTGCGAATACCGGGGGATGTCTCTCCCCTCACTTGCCGGCCAAAAGTCCCGTGGTTTGGGTCGACAAACGGAGGGGGGGAGAAATCTCTCTAAAGTTTTTTCCTATGGGGGTGGGTGTTTTGATAGGGTTTTGGGATAGGGTTCGGAGAAAATGAACACCTTTTTAATTTTTAAATTTTAAAACTTTTAAATAATAGAATGCAAAGAGACTATTTTGTTCTTGTTAAATTTGTCAAATTTAGATCACGGGCTTGATTTTTTTGTTAATTAACAGACCTCTGGACGGAATGTGTTCAGACTCCAAAAGTCAAAAGTCCTTTTGATGAACATAATTAGAAGATTTGGGACTTGACGAGACATTTTTATTATTTTAAGTGAAAACATGTAAGAAATAAAATGTTTTACGATTTATTTATTTTCGAAAAGATTAGGGACCCTATTTGTAATTTTTTTCATTATATGTATATATATATATGTGTGTGTGTGTGTGTGTGTGTCTTCATTAGTACATTCTATCAAAGTACTCTTCATATCATAGCTATTAATTCTTTTATGACATGTTCTTGCTAAGTGTTCGTTACTATTGCAAACAAAACAACTAAGTTTATTTTTATAAGTTCTGTCTAGTTTAAATTTTCTAACATGTTTATTTTCATCTAAATAAGGTTTCCTCTTATTAGATTTTCTAAGAAAAAATCTCTTCTTTATAGGTTTTCTTTTACTTCTTTTATCTTTCCTATATTTTTTCTTTACAGGTTTTGAAGCACCATAAGTCTAGGGTGTAAAAATGTCTTCGCAAAACTTATAATCTGTCTTTTTAAGTTGTTTCTGGATTTGTAATGTTACACATTTGTCTTCTAAATATCTTATTACGTGTTGGATTCTATGTCCTATACTCCATTTTTTATCTGAATATTTTTTTACTGATTCTAAATTATTCCATGAATCTGTTATTTCTAATCCTAAAGGTCCTAGTAGCTTATGAAATAACTTTTGTCCTATTTCTTGGTTAAATGTATTACCTGAGATTGAAACTAAATAATGATATTTATTTAAAAATCTTTTAACATACTTACCTTTTGTCCACTTATATAAGCTTAGTTGTTCTAAGTCTCTCATAGCTTTTCTCTAAATGCTCATATGTCATAAACTAGGGTCTGATCCAGTAATTAAAACTTGAATCTTGTTGATAAAGTTATAGGAATTACTTCCTAAATTAATTAACCGGTCAAACTCTTCTTTCTTTTCTTTCTTATATGCTTCCCACATTGCTTTGGTACTTTCTCCTAAAAATGTTTCTAAGTATCTATACATATCTAAAGGTTTCATGTCTTGAAAATTTCTAATGTAATGTCCTATTATAGTGTTCTTCCATACATCTATGACATTAGTCCAGGTCTGAGGGTCATGTGCCTATATTTAAAATTTGTGCTTTTGAAACTGCTTGGAATTCTATCTTATTTTCAAGGGGTCTTTCACTACCTTTAGCTTCATATCTTGAGTTTTCAAGAGGTTCGTTATACTTGTTATATGGTCCTCTTGGGGGAAAGCCGGGTAAGTATGAAAAAGGTTCATGTTTAATAGTCTTATCGAAAGGGGTATCATCTATGGTTCTATATGCTTGAGTATCCATAAAATCTTTCTCATAACTAATCTATGAACTATTATCATTAATTTCTTCATTCATAGTTCCTAATCTTATATTTTGTTCTGAGTCAAAATATAAAAATTCATTGTCTTTGATTTGCTTACTAAGATACATTTCATCTTCTAATTTAAGAAGTTATTCTTTACTAAGGTCCATTCCTAATTCTTTGGAAAAGATAATTCTATCAAGATCTTCTCCTAATAATTCTATATGAACATTATCTATAAAAGGTTCATTAACTGATTCTGTTTCTTCATTTTCTTCTGACTGTCTTTCAATTTGATCATAATTTATAAATCTAAGGCTCGTTCTTCCATGTATGTCTATATATGTTAAGGCTTCTGTCAGAGCTATGGTTGTTTTTTCTTTTTGTTCTAAAAATTTATCTAAATCCCATTCTAAACCTACAAGTTGTTCTGGTGAAAATTCTTTTGGTTTAACCATATTGATGCCTTTACTACTCATTAAATTTACTACTTTATCTATGTAAATCTTATATTTAGTCTGAGCGCTTACTGAACATCTTCCTAAAAATTCTATACGAATTAAAAGATTTTCTCCACTATCAATGTCTTCATATCCTTTAGTCTAGATCCCTATTTTTATCTTATCAGAAAAATCTTTTATAGTCATTAAGAAGTCTGGATTACAATAAATAACTCTATGATTACTATTCATAGCTACTTCCATGCTAGCTATCTGGCTTTTATCTATGTTATTAAATCTTTCGTCATAAATTGTAATTAAAGTTTTACATCCTAAATTCTTTCTTGTTAGTCCTTTAATTCCTATGACTATTAATCCTAAATGCATAAATCTATAATTTCTCTTTTTTAATTCTTTTTTAGAGTCATCAAAAATTAGATTTAATTTTCTAACTTGACTACATATGCACTGGATTGAAACTTGTCTATTATGTCTAAAAAATTGTGTTCTAGATTCGAAAATTCTTTTGTTATATAAAACTTATGGGTTAAGAAGTCTTAAGCCATGGGTCTGGAATCTAACATAATCTTGATCTGGATCTAAAATTTCTTCTATGTTTTGATCATTCTGTTCAGTTCTTCTTAACAGCCTGTCTAAAATGGATCTGCCTATTCCTGAAGTACTAGGTCTTGAGATTCTTTCAGTAATTGTTCTAGACCTTTCTAAAAAAAGAGTTTGTAAACTCATCCCGGAAACTTAAATTCTTTAGGTAATCTTCTAGTTATTTTTTCTTTACCTGTAGGTTGAAGATTTAAACTTCCTAAATGTCCTGCTATAGTTTTTAAATCGTTTTCTATACTAGATGATGATGTTGTTACCTTTGCTTTATCTAGATTATCAATTTTCTTATGTAATGAAATTAATAATGCAATAATTAAATTATTCTGTTTTATTAAAATTGATTCTGAAACTTTGGGAGAATCTAGATTAGTAATACCTTTAGGTTCTTTATGAAAAGAGCTACAATATTCAAGAGCGTCTATATAATTCTTATCTTGAATAAAACTTTCGTTCATTAACTAATGATTAAACTTTTTAATTCCCTAACTGACTCTTCTGTTTTATTGACGATTTTCTTGATTTCGTTTTCTACTTCTCTAGATTTATTAAGATCTAAAATTTTTGCTATTTTTGAAAAGTCTATTTTTTGAATCTTTTCAGTCTTTGAAACGTTATCTAAAATAACACAATTTTGGTCTTTAATATAATCTAAGCTTTCTTTAATATTTTTTAACTCTAAGTTTCTTGTTTTAAGAAGTTCTAAAACCGATTCTATAGATTTAGTATTTCTTTTATTTTCTAATTCTAAATTTCTAGATAAATTAATTATTAAATCTATAATAAGGTTTTGACTAGGTTCTTCTGAAAACAAACTATGTAATTTATGAGTTGTCTCTAAATTACAACATAGAATATTATTGTCAACAGTCTTAATTCTTTTATAATTTGTACTTATTTCTAAATTTAAAAATTATAGGTTCTTTTTACTATCTATGGCTCTCAGACCAATTATATATATATATATATATATGTTTTTTTTTTAAATTTATTTAAATTAGTGGCAAAATCGTAAAAAATGACCAGTTGGGGACAATCTACACGAATTAATAAAAGAATGAGGACGATGTCTTGCGATTAAAATTAAATATGGATGATATTGTTACAAAACTGAAATAATGGAGACTATGAGTGTAATTTACTTAATTATTAATCATTTAAAGAGTGAGCGACCCAAAGTAGGACCCAACTTCATCGAGTCGTAAACTTTCTGTCCAATATTTTAGAGGATTCCAAAAACTAATCGGACGACACATCTTTGTTAGTAAATTATGAAAGCGGAACCAATGACAAGAATAAAATCAAAGATTATATTCGTGGAGATATGGATTGCATGGGTCTTAGTGAATATACAATCGACATTGAGGCGAATCCACCATCACACTCAAGTCGAACAAGCATCAAGCCAACAAGAGCATATATAGCAGTTGTGAGTTTAACTTCAATGCACAACCTTTCTACCTACAACCGGATGAGTAACCATGTGATGCATTCATATATTTACATATGGAGATCGATGAGATAGATGATTTTTGTGTTGGATTTAATTAGTTTGGATGCTCTACCAATCAGTAAATTTGATACAAACGAAAACTCTTATAAGTGTATCACGAGAAGCTTAAAATCTCAAACAGGGATAAGTCAAGATAAAAGTTTTTCCGTGTTTTTTAACTTTCTTATACTCTCTATTAGAGGTGGGCATGAGTCGGGTTGGGTAAGGGTTTTCAACCCAACCCCGAAATGCAAACCAACTTTTGGTTGGTTTGGGTGATGTCCAACCTAAACCGACTCAGTCGATTCAAATTCTAAGATGGTTTGGGTGTCGGCTTAAAATTTTGGAGAAAAGTCACAAGTTTAAGGAGTAAAAGTTAAATTATGAAAAGTTTAGGGATTGAGTTGAACAATTTTGAAACTTGAGGAAGACCAATTTGGAAGCCTTGAAAGGACCAAACTTGTAATGAAAACCAGAAGTATGGACCAAATAGCATAATTTTGAAAGTTGGAAGACCAAAGAACATAATTTTAAAAGTTAGGAGACCAAATTGCAAATAAGGGAAAAAATCGGGTCAGGTGGCTAATCCGAATCGAATCAACTCGATTTCCTCGTTAAACTATTTCAACCCTAACCAAACTGCTTATTAGTCAAAAAATCGATCTGAGTCAAGTTGGATCGATTGATTTGGTCGATTTTCGAGTTATTTGTCCACCCACCCATCAGACCTAACCACCTCAAAAGTTTTTACTTTTTATTTCGTTATTAATAAAATTTGCCACAATGCGTGGTTTTAATAAAAATAAATAAAATTAGAAAAAGAATAATAAAACAATGGATAATTAGTACATTTCGTCTATATCATTTGAGTCTATTGTGCAAATCGTCCCTATCATTTGAATTTTGGCATTTGAATCATTAAATCCATTATTATTTGCGCAAAAGGTCCATACCGTCCAAATCTGTCAAATTTTGACGTTAAATTAGCACGTACAATACATTCTCTCAATTTCTGAAGGGCAATTTCGTCAAATCATAAATTCTACTGTTCTCCCATCACTATCACCAAGAAACCTACACTTCCAACACCCTAACCAGCCACCGCCATCACCACAACCCATCACCGCCGCATCACCACTTGGGAATGCCAAATGAAGAAGCCGACAGTCAAAGTCAGTCCATTCCCAACCCATGCCCAAATGAATGCATGCCTAGATCCAAAATTCATCCCCACCTCCGCCTCACAAACTCTTATCCACCACCATTTTTTCTGTTTCTAGCGGTAGCGCGTATGTTCCACAAGACTCTCTGAATAGAGCCTGAATTATAGGCCAAGGAGCCTCTACTGGCTAGGGTTATTTCTTCGGCAGTTCAATGCATCTGCGTAATCCAAGCCTTGCCCTTCACTACCATCGCTACACGGTCAATGATTTGAACCTAAATTCACATCTTTTCGGATAATGTGTTTGTCAATCAACAATAGAAATATATATATGAGATTCCTAATGAATGATTAGCTTTGATCTTTCAATCTTTAAGCTCCGGCGACAAGAAGCAATGTTTTGTAGTCTGTCGCTGATGGCACATTGTGGAGGTCTAGAGCCGCCACCTGGCCCTTAACACCACCGTATAGATGAATGTGCACCTCTCTACTATCTTCACGTGGTCAATCTTTAAGTTCTGGCGATAAGAAGCAGTGTTCTTTAGTCTGTCGCTGGTGGCTCATTGTGGAAAGCCAGAGTCGCCACCGCCTGGCCCTTAACGCCATCGTGCAGATGAATGTACACCTCTCTGCTATCTTCACGTGGTTCGATTCCATAACAAAGCTAGCGCTCGGTTGTGACCTTGACTATTGAAGAGGCTACCGGTGAGGGGAGTGAAATTTGACCTCTCAAAATGGGGATAATGACTCCACGTAAAGGTTGCAGGGTGTTCAACATGTGACTTGACAAAAATGCCCCCTCATAAAATGTCTCTTCGCAGATGACACGCTAATTTAACAGCTACAGTTGACAGAATTAGACGGTAAGGACCTTTTGCGCAAAGAATTGGTGATTTAATGACTCAAATGCCAAAATTCAAACGATATGGATGATTTGCGTGATAGACTCAAAGGATAAGGACGAAACATGCTAATTACCCATAAAACAAGTAAAGCTTTCACGATAATAACTTTATCTTTTGTTATGAGCTATCCCATCAATCTATTAGTGTACCCAAAATTCAATCTACCTTTTACCTCCAAATCCTAACTTGACGGAAATTGTTAAATAAGGGCCAATCCGTGTAAAATGAGAAATATGTGATGCAGTTTAACATAAATTTATTAATTGGAGGGCCAATTCGATTTCACTATAATAATATAAAAGTCTTATTTTGTTCACTGTTCAATTCTTTGTCCAATACGACGTAATTTTTGGGTGAATGCTGTTCAATTTTCCGTAGTCTTGGCTGACATTTATTTTCCACGGCTCAATGTTTCTACCCACCAACTCTTAAGTTTCTCCAAAACCTTTCCAGTTTCTTGCAAATTCCAAACCATAAATTGGCGAGGCTCAGGCTCAAAATCTCATCAAATATTTGTGGTTTTTACGAAACCGCCAGGACTCGACTCGAAGGTAAATTCTTTACATTTTTCAAATATAATTTTCACTTTTAATCTGCTTTTTTCATAATAAAGTGTTGTTTCTTTGTATTGTGTTACTCTAAATAAATTATCTATATGTATGTAGGTAGGTGTGTATATATGTGTGTATCTATATATTATAGTATTGAGAAAGAGGAAGAACATCAAACTGTATGTATAGTGGTTGTGGAGACGAGAGAATCAAAATATACTTAACTATAATAAAATTCACACTTTCATCCAAGTTTTACTTATTTTATCATTTTTATTAGATTCGCTTCCAGTTACGTAAAATTTTGGTCGCATTTGTCGACTAACTTGAAAAATTTCCCACTTATCGAGTTACTAGACAAATTGGAGTATAATAATGTACCTTTTTTGTCGAGAATCTCGACACTATCCAAATGCCAAGCAAATGGGCTTTTGACCAAAAATTTTTTCTCTTTAATTCTTAATCACAAATGCCTATAGAAGTAAAATGATTAAAACATATTTTTAACCACAAATGCCTATAAAAAATATTTTTACCTCTGTGATCTTATTCAAAGCTTATATGCATTTATGGTTACATACGTTTAAAATTATGCTTTTTATATTCGCTTCCAGTTACGTAAAATTCCTACAGTTTTTTTTTTTTTACCAATTTTTTGGATATTTTTAGAATTCGCATTCGTCGACTAACTCGACAAATTCCTCATTTGTTGAGCATCTTGACAAATAAGAGTCCCATTTGTCGAGTGTAACTCGACAAATGGGGTCAAATTACTAATTTGTAGAACTCGACAAATTGGAGTATAATAATATACTATTTTTTTGTTAAGATTCTTGACACTGCCCAAATGCCAAGCAAATGGAATTTTAGCCCATTTTAACAATTATTTTTTTTCTTAATTTTTAACCACAAATGCCAATAGAAGTAAAATGTTAAAAATATTTTTAACCACGAATGCCTATAAAAAAATAGTTTACTTCTACGATCTTCTTATTTATTTAAAGTTTATAGGCATTTGTGGTTACATATGTTTAAAAATATGTTTTTTACATTTATTATTCGTGGATTATATATTTAGAATTTTTTTTTTTCGGTATATAATTGAATTCGATTTAGAAATCTTGAAAAACAACTGATAAATTTGTAAGATCTTACATAAAAAACTAATATTTTACATTACATTAGACAGTTAACAAATACATTTACGATACATCTTTTCGAATTGTGACAAAAGCAATAGGGATCATGATTATCCAATATTTCTACTAAAACTCCATGTAATTTATCTTTATTTCCACTGCCATTGACGTTACTTCATCACAATGATAGCCAATTTCAATTCATGGAGTGAAAGTTTATTAGAATTATCATTAAACAACAAAAGAGACAATTATAATTGGGTCCCAAATATTTTCAAAATTAAGAATATCTGGTTTGTCAACCTTTTGATTTTGTTGCACATGAATTTCCAATAGATCCATCTTCATAGATATTTAACTGTCATATGAGAATTGTATATTTAACTGTTTGAGGGCTGGATGGCATACAGTGGCCATGAAACCGTGACTTTTGTGACTAATATGTCTAGAAGTTTAAAACCTTAAAAACATAACAACAATAAATTGATGTGTGTGTACGTGTGCACAAGAGAGGGAGGGAGGAAATCCCAAAAAAAAATTGTGAATAAGGTAGATAATGAAAATTTAAACTACTTGATCGCATAATTATAGAACTCGGATCGACCCGGCTGGTTCGATCGGTGACTCGAACACTAGACCGATCCGATTACTTCATTTAACCAAACGAGGGTACGACCCGAAAAAAATCGAATAAACCAAGAAAAAACCGTACAACCCGGTGACTCAGGTTTTAGTGGTAAACCCGGGTCTCTTTCTATTTTTTTTTCCTTATTTTTTTCGTATTTATTTAAAAACTAAAAAATATTTAAATTCAACTCTTTGTCTTCTAGTGGCTGCTGTAAATCTAAAGTCTTATTATCTTCTTCACAATTATTCAAAAAGAACCTAGTAAAAACTTTCATAATTCATTAAGTAATCTGCATCAGCTATTTTTCTTATTTTTTTTCAACTCTTTTTCTTACGTTTTTTCTTTTTTCTTCACAATTAATATGTTCTTACATGTGATTTCATCTCAACTTTAGATCGTCAAATACACACTTACCAAATTTTTTATAATTGTTTTAAGTATTAGAATTGTGTTTCATTCAAACTTGTTGCTTAGAAATTATTTTGATAATTTTTATATTGACCATATAACTCAATTTGATAACTTTTTATAATTTTTTTTAATAATTGTTGTTATGAAAAGTTTGTTGTCTTCATTATTTAACAAAAAAATTGTTTATTTTTGTATTATAAGTTAAAAGTAATTAAGGGTGTAAACATAGGAATTGACTTGTCGGTTCAACCGTTAACTCGGTGTTGAATCAGTGATCCATTAACCCACTGTTAAGTTCAAATCATTCTCCGGTCCGAATTTTATAACTATATTTGATAGTTAAATACACGCCACGTGCAATGCACAATCTGAAGATAGAGTCTCCCACTTTCGTTTACTACCCAGGGCTAGAAATTAGGTGGAAGAATGGACAATCTTAGAAAAGAACATCTATTTCACTATTTATTTTCTCACTTAATTTTTTAAAGGAAAAAACAAATTGCAAACGGATAAAGTGATAAACTGCGACACCATTTTTCCAAATTCCAACTCCCACACTAACACTCCCAGCCCCGCAAAATTCTTTAGCTTTTGGCGAAAATGTCCACCACATCCTCTTCATCATCTCTATTATTCACAAGCTTCCTGCAAAAACCCACAAAAACCTGGACGACCCACCTCTCGGAACTCAATTTCCGGTCCCTCAAACCACAGATATTCCCTTTAAAGTTCACCCACAAATTCCCTTTTACTGTGAATGCCGGAAGACTCAATGCAGTGGCCGAGGACACTTCAGTATCCACTGCAGACCCGTCATCCGAGGCCGCAAGAAGACTGTATGTGGGCAACATTCCGCGGACTGTTACGAATGATGAACTCCGGAAAATTGTTGAAGACCATGGCGCTGTTGAAAAGGCCGAGGTTTTTAATAGCCTATAAATTATTTTTTTCAGCTTTGTTTTATGGATAAATTGATATTTTCCCTCCGTGATTGAGTTATAGAGACGGTTGATTGTTTGGAGAGGTACTTTGCATATTAATTTGTCATTTTTATAGAGAAAATTGCATGACAATGATAAGATTTGCATTAGATAAACATTGTTTGGGTTTAAAGAATTACATGAACTAGTATTCTAATAATTTCAGACAGCGAGGAAACATTAGTCTTAGACCTTGGGCATAGTTGAATAGAGAAGTTGGGATAGGAGAGAAGAATATCTATTTGAATTCTGAATTGAAGTTCCTCGATTAGCTCGAAAATTTGAACTTTTATAAGTACAGGTACATGCAGTACGTCGATACCCATCGACCATGGATAAAGAAGAAAATTTTGAACCTCAAAAACAACAAAGAGGTGATTAGTGTCCTCAATTACGAGAGATATGTAAGATACTTAAAAAGCAGGTCTGATTATTATACGTTTTATAGAATAGTCTTGCAGTAGAATGTATATATTTTTGCAACTCCTCAATTTGACATTGCTAAAAACAATACACATATGAATGCTTGCGTAAATGACAATGGATGCTAATGGACTGATAAAAACAAGATTGAGAATAATAAACCTGCTGGAAACTGCTGATTATGATGTCGGGTCCATGAAATAATATTTACCAAGCTAAGAATTCAAATAGATGCAAACTGCTCAATAGAAACTCCAAACTCCTCAATTTAAAAAAGAAAGAAAGAAGAAAAAAGGTTTGAACACACAGTTGGTATTCCCCTATTTTTGACAGAAAGCAAGTAAGATGCTAGATTTCAATAGCTGTTTTATAATGCAGAATGACAAGATATTTATTATGTTTTGTTCATAGGTAATGTATGATAAGTACTCTGGAAGGAGTAGAAGGTTTGCTTTCGTAACAATGAAGACTGCCGAGGATGCAAATGCTGCTATTGAAAAGCTAAATGGCACAGTAAGCTTCTTTTTATGGTCTTGTTCAAAAATTTCATGTTGATAAAGAATAACAATGATCTTTTGGTGTTATTCGTAAAGGAAATTGGAGGACGGGCAATCAAAGTTAATTTAACAGAAAAACCATTGCAATCCACGGATTTGCCACTTCTTCAGGTGGATGAATCCCAATTTGTTGACAGTCCCTATAAAGTTTACGTGGGAAATCTTGCAAAGACTGTAACCACAGACACACTCAAAAACTTTTTCTCAGAGAAGGCGAACGTTCTCAGTGCAAAGGTATCTCGAGTTCCGGGGACCTCGAAATCCAGTGGTTATGGATTTGTTACTTTCTCTTCAGAAGAGGATGTGGAAGCGGCCATATCATCTCTTAATAATGCGGTAAGTTTGCTATACACCTTGTCTGAATGAAGTTTTGGCATTCCACTATCTGCGCATACACAACACTGATGTAGGAGTTTTTATCTATATTTTATCCAACTCATTCTAGCATGCCTGCCAATTTTCTCACGACATCCACTCTCATGGGGATCTGAAACTGAAAATGGAATAACAAAAAGATGTAACATGCTTTGATTGTTATTGCAGGACTTACATTCTCACAATCATATCAAAAGAAGTTCTCTAATTTTTCAATGTAGAAATTCTTTGTCTGCACTGACATCACTTTATAATTGATGCCTTTTTTGGTAAACTGATAATGTTGTATATGATTTTCATACCTGTATTACTCTCCACATTCTCTTAATACACCTACCACTAAGTTTTAATATTAACAAAATAACTCTTTACACATCCCAATACTTCCAAACCCCATAATTTATAACTCTGTATAGATTCTCTTTCCTTTTTTCTTCTTCCTTCTTTTCCTTTCTCCCCCACAAACTGCAAAAAATAGCAAAGAAAAAAAGTAGAAAAGGAAAGAATAAAAGAACAAGAAATAAGGCACCATTATATAACTTGGTATTTCTATGGCCTTCATCCACAGTGAAAGAAGTGAGCATATTCACTATAGGAGTCCACAATCCAACTCTACAAAAGGATATTCGCATTAATTCTAATCACTCCTTTATGTTATGATTACTCTCCTGTGAACTCTAATTCTGAAAGTTGACCAATCAACCAGAACAAGGAAACAGGCAATAAATGGGCTAACAAATTATAGACTTCTCCTTAAACAAATACAACAATCCCCCTCAAGCTAGAGCATGAAGGACAACTATTAAGAAGGAAATACCCATGAATTATAATTGATCTCATAAATTATAATCAATCTCTGGTCAACTCAAAATAAGTTTGGAAAAATCAACAAATAAGGGAAGAGGCGGTAAATGGACTAAGAAAATCCCAACTTGTCTCCGTCAACAAGTTCAACACTATCACTCAGCCTACAGCTAAATTTTCAGAATGCCCAACTTGTATTGCAAATGAACATCGTCTACCCCTAGATTTGGCAAGTTATAGGTAACTTGCAGATGAGAGGGTGCGAAGAGAGTGGAAATCTGTAGTGATTGGTTATTTCCTCCACAAGATGACAACCCAATTCAATGTGTTTAGTCCTCTCATGAAATATTAGATTTGCTACTAAATGTAAACTTACCGGCTATATGAATGTTATTTTGCTGCACCCAAGTTTGAAATGCAAATTTTGAAGGAGATATCTCAATCGAGTTTACTCACATGTAATAACTGCCATGAATCTGTATTCCAGTTGTGCACATGAGCATGAAGTATCTTGCTTCTTACTCTTTGAAGTAAGCGATTTTCTGAGAAACACAATATCTATTGGTTGATAATTTCAGCAATCAAATGAATACCCCAGTTTGTATAACAATATCCCATCAACTTCAAGTCATTTTGAGTTGGAAAGAAAAATAGTCCTCGACTAATTGTTCCTTCAAAATATTGTATACTGCTTGGGAGTTTTGTGATACCATTTATAGGTTTTTTTTTAGTACCTGTTTTGGACATGTATGAGGGGTCCAGTTTTGGGTAGTTTTTAGTAGGGGTCTTTAAAACAGTCAAATCCATGCTTGAGAGTCTATTATTTAGCTATTTTGAATTTTTTTTAAAGAATCAAATTACATATACGCCTATATATAAAAAAAGGTAGGTATATGTTACTATGGTATTGTGCAATTTTTCTCTCCACTTGTGTATGTTAAGAACTTCACAAATGTTGTTTTCATAACATATTCGTTTCTCTATATTCTTATTATGTAATTGAAATAATTTTCCAGAACTTGGTATTTGTAAAGGAGCAACCTTCACATGGATATAAATTAACTTAGCCTGTCTAAAGACCCGTCTAGTTTTTATTTTTTGCAGCAGTAATTAAGCAGGAAAAAGACAGGATCCGAGCGCATAATTCTTAATAGCTTTCGGTGCTCGTGGATTTATCAGAATTATATCATCAGTCCATATATTGACTCTCGTTAAGTAAGAAAGCATCTCTCCTTCGAATAGGTAGAAAATGAAACAGGAAGATAAAAGGAAAAAATGCGTGGGTTAATCCAGTTAAATTACATCTATGCCTATCAACAAGCAAGGAAAAATTTAAGAACCAACAAAAAGAGCTCTACTGCTGCATTTTGAAAAACTGAATTCCCCAAAAAAGATTCATTCTGAATCAATAAATTGACACATGCTTCTACATTCTAGTGCACTCCAAATGTGAAAATTTCTATGAAAAAATTTCAATAGAAACTCAAGCAAACATCAACTTAAGAACCCAAAAGGCAGAAATTCCACAAACAAAATTAAAATCTCGAACTAATAAAGCATTAACAACGCTATCAAAATGCAATATTCTCAGTATCGCAGACCTTCTTGATATAGGCAATGGTAAATTTACATGCCGATAGCATAGAGATAATCAAGAAAAATCCAACTATGAGAGAGAGAGTACTTGATGGAATATCGGGACACTAGATTTTGAAAGAAGCAGAAGCATCTAGGAGAAGGAGGATTTATTTGAAAATGTTCTTTTCTTTTTGTAAATTTTAGGTTTAAGGTAGGTTTGAAAATAGTTATTTTAGAAAGGGTAAAATTGGAAAAAAATTTGAAAAATGGCCAAAAACTACCGATTTGGAGTTAGAGAAATACACTCCAAATTATATTTGTGGTTTTTGAACAACTTAAAAACAGTACTCCAAAAAACTAACAAGTACTAGTTTTTCCAACTTCTCATAAACAGTGTCACCCAAAACTTGACCTTGTACGAGTATAAGTTTTAGATCCTGCTCCATGGGAAAAATGGCGGGAGTTGCTCTAAGCAAGCCCATATCATCCATGGAGTTAGAAGTGTATTTCGAGTTAATCTATGGTGGACTAATCATCACCAATTATTGCCATAATATCAATATAAATTATAATATCGTATCCTCAACATAAATTAGAATAATAGTAAAGGAATTTCCTTATACTTTGTGAATAAATAGTAATCAACCTTGGATTATTGAAAACCAAACTTCTAAAAGGCTGTGGAGAACTCACACAACTATTTGTGAGAGACTTGTTTTAGGCCGTGTAATAACTTGTTGAATCTATATTAACGTCTCCCTTTGTTGCCTCTATCTTCGAGATGGAATAACATGGGCTTCTTCGTCAAGATCACTATGAAGAAATGCATCGTGGCATTTAATTGGTGAAGAGACCAGTTACAATTGGCTGTAGTGTGATAGCAAGGAGACATTTGGGTGAGAAGTTAGAGTGGTTGCGGTAGTGGTGATGGGTTATAGAATTGTGTGCTTACAGTGCATTTAGAACCCCTTGAAACAACTCCCCTACAAAATAAAAATGAGTAATGAATATATAAAAGATTAGGTTAAATGTTCAAAAGAAATTAAAAGATTGGAAGGTTGAAAAGATGAATTGAAATATGCCATAATGCTCATGAAATCATTGATATGGGCCAAAGCCTTTAAACAGTGGTAGAGCCAGGATTTCTGGTTTTGGTGGGCAGCGGTCGATGGTGCTACGATAGTAAACAACACCATGATGGTAGTTGACAAATGGTGGCATTTGAAGAAAACAATAAGCTTCCTATTTTGTTCATAAACTCTGTTAAGAAAAAATAAAAGTAATCAACTTTGGACTAACCGTAAATTAAAATATAAATAAAATAATGAAGAAAATAGAAAAATGAATCAACATTATATCTAAAAAAATCAAGGTTTGATTACACCACAGTCGGGAAATTGTAAAAAATTGAGGGATTTGGAAGATTTTAAGTGTTGTATTAACCTAATGAAATAAGTGGCTTATTCATTTAATGTCCTTACTCGGTTTTGTGGTGCAATTTTGACATTTGTTTTTTGCCTAGATCAACGTCGGTGGTTGACATGTTCAAATTTTTCCATCTAATGATGCTTAATATAATTTGCTTAGTCATTTCATTGATCGATGTTGTGAGTTAGTTTAAATGAGTGGAATGTAGATTTATACGCATGAATATGAGTAATCTGATGCTCTATAGATTAAATACATGGTTGATTATGAAAGCTTTCTGGGGGTTTTGGTGGGGGGGGGGGGGGGGGGTGTTGATGAAATTATGTAAAAAGACAAACCATTCTGTCTGATTTTAAAATTTGAGGATTTATTTTCTATAGGTGCTAAAGGTTAAGGACTAATTGTGCAAATTTTCCAAAGGTAAAAGAAAAATTAATGGTGTGAGATTCGAACCCAGGTGTCTAGTGCCACAGAATGCTACTTTTACCATCTAAGCTACAAAAATTTTCTTATCATTGAGCGAAATCGACCGCAGGTGTCTAGTGCCACACAATGCTACATTTACCATCTGAGTTACATAAACTTCCTTATCATTAAACGAAACGTCTAATATTTAATATAGGTTTTATGTATACATAAAAAATTCCTATATAACTTCGTAAAAAATTTAAAAATGTTGTCCCTTCCCGCTCCCCTCGCCCCTGCCTTTAGAACTCTACAAATCAAATTCTCGTCATTTGAGCATAAATTGGTTGAGTAGTTGTGTGGACATTTATTCCGCCTCACATTACTTGTGCATTGCAGGTGCTTGAAGGGCAGAAGATCCGGGTCAATAAAGCATAGGGTTATCAGCAGAGATAGCAAGTATCTATTGAACTAGAACAACTGTGATAATAGAGATTCGAGCTTTCCTTGTGAAGGAAACTCAATGAGGAAGTTAAGATCTTTATAGCCATATGGAAATGGATAGTAGAATTACTGACTGCTTCTTCATTTATTTTTTCAAGAAATCCAACAAGCACAGAGCTCAAGCCCCCCCCCCCCCCCCCCCCCCCCCACCCCCCCCCCCCCCCCCCCCCCCCCCCCCCCCCCCCCCTCCCCTTTTCTCCTTCTCTTGTTGATTTTAGATTCTTTACAGGTTCTTTTGTAACTTCTTTTTGGGTAATTAGAACTGTGCAACCCACATTAGTTAAGGTTTTTGAAGCTCACTTCTGAGCTCCTTGTGTTTAATTCTAGTTAAGTATTATCTCACATAAACCCTAATGTACTTGGGGGGTCGTGTTATGCAACTTTGAACTTTTTATATTTATATTTATATTTATTACTGTATCAATTTGAGCTTGAGCCAGAACTCGAGTAAATTATTTCTCGAGACCCCTATATTCCTTTCTAATACCACAAAATGTTGAAAGACGAATTCCATGATCTAGCCTTGTATAGGTTGGTGTGATAAACTTCGCAACAAGAACTATCTTTTACTTTATTATTGAAAAACCGGTGGTCATATCGAAATGAAGCATGCTTTGTGCGGTGTCATTTCTTAATAGGGTTTGATGTACAATGCCAATTAGTTAGGGTAAACATTGCTAGGAAATTGTCTGTCTATCAATCTAAAACAGATTCCTCATTAATGGTGAATAATTCATCAGAACTGAATCTTTCTTCTTGACTTGAAGTGAGTTGGTTAATGTTCTTTAATAGATGCAAGGAGTAAATGTGTCATGTATGTAAGACGTGTTAACGATCGCGTAAAGAAGTTGTCGACAGATGCAAACTTAAGTTTCTTATTTTGTGAATCTCCTTGTACCGTACCAATTTGTATCATTTTGAGCTTAATCCGAGTGAGCTTTCAATAGATTATGTAAGACACATGTTCAAGACCGTATTTTGTCTCATATTTAGATATTTTATGTTGGAAATTGGTTAAAAATATTTAGTTGTGACTAATTTTGATCAATTATTTAAGTAGAATCTGTTAGTCGAGTACATGAGTTGTAAGGTCAAATATATTCTACTTCGTGAGTAGAGTAACATAGTATATTTAGTCGTTGAACCAAATTTCAGAGTGTATGAAAAATTAAGGTCTAGAGTGAATTGTTTAAAAACATGAAAATGATTGAAAGTGAATTAGAATGTTGTGCAATATTCTAGAATCTTTTTTACTAAAAAGTTGTATCTTTTTTGACATGTTATTTATCACCAGTCACATATTTTCTTCTAAGAGACATATACTTTCCAACAAAACATGTCTTTTTTACATGCCTTTTCTATGAAGTTGTGTATTTTGAGACACAGATTTTAAGATATTATAAATAAACGTCTTATAATTGCAAATTAAAGAACTTCACTTTCAACCAAATGTCCTTATGCTTTTCGCACAAATCATTTTAGTCTATAAATAGTTTATGCATAAAGTCCAACTTCAATTTTTATTTAAAGAGAGAACAAAATAATGTTTGGTTCATTGTTCTCGTAAATTGGAGTGCTATTATTACGAGAATATATAGTTGTGTCATAGGAGACGTGTGCTGAGAAACCGTAAGCACCTGTGTTGGGAAATTCAACTATCGAAAGAGCACAAAATATTATATATAATGGTAAATCTCGACACATTTGACTTAGATAAAATAGTATAATACCATTAAGCAATTGATCTCAAATGATGTTATCTCCATCGATGATATAAAGTCAAAGGAGAATTTCGTAGATCCGCTTACTAAATGTTTACCAAGAGATCAAATATATCGCATATCGAGGGGAATAAGATTAAAGCATATTACATAAGTCTTTGTAATGATAACCAAACTTTGCAGACTGAAAATTTCAAGATCTTGGTTCAATGGAACAACTAAGTTACGAAGATTCAATAAAACACTTGAAAGATAAACTTCTACCTATTTCCTATGATAGAAAAGTGTTTTCTGCAAAATTATAAAGTTAAGTTTAACTTTTAATTATTCCCATTTTTTGAAAAGTCAAAGTGAAGTAGGGCATAATAAGATCACCTGTGTAAGTATGAAGCATGGTCGTTTTTACTAGAATGTTTCAAAGCTTGAATTCTCTAAAGCACTTATAAAACTCAAAAGTTGTTTATGGCCAAAATAAACACAACTGTGAGAACCGAATGTGTTATGGAGGTTATTGTGAGTACTATTGTCTTGGTTTATGTCAACGGCTGAACTGTTCAAGACATCGCATTTACTGGTTAGCCAAATAAATCTTATAGTATTCTATTAATGAATGTTCAAAGCTACAAGCCACCTATTCTAATGCAATAACTTTCTGCTTGTATTTTCTTTCAGTGTCTGTATAGTTGTTTACATTAAATTTCATTAATGTGAGAGATTGTTGAAAATTGGTTATAAATATTTTAGTTGTGACCAACTTTGACCAATTATTTAAGTGGAACTCGTTGTCGAGTACGAGAGTTCTAAGACCAAACTTTTTCTACTTCTTGAGTAGATTAATGTAGTGTATTTAGTTGCTCGAACTAATTTTGGGTGAATGATAAATTAAATTCTAAAGTGAATCGCTTAAAAAAATGAAAATTGTTGAAAATTTGTGAAATATTCTAGAATCTGTTTTGCTGAAAAGTCGTTTTTTGGACATGTCATTCATGTCATGTTTTCTTTATAGAGACATGTCATTTTGAAATACATGTCTTTTTATGAAATTGTGTCTTTTGAGATATAACTTTTCAGATATTATAAATAGGCCATAAACAACTTCACTTTTAACCAAACGTTCTTGTACTTTTTGCACAAATTATTTTATTCTATTAATAGTTTCTGTATAAAGTCAAAATCCAATTTTCATTTAAAGAGACAACAAAATGCTATCTGGTTCGTTGTTCTAGTAATTTGAAGGGCTACTATTATGAGAATTGACCATTGTATTTTGGGAGACATGTGTCGAGAAATCGAAAGCACCTATGCAGGACAATTCGTCTTAAGAAAAAATAGTCGAACTCTTGCTTCGATCTAATTCTTCATTTCTCGATATTTGTGTAAGTCGTCATTTTGCTCATTTAGTATGCACGTAATTAAATTATCAAAATATAAATAATGCACAAATTTTAGCAACATTTTATTATCGAATGTCATTCTTATCTCTTAGAGTGCTGAAACTTAAGGAGTCCACTAACGGATACGCTAACTTGTTTGTTTAAGTTTAAACTATAATTTAAGCTAGTTAAACTGGTGAAACACACTTACTATTTACAAATTTAGTAGGGTTCTCAATTTACTAGACACTTATTATCTATATATTTCATATAATTAAAAATTTATAAGTATTTAAAAAATAATTTCAATAAGCCATCACTAATTCCGATGCCACTTTCTGCCACTTTCAACTATATAAAATGTAAATGTATTTGCTATATATTTTACTTATATTTAAATGTCATACAAATAACAAACTATTAGTTTTTACTTTAGTTCGAATTTAATTTAAATATTAAAAAAAAACTATTTATCATTAGTGTTGGTTATTATCTGTATATGATCAACTAAACGTGGTGTCACGTAGATAAATATTAATTATCATTAGCGATAATAAATTGCATTTCTTGAAAAAGGTACTCCATTTGGCCAATATAGTGAACTCCCCCATAACACCCCGCGACGTGCACCAGTAAAGCACGACGCACGGAATTTGGGTGGCACCCTCGCAATTTTTCCAAAATGCAGGTCGATAACCAAGCACCTATTATACCAATTTTCGCAATTCGCGCCTCTTTCCCTTTCCCGCCCCTCTTCCCCCCAACAACACCAAAATCCCACCCCACAATATATACTCACACAAACATATACACATATAGATACACAATAATTTATTTGTATACTATCAAATCCAGCACTGTAGAAGAAGAATAAGATGTTTTACTCTCACACATTTTTGGCGAGGAAGAGCCCGCTGGGAATAGTGTGGTGTGCCGCTCATCTGCATCGCAAACTCAACAAGTCCCATTACATCTCCATCAACATTCTCTCCACCGTCGGTCAGTATTTACACATTTTCATCGGAAAATACAATTTCGATATCTGCCTTTGATTGAAATTTCTTTATGTTAAGAAAAAAATTGTTCTTGAAAGCCGGTGCGCGTTTACTGTTTAACTTTTTTATTTATATCTATCACTGGCTATGTGAAAAACCACCATTCTCGAATTAAAGTTCTGCTATTGCTTTCGTTTTGTTTAATTGATTTGTTTCTTACAGTTCAGGTCCCCCCCACCACCCAGTGTTTGAAGTGATAAGATGAGGGCTGTATTTACACATTTCAATTGAAAAATACAACTTTGATTTGTGGGTTTTTATTAATTTTCTTTCATTAAAAAAATCTGTTCTTGATCAGTGGTCTATATGGTATGCCTGGGCGAGTTTATTGTTTTATTTTTATCTAAATATATCACCTAATGCCGAAAATGTTGATTATTTTAACTAAAGCTATGTTTTCCTTTTTCAGTTTTGTTGATTTTATTTATTTTCTAGCGTTGATTTATATATTTTTATTGATTGTACAATTCTACATTAACATTTTTATTTTCCCTTGGTGCTCTAATACAGTGATAAAAATTGCACCTTTTTGGGATCTTTTGAGTTTTCGAAATATTGATTTTTCCATTTTGATGAATTCATATCTTCTTAGTTTTTGGTCTTATGAAAATACTCAATTTGACTTTTTATGCATTTTCTCCCCAATTTCAGTGTTCTGATGGGGATATGGCTACAAAGATTATATTTTGGGTTGTTACCAATATATATCCATGTCAACGCCTTTCAAGATTACATTTTTCCTTTGATTTATGATACAAATATTATATAATTTTTTTTGTCAATATAAACCTGCACCTCCAGTTGAATTTTAGGAATTTGTTGGTGTTTTCTCTTATTTAGCTATTGATTTTGTCATTTCAATATTTTTTAACACTGATCCATATGTTTCCAATTACACCATGTTAGATTTTGGGAGGTCAGATGTGGGCAGTAGTTTTTTCTTTCACTAGAAACTTTAGTCTTTGCCACTTTGGACAATGAAAATATAATTACTGGTCAATATGGAATCATATATATGAATTTGAAAAGAATTTAATTCCTTTTTGTGTTTATACCTTATCATGACCGTATGGAGTTTTCACCTCCACTCAATATAAAAAGAACACCTACATCTATCTTCAAAAACCTTCAAAAAATTTGGTGAAGAATTGCTCTCTCTTCATCAAATTTCATCTCTTCAAATTCATTTCATTCTTCATCTGTAGTCGAATCTCACCGCCAGTAAGCGGTATACTAGTACTTCTACAGACATTCTCATGTAATTTACTATTTGTCAGTCACAATGTGCTCCCATTGTTGTTCAGCCTCTCATGTCCATTTCACATCTGCTTGAGTGGAAATCATGTTGTTTGGTGTTCTTAGGCATTGACTCTTATTCTTATTACTTTGTTTGCAGAACGCATCATGTATCCTGAGTTGCCTATTGCTCTGAGAATGTCGGCACATCTTCTACTTGGGGTTGTCCGGATATTTTCAAAGCAAGTTCACTATCTTTATGAAGATTGCAATGTTGTACAGATTACAATAAACAAGGCCCCTACTGCTGTGAATGTCAATCTACCCGAGGATGCAAGTCACGCACCATTTCACTCTGTTACTTTACCAGAAAAATTTGAGCTTGATGCCTTGGAATTAGACGATTATTCATGGTATTCATTTTATAGAACTGTTCCTTTTGTTCTCTGAGAGCTATAGATACTGATAAATTCCTGGATTCATAATTTCAGGTGTGAGAACGATCATCTTAAGAGCTATGACGATATTACATTGACAGGTAGCAATATCATTTGTAGTTGCTTATATTCAGATTGTCACTTCATGCCTCCTCATTTATGCTTCTTTTTGCCTATAATTATGAACATAACAACTCAAAATTTACATGTTACAGAGCAAATTCCGACTGGAAAAGATCCATATATTGTCATCACTTTTGATGAGGTACTTCCATTGTTATACATCCTTTTGATTTGAAGACAGTTTAAATGTAATATTATTTATCAGTTGAGATCTTTAAATTGTAGGATTCTCTGAGGGATAAATCACATGTAGGGACCATGCCAATGGAGGAAGAGTATGGATTGCATAGCCCATAAAAGTAAATTGTCCATATGTCTTCTGTGGAAGTGATGAATAGAGTTTTTTTTTTTACTGATGCAGTGTTCCCACTCCCGTTCAAGAGGACACAGCTACTGGATTTAAAGATCAGTCTCCGAGCAAACAGCAAGGGGTTGATGAAGGAATTGCTCAAGAGAGCAGTCGTCCAGATTTGCCAAGTCTTGAAATTCAGCGGAATGCTAATCATGGGTTGATGGAGGAAAATATGCTGGATGCTAATCATGGTTTTGATTTCAATAATTCTCCATTGTTGCCTGATCGGGCTGACCCAGACATATATCTGGAGGAGCAGATCAACAAAGAAAAGACAGTGTCGCCCCAAGTGCCTTCTCCTCAGAAGCATCAAGAACCACATTCAAACGATCATTCAGAACCTCAGACACATTTTGGTAGGTGCAATATATGGTTATCAAAAATAGATTCACTTTAAAAGAGATCAAACAAGCATCTGTCACCTTGTTTTTCAGACGACCCAATGCCTGAAATTCGAGCAACACCAATGCCTGAAATTCGAGCAACCCCACCTAATGCACAGCCAAACGTTAGGAGGAGAAAAAGAAAGCAACTCTTTGACGCGTCTACTGTATTGAGCAATAGGTATGCTTTGAAATATAACTTCTATCAAATTTAAGATTTACTATTATTCTTTTTTATATTAGGATATGGTGATGTCAGGTACATGAGAAACTCACTGAATGACACCAGCAATATCCGCCGTGTGAAGAAGAACTGTCCTTGCTCTTCTCTGGACATCTGGAAATTAAAAAACAGAATAAGAAAGGATGGTGCCCTTTTTGAGCCCCTGATAACCGGTTAGTAGTATTAGCTATAAATTTACTTGCACAAAACCTGATCTTGGGAGTGGATTTTAATAGCAAATTGGGTTTATAATTCTGCAGGGTTATGTGCTGAACTATGTGATACCTGTGAGGAAGGCTTTATTTCTAGAAAGCCTCATTTGGTCGCCCCGGAAGAAGCTCATGGAGAGGCTATAGTTAATCCATCTCCTCAAACTATGCATGATAATGATGTGGAAATTGAAGTTCATCGTAATAATGAATACAATTTAACAGATGGATTTGTGCTTTCTTCGTCCACACCGATGCCTTTTCCAAGTGGAAGAAACGACTTAACTCCTGACAGAACCAATTTCGAGTTGCGATCAGAACGTGCAGAAACAACTGAAGGGGCTGGAACATTGCCCACACCAGACATCGGAGCATCTACTGGCACTTCTTATTCTGACATGGAAACTCCACCAATGTTCAACGGGGAGGGACTGCATGCTGAGCATACAGCCCTTTCTGATATTCCTGAGCTAGAAACTTCTGCAGGAGTAAGTTTATCAAGCTTAATATATTTCTTTGATTTCGAGTCTGTCTTTTTATACCCAGCCATCTTCTTTCCTTTCCTTTTTTTATGCTTCTTCATGCATTTTTTCTTTCACACAACTTATTTCTACCTTGCAAAACCATCAACTAGAGGTTGTCTTGAGTCTGCTTTCGTGAAATTTTTGAGTTTGACTTGATTTTGTGGAGCTCAAGTCAAGTTTGCGCTGAACTCAAGTCTTTAGTGTTCGTATGCTTGTGAACTGGGTTCAGAACTTTGTTCTTTTAATTATAATGTATCCTATTGAATATTTAATTACTTTGTATATATATATATATTTTTGAACAAAAAAACATAGGCTTTATTTTCAACTTCAGGCTCCAATCAGTCTCAAATAACACATGAAGGCCTGGACTTCTGATTTTTGTACTCAAACCTAGACCTAGAGTAAGAAAGTTAAGTCACAGTCAAGCTTGACCTGAGTTGGACCCTTGTTTAATTCGGCTGAACTTGAGTTCGAGTCCAAACATTTGCAAAAGCTAGTCTGCTCAGCCCATTTGCACTGCCATTCATATTGAGTCTGTTTGCATTGTAACATATACATCCCCCCCCCCCCCCCCCCCCCCCCCTCTCTAAAATTAACCATTCAAAATGCTCTTATGAACCCTTTCACTGCTTCTATATTATTAAGCCTTGACTGATAAAACCAAGTTCAAGCATGGGTTATATTTCGTATGTAGCTGGCATCTCTTTGATTGGAAAACAGAGGCTCTTGTCTCATACCCACCGTTTCTCACCCCAAACATAGAAATGATAGCTATGGCAAAGTATCCATCCACAGCTTAATTACGTGCAATATAAACAAACTATGTGGGGAATGCGCTCGGAATAGATACATGAGGTTTTAGCAATCTTAATATAAAAGATTATTGTATTTTGAATGCGAGTTTGCCTTGGTTAGGTTAATTTTTTTGCTAATTGTATCTCATAGACAACCAAGATAAGTATTCCATATATTTATTTTATCCGTATTTAACTTCCACGTGCCTTTGTATAGTATGAAATCCTTTCCATTTTGTGGTCCATTCTATTCAGTAATTTATTTCTTGAATGGATATAATTTTGCTTCGTTCTTCTTGTTTGTCATAAGTACAATTGTCAATTTATGGGAATTGCGGGTTGTGGGGATGCGTGTTTCATATTTTGCATTTAACTTAAAGACAAAAGCTCATACCACATATTTTTGATATGCACTTCAAATATTGCGTCTGATATGCTGCTTGTTTTCCTTTGTCGCAGGAGCTTGGCTTTTTAGAACAAGATGACAATTCGCCAGCTGGTAATTTTGAAATTTGTGACGTGACATGACAGTTTAATTTGAATAATATTTATTGACTCCTAGATAAGCTACTATAATTATGCTTGATATTGAGGAAGGAAACATGATTAGATACCTGTGCTTGAATAGGATCTCAAGGAACACCAGAAGTTGGGATCCTCTCGAGAAATCAGCGGACTCCAAAATCGGATACCTTGTCTTCTCGAACAAGGTAGATACTTCGTCCCGACCCCCATCCCGTCCCCGAGTTACCTGCCAAACTCTGTCTACTAAAGGGAATCAAATTTCTTAGCAATGGAGCTTTTCTCTGATAAATTCTTGTGTGATTGGTTTGCAGAGCTTTGGCTCAATATTTAAAGAGGCAGGTCTCAGTAACACCTGTCTCAGGCAACTCAGAATCTGGAGATCTCAGTTTGCTCAAGATTTTGGAAGGCAAACCGAGAAAAATATGTGCTCGAATGTTTTCTGAGACCTTGGTAAATGCTCAAACATTTGCTGGTGTTGCATGTCAATGTCAATTTTTCAATATTTCCAGTCTTTTGGCTTGAAATGTATAATGAACTTCAAATTTATATTGGATGACTTGCATCTTCCTATGTTTTGATTAATCATATACTTCAGGTGAGTTTGAAAGAATGTATTCATTCTTCAAATGGTTTAATATTAATTTATTTTACTGATATTGGTGTTTACTGTAGTAACCAGGTTGCTAGAACGATTTTGATGATTTACTATAGAGCCTACGGAATAAGAATTGGTCATGTTTTAGGGTCTTTTGGTTGAAAGCCTTCGTTTTAAATTCATTTCAGGCTTTGAAGAATTACGGACTTGTGGATGTACATCAAGATAAACCTTATGGTGATATTACTCTGAAGGTGACACCTAAACTCTTCAAGAAAGAATTCTCAGGCTAAACGTGCTCGGCAGTTCTTTATTTGTATAGGTAAGAAACGCCTGTCTCAATCAATTTCATGTCACTATTGTACAATTGTTATTCACTTATTTGCATACTAGAGGAAATTGACTGTAATATGCAGTTTTGGTCACTTCTATCTTGGCAACTGGCAAGTGACTGTAGCATAGCTCATCTTTCTTTTTGTCGATCTGCTTGATGTTATATTTTATTTTATGAGAAACAGATGATTGTATGACACAGTAGTTCACAGGAAATTGACATCTTTCCATATATGAGTATGTTCCTTTAATAAAAGCCGCGAGATGTATAATTATTTTTCTTACACTCCAATGCTAGTGTACACAATGCCTTGCTAGAGGCCGTTGCAATACATTAACCTCATCTGTCTTGAAATATGAATCCGGGAACGTCAAAGTGTGCATGCTAATTACACGTCTCTGTATGAATTCCCTGCCCCATTTTTGCAAACATATTTTGATGGTCGTGTTGTGCTTAAGACGGGTTTCGTAGTCTTAAGACAACCTTTATTGCATCATCTTCTTGAGTTTAAAACTTGAGTCTATTTTTAATGAATGCTGGGTATTCTCTTATATGTAGGTCTATCTCCACCTTTAGGCCTTCAGAGGCATCACATTATCAACTTCTCCTAGCTTTCTTGTATATTGCTACTCCGGCTCAATCTGAAGAAACTCAAGTTCGTTTTTGCATTGGACAGCATTCACGCAAGTGAAGTGAAGTTTATTTTTAAGGTGAGTGAGGATGTATTTTGCAACTTGAAGATAAGAAAAGAAGAGCAAGTTTTTATCTAGCAGGGGCAACTGTGATTGATGTGAAAAATTAGAGAATTATTAATCAAATTTATAATCTTAAACATTTAGTACATAAAGCATGCTATAATGGTCTTTTTTCCCCCCCATTCATAAACATAATTGGTTCTTTATGTAGACAATTCCTTGAAGATTGTTTTTCATAATAGTTATCTCCTTTCATTAAAATTTGATTAACTATGTGTGAATATGAACTCCAATTAGACACATTGATACATATTTGAGGAACGATAGTATAATCAACATTGTAAAGAGAATTCGTGAATGAAACGAGCAATTATTTTACACTTGAATTTCTTACAATAGTAAATACTAAATTCAGTACAATCTCTTAATATCAATTTACTCTATTCTAAAAATCTATGTTCCAAGAGAGAAGAAATAAGGAGAGAGAGTGGAAGAAGGAAAGATAATGGAAAATAGATAAGATAGATAGATAAAATTTAATGAAAAAATAGGTGGTAGACCCGACCGTCTAATAGTATGTCTGAAATTGGATCATCTTTTACAATAAGTACCGTCACATGAGTTTTGTTCCTTCTACTTCATTGCTACTTTAGTTGGATATTTAAAAAATAAAAGACAGTATTAGAGATGCTATTAAGTAACTACACAAAACGAGCATTGGCATGAACTTTGTAATTTATTTCTCCTTTAACAAAAATTATAGTAGGAGTCCCCAACCTATGGAAAATATAGCAAGTAGGTCCCAACCTAATATTTTGGCAGCCTTAGTCCCCAATCTTTCATTTCTATAATATTTAAGACCCAGTTGAGGATTTTTCCTTGTGTTTAATTAATGGCTCAAATATTTATTAATTCATTTTTATGATATTTGAGTCCAAGATGATTTTACCATTGTGTTTAATTATTAACTTTTTATTTATTTTTGTTAAAAATACAACTTACCTCGTGTTTTTATAAAATTGAGTTCCCCACTCCCCAGTTGATGGTTTAACCCTTATATTTAATTAATAACTCAATTTTTTGTTAAAAAGACAACATACCTTGTGTCTAATTAAACGAACAATAAATAACTTGCTCACAACTTTACCTTTGTGTTTAATAAAGAACGAAAATAAAAATAAAAGAAAGAACGAAACTCACCTAGTTGCCCTAGCTCCCAATAAATAAAATGTTGGAGATAGTAGTTACCAAAACAATAGGTTGAGGACCTACTTGATATTTTTAAAAGGTTAGGGACCTCAACTATTATTTTTTCTAATTTTAAATGTAGGCAAATGAATAAATTTAATCAATGTTCATTGAACATTACTTTACATTACTACTTGCTCAAAAAAAAAAAAAAAAAAAAGAACTCATTGGTCATCTATCTTTCCTAATTCTTACACGTCTGTCATCGATTCACTCTCACCTAAGAGAATGTGCTACATGGCGAATGAAAATCCGACGTAGCACATAACATCCGTGAGTTAATCCCAAATGGGCCAAAAGTAAATAAATTTAATCAATGCTCACTGAACATTACTTTATATTACTACTTGCTCACCTAATAATAAAAAATAACTCATTGCTTATCTTTCTTAATTCTTATTCGTTCGCTACCGATTTGATTTTCGTCACTCTTACCAAACAGAAAGTGCCACGTGGTAGATGAAAATTTGATGTGGCACATAACAGCCATGAATTGATGCCAAATGGGCCACGAGTAAATTTAATCAATACTCACTGAATATTATCTTACATTACCACTTGCTCACCAAACAATAAAAATAATCCATTGCTCATCCATCTTTCCTAATTATTATCCGTCCGTCATCGGTTTGATCTCCGTCACTTTCACCACGAAATGTGTCACGTAGATGTGTCAATCTGGGTGAGTCGGGCTGGGTCGGCCTATTTACAAATGAGCCAGGTGATGGCCCGTAGTCAATCTAGCCCATGAAATTTGAATGCGAACCCGGCCCACCCATCAGCCCATCTGGGTCGAGTCATTGCGACCCATTTGAATAAAAAATTAATTTTTTTAAATTACAAAAAAGAATTACTAACTTATTTTATATTTTAAAAAAAAGAATGTTTACATTTAAAGAAAAATGTGTTAAATTACCTAATAAAAAATAAACAACAATGATAAATTTTATAGCAAAAATATTTACATGAAATTTATTTCTTATTTCACATTGAATTATTTCTAACTTTGTGAATTTAAATACAACGCAAACAAATAACAACTAAATGCATCACTATAGTTAAAGTACATCCCATCTAGACCTACTTAATTATAATTCAATTGTTCAAAATTATATATTGTTTGCAAATCAATCTTTAGCAACTAGTAGATTTTTAAAGTCTTGAGCAATATTGTCAGGAATTTTATCTTGCATTATTCTATCTGTGAATAACCAATCTTTCACGCTTATGAGAGCTTCCAAAATATCTTCTTTAACTTTTGATCTTCTTTCGTTCAATACCCTGTTACATGTATTAAAAGTAGACTCGGATGCCACTGTTGAGACTGAACTGTTAGTAGATCTTGTGCCATTTTTTTATAATACTGGGTATGACCGTTCATTTAATTTCTACAATAAGATATCTAAATTGTCTACCTCATCTTCAAGTAGTAAATTATAATGATCAAATATTGTTGATAATATCTTTCTAATTCGACAGGTGTGGTGTTCGTGTTTGCAGTTGATGAAGTAACAACATTATGTTTTTTAGCTATTATGGAGAAAAAAGAAGATTTTCCTTTAGAAGTTATAATATAGTCTGTAGAAGTATAAATATTTTCGTTGTTATCATAAAGAAATAGTAGTTATACATTTCATTAATAAAATTTCTAATTGTCGATTTGTGATATTTATGTTAAAAACTAATGTTTTAGAAAGTGATTCTAAAGGACACTAAACTCCAAATAATTTAATGTGAGGATCTATTGTAGCTGCCACTAAAAAAATTAGTGGCATGTTTTTCATAATATTTTAGAAACTTTTTCTCCATTGACAAAATAATTTGAAAGAAAAATAGATTGTTTTTAAAACTTGAAAATTGGCTAGCAATTTCTACCAATTGTAAAAGTGCAAGGTTACTAGTTGGGTAATACACTCCCAAACTAACTTTTGTTGTCTTATAGAAAGATTTCAAAGATTTCATAACTTTAAATGCATCATCTATATGAAATTGATTCTACTTTGAATTAACAAATGCATTAATATAGCCTGTACACGATTTTAACGTAAGAAATGTTGACTTCCATCTATTCGGAATATCATTAACAAATTTTCTTCTTCTCAATCCAAATGTTTTACAAAATTTTCCAAATTCTTGCTGTCTAGAATATGAACAAGAAATATAATTAATAGCTTAGCTAATTACACATGTTTGTGGGGTTATTAATTTCAAACCATCTTGCACAACTAAATTACATATATGACAAATGCACAGCATATGAAATAATTTAGAATCAATTAGGGATTTTACTGTTTTCATGCAGTGTTCGGACTAACATTATCAAAAGTAATACTAAATAATTTGTTTAATACACCAAACTCATTAAATACTTGCAATAAATTTTCATACAAATTTACTCAATTATGTGGATATTCAAGTAAACGAAAATCAATTATTCTCTTGTGTAGTAACCAATTACTATCAATAAAATGTGGTGTAACACAAGCGTAACCATTTTGATTGCATCCATATCAACAATTAGACATGAAACACATAATTCCATCAATATTTTTAAGTTCATTTTTTAATTTTTCAGCCTTTATATGAAATAATTTCAGACAATGATAACAAACAGTATTTCTACTCACACTCCTGTAAGAGAGTTGAACATATTTTTGCAAAAACTCTTCAAAATACATATCTTCTACAAAAGTGAAGAGTATATCGCTTGCCGAAATAAATTCTGACATTCCAATTCTCATTCGTTACTGCGAATAAGTAAAATTAGTATAAGTCACAGATCTACTAGCATTAGTAAATAAAGTAATTTGAGCTAGTGTCATATCTAAATATCTTGTTTCATTTAGATATTTTTCTTTGTGTCTCCGTAGCGTGCTAGTGCCTTGACCACTTCTTCACACATAAGTATTTATGCAAATATTGCATACTGTTGGACCATAGTTTTTATTTACTGTAAAAAATTGTCACACCTCTGATGTTTGTTTTTTTTTCCTAGATGATCCAATACCTACAATATGATCATTTTCTAAATTTATTGGAAAATAACTATCATGTAAATTAAGATTTTTAGAAGAAAAATCGTGGGAATCTATAACATAGTAGTAGAAACTTTAGAAAATAGAAATAATTAATTAAGTAGTGAAAATGAAGTAGTTGATAAAAAAATAGGTGAAATAATGAATGTCTAAGAGCTTCAAAATTTTTGAAAGTTTTCTATTAATATATAAGACAAATCACATTGAGAGAGAGAGAGAGAGAGAGATGATATTATGTAGATAACAATTTGTTGTGTTCTTTAATTTTATATAGAGAAAAAATTAATACGTTACAAATGGTTACGCACAAATTCAAAATTTCAATTTGTGTGTAAGTGTGTTGTTCACACTTACACACAATTTATTTATTTATTTTTACTCATTTAAATTTTTTTCTCATTGGCTGCATGCCAGCAAAGTTGCAGGCATGGAGCTGCCTGCCTTGCAGCATCATTAACCCTATTATTGCAGGGCCGACAAGCCGTTGCTTGAAGTAATGGCTTGTCACTTCATGACCTCAAATTTTTATTTTTTATTTTTAAATTTAGCAGGCCAGCGATCACGTTAGTCGCTAAAACATCAAACACGACTGTTTAGCATCTTGGGCCCGTGAACCGTACATTCGATTCACAGGTTGGCCCACAGTTCTAGGCCTTCACGGACAAGCCGATGCGGGGTCTGGTCGGTCCGCCTATCTTGACACCTCTAGTACCCTGTGGTAGATGAAATTCTGACGTAGCACATAACAACCACGAATTGATGCCCAATGACCCAAAAGCATAGCATCTGCACAAAGTGAGTGGTGAATCATGATTCTTTGAATCCCCCAAATTCAAATTACAACTTTGAATAAAATGTAATTAACCAAATCCCCAAATCAATCACCAAATTCATCCCCAAATTCGGTATAACCTTAACTCCTTTCCCACATGAAATCTTACATTCCAATGCCCAAATTCGAATTAACACCACACGAGGATAAACCCCAACCTCAATACCTAAACCAATATCTTGAATTCTATTGCCAAAATCCGTAACCCCCAAAATCTACCAAGATAAACCCTAAACCCCCATGCCTGAACCGAACTATTGAATTCACAATGGAAAGTTTTGCTTCCACTTTCCAAATTCCATTGCCAATTTTGAATCAACCCCCAGCAAGTATATGGTGTCACATTCAAGTAATAAAATGGTGAAGGATTGTCATATCCCACGTGGATTGACCTATTAGCACAAGTAAATTAAAACTAGTCTATTGAACAGTTATACACATACAAAAAAAAATTTGTTTGTGTCTTAATTAATTACTTAAATGAAAAGCAAAATGAAAGCAAGTGAAAACGATGTTTTTGGAAAACTTAAGTTGCCCCACACTATATGGCACATCAGACATCACAATTGTTATGCGCCACGTCGGATTTCCATCCGTTACGTGGCACATTCGTTTGGTGAGACTAACATAGATCAAATTGGTGACAGACGGGTAAGAATTAAGAAAGATTGATGGGCAATGTATTATTTTTTATTGTTAGATGAGCAAGTAGTAATCTAAGGAAATGTTCAGTGAACATTGATTGAATTTACTCTCTTTTGGCCCATTTGGCATCAATTCACGACTGTTATGTGCAATGTCAGATTTCCATCCGCCATGTGGCACATTCCATTAGGTGATAGTGACAAAGATCAAATCAGTAATGGACGGGTAAGATAAGAATTAAGAAAGATAGGAGCAATGAGTTATTTTTTATTGTTTGGTGAGTAAATAATAATGTAAGATAATGTTCAGTGAGCATTGATTAAATTTACTCGTAGGCAAAGTGGAGTTGCCCAAGTGAAAGAAAATGTGTCGGTTAATTTTGGGTTTATTATTCTATGGTCGCTGAACTTTTCATCGAGGTACCAAAGTGTCATTGAACTTTAATTTATTTTTTAATAGTCATTAAACTAATAAGTGCGTGTTTGATAAAACTTTGTGTAGATTATAAGTAGTAGGTTTAACAGAATGTATAGATAAAAATTGTGAGTCCTACGAAATATGTGAATAAAAATAATGTTTGACCAATTTATAATTATTACCCTTTTATTATTGAAGTGAATTCAATTAAAGGGAGTTACTGACATAACTACAAATTTCTATGTGACATGCCAAAGTCGTTGACTTTGTTGGATTGTATTCCGAAGTGGCCATTAAAGTATTAAACTTTCTCTCATTTTACCATTTGGTTATTGAATTAAAAATAAATAAATTATGATCACTTAACTTTTAAAGGTGTTTCTGAGTCATAACTTATTTGACCTAAAGAGCCATATACCATATTGTAGCACATCATGACACCACTAGTTGAGCTAAAAATTATAAGGTAAATAGTACTAGAGATATTGAATTTTTGAACTTTATGACGATATTGTCTTGAACATTTGATTTTTAACACTTGAGATCCCAAATTTTTTAAATATCTACGTCTGATGTCTTTTTGTGATAGAATATGTCAGTTGACCGTTAAATGGTAATTTTTTTTAATTTATTGAAATGATAGTTTTATCATTATTTAATTTAAGACAAATAGTACTAGGAGTCTTTAATCTTTAAATTTTGTGACAATGAAGTCTTGAGTATTTGATTTTTAGAATGCGATCCCAAACTATTAAAATTATGCGCTTGAGATATTTTTATGACATAAAACGTCAATTTGACTATTAAAAAAAAGAAAAGAAAAAAAAAAGAAATATGAAATCATCAACTCCACATATTCAAAACAATAATTTCATCAGTAATTTGAAAATACATTCCAATTATTATGATCTGCCAGGGTTGTGATAGATAGTTTGGAATTGAAAAAGATGATTATTTCTTTTTTGTTTCTTTATTTTTTATTATTTAATTCAAAATTAAATGTGATTATACTAATTATTTTACTCAAATTTTGACATTTTAATGGTTAAACTAACATTTTTCATAAAAAGGACCTCAAGCACAGTTTTTTAAAAAGTTCGAAATCTTGGATACTAGAAATCAAAGTTTCAACATCTCATTGTCACAAAGTTTAAATATTTGAAACTCCCAGTACTATTTATACTAAATTAAAGTAAGGGTACAACTATCATTTTAATTAAAAAATAATTATTTAACGATCAAATTGAAGTTTTCCGTCACAAAAAGACCTCTTACACAAAAGTATAAAAGGGTCCTAATTTTTAGACATTAAATATTTGAGACCCTATTGTTATAATATTCAAAATTCAGAACCTCTACTGCTATTTACCAAAATTATATATAAACAAAGAAAATAGTCTTTAGCAGCCACTGAGGCCTGAGGGCAAACAAAAGAACTGCTTGTTCCCATCAAAACCTCAAAAGCTGCTAAAAATTGCCTTCTCGTCACCTCCTAGAGCTCAAGAAAAGAAGACTCACAAGTCTCCAAATCAAACCCAAACTCTGTATTATCCCTTCTCCGCGTACATATTCACAAATGCCTATAAAGGCATAATCTTTCATCTTTGCCTGTTCAAATTAGAGACCATTTTTTGTTCCATTTCCATGGCTCTTGTAACCAGAATCCCTTCTCTTTCTGCATCTTGTTCTGTTTCCTCTTCAACTACGAAAACCCAATCGAGGAAATCCAATTCTTTTAGTCTCACTCCAGTTTTCTCCATTAACTGTTCATTACATTCACAGGAAACTTCGCCTTTTATTGAAAAGCACTCTGTTGAGAGGTACGAAAGGGATAGCTGGCTGTACAAGTACCAGTTGCAGAATTCCTCGTCCTCCTCTTGCCCAGATCCACCTGATCAAGAATCCATCAGAGAGTATGATATAGCATTGCAGCTTCCTGAGCTTAGGAAATTGCTTGAAGTTTTGAGCGAAAAGAGAGAGAGTGAAAATATGGGTCAGAGAAGGGGCCCTGGAAATGTGTTCTTGGTGGGGACAGGGCCTGGGGACCCTGAGCTTCTGACAGTGAAGGCATTGAGGGTGATACAGAGCGCTGATCTATTGCTGTATGATAGGTTGGTGTCTAATGATGTGTTGAATTTGGTGGGTCCGAATGCTAGGCTTCTCTATGTTGGCAAAACTGCTGGGTACCATAGCAGAACCCAGGTTGGTTTCTTGATTATACTTTGCACATTTCCTGTTTCCTCGAGTTATTTTTGTGATTTTAAGAAATGGGTGCAAAGGAACTTTGAGTTTTGAAGTGGGCTTTTGATGAAGTTACGAACTTTGATAAATTGAGACAATATTTATGATTTTGAATGTGCCTTATGGTAGATTTATTGTCATATTGGGAACTAAGTTTGATAGTTTGGCATCCTTGAGAATTTGGTGTGTTCTATTTCTTGAAATTTGTACAAAAATTCAACTAAAAATCGAACTCTTCGTAGAATTTGATGGTAATTGTCTTGTTACGTAATCTTTACTTCAACGTGGGCCCTTTTCTGTTTTGAGGTAGTATTTGGAAGTACAATGTGATATGTGTTGTGTTTCTGAATGATTTCAGTAAATTTGAGGATTGGAAAGGAAAACAATATTTGCATTTGTAATATCTTGTCAAATTTATGGTATGTAATTCAGCCAGAGTATGTGGTGCATAGGGATCAACTATTTACATTTCTTATCAGTACCAAGGGTAGTTAATTGATAAATGTGTTCATTATTGTTGTTTAAGATGTAAAATCCGGATTACCTTCTAATAAATGTGAAATCTTTGCAAAATTTTCTGTCGGTCCAGTACGTGGTCATTACTGAATTTGCTGCTTTTTAACAATTTTGAATATGCTTTTTTACTAAATGAGAAAATGTGTTAATGGTCGAGTGTTTTCTGCAGGAGGAAATTCATGAATTGCTTTTGAGCTTTGCTGAAGCTGGGGCGAACGTTGTGAGGCTTAAAGGCGGGGATCCGTTGGTGAGTTTTGATGTTTACATGCGAAATTATATTTATGCGTATAGAATGTGATAAAACTGAAATAACCTAGTGTTTTAGTAGAAATGTTCATCAATTCATGGAAGAATTGAGTAGGGTTCTATAATGCGGTTGTTTCAAACTAGATGATGAAAATTACTGATTTTGGGTCATCAGGTTTTTGGAAGGGGTGGAGAGGAGATGGAATTTCTGCAGCAGCAAGGAATTGAAGTTAAAGTCATTCCAGGTATGGTGATTATGAAAATAAGCTCACAAGCTTCACAACTTTGGGCAGCATTTTTGGAAAATGAAATAAAGAAGAGATTCACAATATCTGAAGTATTCTTTTTTGTTTGTTAGTTTGTTATATTTCCCTCCTGAGTTTGGGCAATTCCAATTTAGGTAGAAGTGTGGTCGTACAAACTTATAAATCTGGTACATATTCCTCTTTTTGGGGGTGAACCTGATTCCTAGAAGATATGTTTTTTGCTTTGTTGATCATGAAAGAAAGCACATGCCGGTTTTGTAATAAACTAATTGAGTAAAGTATATAAAATGTTACGAAAAAGACGAGCTATCCAGAATTTGAGAAGGAAAAAGGGAAGAACAATATAACATCGGACCACACTGTTTCAATATTGAAGTCCCATCATGACGTAGCAAGGAGCAAATAAATTTTCGATTTGGGCTTGGTAGAATTATAGTTTCACAATAGCTACCTTAGAGGACATGAAGCAGCATGTGGATGCAATACAGACTAGCGTCCCCTTTATTTAATTTTCTAGGTTTTCCTTCTGCTTTCAAAGAATTCCCTTTTATTTTTGTACTTGGGAGTTCACATGCAATTATTACCCTACTTTTAAGGAGTACAGAGTTAGTTTTTAGGTTTAGTTTCCACAAAAGACATTGTGGATCTTATATGCACGTTCCCACCCCCCAAAACTACTATTTTTTCCTTAAGTTCCTCCCGATATGGATAAGATGGACTTACTGGCCAGTATAATGCATGACTTTTCCACTGTCATATTTTTTAGCAGATCTTCACAAATTGCAGCTTGTTTCGATTGCGTCTTATAACAGAACAAGTTTTCTTATGACAAATCAGAACCCTGGTGTCTGTACTAATTTAAAGATCACCTTAAAGGAGTGAAGTCTGATTAATATATGTACACGTGGCAGGTATAACAGCTGCTTCTGGAATAGCTGCAGAACTGGGGATTCCATTGACGCACCGTGGTGTTGCGAATAGTGTTAGATTTCTCACAGGCCACTCAAGAAATGGGGGGACGGATCCTCTATTTGTGGCAGAGAATGCTGCAGATCCTGATTCCACTCTGGTTGTTTATATGGGCTTGTCAACTCTCCCTTCTCTTGCTGCAAAATTGACGCATCATGGATTGCCAAAAGATACACCAGCTGTTGCTGTTGAACGAGGAACAACTCCTCAACAACGCATGGTGAGATACTTTTACACGTTATCTTTCTTAGTTTTAGTGATGCAACCTAGTTCTTAGTAAGACTAAACCATTCCAATTCAATGTTGTTACATTTTGAAATGCAAGAATGCGGCATTATAAATCTAAAAGATTTGTTATTTATAAGCTGGATTATTACAATCCCACAGCTGCAACTACTAACATTTTCTTTTGGGACTGCACGAGTTGTGCAGTCCCAACAACTGAAGTTCCTATTTTCAAATCTTACTTCACAAGATCCTATTTATCCTGATTTATGAATGTTTAAAGGAAAAAACATAATACAATAATTAATCCACGGAAAAAAATTGGTTGTTTGAAGGACAGTGTTTTTGCTTGTTTTGCACAATCGATATTATCGTTGACTCGTTTCTATCTACACCAACATATTCCGACACCATCTCCTGTAAATAAGTGGTGAAAACCGCAGCTGCAGCTTTCTTGAAGGTGCATTTTCTTCCACATTTTGATTTAAATATTTTTACCATTCAAATACAACCTAAGGTTTTAGGAATTTTCTTGTTGACTTTATTCCACCCGTTGGCCCACAGAATTACTATTTGAAGCTCCCAACCTGTTCTGCCTACAAATACTTTTGTTCCTGTCATTGTGGCTCTAGTGTTTCATTGTATTTCTCCATTCCTTTGTCACCCTTTCCATCAATTTTATCAGTTCCTTTGACATCAGATATACAGTTTTTCTCTGCAATCATGCATTTAACTTCTAATTTTGGTGGAGTAATGGTTGATTGAAGATTTGTTTGTATTCATTTAGGTGTTTGCTGAACTGAAGGACATTGCTGAAGAAATTGCGTTAAATCAGCTGGTATCACCGACTCTGATCATCATTGGGAAAGTCGTCGCTTTGTCACCATTATGGCCCCATGTTAAGAAAGAGACTGCTGTTTTGATGGAGGCCAATTAGCCAATTGGTTCATGGCAACTGGGCCCTTACTTTAGTATGTTTTTACGTTGGAGCAAATCAGGTTGCCTGGTTTAGAAAGGTACTCAGCAGAGAGTGGAGTCACTGGCGCTCGAGGATCTGTGCCACATCTGGATCAAGAATTGTGTTTTTCTCCTTGGATAGATGCCGTGCAGGTTTTATTTATGGTGGTATCAGTATACGAGTGAGAATCTCAAGTGATGATTGGCTGGTACTTCTGAAATTTGAAGAAATTATCATATGCTTGATTGTCAGCTGAAAATTGCCAAATTTTTCGAAGGATACTCTGCCTCTCCTAGGGCCGATGACTTGAAAATTTGCATATTGGCTCTCATCTTGGTTGCCAAATTTGGCGGAGTACGGTACGGTAATCTTTTGTTATTATTCTAGGAATGGATGCAAGATATCGGAAGATTTTGTAAGAGAGAGACTGGGCTACGAAACATAGATCCTAGTTCGATAAATCTTGTTAATTCATGGGGTTCTAATATATAGTGAGTTTGAATATGCTTGATTTTAAAAAGTTTTACTGAATTTTTGAATTTAAAAAAAAATAAATTGACGAAAATGTACTTAATAAACAATCAAAATTTTAATTTTTACCATTTCTCTCTAACTTTTATGCCTTCTTCCCGCAAGTTTACCATTTCACACCACCCTCTCCTCTTCTCTTTTTCTTTGTCAGATTCTTGTTACCATTTGATCAAACAAATTGTTTTAATTACCACCACGACGTCGCCACTAGATTTGGGGGATGTCAACGCTTGAGACTGACATCAGTGGCGGATCTAGGGTTGAAGTTCAGCTAGGGCGGACATTGTTGATCAGTCAACGGTCGATGCTTGTGAAAAAATGACGTGAAAATATTTTTAATAAATACGTAACTTATCAAGCAACAAAAAAATCATATAATAGTGAAATATAATTCGATACAAGTCGTAATAATGTTAAAAAGTGTTTAGTACAACTCCAAAAATATTAACTCGAGAATAAAAAACTCTAAAAATGTTTTCAGTATTATTCAATTTTGATCCACTTTAAGAAAAAATAATAAATATTTACTTGATGATTTAGTCATGCAATTATCTTATGTTTTAATTTTTCAAAATTCAGGGACCATAAGTAAAATTTTAAATTTAAAATATCTTTTTTATTTCTCATAAGTTATATATATACACACACACACATATATTGATATACACATATACTTACACGCAGAGCATATCCACTCTCCATTTTTTCTTTATTTCTCAAAACTCAGTGCAGGCTCGGCTCCATGTGGCTCTGTCCCTACATACACGATAGCCAACACCATTTTTTCGCAAAATTTTAGCACGGACGAACGCTGGATCTCGCCATGTTGTAAATCTGCCCCTGACTGACATCCTTATTGTTGTGTCATGATGGTGTTCCTATACGACATCTTTCGTCAATTGGCTTCGAGCAAAATAGTTGAGACGAGCTTTAGAGACCGAATTTATCTGAAAACAAAATAACACTGTCATTTTGACTGAGTCAAAACGGGTCCAAAACTAGGTATAACATGGCCGATCGGTGGCTACTTCCATTTTCTCTTCTCTTCTCTGTTTTGTTTTTTCTTTTCATTCCTTTTACTGGATTTACTTTTTTGATTTATCTAATTACTTATGCGAGTGCGTTGATAATCCTAGATAAGCTGAATGAATTAGGTTCTTTATCTGATTCATGGGATGCCCAAATCAACACCATTTCCACTTTTGGTTCTTGTTCTTGTATATTAATTTGCTATTATCATTTCCTCTTTTGAGGTCCCCATAAATTACCTGTTCGAATAAGAAAAAAAAGAGAGAATTAAAGAATACTAGTAAATTTTTAAGTGTGTATTAACTTAATAAGAGACCGTCCTTTTTATATGAGAAAGAACCAACATTAACCATAATACAACTCAATAACCTTAATTACGTTAAGTAAAATAGCATATACTAATATATGCTAGCATATAATATACTATATGCTGACATTACGTTTTTTGAATTTTGTTGAATATAGTTCAAGTTTTGTTCTTGAGTTTATTCACCATCTTAGACCATCGTAATCCATGAATTTGTTCACGAGACGTTTGGTTGTAGATAAAAGTAATTTTTTTTTTTTTTTTTTTTTTTTTTTTTTTTTTTTTTTTACCGAAGTAGTTAAAAAAGCAAAAATATGGTTCTCCTTATATTACTAACTCATGTTAAACCAGATTATCTGAATGTGTATTAACAAAATTGATATTTCTTATTAGGTTGAACCAGATTATCTGAAAGGTGAACAGATTCCTTGATGTGTAGAACAATATCAAAATTTTACAATAGTTAGTACAGTCTACTTTCCCTTGCCTATTTTAAAAAATTAGGGTAGAATATAATAAAAGAATAAACTATCAGGATCATTAGGAGGAGCCTAAAACCACCAACAAAATGCTACTGCAATGGCAAAAATATGAAATCCAGAGTGTCTCTTTATTCTTTAGCATGAAATACATAAAACTTGATAATACATATTAAAGAACTTTTTACTTGATAACTTTTATTATCTCAAATCAACTATTTTCCAAAGGGTCACATTTTTTTGAAGGGTACGAAGATTGTATTACTGCATATTATAACTGTCGACACTCACACGATTCGAAATTTGATTTGCAAACATATGATCGAGAAATTTCTTTTCATATTAGAATTTATTTGAAAGTTTTTTACAACGCAACAAATACATGTGCATTTGTATATTATCCGACTGCTCTACTAATTTTCAATCATTTCTATTATATTGCTAACAATTTTAATATGTGTAAGGATTTTGCTATTTTTTCTAATATTATATTAGCGATGGATGCTAAATTTAAAAAATATTGAGAAGAATTGCCTATTTTATTTCCATTAACATCCATTATAGATTCTAAACTTAACTTAGAAGGTACTAAAATAATCATCACGGCAATTTCACAAAAATTAACGTACGGGATTCTACTAAAGTACGGTAATTTAGAAAAATATTTACATGAAATGCTTGAGTTCTACGCTAAAAAGACTGGTAAGAACGTCAGAAGACCTCATGTTCCAACACCTGCTTTGTCATCACATGACGATAATGACTTGTGGAATTACCTTAATTCAGTTAGGGTACTCAACATGGTAGTGGTTCTTCTTCTTCTTTCCTATCCCGTACTATGAACATAAGATTATGTGCTACTGATATATCTTTAGAGGTAGCTAGGTATTTCGTCTACGACATGCTAAGTATTTTAGATGATGAAGATAAAAAAAAAAATTGATATACTACGATGGTGGAGACAAAATGAACGTCAATACTCAATTGTTTCAATTATGGCACACGATCTACTA